>CM069935.1:33670580-34870580 GCA_036172225.1 Cryptocoryne crispatula var. balansae
TCGATTGTATTGACATCTGTCGATTGCTTGTCCTTTGTTGACTTTGACCTGGCTGTTGCCGTTGGTGGACTATTGAAGTAGAAGCGTTCAATTTCGGCCACCGTGATATTTAGGTCATCGAAGGTCTGGATTCTAGTTCCCAAGACCTTCTTTTGGATTTCGGGCCGTAGGCCCCTCTTGCAAAGTGCCACTGCCTCTTCATTTAACGGCGGATTGGCACACTTCATGCAAGCATCCCTCCAGCGGCGTATGTAATTGACCGCCGTTTCGTTCTGTCCTTGAAACATGGTGGTTAGTTCGACCAAAGTGTATGGCCGTTCTGAGAAATTGAATCTCTCGATGAATTTTCGTTGCATATACGCCGATCGACTATCGAGTTCGGCCCAAGCTTTGAATACCACTCAAACGCTGTGCCGGTGAGAGTGGTGGCGAAGTATTTGAGTAGATATGACTCGTTGTATGCCAGCTCTCCCATATGAGTGAAATAGAGAGCCAGGTGTTCCCTTGGGGACCCGTGCCCATCAAATTTGGAACATTTTGGAACTTTAGAAATTCCCTGGGCGGCCCTCGCGTATTGGTGATGCAATGGATAGGGAGCTTGATATTGGCCCATGATGATGTGGCCTTCGTTATGTTGTGCCAGCCTAGTGGCAATGAGTTGCTCGATCATATCCCGTTGAGCGGGCTCCATGAAATTCTGTGGAGGCGGCGGCTGGTAATGGTGCATTACCTGTACGTCGTCATCCCCAAGCATCCTCGGTGGCGGCGGCCGGTGAACCCGAGGTTGTGGCGGAGGAGGTAGTGGCTCGACTGTGCGACGCGGGGGTCGTCGGCGGCTTCGTACGCCCTCGAATCTTGACTCGGGCCGAGGTCGAAGTAGACCGGCACCGGCAATAAGAGCCCTCGGTGCTGATTTTCTCTCGGCGGATCCTCTAGTGTGAGGGCGGAGGGTGCGCCCTCATTGTTATCATTGTGCCGAGATGACTCGTCAATTGCAACCGGCTGTCGAGCCGAATGGCCGCGTGTTGCGGGCCCCGGTCGGGCCGTGGTCTTGGAGGCTTCGGGTCGTCGTCATGACGGTTGCTCGCTGAAATAACATGACAAGCAAAAATACGTACCTTGTTTTCTGCCCCCTGTGTCACTTGTTCTTCGGGTGTATTCCCCAGGACAACGGGCCAGCTCGAGACCGATGCCGTGTTGACGACGAAGTTCGTTTGCCGTCGGGGCTTGCAGTGGGGTTGTGGTGGGTGCACCAAATGTTCCCCCAATATGAGAACCCTGTCACGGATTAGGGCTTCAGCCAAATCTTTGAACTGATAGCAGTCCTCAATTTTGTGCCCCACCAGCCTGTGGTATGGGCAGAAGTTTGACTCCCGACTCCTGGCGGCGTCTTCTGGGCGTCTGCTCTTTGGTAGGCAAATCAGCCCATTTTCCATGCAAGTGCTGAACAATTTTGGCGTGAATTCCCGTCGGAAGGAGTACGGTTTCATTGCACGCTCCTCCCAAGTTGGCCTTGGCTCGGGATTAGCAAATGCCTTGCGAGAGGGAGCCATAGTGGCATTCTTGCCCCCATTTTGGCCTGAAGAAGAGGGGACGTTGATTGGGTTGACGCCTGAGACCGTTGGCTGCTTGCCCTTGACCGGTCTTGATTTGGCTGCCGCCATCAGTGGACTATTGTCCTGGGGGTGTTGCCACTGGTGACGTGGAGTAGACTGAGGGTGGGTGCCACGGTAGGGCGCCACCGTATTGTGTCTTCTTCCATGTTGAGCCAACTTTAGGTCGATCAGCTGTTCTATCATTGCTCTGTGAGAGGGCTCCATATATTGTTGAGGTAGAAGAGGAGGTGGCAGATATTGGGGTGCCACAAACACCTCGTCGTCTGATGGTAACCTTGGAGCCGACTGTTGATGGATGGGAGGCTGAGGTGGCACCGCAAGGGGTGGCCCATTTAGAGCGACACGAGGCTCATTAGAAATTTTGGCAGCAACTGAATTTTGTGCCAACTGTGCTTGAAGTAGGCTTGCACTAGCTAGAAGAGCTTTGAGCTGCTGATTTTCTCGCCAGAGGTCCGCCATTGTCAGGTTGGGAGGTATGTCCTCGCATTCATCGTGCCGAGCGGCATCTTCGTTGTTCTTATGTTGTGCTGATTTGACAGCAACTGGTGGTTGATTGCCTTGGTTGCATGTCATTGGTTCATGATGGACTTCGGTCCTTGAAGCTTCTAGGGTATCACCCAGACAATTGATTTCAGAAGTGGTGTAGCAGGTGAAGACCTGCATCTTGCCCCCTGTCCCCTTTGACTGAGCTGTAGTGGCTTTGGGTTGGGGGTGAGTTCGGGATTTCGACCCGCGAGGGCCTATATTGGGGCATCGCGGATGACTAGATTTCAGAGGGGATGGTCCTGCCGAGGAAACATTGGCTTTTGGAAGCCATACTTGCTTGAGTTTCGGGGCAGAGGGTTTGGGACCTTGCCCCCAGTTGGCACGAGCATTGTTTGATTTATTAGCCCGCTGTGGAGTGGGCTTGTTGGGGAGCTTGCCCCCAGTTGGCAGGACATCTGCCGAGTTGTTGACCCGGTGTAGAGTCTTGCTGAGGAATTTCCTATCAATTGGCAGTATAAGGTGCCGATAAGATTGGTCGGCGGACCGACCGCCTGATGGAGTTTTCTGAATGGCAGGCGACTGCCCCTGTCGATTTTGCTTGATTTGGACCGCTGGTCGGCCCGTTTGTAGAATAGGGACCAAGGGCTGGTCCCTTGCCCTAGCGACATTTTTCCTTTGAGTTGATGGCCGGCTTGAGCTTTGGTTGTTCATATGAAAGGGCTGTCCCCTTTCGTTTGCTTTGTCGGCCGCTGGTCGGCCGGTCTTCTCGGAGTGAACAGAGGGCTTGCCCCTTCCCCGAGTGTTTAGTGCAGCAGCTGCTGTGGGTATTATGATGCCCCCGTTGATCCCTTTCAACCGATCTAGGATGGAGAATCGGTTGTGCAGCGATGGGTGCCGAGCTGTGGTTGGCGGCGTTTGTCCTTCGCGAGCATGATGGATGTTTCATCCAGAGTTGGAGGATGCGCCTCGCCCCCTGGGCATTGGACGTCCCTGATTTTGAGGGTTTGGCGGGAATTGTGCTCGATCTTGAGCTTCTTGATGGTCCATTGTTGTGGTGCGGGCGCAGGCCCGGAGTTGTCGATGGTTTGGTCCACCGGAAGTGACTCCTGTGGGGGAGTCGGTTGGAATGCCCCCGGTTGTGATGTCTTTGCAGGCAGGCAGGGTGCCCTGAAGGTTACCCGGAGCAGCCGGAAGGGATATATCTTCTCTTCGTTGGCGATCGGGGTTTCCAGCACTGCCCCCGGTCGGTTGGGGAGCAAAACGACCCTCGGGAAGTTGCCGAAGGCGATGCCGAGAGTGACTGCACCGATGTCACGTCGTTCGACGTATGCCTCAGAATGGGCGACACCGTTGTTGAGCTCCATGAGTCCTGTAGATAACAAGACTGGCTCGATCAAATGCAGAGATTTTTTTTTTGCATTAAAGATAGTGGATGTGCATATCTCCAGGTTGCCACGACGGAGAGATGAAAGGAAAGAAGGGTCCCACCGGGCGTGCCATTTGTGTGAACCTCTTTTTTACGTCGTCTGTTCTTTAGAAAGAAAGACATCTCCGGACTTTTCTAGGAAAATATGTGATATCCTAAAAATATTATGTAGTCCGGTGATAGTTTAAAAATATTAGAACCGAGGTTCGGGTTCTTTGAAAATTTCGTTTTTGACCCTTCTCCGCCGGATGGTGCGAGTATCCGGCGTTAACTTACATCGAGCAACGGCTCGAACGCCTTTGATTAACCGTCGCGGCAACCTGCTTTCGGAGATATGCACATCCACAAAGTAAAGTATAGAACTCAAAAGGGCAGCGGCCTTTTGGGTCCGATCAGATGCAAACCGATTTGCTCGGGCTTATTTTATTTGTCATTTTTGGATGACTTTGATTCTTTCTGATTTTTTGAGTTCCATCTGTTTTGAATTCAATCAAAAATCTGATTTTTTATTTGAGGACTGATTTAGGATTTCACCGAGTCACAAGGGGACTGGAGTGAGTGGATTGTGATGAGCTAAAATGGGCCTGCTTAGCGGACTGTTTTGGCACTGTTTCCAGAACCTGGATGTGGGCTGAATCAAGGGCAGCTTCGGTCCTGCTTAGGGGTTTGTTCAGATGATTTTGAATAGACCGGTCGGGGACCTGTTTGAGATGTCCTGGATAGGCTGAAACCGGGTCACAAGGGGACTGGTTTTAGGCTCTGGACAAGGGCCTGCTGGTGGGCCAGAATACGGGCCTGTCTGGGATGTCCTAGATGGGCTGAAACCGGGTCACAACGGGACTGGTTTTAAACTCTGGACATATGCCTGCAAATGGGCTGATATGGGCCTATTTGGAGGTCTACTAGATGGGCTGATCATGAGCCTAAAAATGGGCCGCCTAAAGACCTGTTCTAGACCGGCTTTAGGTAAGCTTCGGAGGGGTGGAGCATAGTCCTGCAAGTGGGCCGATTGTGGGCCTGTTTGGAGGTTGGCTGAATGGGCCGCAAAGGGGGCTGTTCAGGAGGTCCTTGATGGACTGAAAACTGGGTCTCAAAGGAGACTGTTTTTGGGCTCTGGGCATAGGCCTGTAAATGGGCCGGTTTGGGCCAGACAGAAAGGGCTGATCGCAGGCAGGATTTGGGCTAGATTTGTGCCTGGCGCATAGGTTCAAAAGGGGGCAGCAAGTAGGCCGAACAGGGTGCTGTTCATGGGTCAGGACTGAAGTCTGCGCAGGTGGTTTCAGGTGGGCTGATTATTGGGCCGAACAGGGTTTGCAGCAGGCTATCAGGTGGGCTGATTATTAGGCCGAACAGGGTTTGCAGCAGGCTATCAGGAAGCTGAGGCAGTGAAATCCCATTTCAGACCTGCATTACTTTATTTTTTGTTTGTAAAAGAGTTTTGCTCATTTGATTTTGGTGGTTTGCATCTGATCGGGCGCATTGGGCTGCTCATCGGTGCACACTTCATGCATCGAATTGACTTAGAATTCATTTCATTGAAGTATGAATGGGGTACATCGGTGTACAACAAGTGATGGCCCTTCCCCCAATTTAGGTCCTTCACTACCTTAGAAAAATTTCGGCATTACAACGGTATACCGACAGATTTCTAATGTGATGAAGTTTACCCATCCAACAAGGCTAGTCAAAGACTTAGCCAAAATTGGGGGAAGGAACCGATGGCTACGGGAGCATGCCCGCGCCACCGTCCGGATCGACATTCCGGGGCGGACCCGGGGGGAGTCGTCCATTTCTTTTTAGTTTTATTTCTGGATTTTATTTTGTTCACTTTTTGAAACATAGGCCATGGAGGCCGGTTATGGATTCCATCGGCGTTCAAAGCCGGTCTTCAACTTGTAGGGCTCGGGATGCCCATCTTGGTCTTCTTGGGCCGGATGGGCCTGTCTTGTACTGTTTTGGGCCGGAATGGCCTGTTTGAAGAGCTGCCACACTGCTGGAGCTTCTGGGCAGGACCGACTTGGAAGGCCACCCGGCTATGCCCTTGGCCCGTCGGACGGTTTCCAAGGGGTGCCGGGCCGTCACCTTCAAGTCGGCCCACCTTCTGGCTGCTGTCCTCCTGTTTGGAGCTTCCTGGACTGCTGTCCTCTCAGTAGGCCACAAAGGGGCCGTTTTGGTTTGGTTTTGGGTGGGCCGAAATGGGCCTGCACAAAGGGCATTTCAGGCTCTGATTTGGGACCTGATTGGTGGGCTAAACAGGCCTGCACAAAGGGCAATGTGGCCGGACCTGGGTCTGATTTCTGGAGACCGATCAGGGGGCTGTGAGGGGTATGTTTAATGGGCCGCAAGGAGGGCCAGGACAGCAGGCTGAAAGAAGGTCGATTGGGGACCTGTTTCTGGGCCTGGATTGGGGGTCGGATTTGGACTAGCAATGGGCCTGGATTGGGGTCAGTTTGAGGCTGAGGATGGACCTGTTTGGGGACCGGAACCGGGTCACAAGGGGACCTGTTTTGGGCCTGGATTGGGGTGCGCAGAGAGCTAGGAAATGACCTGTTAAAGGAGAGTGCTCAAGGGGCTAAAACAGGCGCAGTTCGGGGAGTTTTTTGAGTGGGCTGCAAGGGGGCCTGATTATGGGCTGGTTATGGGTCTGGGTAGAGACCAGGGAATGGGCCGGTTATGGACCTGAACAGAGGTCAGGTTATGGGTCTGGGTAGAGACCAGGGAATGGGCCGGTTATGGACCTGAACAGAGGTCAGGTTATGGGCCTGCAATAGAGAGTTTTCTCCTGCTGTGGGGGGAGTGTTCGGCTGGGCCAAGTGGGCCTGCAGGTGACCAAAAATGGGCTACATGAGAGGCCAGATTTCTGGGCTTGGAAAGGGGGTGTTCGGTTGGACTGAAATAGGCCTGCGCAAAGGGGCTTTTAGGGGCCTGGTCTAGGTCCGAACATGGGCTGTAGAAGATGATTTTTGCAGACCGACCAGAGGGTGGAGATGGACCCTAAAACAGGTAGAAAAGAAGGCCCTTTGAAGGGCTACATGGGCGCACCAACTGGCCTTTACCTTTCCTTCTTCTCTTCTTCTTCTTTCCTTCTTCTTTGGCTGCTGGCAGGTATGCACGTGGGCAGGTGCAGCAGGTGGCAGCAGTAGCAGGTAGCAGAGGGTGCAGCCTCTTTCTCCTAGCAGCAGGTGCAGGCGCAGGTGCAGCAGGTGGCAGGGTGAAGGCAGCAGTTTGGCAGCCTCCCGGCGTCTGAAGCAGCCCCTCCTCTGGCTGGTGCGCCCCCCTCTTTTTATAGAGGGTGGAGGGGGAGGTGAAGAGCCAGCAGGTGGCTGTACGTGGATGCCTCTTGGCCTCCCCCATGCAGTTATTGCATTAAACTAAATTTATTGATTGGCTGTCCCTTGATCTCCCCCTGGCCTCTTCGGTTTCCCCCCTCCATAAATTGACTAATGAATTGGCTGGGGTGGCTGCATGGTGCGTACAGGGGTGCTGAGGTGGCAGGTGACAGCAGCTGGGCCTGTTCTCATTGGAATTGAAGTGGGCCTGGCCCAATTGGGCCTGGTTTCTGGGCCAGCAAGCTGAGAGAAGGCCCAAGCCCTCCTATGGGCTGCGCACAAGGCCTGAATTTGGCCGAAATATATCAATTATGGGCCAGGTAAATAGGGCTTCTGCTGGGTGCCCAATTGGACCCAATTGTGGCTGATTAATGGGCCGTTGGCCCAGCTTCTAAACCAGCCTGCCTGCTCTCCCTTTTTTTTTGAAAAAAATGTACGCCAACAAATGCCCCCCACGGATGATTTCTTGAAGACGGACGTCGGCAAGGAGTCGTCCGTGTAGTTGGCGACTGGTTTGTCCTTCTTTGAAATTTCTCTGGATCGAGAAGGGCTTGGGCCCTCAGAGATGAATGTCTCTCATCATGTCGAGACCCACCGTTGCTCTCCCTTGACTTGTGGGGGCTCTGCTTGAAGTTTTCCACCATGGTTGGTGTAGACTTGTCGTCACATCCCTTCCACCCCCGGTCTTCCTTTGAAAAAAAAATTTATTTATTTATTTATTTTTTTTTGTTTTTACCGACCCGGCTGCCTATTTTTAGGTTTTCACCCAGGTCGGCCTCCTTGATTTTTTTTTGCCTACATGCCTCCGAGGAGGTTTTCATGTAGCGGAGATGCCCGATTTTGCCTAAAGCGCCCTTTCGGGTTTTCACTTTAGCAAGGCTTTTTTCTTTTCCTTTCTTTTTTTTTTGACTCTTTTGCTCTTGGCTGGTCGCTATTTGGGTGATCGGCCAAGCCCGTCGGGCACTTTTTTCTTTTTTTTCAGCCCTTTTTGTTTTGTTTTGTTTTGTTTTGTGGGGAATTAGGGCTTCCCTCAAGCCGCATGCACAATTGGATTTGACTACGTATGAATTTCAACGTGGTCAGCATGGAATGTGGGGCTTTCTGTGAGTATGGATTTTAACCTGATGTCGGAAAATTCAATGGTGAATTTGACCAAGTATGATTTTTTGTAACTTGATGGTAAAATGCCTGCCGAGTATGAGTTTCAACTAAAAAACAGAGAATCATTTTGTATGGATTTTTTGTACGGGTATGAATTTCAACTCGTGGTCAAGAAAGTCTCATTGCGGGTTTGACCAAGTATGGATTTCAACTTGGTCAGTGGCATGAGGACTTTGCATCTTAAGGACCTTGCGAGTGGGGCTATGTGTCCACTCGATCCATCAGATGGACTTGAGTTCAACTTGTCAAAGAGACCCGAATTGTAGGAAAATAGGGCTTGTTCGGCCCGACCAACGGCGCGGAGGCTTTTGTAGACCGCGGCGGGCCGGAGTGGCCGTCACGATATAGTTTGACAACGGTAAAGACCAAAAGGTTGGAACGGTGGGAACTTTGATTGCCATCGAGAGCAAAGATTTTTTTGAGGAATCGTCAGGATTGGAGGCATCAAGACGACATGAAGTTTTGGTGGCACCACCAAGATCGAGATGATCAAGATAGTACAAAATTTGTGAACCATCTTTACCGGAATGGTTAAGACGGTATGCAGTTGTGTTTGCTCCTTCTTTTCATTTTCATTTTTTTTTCATCCATTTTTTTTTCATCCATTTTTTTTCTTTTCATCATTTTTTTCTTTTCTCTTTTCATTTTTTTTTTGCAGGGAATTAAGGCTTCCCTCAAGCCGTATGCAAAAATTTTGGATGGACTAAGTCAGGAATGAGTTCTCGACTTGACTTTGGACGTTTGGAAGTCCTATGGAGCATTGAGGTCCACCGGCTTGGTGCTTGGATTTCTGAGGAACCTATGAGCGGGGTTATGTGTCCACTCGGTCCTGGGAAGTTGGTTTGATCCTAAGGAACATGGGAGCGGGGCTATGTGTCCGCTCGGTCTTTTTGAGAAAATTTGGGTCAAGTATGGATTTCAACTTGACCTATGCATTGTGGGGATCCCTTGCCGAGTTTGGATTTCACCTCGTAGAACAAGAGTTTGAAAGATCCTAGTGGAACATGTGAGTGGGGGATATGTGCCCACTCGGTCCTTCGGAGAATTTTGATGTCAAGGAACACGCGAGCAGGGTTATGTGTCTACTCGGTCCTTCGGCAGAGGTTTGGATCCTTCGGAACATGTGAGCGGGGCTATGTGTCCACTCGGTCCTTCGGAAAAGATTTTGGATCCTACGGAACATGTGAGCGGGGCTATGTGTCCACTCGGTCCTTCGGAAGAGGTTTGGATCCTTCGGAACATGTGAGCGGGGCTATGTGTCCGCTCGGTCCTTCGGAGAATTTTGGATCCTACGGAACATGTGAGCAGGGCTATGTGTCCACTCGGTCCTTCGGAAGAGGTTTGTATCCTTCGGAACATGTGAGCAGGGCTATGCGTCCGCTCGGTCCTTCGGAGAAAATTTGGGTCAAGTATGGATTTCAACCTGACCTATGAGTTGTGGGGGGATCTTGCCGAGTCTGGATTCCACCTCGTGAAGCAAGAGTTGAAAAGATCCTAGGGAGCATGTGAGCGGGGGATATGTACCCACTCGGTCCTTCGGAAAAAATTTTGATGATGGGATTCTTGGTAGACCATCGAGGCTGGAGTGGCCAGGATGGTGAGAAATTTTTGTCTGAAAGAGTCCTAAGGAACATGTGAGTGGATTTATGTGTCCACTCGGTCCTTCGGAAAATTTTGATGATAACTTTGGTGGACCCTCAAGGCTGGAATAGCCAGGATGGTGGGATTTTTGTTTGAAAGAGTCCTAAGGAACATGTGAGTGGTTTTATGTGTCCACTCGGTCCTTCGGAAAATTTTGATGATGAGAATTTTGGTGGACCATCAAGGCTGGAATAGCCAAGATGGTGGGAATTTTTGTTTGAAAGAGTCCTAAGGAACATGTGAGTGGATTTATGTGTCCACTCGGTCCTTCGGAGAATTTTGATGATGAGAATTTTGGTGGACCATCAAGGCTGGAATAGCCAAGATGGTGGGAATTTTGTTTGAAAAGAGTCCTAAGGAACATGTGAGTGGATTTATGTGTCCACTCGGTCCTTCGGAGAAATTTTGATGATGAGAATTTTGGTGGACCATCAAGGCTGGAATAGCCAAGATGGTGGGAATTTTTGTTTGAAAGAGTCCTAAGGAACATGTGAGTGGATTTATGTGTCCACTCGGTCCTTCGGAGAATTTTGATGATGAGAATTTTGGTGGACCATCAAGGCTGGAATAGCCAAGATGGTGGGAATTTTGTTTGAAAAGAGTCCTAAGGAACATGTGAGTGGATTTATGTGTCCACTCGGTCCTTCGGAGAAATTTTGACAAAGGGAATGTTTTGTTGACCATCAAGACTGGAGCAGCCAGGATGGCGAGATTTTTTTGTTTGAAAAGATCCTAAGGAACATGTGAGTGGATTTGTGTATCCACTCGGTCCTTCGGAGGAGTTTTGTTTGATTTTTATTGTAGACCATCAAGACTGTAGTAGTCAGGATGGTGGGAATTTTTTGTTTGAAAAAGTCCTAAGGAACATGTTGGTGGGTTTGTGTGTCCACTCGGTCCTTCGGAAAATTTTGATGATCGTCAAGACCTGAAGGGTCGGAGCGACGTGGAATCTTTCGGTAGACCATCAAGACTGGAGTAGTCAGGATGGTGAGAATTTTTGTTTGAAAGGGTCCTAAGGAACATGTGAGTGGATTTATGTGTCCACTCGGTCCTTCGGAGAAGTTTTGACAAAGCAGCCAGGATGGCGAGATTTTTTTTTTGAAAAGATCCTGAGGAACATGTGGGTGGGTTTGTGTCCACTCGGTCCTTCGGAAAATTTTTGATGATCACTGAGACCTGAAGGGTCGGAGTGACGTGGAATCTTTCAGTAGACCATCAAGACTGGAGTAGTCAGGATGGTGAGAATTTTTGTAGACCATTAAGACCAAGGTGGTCAAGATGGTGGGGACTTTTGGTTTGAAAATCATCCGAATGAGGGCTCGGATGTTCCTAGGAAGCGTACGAGCAGGGCTATGTGTCTGCTCGGTCCTTCGGAGAGGTTAATGATGAGGATTTTTGGTAGACCATCGAGACATGGAATAGTCGAGACGGTGGGAATTTTGTTTGAAAAATGCCCTAAGGAACATGGGAGCGGGGTTTTGTGACCACTCGGTCCTTCGGGAAAAGTTGATGATGAGAATTTTTGTGGACCATCGAGACTGGAATAGTCAGGATGTCGGGAAATATTTTTTTGAAATGACCCAGAACAAGGGATCAGAGGGTCCTAAGGAGCATGTGAGTGGGTTTGTGTATCCACTCGGTCCTTCGGAGGAGTTTTGTTTGATTTTTTTGGTAGACCATCAAGACTGTAGTTTTTTTTTGAAAAAGTCCTAAGGAACATGTGAGTGGATTTATGTGTTCACTCGGTCCTTCGGAGAAGTTTTGATGACTGCCAAGTCCTGAAGGGTCAAGACAGTGTGAAAATTTCGGTAGACCATCAAGACTGGAATAGTCAGGATGGTGAGAGTTTTTTGTTTGAAATGGTCCTAAGGAACATGTGGGTGGGTTTGTGTGTCCACCCGATCCTTTGGAGAAGTTTGATGACTGCCAAGTCCTGAAGGATTAAGGCAGTGTGAAAATTTTTGGTAGACCATCAAGACTGGGATAGTCAGGATGGTGAGAACTTTTTGTGGACCATCGAGACTGGAATAGTCAGGATGGCGGATTTTTTTGAAATGACCCAGAACAAGGGTTCAGAGAGTCCTAAGGAGCATGTGAGTGGGTTTGTGTATCCACCCGGTCCTTTGGAGCAGTTTTGATTTTTTTTTTTTTTGATTTTTTTTTATCGACCTAACTGCTCCTTTGTAGAGTTTTCACTCAGGTCGACCCCCTTTGTATTTTGCCTGTGCGTCCCTTTGCGGGATTTTCACACACGGGGTTATCCGATTTTGCCGAGGCGCCTTTGCGTGTTTTCGCCTCGACCGGATTTCTCTTTCTCTTCTCTTTTTTTTTTTTTTTTTTTTTTGACACTTTTGCCCTCGGTTAGCTGTTTATGCCTGGCTAACCAAGTCTGTCATTTTTTTTTTTATTATTTTGCCTTCTGTAGGCGACAACAACGGCCTATGATGCATTGGCCGGCTTTATGTCGGGAGGACATGATGGCTAGGTGAGATGTTTTATTGACTAGCCTGTAGACACCGATGATGTATCATGTTTACGGTGTAGTTGCTTGGTTGCCGATTTTGGGTGAACCCGAGGAGGGTATAGCGATTTGCTCCCCATGTCGATGACCTTGTCACGGATCATAGCTTCGGCCAAGTCCTCGAAACGTAAGCGCTTTGATTGTGTGTCCCAACATTCTACGGTAGGGACGAAGTTGGGTTCATCAATCCTTCCGCCTCTTGGGGGCGCTTGATTTGTGGAAGGTTGATTAGGTTGCTCTCCGCGCAGCATCGAACAACCTTCTTGTGTATTCTTGTCGGAATGACTATGGCTTCGCCCGACGTTCCTCCAACGAGATCCTTGTCCTCGTGTTGTCAGGAGTTTCTGAAGTAGGAAGAGATGTCATGGCGTCTTTCCTGCCCCCATTGTTGTTCTTGTTTCTTGAGGAGGAGAAAACATCGACTGTATTGACATCTGTCGATTGCTTGTCCTTTGTTGACTTTGACCTGGCTGTTGCCGTTGGTGGACTATTGAAGTAGAAGCGTTCAATTTCGGCCACCGTGATATTTAGGTCATCGAAGGTCTGGATTCTGGTTCCCAAGACCTTCTTTTGGATTTCGGGCCGTAGGCCCCTCTTGCAAAGTGCCACTGCCTCTTCATTTAACGGCGGATTGGCACACTTCATGCAAGCATCCCTCCAGCGGCGTATGTAATTGACCGCCGTTTCGTTCTGTCCTTGAAACATGGTGGTTAGTTCGACCAAAGTGTATGGCCGTTCTGAGAAATTGAATCTCTCAATGAATTTTCGTTGCATATCTGCCCAGTCGACTATCGAGTTCGGCCTGAGCTTTGAATACCACTCAAACGCTGTGCCGGTGAGAGTGGTGGCGAAGTATTTGAGTAGATATGACTCGTTGTATGCCGGCTCTCCCATACGAGTGAAATAGAGAGCCGTGTGTTCCCTTGGGGACCCGTGCCCGTCAAATTTGGAACATTTTGGAACTTTAGAAATTCCCTGGGGCAGCCTCACGTATTGGTGATGCAATGGATAGGGAACTTGATATTGGCCCAAGATGATGTGGCATTCGTTATGTTGTGCCAGCCTAGTGGCAATGAGTTGCTCGATCATATCCCGTTGAGCGGGCTCCATGAAATTCTCGCGGAGGAGGCGGTGGTAATGGTGCATTACCGTACGTTGTCATCCCCAAGCATCCTCGGTGTCGGCGGCCGCGGAACCCGAGGTTGTGGCGGAGGAGGTAGTGGCTCGACCGCGCGACGCAGGGGTCGTCGCCAGCCTTCGTCGCCCCCGAATCTTGACTCGGTGAGGTCGAAGTAGGACCGGCAAGACGGCAATAAGAGCCCTCAATTGCTGATTTTCTCTCAGCAGATCCTCTAGTGTGAGGGCGGAGGGTGCGTCCTCATTGTTATCATTGTGCCGAGAAGACTCGACAATTGCAGCCGGCTGTCGTGCCGAATGGCCGCGTGTTGCGGGCCCTGGTCGGGCTGTGGTCTTGGAGGCTTCCGGGTCGTCGTCATGACGGTTGCTCGCTGAAATAACATGACAGGCAAAAATACGTACCTTGTTTTCTGCCCCCTGTGTCACTTGTTCTTCGGGTGTATTCCCCAGGACAACGGGCCAGCTCGAGACCGATGCCGTGTTGACGACGAAGTTCGTTTGCCGTCGGGGCTTGCAGTGGGGTTGTGGTGGGTGCACCAAATGTTCCCCCAATGTGAGAACCCTGTCGCGGATTAGGGCTTCAGCCAAATCTTTGAACTGATAGCAGTCCTCAATTTTGTGCCCCACCGGCTGTGGTATGGGCGTGTTTGACTCCCGACTCCTGGCGGCGTCTTCTGGGCGTCTGCTCTTTGGTAGGCAAATCAGCCCATTTTCCATGCAAGTGCTGAACAATTTTGGCGTGAATTCCCGTCGGAAGGAGTACGGTTTCATTGCACGCTCCTCCCAAGTTGGCCTTGGCTCGGGATTAGCAAATGCCTTGCGAGAGGGAGCCATAGTGGCATTCTTGCCCCCATTTTGGCTTGAAGAAGAGGGGACGTTGATTGGGTTGACGCCTGAGACCGTTGGCTGCTTGCCCTTGACCGGTCTTGATTTGGCTGCCGCCATCAGTGGACTATTGTCCTGGGGGTGTTGCCACTGGTGACGTGGAGTAGACTGAGGGTGGGTGCCACGGTAGGGCGCCACCGTATTGTGTCTTCTTCCATGTTGAGCCAACTTTAGGTCGATCAGCTGTTCTATCATTGCTCCGCGAGAGGGCTCCATATATTGTTGAGGTAGAAGAGGAGGTGGCGTATATTGGGGTGCCACAAACACCTCGTCGTCCGATGGTAACCTTGGAGCCGACCGTCGATGGATGGGAGGCCGAGGTGGCACCGCGAGGGTGGCCCATTTAGAGCGACACGAGGTTCGTTAGAAATTTTGGCAGCGACTGAATTTTGTGCCAACTGTGCTTGAAGTAGGCTTGCGCACTAGCTAGAAGAGCTTTGAGCCGCCGATTTTCTCGCCGCAGGTCCGCCATTGTCGAGTTGGGAGGTATGTCCTCGCATTCATCGTGCCGAGCGGCATCTTCGTTGTTCTTATGTTGTCTTGATTTGACAAAGAATCGGTGGTTGATTGCCTTGGTTGCATGTCATTGGTTCACGATGGACTTCGGTCCTTGAAGCTTCTAGGGTATCACCCGCACAATTGATTTCGAAGTGGTGTAGCGGTGAAGACTCGCATCTTGCCCCTGTCCCCTTTGACTGAGCTGTAGTGGCTTTGGGTTGGGGGTGAGTTCGGGATTTCGACCCGCGAGGGCCTATATCGGGGCATCGCGGATGACTAGATTTCAGAGGGGATGGTCCTGCCGAGGAAACATCGGCTTTTGGAAGCCATACTTGCTTGAGTTTCGGGGCAGAGGGTTTGGGACCTTGCCCCCAGTTGGCACGAGCATTGTTTGATATATTAGCCTGCTGTGGAGTGGGCTTGTTGGGGAGCTTGCCCCCAGCTGGCAGGACATCTGCCGAGTTGTTGACCCGGTGTAGAGTCTTGTTGAGGAATTTCCTATCAATTGGCGGTATAAGGTGCCGATAAGATTGGTCGGCGGACCGACCGCCCGATGGAGTTTTCTCGAATGGCGGCGACCGCCCTGTCGATTTTGCTTGATTTGGACCGCCGGTCGGCCCGTTTGTAGAATAGGGACCAAGGGCTGGTCCCTTGCCCTAGCGACATTTTTCCTTTGAGTTGATGGCCGGCTTGAGCTTTGGTTGTTCATA
Organism: Cryptocoryne crispatula var. balansae; assembly: GCA_036172225.1. Taxonomy (NCBI): domain Eukaryota; kingdom Viridiplantae; phylum Streptophyta; class Magnoliopsida; order Alismatales; family Araceae; genus Cryptocoryne; species Cryptocoryne crispatula. The sequence continues at coordinate 33,685,991 of CM069935.1, forward strand.
TGAAAGGGCTGTCCCCTTTCGTTTGCTTTGTCGGCCGCTGGTCGGCCGGTCTTCTCGGAGTGAACAGAGGGCTTGCCCCTTCCCCGAGTGTTTAGTGCAGCAGCTGCTGTGGGTATTATGATGCCCCCGTTGATCCCTTTCAACCGATCTAGGATGGAGAATCGGTTGTGCAGCAGTAAGGTGCCGAGCTGTGGTTGGCGGCGTTTGTCCTTCGCGAGCATGATGGATGTTTCATCCAGAGTTGGAGGATGCGCCTCGCCCCCTGGGCATTGGACGTCCCTGATTTTGAGGGTTTGGCGGGAATTGTGCTCGATCTTGAGCTTCTTGATGGTCCATTGTTGTGGTGCGGGCGCAGCCCGAGTTGTCGATGGTTTGGTCCACCGGAAGTGACTCCTGTGGGGGAGTCGGTTGGAATGCCCCCGGTTGTGATGTCTTTGCAGGCAGGCAGGGTGCCCTGAAGGTTACCCGGAGCAGCCGGAAGGGATATATCTTCTCTTCGTTGGCGATCGGGGTTTCCAGCACTGCCCCCAGTCGGTTGGGGAGCAAAACGACCCTCGGGAAGTTGCCGAAGGCGATGCCGAGAGTGACTGCACCGATGTCACGTCGTTCGACGTATGCCTCAGAATGGGCGACACCGTTGTTGAGCTCCATGAGTCCTGTAGATAACAAGACTGGCTCGATCAAATGCAGAGATTTTTTGTTTTCATTGAATTGAAGATAGTGGATGTGCATATCTCCAGGTTGCCACGACGGAGAGATGAAAGGAAAGAAGGGTCCCACCGGGCGTGCCATTTGTGTGAACCTCTTTTTTACGTCGTCTGTTCTTTAGAAAGAAAGACATCTCCGGACTTTTCTAGGAAAATATGTGATATCCTAAAAATATTATGTAGTCCGGTGATAGTTTAAAAATATTAGAACCGAGGTTCGGGTTCTTTGAAAATTTCGTTTTTGACCCTTCTCCGCCGGATGGTGCGAGTATCCGGCGTTAACTTACATCGAGCAACGGCTCGAACGCCTTTGATTAACCGTCGCGGCAACCTCGCTTTCGGAGATATGCACATCCACAAAGTAAAGTATAGAACTCAAAAGGGCAGCGGCCTTTTGGGTCCGATCAGATGCAAACCGATTTGCTCGGGCTTATTTTATTTGTCATTTTTGGATGACTTTGATTCTTTCTGATTTTTTGAGTTCCATCTGTTTTGAATTCAATCAAAAATCTGATTTTTTATTTGAGGACTGATTTAGGATTTCACCGAGTCACAAGGGGACTGGAGTGAGTGGATTGTGATGAGCTAAAATGGGCCTGCTTAGCGGACTGTTTTGGCACTGTTTCCAGAACCTGGATGTGGGCTGAATCAAGGGCAGCTTCGGTCCTGCTTAGGGGTTTGTTCAGATGATTTTGAATAGACCGGTCGGGGACCTGTTTGAGATGTCCTGGATAGGCTGAAACCGGGTCACAAGGGGACTGGTTTTAGGCTCTGGACAAGGGCCTGCTGGTGGGCCAGAATACGGGCCTGTCTGGGATGTCCTAGATGGGCTGAAACCGGGTCACAACGGGACTGGTTTTAAACTCTGGACATATGCCTGCAAATGGGCTGATATGGGCCTATTTGGAGGTCTACTAGATGGGCTGATCATGAGCCTAAAAATGGGCCGCCTAAAGACCTGTTCTAGACCGGCTTTAGGTAAGCTTCGGAGGGGTGGAGCATAGTCCTGCAAGTGGGCCGATTGTGGGCCTGTTTGGAGGTTGGCTGAATGGGCCGCAAAGGGGGCTGTTCAGGAGGTCCTTGATGGACTGAAAACTGGGTCTCAAAGGAGACTGTTTTTGGGCTCTGGGCATAGGCCTGTAAATGGGCCGGTTTGGGCCAGACAGAAAGGGCTGATCGCAGGCAGGATTTGGGCTAGATTTGTGCCTGGCGCATAGGTTCAAAAGGGGGCAGCAAGTAGGCCGAACAGGGTGCTGTTCATGGGTCAGGACTGAAGTCTGCGCAGGTGGTTTCAGGTGGGCTGATTATTGGGCCGAACAGGGTTTGCAGCAGGCTATCAGGTGGGCTGATTATTAGGCCGAACAGGGTTTGCAGCAGGCTATCAGGAAGCTGAGGCAGTGAAATCCCATTTCAGACCTGCATTACTTTATTTTTTGTTTGTAAAAGAGTTTTGCTCATTTGATTTTGGTGGTTTGCATCTGATCGGGCGCATTGGGCTGCTCATCGGTGCACACTTCATGCATCGAATTGACTTAGAATTCATTTCATTGAAGTATGAATGGGGTACATCGGTGTACAACAAGTGATGGCCCTTCCCCCAATTTAGGTCCTTCACTACCTTAGAAAAATTTCGGCATTACAACGGTATACCGACAGATTTCTAATGTGATGAAGTTTACCCATCCAACAAGGCTAGTCAAAGACTTAGCCAAAATTGGGGGAAGGAACCGATGGCTACGGGAGCATGCCCGCGCCACCGTCCGGATCGACATTCCGGGGCGGACCCGGGGGGAGTCGTCCATTTCTTTTTAGTTTTATTTCTGGATTTTATTTTGTTCACTTTTTGAAACATAGGCCATGGAGGCCGGTTATGGATTCCATCGGCGTTCAAAGCCGGTCTTCAACTTGTAGGGCTCGGGATGCCCATCTTGGTCTTCTTGGGCCGGATGGGCCTGTCTTGTACTGTTTTGGGCCGGAATGGCCTGTTTGAAGAGCTGCCACACTGCTGGAGCTTCTGGGCAGGACCGACTTGGAAGGCCACCCGGCTATGCCCTTGGCCCGTCGGACGGTTTCCAAGGGGTGCCGGGCCGTCACCTTCAAGTCGGCCCACCTTCTGGCTGCTGTCCTCCTGTTTGGAGCTTCCTGGACTGCTGTCCTCTCAGTAGGCCACAAAGGGGCCGTTTTGGTTTGGTTTTGGGTGGGCCGAAATGGGCCTGCACAAAGGGCATTTCAGGCTCTGATTTGGGACCTGATTGGTGGGCTAAACAGGCCTGCACAAAGGGCAATGTGGCCGGACCTGGGTCTGATTTCTGGAGACCGATCAGGGGGCTGTGAGGGGTATGTTTAATGGGCCGCAAGGAGGGCCAGGACAGCAGGCTGAAAGAAGGTCGATTGGGGACCTGTTTCTGGGCCTGGATTGGGGGTCGGATTTGGACTAGCAATGGGCCTGGATTGGGGTCAGTTTGAGGCTGAGGATGGACCTGTTTGGGGACCGGAACCGGGTCACAAGGGGACCTGTTTTGGGCCTGGATTGGGGTGCGCAGAGAGCTAGGAAATGACCTGTTAAAGGGGGTGCTCAATGGGCTAAAACAGGCGCAGTTCGGGGAGTTTTTTGAGTGGGCTGCAAGGGGGCCTGATTATGGGCTGGTTATGGGTCTGGGTAGAGACCAGGGAATGGGCCGGTTATGGACCTGAACAGAGGTCAGGTTATGGGTCTGGGTAGAGACCAGGGAATGGGCCGGTTATGGACCTGAACAGAGGTCAGGGGATGGGCCTGCAATAGAGAGTTTGCTCCTGCTGTGGGGGAGTGTTCGGCTGGGCCAAGTGGGCCTGCAGGTGACCAAAAATGGGCTACATGAGAGGCCAGATTTCTGGGCTTGGAAAGGGGGTGTTCGGTTGGACTGAAATAGGCCTGCGCAAAGGGGCTTTTAGGGGCCTGGTCTAGGTCCGAACATGGGCTGTAGAAGATGATTTTTGCAGACCGACCAGAGGGTGGAGATGGACCCTAAAACAGGTAGAAAAGAAGGCCCTTTGAAGGGCTACATGGGCGCACCAACTGGCCTTTACCTTTCCTTCTTCTCTTCTTCTTCTTTCCTTCTTCTTTGGCTGCTGGCAGGTATGCACGTGGGCAGGTGCAGCAGGTGGCAGCAGTAGCAGGTAGCAGAGGGTGCAGCCTCTTTCTCCTAGCAGCAGGTGCAGGCGCAGGTGCAGCAGGTGGCAGGGTGAAGGCAGCAGTTTGGCAGCCTCCCGGCGTCTGAAGCAGCCCCTCCTCTGGCTGGTGCGCCCCCCTCTTTTATAGAGGGTGGAGGGGGAGGTGAAGAGCCAGCAGGTGGCTGTACGTGGATGCCTCTTGGCCTCCCCCATGCAGTTATTGCATTAAACTAAATTTATTGATTGGCTGTCCCTTGATCTCCCCCTGGCCTCTTCGGTTTCCCCCCTCCATAAATTGACTAATGAATTGGCTGGGGTGGCTGCATGGTGCGTACAGGGGTGCTGAGGTGGCAGGTGACAGCAGCTGGGCCTGTTCTCATTGGAATTGAAGTGGGCCTGGCCCAATTGGGCCTGGTTTCTGGGCCAGCAAGCTGAGAGAAGGCCCAAGCCCTCCTATGGGCTGCGCACAAGGCCTGAATTTGGCCGAAATATATCAATTATGGGCCAGGTAAATAGGGCTTCTGCTGGGTGCCCAATTGGACCCAATTGTGACTGATTAATGGGCCGTTGGCCCAGCTTCTAAACCAGCCTGCCTGCTCTCCCTTTTTTTTGAAAAAAATGTACGCCAACACACCCCTACATATATCACCTCATCCTTTTAAAGTATAATATCAACATGCATCTTTTCTGCTCAAAACAACTTCAATAAACATAATTGAAGATCACAGTTGTCAAAGTGATCACTTAAGAACTGCTTACCGGGAAAAGTGACCGGCTACTTTTCGAAGGCCCAAGAAAGCAACCCGAGAGGGCACTTTCATCCCAAAGCTTGAGTTGTGAGCATTGATCCGCATATACCTGAAACAGTATACACTTCTTCCCTTCCCCCCTTCTCACCCTCTAGAACAGTAAAACTAGTCTCTTAAACATTATAGGGTTTGCAGCTGCTGGAGCACTACTGCAGCCACCACAGAAGCCGCCATGCTGTTGCAAGCAGGTAATAATCGATACCCTCCTGGTTCCTCTTCCTTCCTCCTCCCTGCGCTATCAGCTCTTCTTTCTCACTCCCTCCCTCCTTCCTAGACTGGGCTCTCCTTTCTACTTCTCTCCTTCTAGAGCACTCGGCCGTCCTTCCCCCCTCCTTTCATCTTCTCAGTGCTTGGTTCTGGTGTGCTTGGTCTCCTCCTCACTCTCTCTACCCTCTATGCAGCTGTACTGGGCCACTGGCTGGACTCTTCTTTCTCCCCGTCTCCCCGCCTTTCTCACTGTGCTCAATTGCCCCTCACTCCATCCTGCTGCTTAAGTGTCGCTGTGAAGAAGGGCTTCTCGATGAAATCGGCAATGTGCAAGTTGATCAAGGGAGGAGTGCAAGTCAAGTGGCACCAACCTGTATGGAATCCTATTTTGCCTATTAAAATAAAATTTTCTTTATAGAAGCTTGCTAATTTGCCAGACAGAAATTGCCTACCCATTCACAAGATTTTTCCCATAGGTTCCATTTCTTGTGTTTTCTACGGATACATGGAGAAGATGGTGGATCACATGTTTTGTGATTGTGGGATTATCAATTCATTACGGAGAATTGCTTTCAGGAACTAGAGGATCCCATAGAGAGATTTGAGATTCACTTCTTACATCTGAATGCGTTGCATAGATATTTGAAATCTTAATAGTTAAGACTCTTTGATAAAATATATGAGCCTTAAAACCAAACAGATTAAGATTGTTTCATTAAAAAACTAATATATGAATATAAATATAATTTAATAGTGATAAAGTAACTTCTAAATATAAAAATTATTATCAATAATAAATGTATTAAACAATTTTAGATAACAAAATATAACTAAAATATTAGATATTAGTATTGAAAAGTTTATTTTTAAATTTTACCTAATATTTTTATTTCAGACTTAAAGATACTATATAATATTTATGAGAAGTCCATTTTAAGAACTAACCTAATATATATATTATTGAATAGAAATAATTTATAAATGTTAGTAAAACTATTTAAAGTTTATCTTCATAAAATATATAATAGTGAAATGTTAAAGGCATCTTCATTCGTCACGTGTGTGGGCAAGTCTACTTGGGAACAGAAGAAGTAGAGAGAAAATATATTATAACAGCCTATTTTCGTGAAATAAATAATAGTGACATGTTAAAGATATCTTCATTGCTTAAGTGTGTGGGCAAATCTACCTGGGAACATAAGAACTAGAGAGAGAATGCATTATGATGACAGATGCATGCGCATAGACAAGAGCAGTAGCGAGGAGGAGTTCAGTGTCAGGTGCATGTCCTATCACTTATTGGTTCATATGGTAACTAATGGGGGACAAACCGGCTAGACCGGGTTAAACCGACCGAAAATGAAATAAACCGGCGCTAATCGCCGCTAAACGACCTAAACGAACCCAAAATGAAGTAAACCGGCCTCGGACCGGTCGAAACAGGCCCAGAACAGGTCGAACCGGGCTCGAGATGGTCTGAACCGGTCAAAACCGGCTCAGAACACCCTAAACCGGCATGAACCGGCCTGTTCAGGCACTGAACCGGCCTGAACCGGGGTGAACCGGGTCAGAACCCGGTTGAACCGGCCGGTTGGCCGGTCTGAGCCGCGGACCGGCCGGGCCCGAGCCGCGCGCGCTTGCTCGCGCGTGGGACGGAGGGGGGGGTCGTGGCGGTTCCTGGTCGCAGCCGGGGATGGTCGCGTGGCCGCGCAAGGGCCGTCGCCGTCTTGACGCCGTGGCGGCATCGCTGCGGTCCCCTCGCGAGCCCGAGCCGCGACAAAACGCGGGGCGGCATTCGCGACATCGCCATTGTCCGGACGGCCCGAGGCCGCATCGTCGTCGTCGTCGAACGGAGCCGCGCGCAGGCGGCGTGGCAGGCAGAGCGGAGGGGAAGGAGCTGCGATGCCGACGCCGTCGTCGTGACCCTGTCCAGACGGAACCAAGGCCGCGCGGTGGAGCAGGGGGGGAACAATGGTCCCGGCGGGCAGGCGGAGTCGACGGGAAGAGGAGAAGAGGAACGGGGGGGAGTCGCACGGGAGGGAGCCGCAGGGGAGGAGGATTCCGGGGATCGCCGGATCCTCTTCCTTGTTCGCCGTCTTCTCCTTCCGCCTCTTCTTCTTCGTCACGGTTCTTCTTCACCCGCATCCGCGAAGGAAAGAACGGCCACCACCATCGCCATCGTCGAGGAAGAGAACCGCCGGAGATGGAGGACGGATGTCGGGCCTGGGACTGATGTCGAACCGAGAAGGAGAAGAGAGGAGGAATGGCACGGAGGCCAGAGGATGAGGAGGGAGAAAGAAGACGGCACACTTCGCCGGATCCGGAGGATGGAAGGGAGAAAAAAGACATCGCCATGGGGGGGAGAGGAAGAGGACGGGGTAGAGCCCCTGCTCGGGAGAGGACCAGCCAAAGGCTCTAAAAATTCCAATATCACTTACCATTCGTATGTACATGGCTCCTCCTTATATAGAAGGAGAGGAGAAAATTTAAAGAAAAAGACTCCCTAAGAAGACTATTTACAGACTAGTCCATTTAAGGACTCAATTTTAAAAAGGCTCAAAAAAATGTCCCCATCAGTAACTACCATGCTAAGATGTATTTAGATCTTAAGTGGTGAAATTTATCAAACAATTTGAATACATAAATGCCGGACCAAATCAGACTTCAGATGTTATTAAGTTCCATTAAACAAGGCCTTATGCAAGAGTGGTCATCTTTGAATGCTTGGCACCCTGATCTTAAAATGCAGAAACCGATATTGCCATCTATGTTGTGGTCTACTTGGCGCACCAAGAATAATTATATTTGAAGACCAGTTCAACAATCCGAAAGGGATTCTTCATTTAATGTCTTACTATGCTAGAGATTGGACGATGGCTTATACGGGCTCCCAGATGGAGCAAGCATCTTTCAAAGGGAAATTCTCAAGTTTTGGGTCCTTTTTGTAGTCTACCGGGCCTATATATCCCCTCGATAGATGAGTCTCTCTCTTTTTAGTTGTCTCCTATTTTTTCTACTTTCTTCCCTCTCTTTCCTTATGTTGTATCCTCTTTTGCATTAATGAAATTATGGCACTTAAACACAACAAGAGCAGTCATTTCTAACACCAATTCAGGAGAAACACTTGAGATGAGACACAAAAGAACTGATGAAAACTGAAAATATATGACAAAAAGGACACTCAAGCATTCAAGGGAATTAAGCAGATATATATATCATGTCAAATATCACCTATGTAGGTTCTGGAGAGGTGTACAACTTGTAGATGATTACATAAGCACACATCTGTATACAATAGTGTATACAGTAATCCTGAGGCAGAATTTCATTAACCAGAGTCCTCAAAGTGTGCATATATTTTCACTAAGGAATATGATTCCTTCCTCTTTCAGGGGAAATCTTGAAGGAAAATATCAATGCACGATGGTGGATTTAGACTACACTTTGTTGAAGGAACCAAATCTCTCACTACATGAAACTATAAACAATAGCCCGTATGGTGTCCTGGGCCAGGTAAAGCTCAGCCTACCCAGGAAACAATCTTAAATTGATTTCAAAAACATCCATCTACATCTTAGGTTGGATGGAAGTCAGAACTGAAGCAGCAGGTAACTCTAAGGTCAAACCCACCGTCAGCTGACTCAAATAAGATGGCTATAGACAGGCTTTTTCCATGTCCTTAACATGTTTCATCATTCATATTAGTCAATCAAGTACGTTCTTAAGGTACTCACGTAGGAGATGTATTTTTTGAATTTGAACAAACAGAAAATGAGAGAAAAAAACAAATAACTACTTAACAAGTACTAGACTGAACAAAATAACAAGAGCTTTTTTAAAACTTCCAAAGAAAAATACATAGATTATAATGCTGATGTTTGAGCATTCAGAATTTCTCAATTCTTATTACATAGTTCTACTGTTAGAGAAACCTAGTTGCGAGTTCTACTTTATCCTTGTTGGAAATATCTCACCTTTGCTTTCTTTCTTTTGAATTTGCTCTTCTCCATCAGATCCAGCCTCCTTTTCACACTGGGAAGTCTTGAATCCTCCTCCAAAAGTACTTCACCATTAGAAATTTCACTTGTACCGGCAAAGCCAAGTGCCTCTTGTCCTGGCTGTCCATTTTTCAATTGCCTTTTCTTTAGAAACTGAATTTCCGATTTGCTGATATGCAGCCGATCCTCTTCAGTAGACTTAACAAACTCACGTTGTTGAATTGAAGGTTGTTCGATAAACAAAGTATTTTTCAGACCGTAGATTACAGGAACACCAGGTATCTGCATTCACAGAGTACACCAATAAAAGACGTTACACTTTCTACATACTCAACTTCAACAAAGACAAATTCTCAAATTTTCAACTCAAACATGGAATGTTTTGTAAGCAACTCTCTTTCTCCATTTACTGATAGTGCATATCTCACCTCTCTCAGCCTTTTACGTAATTCAACATCTTGGGTGGCAACAAAGTAATGATCCACATTGGCTTTGTTGATGATTGACTCTATGCACTTTGCTGCATTTACCCTCTTCTCGTGATCACATCTAAAATGAAGAGTAAGCATCATTTAATGAAAATCATATAAAATTGACAAGCATGTTCATGATGAAATACCTCGCCATGTTCAATTGTTGTGAAGCCTGAAAAGACTCCGCATGTGACTCGCCGAGGCCTTTGAGCTCTGTAGTGATGCATCTGCACAAAGGGAAGCAACTTATCAACATGGAAACAGGCGCAAGGCAGTGCGCTCGAGCAAGCAACTTAGTGTGGATGCATGAGAAACCTGGATGAAAAAAGTATGACACGAGCACCGAGAAGCTTCGCGAGAGCATTGGTGGCGGGCAGCAAGCGGTAGAGGAGGAGGTGGTGGATGAAGGTGCCGTCGCAAAGAACCTTGAAAGGCTCCCTCAAACCAAAGCAGGCCGAATAGAACCTCACAACCCGGCGATGACGCTTCTGCTTCTTCACCCGCATTCTCAAACCCTAGATGAGAGTGGGGCTCCGGGGGAAGATGACACACTCCAAACGGGGACCGAGCGCAGATACACGACAAACCTGGATAAAAAAGAGTATGAAGCAGGGTATGAAGGTGACGTTGCAAAACCCTTGAAATCAACACGTTTTATAGTCTTCGTTAATTTTATTGAGGATGCTTATATTTCTAGAACTTTACGCCCGTAGAAACACCCATTAGTCATAACTCAGTTGTAACGGACAGAGGGGCCAACCGTGACTAGATTCATGATGCTTAATATACAAAATCATCTAAAGCTTGAAACATAATTCAATATCTGGCGTTGGTAAATCCACATTGCAAATCTATTTTACATGTCAAAGAGAATTTGCACAATCTATCTAACATGACATAATCAATGTTTATAAAAATCTTGAGGTGGTCTTGATTGTTTTTGCCAAAACCTTGGTTAGACGTAAATCTCAAAATTTATTGAGACATAAATTCTAGTTTAAGAAAATATATAACTTATGAATATTTAAATAAATAATTATATATTTTTAAAATTTCAAAATTTAAAATTTATTGAGATATTAAGTACAACTTCAGAATATTTAATATTTAATATTTAAATAAAAAATCATATAATTTTTAAAGATTGACATCAAAAATATATAATTAATTATTAAATATTAATTGTTTAATTTTCATGCACAAATAAACAATATTTAATTAATACTTTACAGTATAAAACATGTAAAATTTTGTTTAAATAGTAGTTATACCTGAATAATGCACTCATTTATATTTACATTTTTATTTTTATGGACATCGCAATCAAATAAATTCTATAGATAAAAAATACTGATAAAAATAAGTCAATGTGTCTCATTCAAAACTAAAAAAGTGTTATAAAGGTTTGCGACAAAAAATGAAATATTTTATTTTCATATGTAAATTCCTTAGGGCATGCTTGGCACCATAAAATTTTGGGGATAAACCTAGGTTATCTCTTAAATTTTGGAGATAACTCAGGTTTATCCCCAAGTTATTCCTGTACCAAACAACACCTTATGCCATGTTTGGTACCATAAAATTTTGGGGATAAATTTGGGTTATCCCCAAAATTTTGAGGATAACCCAAGTTTATCCCCAAGTTATTCCCGTACCAAACAACACCTTAGTGACTTTTTTTCTCACTTTTTATAAAAATACCTTCAATCTTGAAGTTCTATGTTTCTACATGTGGGATGTTGAGGTGAATAGGAATGTTCGCGGTTCGATTTGGTTCGGTTTGAGACCATTTTTTTACAAACCGAACCAAATCGATAAGATGAACCGAACCGAACTAAACCGGTTTGTTCAAAAGCCAAACCGAAATTGAACCGAACCGGTATGGTTTGGTTCGGTTCATCGGTTCATACTTGTCATTGAGACTTGGAAGCATTTTGGAATTTTGGGATTTCTTTGCCGAAATGAATAGTATGGAATCGGTTCAAACTTCAAACAAAAAATTGAACATCCATCCAGGCAAAATGCATAACCTTTGGATCAAAAGATTACCGATTGCATTTTTTGGATCCAAGCAAAAATAAGACAAGTACACAATTAAATAGATTGGAGAATTTTAGACATTAATCTCAAATCTGATCCTCAACATAAGAAAGTTAAAATCACAAAATTTTAATGCACTGGGCTGAAATCTTAATAAAAAAATCTCACGGATTGGATTGAATCGATCGATGCTCAGTGCTCGCCAAGTCGCCAGACACTCGGTGCTCACCAAGTCGCTCGACCCTCAGAGCTCCAGAGTCCAGCGCCCGGGTGCTCGCCAGTCACCTGCGCGAAGGTTTTGAAGATGCTTATATCACCAAACAAAAAAGCCGAGTTCGAACGGTTAAATAATCAAACGAGCCTAACTCGAACAGAGCCCTGCTCGGCTCGATTGCACCCCTATTTCACCTCTAGAACTGTTCACAATGAACCGGAAAACTGAAAAATTGAATCGAATCAAACCGAACCGGTAGCACACTGTTAGTTCGATTCGATTTTGAATCGTCTGTAAACCGATAACCCGTTTGACCCGAAATAACCTTTCCATAAATAAAAAATATCATCCCCCCTCGACAATATCGGTAAGTGCTAACCGCCTAGCCCTACCCCAAGGTCGAGGGTCGTGGCTGCCATCCCTGTCCCCCTTTCTTTCGCAGCCGCAGGCCTTCAGCCCGCAGCCGCTGCTAGCTAATCGCTGTCGGTAGCATCGGTAGGAGGTGGCGAGGTGCCAGACCAGACGCCAGACAGTGCTGGTGGTCCGAGACTCCGGTGGACGGCATGGCAAAAGACCGGAGGCCCAGAGGCAAACTCCGGTCGGTGACTCGACAGCCCGCACTCGCAGCGCAGCAACGCCAAGCCTAGGTGGCAGAAGCTGCTAGTCTTGATTCCTGAACTCCTGAAGCATTGGAGCCGGTAAGGTTGAAGGAGATCACCTCTTTATTAGTTATTACCGTATCATTCTCTTCTTAAATAGGGAACCGCCTGCTGAAGCACATAACAATAACAGAGTCCGACCAGGGTACGGAGCAGAAGGAGATCCCTTCAAAGCACCTTCAAAGCCGGTGATAGAAGCATTCGACCATGGCCAAGCGGGGGTTTATCCATTTCATTCTCATATACCGTCACAGAATGCCTTCCAAACTTGACAATCCTCTCCAAATCCAACCGTCTAACATCGGTTTCCCCGAAAAAATGGATTTCTCCGTACCCCACCCTCCCGACAACGAAGTTTGGAACCCTACTAGTGTAGCCACAATCCACAGCTTCCTTGTTAGCCATGGCATTGATGGAAGGCTGCGTATAATAGTCCAGGGAACACAAGATCGGCAGAGGACACTGGGAAAGTGCATTTTCACAGCCCTTGTCGAATAAGGGAAACAGTCCAGACTCGACTTTGCCGGAAGCCATCGCAGTGCGCTGCTGAACCGAGTTCGATTCCCTTGAGAATCACATCAAGGGAGTCTCAGTGAAAAAAGCGATGGGCAGGGAAAGGAACTCATATGGATCAGTATGCTTGATTTACCTAGAAACTTTGACACTTCCAGAAGTTCGGGCACCTCTGGCCTGCTTCGAGCAGAGTCGGGAAGGAAATCAGTCGCCCACCTGATGCCGTAAGTAACTGGAAGTTCGGACGGCGTGGTGGCATTGCTCTCGACAGCGCCCGGCGCTGTGTAGTTACCGAACGGAGATTGAAGGAGGTGGTGATGCGAATCAAAGAAGGGCGGTATTGCCGGGGGCTTAGGGCGCCCACAGGGGCTGTTCGGCGAGGCAGCGACGGGGTTAGCTCGTCTTTACTGGTTCCCGTGGTATGGGTTGCGCTTGCCGCTTGGTTCTCTTGCACCGGGGGTGGGCACAAAACGGTTCAAACCGAGAAACCAAACCGAACCAGCTCATTCGGTTTGGTTTGGTTCGGTTTGGACCCCCTTCGGTTTGGTTCGATTTGGAAAATCTCTAAACCGATTTAAACCAAACCAAACTATTTAAACCGATTTAATCAAAAAAATATAAAAAAATTATTATAGTATTAATAAAAATGATATTTTTATAAATTATATAATAAAATAATATTTATTTTCATTATTTTTAACATAAAAACTAGTATATATATGTAAAAAATAACTAATTTAAATATTTTTATTTATTTCGGTTTAAACCGAACCAAACCAAATTGATTCGGTTTGGTTTGGTTCCGTTTGGGAGGGTGATTCGGTTTGGTTCCGTTTGGAAAAAAAATGGTCCAAACCGGACTAAACCGAACCGTGCCCACCCCTATCTTGCACGTAGTCTTTTTACTTATGAATTCGGATCACCTCAATTTCAGTAGAGGTGTAAACGGGTCGGATTTGAATCACATAATTCAATTTCGATTTCGATAAGAGATAAAATATTTCGATTCCGATTCTGATAATTTCGGAATCACCATGTTTCAATTTCGATCCGACTCCGATTTCGTTATCAAAATAAGAATCGAATCTTATAGTTTTTGGTTTTGATATTAAATATTAATTTGTATTCAAAAATTCATTAATAACTTACATATAATTAATAAATTTTGATATAGTATTTGAAACTGTATTTTTATCATTTTATCATTTTATATATTATATTTTATGATTTATTTGACTTTTATTTTGATTATTTTTACTTTTATTTATTTATTTATTATCGAAATCGGATAAACCGAAACGGAATCACCTGATTCTAATTCTGATCAACTATCGGAATATCCGATTCCGATTCCGATAGCTTATAAGATACAAAAACAATTTTCAAACCCGTTAATTTTTATCGAATTAAATCAAAATTTTAGATTATCGGATTCCGTTTACACCCCTATTTTCATGTGAAGAGAGTACTCTCGATCCTCAATCAAAAAAGTCACGATCCTGACCATTTAAGTGTTGAATAATGAGTTAATAAAATGTCGGTAACAATTCAACCCCATCGATAGCAAGTGAATGAGTCAATGAACTGTTACTGAACCACTACCGATACTTTACAAACTCACTACAGAATTTAATATAATTCACTGTCGATGAGTAGTGAGTTAGTAAGACGTCCATAGTGGTTTGATATTTTTCAATAACGGTTCACCAGGCTTATTATTTGAACCATCACTAAGTAACTTAAGGTTGTCGTCAATTTTGACTGAGAGCTGAATGTACTCTCTACACGCGAGGAGTATGATCATATTTGCCCTATTAACCAGATGTATAAAATTTTTTATTCTATTTTACTGTTATTTATTGTTTGTTTGACAAATCTAACCTATAACGTTATGCAAAAAACTTTCTTTTGTAGATTTATTTGTAGATGATGTAGTAAACAACAAAGTCATACAAGATTAAAATAATAAAATTTAAAAGTTTAAAAATATGTTCCTGATTTTTTTTTGAAAACTAAACGTTCTTCTTATTCTTAATTTTCTAAAATATCTATTTCATAGTTTTCCTTCAATATTGTCTTTACATAGTTTTTTGTTAATACGTCTGTCAAAACACTTTCCTAAATTTTTTTATCATATATGTAAATAGAAGATGATAATATGTAGAATTTTCAAGTTTAAATAATTTTTTCGTACACTACATGTATAATCAGTTAAATTAAATTTATTTAAAATAATTTTTCCAAATTGAAATGATAATGTTATGAACAAAAATATTGTTTTAAAAATATTTAATATGTTGAAAAAACTAACTTTGTTTTTAAAAAATTATTAAAAATTTAAACAGATTTTTAGAGCTTCATATTATTTAATAATATTTACTTGTAAATGATGCAATAAATATTATAAAACAATAAATTTTGAATAAATATAAATTTATTTTTAAGAATATATTCTGAATTGAAACCAAATAACTAATGTTACTTTTAATCTCCCTGGAAAGTGTACCAAACAACAAATTTATATTTCTTTTTCCTTGAAAAAGTATTACACTTAAATTGTTTTCATCCATTTCTTAAGTCTCGTATGTTTGCCAACAAAGTGTTAAGTTTTCATCAAATTGGAGAAAAGTCTCACCTAACCTTGTGACATTAGGAGTGTAAAAGGTTCGATTTAGTTCAGTTTTGCCTCATTTTTCCAAATCAAAATCAAACCTATAAAGAGAATCGAACCAAACCAAACTAGTTCGGTGAACTTTGAATTGATTGTGGTTCAGTTCACTTCGTCGGTTAAATGTATATTTAAATAAATTAAATTAAAAATATAGTATAATATAAAATACAATAAATTAATTAAATATAATAAAAATTAATACTTTATTTATAATATGTAATTTAATATTTATACTAATTAACTTAAATTTATAATAATATATATTTAAAATTGATATAATATATATTCAAATATAATATAATATGTAAATAAAGTGAGTCAACTCTTGTCAAATTGGGTCAACCAGTTTACCATTTCGGTTTGGTTCAGAAAACCGAATGGAGAGGCTATCGAACCGAACTGAACCAATCGGTTCGGTATACCGGTTTCCTGGGTTTGCATGAACACCTCTATGTGACATAAGCCTTAATATCTCTAAGACGGAGTTTCTTAAACAATTGACTTAAGAGAAATTATAAGAAGACATGTAACACATATTATTTAGCACATTAAATTTTGTAAAAGTTCAATTAAATATGCTCAACCGAAAATGTTGAAAGTTCAGTTTCATGGGACAAATTACTAATGGGGTGTTTGGTTGAATGATAATGAAGGTTTTTGTTTTAATTTTTAAAAATTGTAAGAAAACTTGTTAAAAGAGGTGTTTGGTAACCATGACAATTTTATGTTTTAAAAGTGATTTTCTTCTTAAACAAAAAAAGAGGGTCTCACCTCTTTCTTTTTTCTTGTGGTTCCCCACTTTGTTTGGTCATGTGTGGTAGTTACTCTTTTTTGTAATCACATCCCTCCAAACATGATAATTTTATGTCATGAGTTGGTTCACTTTTTATTTTAATACAATTTTTTATCATGAAAGTGTACAAAAAATTATCATGCAACCAAACACCCCATAAGATAAAATAAAAGACAAACACTAAAAATTATATAGCCATTACCTTAACTCTGCATAAAATTTGGTTATGTCAAGAAAAAAGAATATGATGAGAACTAGATGTAACTCAATAAATAAAAATGATGCAGTATTAAATAAGAATATCATTATATGCACTTTTATCCTGTGTAAGCATTATCCAAATTCATGAAAGTTAATCAATTGTATTGCTAGATTTATTTGCTTGTAAACAAAAAATTTTAAAAAATATGCCAACGTAACATAAACATGAAGTATAACAAGACACTTAATTTGTATTATTTGAGCGCAGTACGTTTTGACAATATTCATATGCCACAACTCCAGTATTTGCATCATTATTACATTTTTTGATAAAGAAATTATGAAAAAATGATTACGAGGCTTGGATCAGAAAAACTCAAAACCTTGAGAACGGTGGATACCCTGAGTTATGTGCTCTTCTTTCCTCCATTCAAATAGTGTTGGCCTCCCAAGCTACCTCTGGTAGTAATCGGTGAATTAGAACGGCGATAGAGGGAAGCATAAAATAAATTAAAGAAAAATAGAGTTGTCAATGGTGGTGGCCATGGCTCCCTATACGGGTCACTGACTAATAAAAATATATGCACTACAAGTCAATCATATGTGATATGATCAAAATTTCTTATAATTCTTAATTTACATAAATGTCATATTCTTCATTACTTGCACTACTTAAAAATAAATATTGTAATAAAGTCATTGGTCACGTGAAAATGGTGATTATATAATAATAACACGATCAATCATCTAGAGGTATGTGATTTAAATGTTCATAGTAATAAGATCATTGAGATATGATATCAAAGATCAGAATAAATTAGTGTATGTGATATTTTCTCATATGATGAGAATCACTAATCTCATTGTTCATTAGTATGAAGACACTGCAATACACATGCAAGTGCTCGTTAGAAAAATGAGTTCACTAAACTAATCGATATAGAAAACTTAAACGATATCTTAAGTTGACTATCTATTAGGCTATTCTATCATTGCAGTTACATTGTTAAACTTTTTGACATGACTCACCCAAGATGTATTGTTGAGTGTATCTTGTGCTTTGATTATTGACTTATGAATCATACAATTTGATGGTCTAGTAGTTCATGAATTATGTATAAGAAAAACTCGGTGGTAACAATTGAGTGGATGATAATGGATCGTTCACTCTCAATAAGTGAGAGATGATGTCCTATGAAATAGGATTCTAAATCCTTAGCTAAGATAGATATAATAATTAGTTAATGTCCAACTGAACCGATTCCAAGTACACGATCTCGTAGTCTTGGTACACCAAGGGTTGATAGTTGGTGTCATACTTATATCCGACTGGGACATTGGATGAACGAGGGTTTATATCAGTGTGCTAACCGACGATGGAAATGCACAAAGCAAATGTGATCATCCTCAAAGTCGTTTGGAATCACAGGATGTAGCTTGTACCATTCATGATTAGAAGATATTTAAATATGTCATCGAATAACAGATTTAATTTAAAAGAAAATGTTTTTTTAATTAAGTCTTAATCAAATAAACTCTTGAGTCTAGTGGGTCACACATTAAGACTAATCCGTTAGTATAAGAGGTACGACATCAAGTATAGAAATTGAGAATTTTTTATGAAAAACTTCAAGTTCTATAAATACTAACGAAGTTAGCACAAATCCATCGAGTCAGTGATGCAAATTTCATGATTAGTCTCCTTTTGCTCTTTCTCCCACCCCTGGGGTCACTAGTACGTGGTGGAGCTCCATTCGGGATAGTTCCAAAGGTTTGATGTGTGGGAAAACTAGTATATGGAGGAAGTTCGTATCGATACTGTCAGAGGCCACACACTTAAGCGGCTCGAAGAGCATGTGAACACTCGATCTTCTTCAATCTCGAGTGATTACAATCTCACAAAGGCATATTTGAATATGTTCGAATTCAATTCCTGATTACACTGTTCTGTTATGATTAAGATAGCATCCGTGAAATCTAAAAGATTAAATGCTTTTGCTACTTTAAAATGATTCTTTATAGTGACCATTATATGATCCCATGCCCACCCGAAAGAGAGGAGCTATGGTTGGTGCCCATTATAGTCACATGGTTCCCTCTACCAGCCATTAATGGGGGGCGGCCACGACTTCCTATACTGGTCATGTTCCTCCCTCAAAAGAGGGGGGTCGTGATCGGTGTCCATTGGGGCCAACGAAGGGGACTCTTGTTGGCCACTAATAGGGGAGGCCACTACCCTTGTACTAGTCATGGCCATGTAATGGTCACGTGTCTACTTTAAAAGAGGGGGCCATGGTTGGTGCCCATTGGACAGTGGGAGTCCCCTCCACAGGCCATATGAGGTGATTCGGACTCTCTCGTTAGCCAACAATGAACATCAGCTACATCCTCATACTAGACATGTGACCAGTGGTCACATGCCTCCTTAAAAGAAGGGGATCATGGTTGCCCTCCATTGGTGGCCGGCGGAGTTACGATCTCCTATATGGGACATGTGACTAGTACATGATCAAGTGCCTCCCTTAAAATTTGTGGGTTGTGGTTGATGCCCATTTGGGCCAGCGAGAGTCCCCTTTACTTGCCACCTGAGGTGATATGGGGGCGACCACAACCCCCTGTATTGGTAACGAGACCACTATATGGTCAAATGACCCCTTAAAATAGGAAGGCCATGGTCAATGCCTACTGGGGACACGCGAGAGTCCCCTCCATTCGCCACCAATGGGGGGAGGCCACAACCCCCAATATTAGTCACATGTCACTGCTAAAGACAGTGGTCGTGGTAGGTTCCAATTGGAAGTGCGTGAGAGTTTCCTCTATCGACCACTTGGGGTGATCCAAAACCTTTGAAGGGGACTCTCGTCGACCATCAATGGGGGTGGCCACGGCTATTGTACTCTTTGGTAGACTTAACAAACTCACGTTGTTGAATTGAAGGTTGTTCAATAAACAAAGTATTTTTCAGACCGTAGATTACATGAACACCAGGTATCTGCGAACACAGAGTACACCAATAAAAGACGTTACACTTTCTACATACTCAGCTTCAACAAAGGCAAATTTTCAAATTTGCAACTCAAACATGGAATGTTTTGTAAGCAACTCTCTTCCTTCATTTACTGACAGTGCATATCTCACCTCTCCCAGCCTTTTGTGTTATTCAACATTTTGGGTGGCAATAAAGTAATGATCTGCATTGGCTTCGTTGATAATTGATTCTATGCACTTTGTTGCATTTACCCTCTTCACGTGGTCACATCTAAAATGAAGAGTAAGCATCATTTAACGAAAATCATATAAAATTAACAAGCATGTTCAGGATGAAATACCTCGCCATGTTCAACTGTTGTGAGGCTTGAAAAAACTCCGCATGTGACTCGCTGAGTCCTTTGAGCTCTGTAGTGATGCATCTGCACAAAGGGAAGCACCTTATCAACATGGAAATAGGCGCAAGGTAGTGCACTCGAGCAAGCAACTGTGTGGATGCCTGAGAAACCTAAATGAAAAGAGTATGGCACAAGCACCGAGAAGCTACGCAAACCAAAGCAGGCCGAATAGAACCCACAACCCAGCGATGACGCTTCTGCTTTTTCACCCTTATTCTCAAACCCTAGATGAGAGCGTGCTCCAGAGGAAAATGACACACTCCAAGCGTGGAACCGAGCGCAAGTACACGAAAAACCTGGATAAAAAAGAGTATGGAGCGGGGCATAAAGGTGACGTTGCAAAAATCTTGAAATCAGCACGTTTTATAGCCTCCGTTAATTTTATTAAAGATGGTTATATTTCTAGAACTGTACGCTGATAGAAACACCCACCCGTCATAAATCGGTTGTAATGGACAGAGGGGCCAACCGTGACTAGATTCATGATGCTTGATATCCAAAATCATCTAAAGCCTAACGTCATGTTTGGTAACACTATTAGATATCTCTATCACTATCAATTTTAAAATTGATATTGATATGAACCGTTAAGAGGTGTTTGGTTAATTGTATCAATTTTAAAATTTGTAGTGCAAATAAAACATATTATATAATACAAGTGTCAACTTATATTACTTTTAATATTGATACTCCAACATCTGAAAATATTAATATCAATATTGATATTGTATCAAAAATGAAACTCTAACCAAACAAGGCATAAAACATAATTCAATATTTGGCGTCGATAAATCCACATTGCAAATCTGTATTACATGCCAAAGAGAATTTGCACAATCTGTCTAATACGACATAATCAATGTTTATAAAAATCTTGAGGTGGTCTTGATTGTTTTTGTCAAAACATTGGTCAGACGTAAATCTCAAAATTTATAGAGACATAAATTCTAGTTTAATAAAATATATAATTTATAAATATTTAAATAAGTAATTATAAATTTTTAAAATTTTAAATTTATTGAAATATCAAGTACAACTTAAGAATATTTAATATTTAATATTTAAATAAATAATCATATAATTCTTGAAGATTGACATCAAAATATATATAATAAATTATGAATTGTTTAATTTTCATGTACAAATAAATAATATTTAATTAATGCTTCACAGTATAAAATATGTAAAATTTTGTTTAAATAGTAGTTATACCTGAATAATGCATTCAATTTATACTTTACATTTTTATTTTTATGGACATAGCAATCAAGTAAATTCTATAGATTAAAAAAATACTCATAAAAATAAAGTCAATGTGTCTCATTCAAGAATAAAAAAGTGTTATAAAGGTTTACGACAAAAAATAAAATATTTTATTTTCATATGTAAGTTCCTTAGTGACTTTTTTCTTACTTTTTATCAAAATACCTTCAATCTTGAAATTTTATCTTTCTACGTGCGAGGTGTTGAGGTGAAGAGAGTTAAGTCTAATATGTTTGCCAACAAAGTGTAAGCTTTCACCAAAGTGATGAAAAGCCTCACCTCACCTTGTGACATAAGCTTTAATGTCTCTAAGGCGGAGTTTCTTAAAACAATATGGACATAGCAGAAAATATAAGAAGGCATGTAACACACATTATTTAGCAAATTAAATTTTGTAAAAGTTCGGTTAAAATAAGCACCACCAAAATTGTTGAAAGTTAAGTTTCATGGGACAAATCACTAAGATAAAAAGAAAGACAAACGCTAAAAATTATATAACTATTATCTTAACTCTACGTAAAATTTGGTTGTGTCAAGAAAAAAAACATAAGATAAGAACTAGATGTAGCCCAATAGATAAAAAATGATGCATTATTAAATAAGAATATCATAATATGCACTTTTATCTTGTGAAAACATTACCCAAATTCGTGAAAGTTAACAATTTGTATTGCTAGATTTATTTGCAAAAAAAATAAAAAAATATTCCAATACAACATAACATGAAGTATAACAAGACACTTAACTTGTATTATTTTAGCACAGTATGTTTTGATAATATTTTTGTGCCACAACTCTAGTAATTGCATCATTATTACATTTTTTGATAAAGAAATTATGAAAAACTGATTACGAGGCTTAGATCAAAGGAACTCAAAACCTTAACAACGGTTGATACCCTGCCTTCAAATAGTGGTGGAGTCAGTGGACTCCCAAGCTACCTCTGGAAGCAATCGGTGAAATAGAGTGGCGATAGAGGGAAGCACAAAAGAAAATAAAGAAAAATAGAATTGTCAATGCTGGCGGCCATGGCCCCTTATACGGGTCACTGACTGATAAAAATATATGTACTACAAGTCAATCATATATGATACGTTAAAAATGTCTTGTAATTCTTAATTTACATAAATGTTATATTCTTCATTACTTGCACTACTTATAAACAAATATAGTAATAAAATCATTGTTCATGTGAAAATGATGATTGGATAATAATAACGTGATCAATTATCTAAAGGTATGTGATTTAAATGTTCATAGTAATAAGATCATTGTGACATGACATCAATGATCATAATAAATTTGTGTATGTGATACTTTCTCATATAATGAGAATTACCAATCTTATTGTTCATTACTGTGGAGATACCAAGATACACATACAAGTGCTCATTAGAAAAATGAGTTCACTAAGCTGATCGATAAAAAAACTTGAATGGTTTCTTAGCGAACTATCTATTACGCTATTCTATCATTGCGGTTACATTGTTAGACTTGTTGAGTTGACTTACCCAAGATGTATTGCTGAGTGTATCTTGTGCTTTGATTATTGACTTATGAATAACACAATTTGATGGTTTAGTAGTTCATGAATTGTGTATAAGAAAAACTTGGTGGAAACAATTGAGCGGATGATAATGGATCGTTCACTCTCAATAAGTGAAAGATAATGTCCTATGAAATATGATTTTAAATCCTTAGCCAAGATAGATATAATAATTAGTTAATGTCTAACTGAACCAATTTCAAGTATAAGATCTCATAGTCTTGGTATGCCAAGGGTTGACAGTTGGTGTCATACTCATATCCGACTGGAACATTGGATGAACGGGGGTTTATATCAATATGTTAACCGACGATGGAAATGATTAGATATTGTATGAATAGTCTTGAGTACTTTTTCACGATGATATTTGCCGTGGCAGGTTCCAATTTGGGGTGCGTGAGAGTTTCCTCCATCGGCCACTTGGAGTGATCCAACATCTTTAAAGGGGACTCTTGCCGATCACCAATGGGGGTGGCCACGGCCATTGTACTACTCACTTGACCAATACATGAAATTTACCCATCCCTATTGCCATATTTATTTACTTGTAAAAAAGATAAAAATAAATGCTAACACAACATAACATAAATTATAAGAAGATACTTAACTTGCATTATTTAGTACAATAAAATTTGACAAGATTTCTACACCACAACTATACCATTTGCATCATTCTTACTTTTTCAATAAAGAAATAGTACAAATTTGATTACGAAACTTGGATTGGAGAAAGTCAAAATCTTGTCAACAGTGACCTCAAGTTATGTGCTCTTTCTTTCTTCCCTTCAAATAGCGGTGGCCTCTAAGTTACTTGCAGCAATAACTAGTGAACTGTAACGGTGACAGAAGGAAACATAAAGAAAAATAGAGAAAAGTAGTGTTGTCGATGGGGGACGGTCACAACCCTATATTGATTACGTGACTAGTATATAACCATGGCGTTACTCGTCTATAGAGGATGGCTTATAACAAATGTGTTTGATAGTTGTCCATAACGATGTGAAATAATTCGTCTTAACTTATAAAAAATATGTTTTTGTTGATAAACAACTGATGAATATAATATCATATACGTGATAACATAATATATTAAAACA
The DNA here is from genome assembly GCA_036172225.1 of Cryptocoryne crispatula var. balansae. Taxonomy (NCBI): domain Eukaryota; kingdom Viridiplantae; phylum Streptophyta; class Magnoliopsida; order Alismatales; family Araceae; genus Cryptocoryne; species Cryptocoryne crispatula. Next base: position 33,709,718 of record CM069935.1, read on the forward strand.
AAAAATACAAACATTTTAAGTGATAAAATCAAATTATTAATATATATATATTAGCATCCACAAAATACTTATAAACAACAAGTACTCACGAACTTGCAAAATAGTTATTGGTCATACTTTTGTGTAAAATTTTTAATATAATATACAAAAAATAAAATAAATACCATTATTGATCTTTTATATTTGATACAATTAAATATTAGATGCTGGGTTATTTTATAATATATCTTGTGCAAATAATATATTTTGATTAATGAATATAAGTGTCAGAGAATCGGTTCAATTTGAGATATCTCTTTTCATATCCATTAGATTAATAGGTCATTTAGTATTGATTTATCAGATTATTCTACATATTTTCGCTAATTTAACGAACAGTTAGACAAGAAATTATCGTTGACATATCTAAAGACAAGTCAATAACCCCAGGGCATCTTTGGTACAAATTATTGGTTGATTTATCTTCTAAATAATTTAAATGGAAGTTCAATTTGTTTGGATTCTATTTCAATAATTTGATTTGGTTTAAATGGTTTGGTTTTTTCTATAACCAAACTAAATTGAATAAATTGATCAATAATTTTAAAAATTAATGTATATCATATTAATAAGATGATAAAAATGATAGCTGTACTAATTATTTATAACTAAAAAAAACAAAGATCTAGACATTTAATTATTTTAAATATTAAAATATTTTATCTTATTTTAACTGAATGATATCGAACTGATTCGATCCCCAATTTTGAATAAAAACAAAATATTAATTTATATTAATAATTTTATTATATAATTTGGAACGAGGAAAAGTTAAGTGGGAATAATTAATTCATAATGACTTATACTAAATTAAAGAGATGTTTAATTTAACAACTAGTTATATAGAATAAGTATGATAAGTAAAAATTTACTCAACTTATTCTATACAGTGATGAGATAAATGTTACTTTGTAACAATTTTTAGGTTATAATATAAATAAATTGTATAACTTTTTCAAGTGCCGCTTGCTTAAAAGCCTCTTTTATAAAAATAGTGGAATTACGGAAATGTTCGTTTTGTTGACAAATTTTTTAATTTAGGGTACCTAAAAATTGAAAAGTCATGTTTTTTTATGAGTCTATTCATATACAAATGCAATAAGCACACTTGGATTAACTAACGGGACGTTCCCAAGGATCACGAAATAAAAATCCTTCCTCATCACGTCTAGGATGACGGTTATTTCGGTTGCACGGTAGCGTGTCAACCGATGATTGGGTGCATCGGGAAATGACATTCCTCATAAATTGGCCATGAGCCTATTCCGTCCGATCAACATCCAACATTGTCTTACTCATCTCAGCCTCGATCTAGTCCGTCCGATTGGAGTGACCCATACGTTTCGTGGAAGATTGGTAGCCGCAGGATGATCTTTAAACAAGATATTGTAGGATGATCGGATGCTAGCTTAGCGCCCACGAAATATGTATGCTCCACCAGACAGGAGTACCCCTCGGTCATCTATGGGGCCTCCGTTTAGGTGACCCGGATAGGGAGGGCAAATTCGTCAATTCATAAGTCAAACCACCTTTGCGCACGGCTCAAATGTCTTCGGCCTGGTGCCACACCGTCGGAACGAGATATATCACCATGGCAACGTGGCATCCGACGGACCGTGTGATGTGCAGTGGACAGTGATTCAGGACTGCAACTGTGTAACTGTCTTTCCCTGGACGGGGGCGCACAGATAAATATGAGAGCTCAGGAGACTGGGCAATTGATATTTATAATCATCATATAATATTTTTGTTTAAGATATAAGAAGTGTATGACAATGTATATAAGAAGTGAGGCGGTTGGCATGATCCCTCACTCTCATGAGCGAGGGGCGGGGTTCGAGGGCCGCAAAAATCTAACCTTCCTCGGGGGAAGGGTATATATGGAGATCGAGCAGGAGGCTCGATCCCTCGTCACGCGCGATGGGGCACTTAGTTATTATGAACAAAAAAAAGGACAATGTATATAAGTATTTTGAGATTTTATTAAATATACTTATTTGTTTTGTTATTAGTTCCCGATGAAAGAGGAAAAAGTTCACACGTTGGCACCGTTCGGACGGAGGCTCCGTCGGTTTGTTCGGGACGGGGGGGGCCTTATGATCACCTTCCTTAGAAACAGGCCAGGCGGCAGGCGGCGGACGCGCAGTTGCATTGAGGAGGGTGGACTGTGGGGTAAGGTTACTCGACGTAACTGCAGTCCGGCTCGACCCACTCTACTAGACTACTCCTACTGCTTCTATAACAACCCCCACCAGGCGCGTGTCTCCGTTGAGCGCAACGCAAAATAGACGGACGCAGCAGCAGCAGCTTCTTCATGGCGGTGGCGTGTTAATGGCGGAGGCGGTGGTGGGGGAACGGTCTCGTCCATATGAAATGCCGCACCATCGCATCCTCACCTTCCCGTTCCTCGTCTTTCCTTTCCGTAGTCTGTAGTCCATATACGTGTACAAGCACGCAAAAGATCGATCACACAGTTGCTCTTCGTTCGATCTGCATCCGACCATCCTTCCTCGTTTGATCGATCATATGCTTATTTGAATCTGTAAGAAGCTGATTCTGCAGCGATCTCGACGTTGTAACATCGTCTGATTCCTCCCATGCGTCCATCGGAAGCGCGTTTCCGATATTTTCCACTTTTGGGATTGCTTTTATCGGTTTCTTTGACTTGGAATTTCCTTATTCCGTAGAAGATTTGTGTGTAGAGGTGCCGGAGGTCTCTGACGGAGGAACGCAACCGGGAGTGATTGGAGATGGAGATGTCGGTCGTCGAGAACCCCCATGAGGCGCTTCCTGTTCAACAGAGTCCGCAGCGGCTGCCTGAAGAACAGCGAAGGGTGTTGATGGTGCAGCAGGAACGGCACCATCATGGCCTCCTCCAGGGCGGTGTCACTCGTCAGGTGCTTGCCTCAGGATTGCCAATTCTGGAAATGTATGCTGCCTGCGGAGGTGGTGATACAGGAACCGTGTTGGCACCTCGTGTGCAATGTGATGCTGCGGCAAGTAGCAAATCCGTCGGAAGAGAGGGAGTCCTCCCCTATCCTTCTATGGGTTACGGCATCGACCAACGGGAGAAAGTCGGTCCCCTTGGACGGTTCCGTTCCCTAAGCATCGAGGACAAGGGGGACCTGGCAGGCGCGGCTGCGCTGAGAAATCACCTGGTTGATCCTTGTGGAATCTGGAGTCGTCAGATGAACGAATCCTCGGAGAGTATCATCCCTAATAGTTCACCCTTTTCCCTCCGGAACTCGACGGTTCCACCTGATCATGAGAAACCGCTCTCGCCAGGGAGGCAGCAGCATCGCCGTCTAACATCCAGTTGCTTGGGCCCTTGCATATTCCCCGATGGCCTCTATTCCGAATCCCTTAACTTCCTGAATAACGATCGCCATTGGACTGACCTGCAGCTTCACATGGATTTTGGTTTAGGTGGGAACGTACACCACTCAACTGCACAAGCTGTGAGTCCTCTCTTCTCTTCTGATCGGCTAAATTTAGTAGAAGACCTTTTGGTATCTCAGAAGAAAAAGACCGGATGTAGTGGCTATTCCGATGCACTTGTTCCCCCCATTCTTTCACAGAAGATGCTGCCTAGTTCGCACACTACCTTTTCCGTGCTTTCTCAAGAAAAGGGTGTGTCCTCCAGTTGCTACAGTGTTCAATCTGTCTCACCATTTAGAAGCTCAGGAGTGAAGGCATTTCCTTGCGGAGAAAGTTTGATTATTCAGGGTAATGAATTGCATTGTTTAGGAGGCAACAGTAATTCTGGTCATCACCAGAGAGATAGAAGAAAATCACACACAGATGGATTATTCAACTCCTTGGGATATAATAATACAAACCTTGACCATTTGCAGATTGGAGTACACCGTTTTCCTACATTACCACCCAATTATAACTGTTTGATGGATCTTCGGGGAGTTATGCGCCTTGCCGCCAAGGACCAGTATGGTTGCCGGTTTTTGCAGCACAAGTTTGACGAAGGAAATGCTCAGGAGAAGGAAATGATATTTAATGAGATTATCAGTTATGTTGCAGAGCTTATGGTAAATCCATTTGGGAACTATCTCATGCAGAAAGTCTTAGATGTTTGCACAGAGGATCAGAGGCTGGAGATCATTCTTGCCCTTACAAAAGATCCCACAGAGCTTGCTAGGATATCGCTTAACATGCATGGGTACCTTTTTTTTCCTGTCTCTGTTTTGTTATCAGTTTGACATTGAGAATCCAGAGTTTCTTTTTCATAACTGGATGTTTGTTCCTGGTATTCTCTTTTGGTATCTTCGGCCATTCAACTATTGCAGAACAAGGGCTGTGCAAAGGCTGATAGAGACTCTCAAGGACAAGAAGCAAATTACATTAGTCATTTCTGCTCTTCAACCTGGTTTTCTTAGTCTTATCAAGGATCCAAATGGCAATCATGTCATACAGCGTTGTTTGCAATACTTTGGCTGTGAGGACAGTAAGGTATATTATAATCCACATCCATTTAGTGGTTTTATCTAATGCTGTCCGTGGATGCCATAGCTGTTCCTTATTTTTTAGCTATTTATTTGAAATTCACATATTTTATTTTCAACAATGAATTTTGTTTGATTACAAATCAGAGCAAAAGGGTTAACTAAGTCTTCTGTTATGCTAGGGATTCCTGCCTTAGGTGAAAACAACTGAAACCTTTGACTTGAGTGTCCATGTATATACTGTGTCAAGGTCTTTATCAAATTCTGTAGTTAGGAATTTTCATTTGAACACTTTTAAACTTAGAAAATGGTGATGGAAAGAAGGGAATCTCCTTTGTTGTTTTGTTCTGTATATGCTTTCCCAGTGGACACAGCATTCAGTCTGAATAACTTCTACTGAAACATGTCAGAAATGTTTAATTTGACTGTTCACATTGATGCCATGAAATACTATGGTTTAAGTTAACATGTTAAAATTCATCTTCAGAGCTTAAGTAGCATACTTTTATCAAAGTTGATATGTGCAGATTTGTTCCCAATCAAAATGCATACTGTTACATGACTTGTTACGTGCATACCTTTTTCTTGTGGAAGTGTTTTTGCCTGACATTTTTATTAATCAATTATTTTGGCAGTTTATTTTTGAAGCTGCTTCAAGGCATTGTGTTGATATTGCTAGGCATCGACATGGATGCTGTGTTCTACAGCGATGCATAGCTCATGCAACAGGACAACATCAAGTGAAACTGGTTTCAGAAGTGTCAAGAAATGGACTTCTTCTGGCTCAAGATGCTTATGGGTAATTAAGGAGATGTGTGAATTTATTTTCATTTTTAGTTTAAAGTACCTAAAATATCAAACAAATGATTGTAGATCTGGCTTGCTGAGGCTTCCTATGATCAAATTACTAAAATTGATCATAACTATTCTTAATATGATGATAATATGGTTGAATTACAAGAAAAAAATTTGTAACTTGGCTATTTGCTTGTGAAAGTTAATGCTATATGTGATGAATCAGGTGGAACACTTGCCAAGGTTGGTCTATAGAAAATGACATGAATATTGATGACTGATTTATGCAACTGATTCTGAAAGGAAGACTAGTTTTTTATATGAATAAATGAAGGAATGAACATGTGTTAGTGAAGGAATGAACAACAATTTTGTACGATTAGTGGTGGGAAAGCTTCATTCTTTTTGCTTTTTATCAGGAGTGGGAGTTGAAGTGCTTAACCACTTTGGTTGGTGTTACCCGTAGCACTCTTGTCATTCCCTATTTTACAATGAATTTGTGGCACTAAGAACATGATGCTATTTATCTTTTAATTTACTTAATGATAAAACTTAAATAAACTCTGGTCTTAATTCCAAATTAAGTGGGGTCAGCTAAATAGATTCTCTTTCTCCACCTATATTTGTTTTGAATTATTTTTTCAAAGACTTTCAAATCATTTGAATCATATTGAATTAACACCCTTTTTGTTTCTACTGTTTTGCTATTTTATATTTTTTTCATTAGAGTTTCCTTAAGTTTACATTTAATATGTTCAAACCATCTCAATATCCCTTCTTACAATTTGTCTACAATTGCTATTACTCTTACATTTTCTTTAATATTTTTATTATGTATTTTATCCAATTTAGTATAATTACATATCCATCTTAGCGTTCTTATTTACACAGCACTCATTTTGGAAGAATGTTTTTTCTTCATTATCTAACATTCATTATCATACAAGTTTGCAACCTTTATAATTGTACAATAATTTTTTCCTTTCAACTTTAGTGAACTTTTACAATCACATAAGATTATTGAAGTTCTTCTGTTTATGTACTCTTTTGATTTGAGTTAATAGAAACCTATGGCTTCGACCACCTTAAAAAAAGATCCTTATAGCCATTTTTTTAGAGATTAAGATTTACTAAAATGTCAAGTTTTTGATTTTATCCCTAAATCCTCCAAACATTTCTATACTTTAACATAGATTTTATCGGGGTCACATACCTATCCTGTTTTCATCATCTTCAATGCCTCTCCAACTTCTAAAAATCTAATCCTTCTAGTATAATTCAAATTATGCTTTGTTATATCCTATGCTTTATTTTCTAGTAAGGCAATCATTAAAAGAGTATCAAAATAACTTTTCCACATTTTTTAACATCCTTGTCTTTGATCAAAGTATTTTCTTTATTCTCCTTGATAAATCTAAGTTGGTTAAGACTTTAAGATATCCTCTTTTTTATCTTTGCTAATTTATAAATATTTTCTTGCCTTCTTTAGTTTCATTTTTTTATAAATATATTTGAAAGCATCGTCTCATGTTTAAATTTTTTTGCTATCTTATATTGTTCATAAGCTTAGTTGTTATCACACTTAGACAATATTTTTTGCCAATCTCTCTTATTATCACCTTTTGACTTCTTATTCCACAATCTCTCCTTTTTCGGTAGAATATGTCCCTTACATTCTCCAAGTTTTTTTTAGTTACATCTTTAATATTTATAACCATGTTCATTCGTATAACATTAGCTTCTACTTCTAGTTTCCAAGCAATGAGAATTTTATTATTAAATGTCTTTTTTTCACATCTTTTAATCCCACCATTTCATTCTAGCTGAAATATTTCTTTTAAATGTGTTTGTTAAATCTTGTTAAAGCTTCACTAAGAATAACTTCACAATTTTTGCGAAGAGCACAACAATTAGTCTTTATTATAAGAATAACGTTGATTTGACTTTTATTATGTCTATTTTTAAATGTTATTAGGTGTGATTCTCTTTTAATAATATGAATATTTATTAAGATCATAGATCATAGTAAAATCAATGATACTTTTCCCTCTTCATTTCAAGTTATTTTTGTGGACTTTTTCATATTCATGACATTTGTTTCAAAAATGCCCATTGAGATCTCCTTCAATAAATATATTCTCTTCATTAGTTATACTCTGCATAAGGTCATCTATATTGTTTTAAACTTCCTTCCTAATCTTTTTTTTTATGATGACATGAGGTCAAGATTTCTTATTAATGAAATAACTAAGTGCAACAAAGAGAGAGGAGAGTAGAAAAGACAAAAAGAGGAAAACCATCAGGGGCAGCTACTGATATGGTAGTTACAGATGGTTATTACACAAAGAAAGCAATAAAAGATAACAACTTATTCCTGATGGTTGGCTGGTCCAAGTGTTTTTCTGTGCAAGCAAACATCCAGTCTTTGACTAAAGAAGACATCATGAAGAGAATAGATGTTGGGTGTTCAAAGTGCTCCTCAAAAATCCTATTGTTCATCTTTCTCCACATAGCCCAGAACATAGCAGGTAAAATGAGTTCTCATAGTTTAGATTCTGCCATCCACATATTGAAACCAGGCCAAGCAAATAGAAGAGAAGTAAGACCGTCTGGTTCCATCCATTGGATTGTCTAACCTTCGAACAACGCAGCCACAAAGAGCTAATAATTCCACACTGGAGAAAAAGGTGGTTGACGGACTCATCTTTCAAACTACAGAAGACACATTTCATGGAAATATCATGAAGGAGACTATTAAGCCAAGTTCTTTTAGGAAGCCTACCCCTGTAAATCTTTTAGAAGAATAATTTAAAATTTAAAGGATAATAGGATTTCTGAACCATCTAATGCCAAGAGACTTCCACCCCACCTAGTAAGAGCCTATTCATGATGGATTTGATTAAAAAATTTCCATTATTGCTGGGACACCACACTAGCTTATCCTCCTTGTCACTTGTGCAATTAAAACTCTATTAAAATGTTAATAGCCTGGAAAAATTACAAATTTCTTAGTCCTTGAGGTCTCCCTTCTGAAAGGAATGCACCATTGTGTAGGAGTCCCAATTGGAGGTAACTCTTGCTTGAGGATTGCAACATATATTTAACAAGGTACGAAACATTATTGCAAGAGCACTGTGTCCACACTAACGATCTTCCTAGAACAATGTTTTGTTGCCATTTCTCACCTTAGTGTAGGAAAATGCATTGAAGAAGTTCTAGTTTCTCAGAATACCTTTCCAGATGCTTGAGATTCTACTCCTATCCCTGATGTTTCTGATCGAAGCGTCATTCTCACTTACACTATATTTAGCAATGATGATTTTAGCCTATAAAGAATGCCTATTGGTGTTAAATTTCCATATGCATTTGGACAATAGAGCTTTATTTAGGGTGTCCATAGGTTCATACCCAGCACCTCCTCCTTTCTTTGATTTGCAAACATGATTCCATTTGATGAGTTGAAGATCTTTCTTGTCTAATGTTCCATACCAGAAGAACCTAGCTCTACTGCTTTCAATTTTTGAACAAATGTTTTTAGGTACTCTGAGAATGGAGAAAAAATAGAGTGGGATGAGCATGACTTTCAATAACATCCATCTACCTCTTGTAGATAACATCTTGCCTTTCCAGTCCTGTATTCTTCTCTTTAACTTGTGAATTATGCACTACTAGTCATGACTCTTGGTGCCCTTTTCTGAAAGTGGAAGTCCCAGGTACACAATAAGAAGGGTAGTCCACTTCATATTGAAAATGTCATGTAAGGGTAGTCCCAGGTACTAGTCTGACTACAGAAAGTATAACAATATTTTTAAGTAAAAAACATTTATTTATATTAGTTGAGGAGAATAATAGTGTATCATCAGCAAAAAAGGAGATGAAAAACTTATTCTTGGTTAGTTCCCACTTCAGTGTTCTCTATCAGTCCTTCATCTTCAGTCTTCGTTCACAAAATATTGAGAACTTGACTAATAAGTACAAGGACTACAGGGGATATGGGATCTCCCTGTCTGAGACCATCTATCCTTGAAATCTAGAAGCTTCATAGCTCTGAAAAGGCATTCCCACTTGACTGTATCATAAACATTCTCAAAGTACAGCTTTAACACTAAACACTATGTGTCTGATCCTCTGGTCATGAAGACATTACGGGCAGCGATGAAATTATCCAAGATATATCTACCAAGAATGAAAGTAGATTGAGAAACATGTGTTACTTTGTCATTATACTTGTTAAGTCTGTTGGCAAGGACTTTAGTGAAGATCTGGTAGCTATAGTTTAAGAGGCTTATAGGTTGTAAATCTTTGATATCTTCAACATTTTCTTTCTTGGGAATCAAAACTAGAGATGTGGAATTCAGGAATTTGATGCAAGCGGGTTACTTTCAAATTCTCTACTCATTGCTAGAAAATCTTCTTTTATGATGTCCCAAAAATGTGAGTAGAAGCCTGTGGAAAATCTATTTAGACCGGGAGCTTTGTACTAATTTAGTTAATGGGACATAACTCACATAAGTACAAATTACATTAGCTATCTCTCCTTATCATTTTTCAAGAATAATCTTATCTTTACTTTTTTTTCATTGACATTATTGTATCCTTCAATGTTTTATCAACAAGGAAACTTTCCCCATTCTTATTTCTCTCCTTCCATGTATATTAGAGTTTATAATTTTTATATCCTGCTTTTTATATCTCTCTTCTATTCATTTGGCAATATTAATCTTTTTTCTCTTTATACTATCAACAAGTTTTATAAGTTTTTCTCTAAATGATCTAATATGTTTCTTATTTTTATTATTTTTTTATCTTTTTATTCTTTGTTTTCTTTCTATAATAATGTCCATCTGTCTTTAAAGTTGTCCTAAAATTTATTTCTTATTCTTTTTATGGATTAAATTTTTTACCCACAATTGTACTTGATGTAAGAACTTTTGCTTATTTAACATCACATTTCAGTGCTTACACGATGCATTGCATGTTATACATGCCCTCTACCCTTGTTGTATTTATATTTAGACTTTGGTGTAGCACGTTGTAAGTATAGTGCTTAAATGTTTATATCATTTGAATCCATGTCATGAGACGTGAAAATAGTTTTATGCTAATTATCACCTATTACAATTTACAACACTCCTTTTTATTTAAATGTCAGACCAACAGTGCACAAGGGTGTGCAATGTTTATTTCTGCTTTGTATTATTCTCTGGTTATTACTAGAAATTTGGTCTGCTGATCATTATCAAAAAAGTCATTTCTATTGGCAACTGCAGATATGCAAATCCTGCATTACATATTATTGGGCATGGTAAATACATTCAAATAGACATCATTTTGTGTGCAAGAAGATCCATCTTTGCGGGGGCATTGCTGTTTGCACTTATTTTGCTATGGGGATGATGCATATGCAAATACAAATGCAAGAGTTTTAAAGTCCGCAATTTTCAGTCTAAGGCTGATCTATTTATAATTATTCATTCATGGTCGATGTTTATCCTCAGACAACCAAGCCAATCCTACCTTGTTGCTTTAAAATTCCTTACAAGTGCATTTGTGTTGGTCACCAGTTGCTGTCTTCAGATGTCTGGGTGTACCTGATTCTTATTTGTGATATTCAACAAATGCTAGTTGGCTTCTGTTGTGGTATTTCATTCTCACCGCTTTTTGCTCTTCTCCTACTTCTGACTTTTATCTCTTGCTCTCAGAAACTATGCTGTTCAGTACATCTTAGACATGCAGAATCAAACAGCTATAGAAGCCCTGAAGTCGGAGTTTAGAGGCAATTATGTACAACTCTCAACACAGAAGTTCAGCAGTAATGTTGTGGAAAAATGTATTTCCGTTTTCGATGAAGTAGAAAAGAGGCGGATTATATCTGAATTACTGTCAGCTCCTTCCTTCGAACAATTATTGCAAGATCCCTATGCAAACTATGTCATCCAGCGTGCATTGCTGGTTTGCAAGGTCCCCGCTAACCACACCTCTATCATTTTTTTTACCGGCGAGATATTAAGGATCAGCAGCTTCTGACTTTGTTCGGTTCTCACAAAAAATTTCAGGGTCACGCGCGCACCTTGTTAGCGGATGCTATTAGGCCTCATGATGCGATTCTGAGGACCAGCCCTTACTGCAAGAGGATTTTCAATCTTCTGAAGAAGTGATGTACATGTCTGCGGTGAAGCACTTGTTGTTTTCTATGTTTTGCTAATAGCTTATTTCTGCCAGCTGAGTGAACCTCGACTAAGCTTGAATAGCTTACACGCCGGCCGGGGTAGATTTTTTAAAAGATATGCAGTTTTGCTTTAACTCACCATAATTGTTCTCCTGACGAGTTCGTCCATACCGGTCCTGATTATCTGGTCACAAAGTTCTTGTACCGTTGTTGTATGCAGTTATATGCAGCTTAGGTATGTTCTAAATACACCCTTCTATGTTTGTGCAAACACTTCAAGAAGAATCTCATGATGTCACCTGTCTTGACTTTCTGGTCCCCCCCCCCCCCCCCCCTGCCACTTTTACACACTGGTTGGTTGGCCAGGATATCAAAAATAACATCATATCAGTTTTCATATTGATATTTTTTTAGGGGAGTATCAATTTCAAAATTGATACACACCGATAATGGACAATTGTCTCGTACGATTTGTTTTATTTGTACTTGTACACGTTTTAACATTTTTATCATTATGTAAACATGTTTTGACGATTTTTAATATCGGTTTTAAAATTAATTACGACAGAGGTTATCTAATGAGGATTACACTTGAATGTCTTTGATATCCTAGCCAGGTGCCACTCCCGCTGTCACTTGTATACCCAGGTTGGTTAGGACATCAAAAATAACATTATATCAGATATTGATGCCTTTTTAGAACAAAGTATGAATCTAAAAATTGATGCATGCGGACAATTGTGTCGCACCACGACATATTTTTATTTGTAGTGCCACACATTTTAAAATTGATATCATTGTCTAAACATGTGTTTCGATGAATCGATTCTAAAATTAATAATGATAGAGATATCTTTACAAATGTATTTTTAATATCAATTTTAAATATAGTAACGATAGAAGTATCTAATGATGTTTTTTTTACATAGATAAGCGAAAATACAAGAAGATACACGACTATACAAAAGATTTTTGAAACTCTGTCTAAAATCTTTTTCAACCGACTAGAACATAGCCATGACACGACCGGCACAGTGATATGCTTATAGGCTCCATAATAAGAGTTTGACAATTATTCCGAGATCCGATAAACACACTAAAAGAGTGTGAATAATGTCCAATCTAACGATCTTCTCTGAAAGAGAACGACTATGTAACAGATATTAGAAGAGAACAAGACAGAACAAACTTACACGACAAACGATGGGAATAAACTATTTTGGAATAAACTTACACGACACCGAGATAGACAAGTCAAACAACACAATTCCAAATAAGCACAAGGTACGAGACCTGAATACATAGAAAAACAAAATTTTGGAATGTGGATAGACCGATATGCACAAAATATCAAAACATTAGGGAGAGAGGATTCCTCTCTCACCCAAAATTGCTCCAAAATAAGAAGTAGATGAATAAACGTCCAAATCCAATCTAAAATATCGGTGAGCTAAACTAGAAGGGTGAAAAGGAAACGCAGATGACTTTAGGAAACAGATACCTTGAATTACATAAATGTTCTCAATGATGTCAAGAACGTCATTAGACCGATAGTATCTAATGATGTTACCAGACAGGACTTTAGGAAACAGATACCTTGAATTACATAAATGTTCTTAATTATGTCGTCACCGTGGCAGGTGGATCTGCTCCGGACACCAGGACGTGTACGCTTGACGGCCGGCAGCGGTAGCTGTCAGAATGTTCACCTTCGGATCTGTCCATGGCTCTAGTTATTTATCTATAATTTTATATTAGCCTCGGGTGGCGTTTGAATTGACGGGTCCGTTTGGTTACGTGTAAAATGAGGCCCATGTAATTAGCTGTTCTAAAAATCTTTTAGATCCTCTATTTGGATGCACGTGGAATTAATTGACGCTGGTAAATAAAAATACATTCGTTGACTCCCTTTGAATCTACCCTGCTGGAGAGTGCTGACATATTGATTAATTATCTTTAAAAAATCTCAGAAATTGTTGTTTTGTTAGTAGCTCAATGATGAACGACTTTTCAACAAAATTAACAATGAACATGATTATTGATTCACTAAATTGATTTCATCCTTACAAAACAAGAGATTAACAAATCGTCGACACTATAATGTATTAAATACAAATATTTTTATGAAAAATTCTAAAACTTAGATATCGAGGTAACTAGGAACAGACTTATAAACATAGGAATACTCTCTCCGATACTTAATATGAGACTAAATCCTTTGACACCCTTTCTCTTGGCCAGCCACCACTGTGAGAGTCACAATAGGAATACACGAGACAGAGTCGAATGAAAACAGGAGGTGGACCCATCGGAGGGATAGAACCTGAGCTCACATATTCTGATATCATGTGGAAAATCTCAAAACTCAGATATTGAGGTAACTAAGATCATACTTATAAACATAAGAATACTCCCTCCAGTACCTAATATGGGATCAAGTCTTTCAATAATTTGTAAAAGTCATATTGTATGATACCACATTGAACGTGCACCTGAAAACTTGAATATAGTGTTAGCGTAATACATTTTTTAATCCACAAGTCAAACAAGTTATATAATGTTTAATAGATTCCTATATCATTTTTTTGACAATCACGATGATTAAAAATACCATTTGTAGAATTTATTCTGTGATAAAAATAGATAAGATCTCTCTCTCTCTTTTTCTGCCACTCCTTTTAGCTATATATGATTCCCATTTCGCAAGATATTATTTTCTAATAATCCTACGCTGTTAACTACCTTATATTTTATGTTGATATCTCATTTCAACACAAATGTATAAAAAAAAATGCTATTCTGGAACACCTCATTTGCATCTAGAAGCATACAAATATTAGAAAATTTTATCATGAAATATAGGCGGTCAGTTATTTTTCAGTTGCCTATTTGTTCCCGCTGGTGAAGCCTGCCTGCCCACGTAGGTATGCTCACGGAGCAGCGTGACGTCATCTCGCGTCAGCTGCCGTACCTACCGGGTTTCTCCGCGACCGCACGTTATCCGGAAAGATTCACGTGGGCCCCTCACGCGCAGGTCTCGGACGGAGCCGCTTCCCGCCGCGCCACGTCGACCGGTCGGAAGCCGGCCGGCCGGATGCCGAACGCCGTCCGGCTGGACCGGACCAGCTGAGATGCGCGAGCCCTCCTCGTCGCCGTTTTTGATCTTCACCGCCACGTGTCAGCGGCAGCGGAGTGCGTTCTGTCCCCGGTCCCCACGCACATGACAAGTCGACGATTGCGCGAGCGACCTTCTTACGAGCTTAATTGCGTACAAGTATTCGAGAGCTTTAATTGCATATTATGTTTTTTTCTCAAAGATTTTAACCATGCAAGATGGCTCCAATAATTGCGTTAGAATAAATTTTGTTTGACACTAGACATGAACCGAGATCCAAGAAATGATGATTATTACTGTTTCGGGGCAACCGATCCTTATAAGTTTTAATCATTATATCTTATTTGTATATCTTGGCATTTATCGATAACCGTTGTAGTTGTCCTCCTTGTCGGCGTCTTTTTTTATTAGATAAAATATAACAAATTTAATTGACCAAACAAAACTTTTGTCGGTTTTGGTTAGTCGGTAAAAATGAGATTATATCAATTTTGATATCAACCTAATTAATCAATGTAGAATTTGAAAATGTTGGACATTTAGTTGACATATTTTTCATATTATAAATTTTAAAATTGATATTAATAGTTCAATATCTTGCGATAATATTAACAAAGATGGAGATGTTTAGCATTGTTTCTAAACAGACTGTTAATGATTAAATATTTGCTATAGTTTTCGAAAAAAATATGTATATCTGTTGGATAAAGCAATTTGATTTTGAGGGGTTCTGTTCCATTAAAATCACCCAGTGGAAAGTTATTTATGCAATTTAGTGGTTTAAGAGGGTACATTCAAAAGTTCCAAGATTGTCCGGTGAACCGTTCTAATTGTCTCTGGTCCTCCCGCCAACAAGAGACACCGGAGGCGCACTCAGCATCAGATGGGTACTCGCAGAAGCGCTCTGCTATAACCAGTGCCAAACTCGCCTAATTCTGTTAACCGCATATACTTGGAGTTGCATTAGGGCTCCTTCGTTCTCCCTTTCCATCCGCTTCTCCTCCATCTTCCGCCGCCTCTTCTCAACGGTAGCGCGCGGTGCTGTTGGCTTCGCAGTCCCCGCCTCATTCGCCAGGTCTGGATGGGAATATGCTCTTTTCGTTCTTCCGGGATGATAGTCCAGCTGTCTTCTGCTCCCTGCCACCTCTCAGTCGAGCAGCTTCGCTTATTTGTACTCCTTGTGATCGTGTCCAGTATTTTGTGAAGCGAAATAGCGGAGGACTGAGGCTGCAAAGATGATGACAAGGGCCCTGGCGGCGCTGTATATATTTGGACCGGTGTGGGCTGTGTTGTAGTGATGACGGATTGGAGCGCGTACGAGGTAAGCGCATTGATTCCCGAGTCCTTATAGGTTGTAATTACGTTTTGCTAGGCCGCTCTTTGTTTTTTGTTTTTTGTTTTAATTGAAGGGTTTCATTGTCAAAGGAAAAAGTGGATACTTAATGCCAGCCAATCATTCGAATCCATAAGACGCAATGACAAGTTGGTAAATTGCAACAAGAAGCATGAAATACAGATAATAGAATAACTGATTTATTAATGGTTTATGTCTACTCGTGTTAACATGAACGTTTTCCTCCTGAAGGTGACACAGCTAGTCATGGTAGCATGATTGCACAATTTCTTTCTTTTTCTCATCCTGAAAGTGACAAGAATAGAATACAACACCCCTACTAAGATAGTAGGTTGTAGAATATAATACAAGACAAGAAGAAAACAAACGCGGATGATGTATACCGCTTATTCTTGAGATGTTGCGATATCCATGCCTTTGGGGTGAAACCCGGATGTGTTATCCTTGCTACTTACTTGTGAGGAAAAGAATCCGTGGAGGGATTATCTGCATGTGCCGAAATTTTTTCTTCCTGTGTGCTTGTGGCATAGATCATGAGATTGAACTCGTGACTTGGGTCAGTGGGTCCCGATCTGATCTAGATTGGGATAGGATTAGCTGATTTTTTGGGAGAAAAACTGGCCCGGAATCAATCTAGATCGGTTATTGAAAAGACCCAAAAAATGGGAAGAAATACAAAATATGAGTCCTAGGTTCCTTTGGGGCCAATTTCAGCCCCAAAATGGGCTTTATAAGGCTCCCGTGGCTTTTGTGCATCGTTGCTGTGTGTGAACGGGAGCAGATGAGTGGGAGGCACTCTTAAGGTCTCTCTTGGGCTATGGGGCTTTCAGGATCTTCAGGAACTGCTCTTGGGAACCCCTAAAATATTGTAGAGAAGCCTCCCTTTATAGGCGCGCCAGATGACACTAACGACCCACTATTGTGACACCAGATGTCGCACTAGCGGGACGTTGGACATTGTACTACCGGGATGTCCATTACCGTTTTTACCACAACATGCGTACTTCTCTGATCTGCGCAGGCTGAGGTGGTAGTGTTAGATTCGGTCTCAAACATCCTGTGTCCAGGACATCTGGCTTCACACTAGCAGGACGTCTTTAATTGAACTTGACAGGTTGACTGTCCTCTTTTGTCACACGCGTGACCTTAGATGACAATGTCAGAGGATATTCCTGACATCCTGATATCAGGACATTTGAACCACTTTACGACTCTATCGATCGGTCGGATTCACAGATGAATGATAGGAAATTGGGCGGGAGACCTTGATTGTCCGACGACGCGACATCAGACGTTGTGCTATCGGGGACATCAGGCTCTCCGGCCCACAATTTATTCCTTTAAGGAAAATTGGTCTACTTAAACGGACAAGACAAGTATTTTCTATGGAAACAAGAGTTTTGGTCTCAATTAGGCCAAATTCGCGTGTCTATAGTGTGTTGACAGATGGTTCCTTTCCAATGTCCTCCAAGATCATGTTGATGTAATGTGTCACATAAGGAACCCAAAATATATGTTTTTTGGCATCCATCAATTTTTTCTGAAACTTTTTATGATGGCTTGTTGTTAGTCATAAAGTAAACAATGTTCTCTCACCAATTTCGTCTACAACATCGATTGTGAGAGAAAACATATAATTTGCATTCTTGATCTGGCCAAAAGCATCAACAAACTTCAAGAATGTGATGTCCTCAGAACAATATATGAGAAAGTTGATCATCCTTCTCTTCTTAATACCTGTCCATCTGTCACATACAAACTCTCTCCTTCCAAACCGCACGAAATCCATCTATCCACGAGGACAATTCCTCAACTTTTGCATCCAATCCACCATCGTAAATATATTTGGACGTCGGGATTTTTAATCCTGATCCAACCTCACCAATAGTATCAACCATAGTTTAAAAATATGTAGTGACTGTATGGGTTGGACAATATTTTTCAAGATGACCAATACGACATTCTACGATCTTACTGCTTAGGCGACAAGGCGAGATGTTATGACACCTTTTTTTCGTAGTAGACACAAGAGTTATAAGTCTATTAAGGCTCCTAGTGTATTCTTTATTTGAGGATAACACCTTGTTCTGGTCCATATTTAAATTGTGTGAATCATGAAAACTATCCTTAAAGTTATCTTTGTAAGGTGCACTCCAAATATACCTTACATCAGGTATACTTTCGTGAACCATACTTACATTTGAAATACACCTATAAATACACCTTACATTCTATAAGACTTTAACTAAATAAGTTAAATTCTAATCAACAATAAATATGAATTATGAATGGATATTGTTCTAACTTAAATAACTTAACTAACTTAGATTAAGATAGTTAACTTAAAGAATGCAAATTATATTACTTAAGTAAATTTAAATAAACTTAGATTAACTTAAATAACCAACTTAGGTAGTTAACTTAGATTAAAATATTAAATTAGGTAAACTTAGATTAACAACCATAACTAACTTAGGTAATTAGTTAAGATTAAAATATTAAATTAGATTAACTTAAATAAATTTAGATGAACATCAATAACTGACTTAGATAGTTATCTTAGATTAACATCAATATCATCAATAACTTATAAAATTAATCGATGCTCATTTGCCCCCAAAAGCAAGCCATGAAGTAAAACAGAGCGTAGGTTGTCTGACAAAGAGGTACTTGCCTTGTCGTGCCGAAAATGAAGCATCACTGGTGTGGAGACTGAGAGACATCGCAGAAGAAGGAGGCATCGCAGAAGAGCATGTAAGGCCTAAGAGTCTAAGACTGGAGATGGAGGCATCATGAAAGAGCCATGACCACAAAGATGTGAACCACAAGCCTTGTGGAGTTACCTGGAAGAAAAGAAAAAGACGACGATGTCAGATGTTGTTCAGGTTGTTAGGAAAAGGAGAATGACTTACATGACGTTCTATTGCTGTTGTTTAAGGGGCATTAGGGAAAGGAGGAGAAGACAGCATTGCAGTCATCGCGTGGGGGTAGTAGAGACTAAAGAAGAAGTGATGCGGGATGGGAGAGGAGGTGCCGCCATTCCCGTGCGCGTCGGCGGGCCCGAGGAGGCTGTACCGAGGTGATGGGGTGCTGAACCGATCCCGAACCGTGCTGAATCGCGTGGAACCGGGCTGGAAACTGCTGAACCGGGCCTGAATTCCACCGAACCGGACCCCACGGCCGCTGAACCGGGCCCACAAGTGCGGGACCAGTCCAAAACGGCCCTGAACCGGCGTTGGAACAGCTGAACCGGGGTCAAACAGTCCTGAACCGGGTCAACAATGCCTGAACCGGCCCTGAACCGGCGTGAACCGGGCTAAACTGGCGGTCTGGGCTCTGAACCGGTGCGAACTGGTCGGTCCACGCTGAACCGCGCTTCCTGCGGACCGGACCGGGGGGGGGCTTGAGCCGGCGTGCGAACCGGCGGCGAGGGCGAGCTCGGCCGGTTGCGTGGCCCGCCGCGACTTACCCCGTGGGGGGTTCATGGCAACGCGGGGCTCGTCCGGACGAGGGAGTCGTGGCCGCGCGGTGCGGTGCTGCGTACCCCGATGGGGGGGGGGGCGTCTTCGACGCCTCGCGCGGGCGAGGGCTCCCGCGGGCGTCGTCGCGGCGGCCGCGTCGGGCGGGAGGCGGAGGGGCTGGAAGCGGCGCCGGGCGCCGCCGTTACCGTCGTCGGAGGGGAGGGGATGGCCGGAGAGGCTCGGCCGCCAATGTCGTCGCCTCTGTCTCTTTCTTCTTCTTCTTTCCTCTCCGTCTTTGTCTCCAACGAGTCTTCCGGAAGAGGTGTTCAACCGCAGGGAGGGGGAACGGCGAAAGGGGGGGGGGCTGGGGGGGTTGTGAGGGTTCCGTGAGGGGCCAATGGGTCCGTGGGGATGTTTGTGGGGGCGGAGAAGAGTTGCCTAGGGCGGGGTGCTTGGTTTAGGGCGCGAGCGGTGCGGACGGACCGGAATGGGGGGTGTCTGTCGCGGGGGGATTCCGGCGAGGGGAAGGGGTCCGTGGAGGGGTGAAGGGGCTGCTGTAGGGGTCGAGGGGAGGTGAGGGACTGGGGTGGGAGAAGGTCCGGACGGACCTAGGGCAGCATCGACGGAGGTGTCGACGTAGGTCGGAAAACCGAACGAAATAGGGGAAGAGGGAACCGGACCTAGCTCCGGAGGTGAGGAGAAACACCGGGAAGGGGAGGGGTGAACCGGGAGCACCCGGAGGTGAGGGAACGACGCCGACGTCGGAGGGGGAAAGGGGGAAACGGGAGAAGCTTCTCTCCTTGTTTCAAACATCCATCTCTATCTTCTTTCATTAGGTTTGTGCTCTTTAAATAGAGCTGGACATTACAAGATGGACTCCTAAAAACCCTAATTACATATATGTCTTCTAAAGGACTAAAATAAAAAGAAGGACTCAAAGGACTCTAACTATTCAAATAAAATGCATAAAAATAAAATTCTAATACTACGAAATAAAAGAAATAACTACGTCATTTTCTGAGGACCTGAAAGACACTATCTCCGAACAAACGGACGATCCGGTCCGTACCGGTCCCCATCATTCTCCCCCGATTGCGAAAAACTCATCCTCGAGTTTTGTAGTGCCGTATGATCAACATGGTCACTATTGAAACTGAGGACGGTGGTAGTGCAGCTCGGGTGATGATGAAGCGGGACTGGGAAGCTCCAAGGTGACCGCAGAAGGTGACCCAGACGGTGTCGTAAGTGTTGTCAAGCTCCAGGTCTAGGTACTCTGTCAAGTCAACTGTGCGCGGATCCTCTGAAGCAGGCGTCTCTAGTACAACGTCGGTGGTCAACTCTGTCAGCAGCTCCATAACCTGTGCTGTCAACTCGGTTAGGATGGCTCGATCGGTCTCGGCCTCGACAAGGTGTCGCTGCTCTGTCGTCAGCTCAAACAGTAACCCTGTAAGCTGCTCAGTCAGCTCAACCTCGATGGCTCTGTCTGCCTCTGGATCGATGGTGCACTGCTGCTCATACTCTGCGGCAAGCTCTGGACTGGCCTAATAAACTACCTCGATAAGCGTGTCAGACTGCTCCTCAAGCACATGCCACTGGGCATAAGTGTTGCCGATACAGATCGGCTCTCTCAGTGCTCTGTACTCCTTGGCCGCAAGATAAGCACTCAAGCGAGTGTGTCCAAATCTGCTTGCCGATCAGCTAACCACTCGGAACCCAGGATGAGACAGTGTCCGTAGGGAACTATCTCGCACCAGGCATCTTCTACGTACCACACTGTCCATGGTCTAAGTCGACATTTGACAATACGAGCAAACTGGATATAAGCTCGAGCATCCTCGACCACTTGATAATCTGGAGCGATCAACTCGAAAAGAGACTGTGAGATGACGCTGCATGAAGAGCTGGACAGAAGTGCCGTGGTGTGCACCTCCAATGGTAATGTGATGTCAAAACTGAAGTGCCGATGTCCCGCGCAATGTAAGGATCCCGACTCGTGGAAACAAGTCGGCGTCGGCTCTGATACCAAACTGATGCGGGACGGGAGAGGAGGTGCCGCCATTCCCGTGCGCGTCGGCGGGCCCGAGGAGGCTGTACCGAGGTGATGGGGTGCTGAACCGATCCCGAACCGTGTTGAACCGTTTCAAACGGAGCTGGAAACTGCTGAATTGGACCTGAAATTCCCCGAACCTGACCCCACGGCCGCTGAACCGGGCCCACAAGTGCTGAACCGGTCCAAAACAACCCTGAACTGGCCTTGGAACAGCTGAACCGGGGTCAAACAGGCCTGAACCGGGTTTGAACCGGCGTGAACCGGGCTAAACCGGCGGTCTGGGCTCTGAACCGGTGCGAACCGGTCGGTCCACGCTGAACCGCGCTTCCTGCGGATCGGACAGGGGGGGGAGGGCTTGAGCCGGCGTGCGAACCGGCGGCGAGGGCGCGATCGGCCGGTCGCGTGGCCGGCCGCGACTTACCCCGTAGGGGGTTCGTGGCAACGCGGGGCTCGTCCGGACGAGGGAGTTGTGGCCGCGCGGTTCGGTGCCGCGTACCCCGATCGGGGGGGGTGGGGTTGTCTTCGACGCCTCGCGCGGGCAAGGGCTCCCGCGGGGGTCGTCCGCGGCGGGTGGGAGGCGGAGGGGCTGGAAGCAGCGCCGGGCGCCACCGTTGCCGTCGTCGGAGCGGAGGGGAAGGCCGGAGAGGCTCGGCCGCCAACGTCGTCGCCTCCGTCTCCTTCTTCTTCTTGTTTCCTCTCCGTCTTTGTCTCCGACGAGTCTTCCGGAAGAGATGTTCAACCGCAGGGAGGGTGAACGGCGAAGGGGGGGGGGTCGGGGTGTTGTGAGGGTTCCGTGAGGGGCCAATGGGTCCGTGGGGATGTTTGTGGGGGCGGAGAAGAGTTGCCTAGGGCGGGGTGCTTGGTTTAGGGCGCGAGCGGTGCGGACGGACCGGAATGGGGGGTGTCTGTCGCAGGGGGGATTCCAGCAGGGGAAGGGGTCCGTGGAGGGGTGAAGGGGCTGCTGTAGGGGTCGAGGGGAGGTGAGGGACTGGGGTGGGAGAAGGTCCGGACGGACCTAGGGCAGCATCGACGGAGGTGTCGACGCAGGTCGGAAAACCGAATGGAATAGGGGAAGAGGGAACCAGACCTAGCTCCGGAGGGGAGGAGAAACACCGGAAAGGGGAGGGGTGAACCGGGAGCACCCGGAGGTGAGGGAACGACGCCGACGTCGGAGGGGGAAAGGGGGAAACGGGAGAAGCTTCTCTCATTGTTTCAAACATCCATCTTTATCTTCTTTCATTAGGTTTGTGCTCTTTAAATAGAGCTGGACATTACAAGATGGACTCCTAAAAACTCTAATTACATATATGTCCTCTAAAGGACTAAAATAAAAAGAAGGACTCAAAGGACTCTAACTATTCAAATAGAATGCATAAAAATAAAATCCTAACACTACGAAATAAAAGAAATAACTACGTCGTTTCCTGAGGACCCGGAAGACGCTATCTCCGAACAAACGGATCCGGTCCGTACCGGTCCCCATCAAGAAGGCTTTTCCGAAGAAGACATCATCATACTAGAAGTTGAGGAGTGTTGTAGTTTTGTTGCTGTTCCCCTCCACTCTAGAGCTGTCGTTGTCACGTTGCCAAAGAGAGTTTTGTCTTCTCCTTGTAGTGGATTTTGTTGAATAGGGTGGAGTTGAAGCATCATTGTTCGTCAGGAGTTGTTGAGGAGTCGAAGCATTGTTGTTCATCGGGAGTTGTCGAGGAGTCACAGCGTCGTCATTTATTGGGAGTCGAAGCCCCATATTTATCTAAGCATCAGTTGGACCATCACCAAGGCAAACCAATCCATTGCCAAGGTGGGTGGGCGATGACAAGGCGGGTTGGGGCTTACTTTTCTTGGATGCTCGCTTAGGTGTGTGAACGCCAAGGCATTGCTGCAATGCCTTGTCTCCTAGGTGTTGCCTTGAAAATAGTGGTTGGGACACTTACATCAAGGTAAAATAAGACATAAATGTTAATGCCTACTCAAAATCCATTCAAACAAATATGAAAGAATTTAAGATTGAATCATAATATGTTTGACTGCATTCTTTGCCATTTTTGTCGTTGTCTTAGCTTCTTTAAATGCTTGATTTATTGTACTGTGACTACCTATTCTGCTGCCTAAAACATGGATGTGTCTGTAGGTTGAACTAGTTGTGGTCAACGGAACTTACCATCTATATTTGAATGTGGTGTAGGGCAAGTGCCTTCTACATCTGAATGTCTAGCAACCCCAGATGCTCCTACTCCCCTTCTTCCTTTAAATTTGATCGGTCAATGTCAACTGGAGCTTTTCTTTTACCTTTTTTACTGGTTTCAAATATCAGATTTTTGTCTCTACATCCGAGCTGCTCATTATGCAACTTAGCTCTTTACTCAATCTGTATCTCTCTGAAATGCTCTCCCCATTAAAAAGTTCTCATTTCTTTTCGCAATTCTACCGGTACTTTGTAATATTTCTTTGCATTCTTATTAATCTCACAAATATGCTGTTTGAGATAGAAAACATATCCATTCATTTGTTTCTCTCACCATTTATATTAGACTCTCTTTTAATCAACATTAAGCAATAATCCATGCTGCCTTCTGATGTCACGAGATGCAAGGGCATCGTGCTCCTCGTGCTACATTTCCTACACATAAAACATAAAAAATACTAATCTCAAGTTAAATTTGCAGGGAAGGAGGGGGGTTTCTGGACAAGGGGAGGTGGGAGGGGGTGCACCCACCCTAATGGATCCTGTGGGGGTGGGAGCTTAGCCACCCCTTGGGGTGATTGAGGTGGGGTGAGGCTTTGGGTTTTTCGGATAAGGATAGGGGGGGAGGGTGCACCCATATTAAGGGGGCTGGGGGGGGGTAGTCACCCTGAGGGGTGACTATGCAAGGGCCAAAGAGGGGGCTTTCTTGTTTCTAGACAAGGGGAGGCCCGATAGTTGGATGAAAGGGTGCACCTTAATCAAGGGTGCCGGGAGAGGGGGGACTAAGTCACTCCTTGAGGTGATTTGACTATGCAAAGTGGGGCCTAGGGGTTTGGGGTTTCTGGACAGGGGGGAGGGGAAAGGTGCACCCACTCCCTAAGGGGGCCGGCGGGGCGGGGGACTCACTCACCCCTCCGGGTGACTATGCAAGGGCCAAGGGGTATTTGTGGTCTCTGGACAAGGGGAAGGTGCAAGGCGGGGAGGGGAGGGTTCAGAACCAGAAATTATGGGGAGATCCTAGGGGGAGGGAACCAGGAAGGGGGTATGAGGGGGAGGAATGGGAGGGCCGAGAGCCTTACTTGATTAGATCACCGGGGGGGGGGGTAGGGTGCAGTCATGAAGGGGATTGTCGGGGGGGGGTACTGCCATGATGGGGGAGCCTTAGAATGGGGGGAGGAGAGGGAATTGAAGGGGAACTAGGTTGGGGTGGAATCGCTTGATTTCTCCCGATCAAAATTAGGCCCGATTCTGGCCTTTTGGGTTTCTCGGATGGATCGGCCAATTCCTTGACCAATCTAGACGATCCGGGCCAATTCATCTGGGAATCTGACCCTTATCGATCGTCCAGAAGAAGCCGATCTAGGGATTGGCCGATTTCACAATTTATGGGGCAGGGGAGGGTGCACTTATATCAAGGGGGCCGGGGGCGACTTTGGGTTCCTAACAAGGGGAGGAGGGGTAGGAGGAGATGTAAGGGGAGGGTTGAGGGCCTTACCAGATCAGAGGTGGGGCGATCACTGGGGGGAGAGTACCACCGAAGGGTGCAAGGGGCGCCCTAGAATCGGGGGTGGGGGGGGAGAGGGGGCTGAAGGGGACTCAGGTGGGGGAGGGGGGTCGACTGATTTCTCCTCTTATTGTAATTGGTCCCAGATCGGTCTTTCGGGTCATCCATTGGAATCAGTTGGATCACTTGATCAGCCAATTTTGATCCAATCCGGCAAAATCAGCCGATCCTTGGCCAATCTAGACTATCTGGGTTGATTCCTCCATGAATTTGTTTGGGTCTCCCAGATTGGTTCTCCAAGCGAAGATTGAATCGACAAGTGGCCACCGATTCTGTGATCCATGCTTCAGCCTCCTCCTCTAGTGCCAACGAGACCTCACTCTTTCTTTGACAAATGTTGATTCAAATATGCATCACATCTAAAATTGCTAATAACTTCACATCAAAGATCGCGAGAGGAATTCCGATCTGGAATAGGGTTTTAAAAAAATATAAAAAATCTGATTCTGATTTGATTCTAGCTGATTCAGCAAAACTTAATTCTGATTCCGATTCCGATCCAATTTTAATCCGATTCCACCAGGATTTTATCTTTGATTGCCCCTCCGGGTGAAAATCGGATTGGTGTAGTCTGATCCGATTCAGGAATTGGTTGATCTCTATCCAGATCCACTGATTTCACAATCTGTGTCACATTCTTCTTTAAGGGCTTCATTAACTCCAGCAACACCAAAATCTCCCTCTCAGTCGGCCAAAATAGAGCCTCTCTATCAACATGGACTAACTTCTCCACCGGTTTGACAATGGCTGATATAACTTGAATCAACCAGGCATACATAGTGACTCAGATAGAGCCACCTAATTCCACATAGGATGAGCTTCCTCGACCTCAACATCTGGAGAGCATCTCTTAAGGAGAATTCAACTCTTCCTACATTGCAAGACTTCTAGATCACCTTCAGTTGCCAATGCCTAAAATAAATATTTTTAACAAAGAAGGCACTAAGGACAGTTGGCCTGAGCCACCAAGAAACATAGTTAGGCCACCGATGTGCAATGAACTCCTTAAGAGGATTCTCCTTCTCTTCCGATGCATATAAATCTCAGACCTCTACAACATTGCACCCATCCAACCAAGCCCTCCTAGCACATGTTATAGCCGTCACGAGAATAACCTTCTCACTACTCTGGACATAAGTAGCCGAACAAGGTTCAAGGACTTGAAGGCCATTGCCAGATGCATACATCAGGACAGTAGGTGCTGTGTTCTAAGCCTACTTCTTTCGAGGATAGAAACAGTTGCTATGATCGAAGCCCCAGGCCCCCAACCAAGGATTTTCAATTCGGAATCGGTCACTGAATTGGTCTGATTCTTAGGAAGAGAAACCGATCCGGAATTGGGATTTTAATTTTTTTTAAAATTTTGATTATGATTTGGGCCAATTCTAGCCGATTTGGTCCAATTTCGACTGATTCAGCCTGAATCTTTTTTAACAAAGTCTAAAAAAGTCAGGATTCTGATTCCGATCTGATTTGATTGATTCAACTGATTCCGGTTGAATTCAGATCAGAATCGGTCCTTCAAGCGGGAATCAAATCGAAATCTACCGATCTGATTTGGCCTATTCTTCAATCCATGACATCAACAAATTATATAGACCAACGATCCTTGTCAAAACAATGACTACACACCCTCAACCTCAAGACCGCTCCAGCACTTTGCTCCTAAAATATGCTAATGAGTGTGACCATGTACACCCCCTACTGCCTAACAAGGAGAAGACCTCAGCATGACTCCATCATTGACCTCCCAGTGTGATGGCTTCGGTGAGGGCTGCCTTCTCGCATCACATTTTTGGATAATCAGCCCAACCTCACCACCAATTGGGTGTAACACCCCCTAAGCCACTTGTCGACAAAGCACCCTTCATCCTCCAAACTAGATTGCTCCTCCTCCTCCTCCTCCTCCTTGAGACCATTGGCCAACTAATATCCTTCTTCGCAATCCCCTGGTAGGAGCAATGATGAAGGCTATCGAGTATCGACGTGAGCTCCTATTCCGGTGAGAGATGCAATTGAACCTCCTCCTCTGCAATCGTTGGTGCTTCTTTCTCCTCTCATCTCCCACCTCTTTAGAGTCATAGTTGTTCAATGGTAGTTATGTAAACAAATAACAGTTATGATCTTGAACTTGTAAAAAGTTGAATGGGAAGGGTTTATTATACATATTGTCATGCTTACTCATTCTGATATTTAAATATGCATGTAAACTGAAATTCTTGATTTATCATATTTATCATCTGCATTTTGTTTCATACTCTTTATTTAGTGTAATAAAAGACAAGGTAAATAAATTACTGCTGTTTTATCTTTATGAGATGTTTAAGTCAGGATAATTTCAAGTCATGTGCGAAGTCTTTTTTTTCTTTTGCTTTCTTGAAATCTTTGATATACCGTTCAAGTAAAACAATTAGTGAAATCAAAGACTCAAAGTGTTCTTTATGTTGTTTTCTCCATGTATTGAACTAATAGATTAATGAACCATCCTATATTCATTTTTTAATGTTTTGATGATATACACATATATATGCTTGTATCATTTCTTATACGTATGTATATGGTGAAAGATATCTGCCTTTTGTTTAGTTTGACTTTGATGACCTGCACAGAACATCTTATGGCAAAAAGATTTTGTACCATCAATTTACATTTTTTATTTGGCTGAACTAGCTAGAGGATTTTGCCTGGGAAGAAATTGGCTGGAGTGATTATCATACAATCCCTCGACTAGTTGCTGCGAGCGGTCACAAATCCACCAGTCACAGTGACGCACATAATGAGCACTATCATGAAGTAAGGACTGAAGCTTCCAAAAATAGTTCCACTGATGACAGGTCACCACTTGTGGAACCTTTGTGGCACCCTGCATGTCCAGATGCATTTCCATCAGCTATGGATTCAAATTCGCACGACAATAGAACCTTGGATGGTTCTCGTGTAGATAATAAGAAGTTAGATAAAGGTGGCAACCTTTCCTGTATTGATGTCTCTGTTGGCAATGACGGAGGTTCTAAGGGCATTGAGGTACACCAAGGTGATATTCATCCTGGAGACAAAAAGCTCCAAACTGTGCAATATGCACAGGACAGAGAAAATAACATTTTTGAGGATTATGGATGGAATGACGTTACCAACTTTAAGAATGATGGTAGAACGTTCAGGTGATTATTCTATTGCTTTTTGGTCAATCAACTGATTCTGCATGGTCTTATTCATTAATTTGTTGTCCTTTTGCTGGGTAGGCATTTTTTAGATCCATGATCTATTTATTTCAGAACCATTTACTTCTTTTCCAGGAACTGTGGGACTTCCTTTGCTCAAGTGTTCAGTGGATCTGATGATGAACTGCCATGGTTTTCTTCTTCATCTTCTTCTTCACACACAATCAGTGGGCATGAAGAGGCTTTTAACTTTTGCACCCAATCTTCATTTCCTGAACTTAATGGGTCAACTAGCTCATTAAAGCTCATTGAGGAAAATATGAGCTTATATCTTGAAAATGATCCTCTAATTATAGCCCGTGATAGTTCTTCTAGTTTTGACAGCCACACTCATATCAGTTGGCTGGATGTGGACATTGAGGTAAGCTTGTTTCACCTGGAAATGAAATCAGGGAGGAAGGAATTACAATCATGTGTTCTTGTTTCTGTTTTTATATGAAAATTGGCATGTGGTGTTTATATCTATCTGAAGGTGAATTTTTTGTCCATGCATTGGTAATAACAAAGTTATGGGAGGAAACAAGAGAGAAGAATCAGAACCTAAAGAGAAGAAAATGACTACCAAGATTGTCCCCTTACCGGAAGTCCACATAAAAGGCAAACAATCTGGAAAAAAAACAATAAGTTGTTTATTACACCAAGGCAGGGTCGGGATTGGACCTTGGATCAACCATTGCCAAACTTGATCAATATCAGATTGGATTGGTTGGATCAGCCGATCCATCAGAAGCCAAGCATCAGCTAAGAGTTGACCAGCTGCAGTTTGATTTAATGCCACTTTTTCTAACTCAGACCAAGTCAAGCTGGAATCTGCTGATTAGATTCCGGCTGATTACAAGCTAGGATCAGCTGGTCCAGGCTTAGGATAGGCCGATCTTAGCTAATCTGAGTCAGTTCAACTTTTTTTGTAGGTGGGAAAAGCCCATTCATTGATTATAAAGTAAGAAATAATTACAAACAAAGAGGGACCGTGAAGCGAGCACAAAAAAAGAATCCTAGATTATTACCAAGACGGTAATAATCTAGAAGAAACCTGGAAAAGAATTGCTTTCACTGTAGACGAGTGTCAAGCCCTTGAGCCATTTTTCAATTTTGTTCTGACATATCTGAGTTTAAAGACAAATGCGGAGATTGCAGGGGTGTCTGGCACACTTACCTCATTCCACTACATCCTAATATTTTTCAAAAATATTGGATCCCTTCTATAAGATAACTCAAACATGAATTTTCTTTTAGCTGATACTGAATTGCTTCCCCATTTAATGTCAATCAGGAAATGATCTTGGACAATTCTTGGAATATGAAAAGCATAGGGAAATTTCTGATCGGCCACCCAACCAGTAGACACAAAATTATGTCTAGCTTGGATTTAGAAATTGCATTGAATTGAGTAAAGCTCAAACCGTTGCTATCCATTTCTATCGAACCATGCTCATCAACCCAATCATTGAATAGCGACATTTCCAAAGTCCAATTTAGATGATTCAGTCTCCTCTGGTCTTCCAAGTCTCTGACTGCATTAAAGTTGCTGCGGATGCACCAATAATCTCTAACATGTGAAGAGAGAAGGCTTGACAGTTCTGAAAAAACAAACTTCTCAGTTTAGAAAGATTATATGAACTATAGACACTGGAGAAGCGTCTAAGACTTTCTGCTCTCCATGTTACTGAAACAAAGAGCATGCACATGTCTACTGCTATGAATCTGTTTAGCGTCTCAGTTCCTATCATTCGATATAACAAGAATGCCTCCACTTTCTCTAGCCGAAGGAGAAAGAAAAATACAGTTAAGCCCTCCATTTGTCATTCTGCTCACATCCTTCTGGTTAGTAAATCATACTTAGTTTCTTGTAAAGTGAGAACATCTAGCTTTTGATTCTGACCTCACTTAATTAGTCCTTGGATTGAAGAAATATCCTATCAGAAAAGATCTGGATCCAACCATTAAGGCACAAACATATTATTGCAACAACAAATAAAATGATACTAAAGGCTTAAATTTATACATGTAGCATGAATATCATAATGAAGTGTCTTGTCCCATCTGGTGTTTATAATCTTTCACCATTTTTTATAATCCCTCATATGCTTTTTTTGATCTTTATCTTGGCCTTGTCCACGGCATCATACAAATACCCCATTGATTTTTGTCATTGGAGTCAACCAATCTCAACCTATGTTATCAGAAGAGACCGCCTCAGGTGCCTAGGCATTGAGGTGAGGCGAGGCCTCAATGCCTCGCCTAGCCTATGACCGCTTCAGGCGGTCGTCTTTTTCGTCTCGGCTACCTAGGCAGTCACGTCAACCACTTCGACCACCTCAAACACATATTTTCTATTTTTAGATTTATTTTTTGGTTTGTTGTTTAGTTCAACTTAAGACCATATCTTATATGTTATATTTTCTTTCTTTTTAAATCTATGAAATAGTGACATTGTGTCACATTTAAAAAAACTTAATATCAAAAAAGACAGACTTGAGAATTATTGTTCAATTATTGTTATTTCTATGTTATTTGAGAATTATTAGTGTATTTCCATGCATATTTTAGAATTATTGTTCAATTGTTGCCACTTGACATATAAATGTACTTCAATTGTTGTTTCAAACTCTGGTAACATAGAAAAAGGTACGTCTTTCTTACATTGTTGATGTATTTTCTACATTTTCGATATATTTTCTGTTTTCTTAGATATATTTCTTGTATTTTTAGATATATTTTTTGCTTTTTTAAATGTAACTCTTGTATTTTATATATTTTTTACTTTTTAGAAGTATTTCATGCTTTTTTACATGTATTTTCAATTTTTTTAGAGGTATGTCTTATTTTTTTTTTCACTTTCAAATATTGTATAAATCATAAATATATAATAATAATAAATAAATAAACGTCGCATTAGGCACCCGCCTCAAGAGCGCCTCTAACTTTATAGATCTCAATACTTCTACAAGGGTTCTATGACTAACAAGTAGTATTGTACATTTTCTCACCACCTGTTGTTCTCAATAAGGCTTTTTATCTCCAATAAAATATCATATTGGTCGATTATGGCTCGCGCTGTATCGATGTAATCTTGATCAGTTGTAGAGGCTATAAACATTTTCAAATCATTTCTATATCTATAGAGGCTCTCCAAAAAAATAAATTATGTAGCAAATATGGTCGAACTGGATTGAACTAGATCACGACCATCAGTGTGTTCTCTCATGATGGAGAGCAACTTGGGGTACATAAATGAAAAATGCAATAATTGTCTCATTCCCAATGTGTTCTAATATCAAGTTAATTGAATGCGTAGGACCTGGCACCTAAAACAAGGGAAGTCTCGCCATCCCCTCCATCAGTTTCTTGCTTCAGCCTTATATGAAAGCTCATTATCAGTGATAAATTGCACAATGTTCGTCTCCCCAATCTCTCTACAACATTGTTCATCAGATCAAACAAGTAATCTATATTATTCACTTGGCCCAATGCATCGATGGACTTCAAAATGATATGCCTTCAAACTAATACCTAAGAAAGTTGATAAGGAGCCTCCTTGTGATTCTTGTCCAACCATCGTATATCACCATGCAACCTCTTTCCTTCTAAATAAATTTGAATCCATTTATCTATGAGGTCAACTCATCGACCTCTGTATCCAACTTGTTCTCGTAAATGAATTTGGAGGTGTGGACTTTGAACCCTGGTCTAGCCTCAACAAGGACATCTACTATTGTTTGAAAATATAGACTTATTGCTGCATGCTCTGGGAGACCTACATGAAGAAAGATGATCGCACTATTATTAATGTTTATTTGAAAAATATGAAAGGCATATAGTAAAAAAAAATTACATTCATATAATTGCATGTAGAAATCATTTGTAAATATACTTGACTGCTTTCTTTGTAGCCCTTATAGTAGGTTTCACTCCCTTAAATGCCTGCCTGATAGACCTCTGCCCTTGTCACTTTGCTTATGCATTGTGGTGTCTGTCGGTCGAATTGACTGTGACCGATGAAACCCATTATCTTGGACCGGCACCTATGTAGGTTGAATGCCTTCCACATCTGATCGTCAAGCGGTGGCACCCGAACCTTTTACTTCCCTTCTTCTTTCCTCATTCTCTCTGACCTGAGCTCTACTAGCATGCATAGCTCTCTGCATATTTGCCTCATCTTCGTCATCTAAAGAGGATGAATCAACTTACAAATGAGCTTGTGACTTTCCTTCTTACCCCTTACAAACATGAGATCAATGTCTCTATGTCCGAGCAACTCATCATACAGTTCGGCTCTAAGCTCAATTCTAATTTCTCTTTGCGATGTTCTCTCACTTAGATAGCTTCTCATTTCTTCTCTCAATTTAGTCAAGACCATGTCACACTTCTTCACATTCCCAACCACACTGACTATATGTTGTTTGAGATGGTAAACATCTCCATTTATATTATTCTAACACTATTTGCATCTTACACTCTTCTTCCTGACATCCAACATGTAACCATGATGCCATCCAATGTCCCTGTGTCCAGTGAGAGCTTGCTCCTCGTCAGATGTTTTATTTACACATACCGAAACAAAAATTAAAAATTTGAATCACAATATCACACAACAATAAAAAAATTTAACAGTCAGCCTCACCCCCGAAGGGGTCAGCTCCCCTCCCCTTTGGGGGTGGAAACTGATCACCGCTTTGGGGTGAAAACAAGTCACTCCCCCTACTGAAGGGGTGTCCTGTACATCACCCCTTCAGCATCACCCCTCTGGGGGTGACAACAGGTCACTTCTGGAAGACTCGATTCTAGAAGTGATCGGTTTTCGGGGAATTAGCATGGATTGGCCAATTCCCGGATCGATTTGGGAGAATTAGCTGATCCATCGACGATCCCACCAATCCACCCGGAACTCCTTGTAGGATTGGTTATTTCACCTGAAATCAGATCGACCAATTATGCAATCCATGGATTGGAGTGCCTGACCCAACCATTTTGGGTTGGTATTGGGTCTCACAATAGGTTTGTTTGGGCCCACAAGTCTTAAGCTATCATCCACCCTAACACTAACCGGTTTTAATCTATTGTGATCTTCTCTCCCTGACTCCTCTCTCCCTGACTCTTCTCTCTCGCAACGGAAGTGCAGGAGCTTTGCCGCCGGTGCTTTCTCCTCCCGACTGTGGTTCTCCCGGTGGCAGCAGTGACGTGCAAGGGCGGTGGCAGTGACGTGCAGGGCAACAGCAACAACAATGGGGAATTCTTTTCTCCTTGCGCTCCTTGTTGCCCTTTTCTCTCCCCGGCTCTCCTCTCTCGCGACAGAAGTGCAAGAGCTTTTGCAGCTTCGTCTTCTTCTCCCGGCAGTCTTAGCGGCGGCAGTGGTGCGGTCCGGTGATGATGGCAGTAGAAGGGCATGGCGGTAGTGGTGGTGGGAGACTCCCCCCAGGCTGTAACAGTGATCGGAGCTTGCGAGGGCTTACTTTTCTTGCAGCAACTTCTTTCGGTGGCGGACGAGCAAGGCGGAGGCAGCAGTGTTGGTGGCGGGAAGGTTCCCTTCGGACCGTGACCACAACCGGATCCCATAGGGGCTTGTTTTCCTTCCGGTGGCCTTCCCTCCGGTTGGTTTCCGTGGCAATAGTGAAGGACTTCAAGGACTTGGCGACGGTAGTGCCATCCGGCGACAATGACATCAGGAGAGCAAGGCGGCAGCTTCTTCCGCCATCCCCTCTTCTTCTTCCAGATGTAGGTGCATAGGGGCAAGCTTCGCGGCGGCTCTCCTTTGCGGAAGAGCTCTTCTGACAGCCCCTCCCCCCCTTTTCTCTTCCATTGGTCGCACGCACAGAGCCCCTATAAGGGCTTTCTTTGCGGTGCCTCTTCCAGTGGCAAGGACTTCCTGGAGGCTCTCCTTTGCGGAAGAGATTTCCCTTTTAGCAGGGGGTTCCGTCATTGGTACATGAAGGCAGCAGCGGCTGCAGTGCGTGGAGGTGACAGGGGAGGTTCCTGGTTGGTTCCTTTCCGGTAGAATTTTTAGCAACTCCTTCCTTCTTCCGCTCTTCCCGGTGCACACGAGCCCTTCGGGCTTTCTCTTGGCAACGGTATTAACGTAGGTTTTCCGACGTCGATTGTGGTGGAGGGCTTTTAATATTCCCACTTCCCAGTGCACAGGGGCCCTTCGGGCTTTGCTTTGACAACAATATAAGCATCAGTTTTCTGATGCTGCCCCTTTGGCCTCTTTTTTTTCTTTCCGACGATCGATTTCTTCAACCGCCCTTCCAATCAAGTTGTTTTATTCCGGGGAAGATTTTGTTCGCCTCTTTTGGATGGAGCCCGTCAGTTTAGCGAATTACCGAAGCTTTAACCAGTTGGGGTCTATCCTTTTTCAGGGGTTTATCCTCTTTTTGGATTCGGCTTTGACATACCGACGTCAGTGTTTGCCAATCAACATGCATGTTTATTTATTTTTATTTTCACGTGCTTATCACCCTTTTTAGGGGTCGGAATTGTTTTCGGTTCCCACAGTTACTTGTCCATATTTGTTAAGTTCTTTAATGGTCTTTAATGTTGTCGACAAACTTGTGCTTTGTCTCAGTAAGCACTTTGATGTTCAGAGTTCGGTTCTTATTATCTTACAGCACATCTTCATCATTGCATATTTTTGAGATTTATTGGATCATTTCTATACTGCATGAACATTGTCATGCCCCTAGGAGGTTTTTTCTTCATTCTGACTTTTTCTTAAACATACTCTTAAATGCTGGTAGAGTAACTTGCACTTTTCATCTCAGATATTTGGATTGACACTATTTGTTGTTATTCAACTTTAGTTGAGTTCTATTTAGCCGTAATTTGCTGGGCTGATCAATCTGGATATGGATTGGCATGCCCTTAGCCAGTTGGATCCTGGATGGCTATCGCTGATCCTTTGTCATTGTTGATCAGGGTAAGTACTTGGTGATTCTGGTGGCCTATCTGTTCTTGAATACCTTGAATTAGCAGCATAGTTGTCCTTCATAAATGAACATTTTAGATTTGTTTTTGTTGCATATTTGAGACTTGATTTTCATTTGTATGACTAAAGGTAGATGTTTTGTTTGTGCAGGGCTCTGATTCATTTGGGAAAAGAAATGAAATCTCGTCAGCATCTTCTTCTTCAAGAACTTGTCAGTTTCCCCTAATATGCAACCAAAACTCGTTTCCACAGACTGACTCTGACTGCTCTCATCTATATGATCGTCACATCAAAATGGCAAAAGGATATGATACAGAACCGATGTCGACTAAAAAGTGTACATCTTATGTTCAGTCAGAAGCAAGGTCCTACATTTCTCCATGTTATGAAGTTTCAATGTCTTCCACTTGGCAACAACCTGTGCAGTGCTTTGTTGATGCTTCATTCTTGTCTTCAGCTATAGTGGCAGAAGAATCAAAAGATAAAAGTTACCACAATGACCAGACACACATTACAGTTAATGTTGAGAAAGAATTTGATTACTTTTCACGTCAAGCCTTGCCATCCAACAAGGGCAGACTACAGGATACTTTTTGTAGTCATCAAGATGTAGTGGAAAATGACAATGCTCTATCAGAGAAAAATATAGAAAATCTAAAGTTTGAGATGGACAATATCACAAGAGGAAAAAGCAATTCGGTGTCTGTATTTTCTGATGAGATTTCAGTGGACTCAACCATCTTCAGGAAGCTCCAAGATGCTTTGAATCAAGTAAGTCATAACCTATTTATTTATCTTGATACTATATATTTATTCTACTTTTTGAAACATACACAACTTGAAGGATGATATGTACTTTTTGGAAGGGACACCATGCTTTCAGTAGCTTAAGATGGATTTTTGAGTCTTGAACTATTACAGTCTTTAGGAGACTTTGCTTGCCATGCTCTGTGCTTTCATCCTATCACCTTGTTAATATCTACTCTCTCTTTCTATGTATATTTTGCTTTTCGTAAGTTAGCCAAAGCTGGTCTGGTTAGTCGATTTTTATTTTTCTGGGAGGTGTTCAAAATGGTGCCACTTTCATTAGTGAAGAAAGAAAGAAATATGATATAGAAGTCAAGCATACTACTAAGATGATTAATCACTAGGAGATAGTTAGTTCACTGCAAGAAGAGAACAGATGCTGAAAGCCAGGTGAAGGCCCGTCAAATGGGGCTCCAAATAGAAAAAGAACAAATTACAAAACAGTTGCTACCACTGAAAGCAACGTATAAGTCTACCAAATGTAGTTCCAAGTAGAAGATGAACAAATTAGAAGAACAGCTGCTGCAATTGGAAGCAACTGAAAGGCCCACATCTGGAAGCAGTAATCTCAAAATAGTTGAAGAAGCTTCAAATTCTTCTTCAAGAATTCTTTCGAACTGGTAGCTACTCCTAGACTAATCCCAGCATTGACTTTCACAGGATTGGGCTAGCTTTGGTCAAATGAGCCTGGATCAGTTGGTTATGGATTGATCTGGTGCCAATCCTGGTGGGGTCGTCATCTCTGTAGGCATGACTTTCGTTTTACCATCTGTCTTTGGGTGAAGGGCAGTGGAAAACTTAAGCTTTGTTCTGATAATGTGTCAGTGTTTTCCAAAAATTGTTCATAAATCTTACATCTCTACCTGACACTATGGTGATAGGAAGGCCATATTATGGAACATTCTCATCAAAGAATATTCTATAGACTCTAGAAGTATACGAGGCTTTAGGACAAGAGAGAAAGTGGGCCATCTTGGATTGCTTGTCAACAACCACAATGATGGAGTCTATATTTTTTTTAAGATCCTAAAGAGTTCAAGTACTAAGTCCATACATTTTCTTAAGGATGATTAGGGACAGAGAGGGGAGCTTAGAGGCCGGTATTTTGCTTTCTTTCTATGCTTGGCCAAGACGCATGTATGACATTGAGTTACAATGTACCCCACATCCCTTTTAAGATGGCCAATAAAATTGAGCCTCCACAACCTCTATAGTTGTATTTCATCCAAACTGCCCAGCTAAGCTCATACATGTAATTTTCACACAATGAAATTTCTCTAGGATGTGCATGGTAGACACAGATGGTCCTCTAGAAGTATGATGTCAAGTTTCTTAAAGTTAAGATAACCATCATAAGTTTTTCTTATTATCTTATATCTAATCACCTCAACACTAAATACGGAAAGGAGAGTGACCCTCCTAGCATCAGTAGCCTCATTCTCTATCCCAAATTTATACTTCAACACTAAGGTGTAAGCTTTTAGGAACTCGACCCACTTGCCATGCCTAGGGTTCAACTTTTTTTGAGAGTTAAGGAATCTTAACGCCTTGTGGTCAGAATAAAGGACAAACTTTTGAAAATAGGAGATAATGCCTCCAATACTTTAGAGCTTGGATGGTAAAATAGAATTCTCAGTCATAAGTGGAGTATGTGAGCTTAGCACCATTAAGCTTTTCATTGGATGGTAAAATAGAATTCTCAGTCATAAGTGGAGTATGCAAGCTTAGCACCATTAAGTTTTTCATTGAAGATTGCTATAGGGTGACTATCTTCTCTATTCTAAAATCGAAATCATGACATGCTATTTTGAAGACTTTGAAGAAGTTGGATAGCCTAAGAATAGGGGCTTGGGTCATCCTTCTTTTGATTTCTTAGAAAGCTTTGTTGGTTGTTTTGGTCCACTCAAAGATTTCTTTCCTTAAATAGCCAGTGACAGGTGTCATGATAATGCTAAATCCCTTAATGAATTGCCCATAGAAGGTAGGTAACCCACTAAAAATCTTGGCATCAAATAAGCTTTTCGGTTCAGGCAATCTACAATGGCTTTGATATTTTCAATGTCAGCAGAAACTCTTTCAGATGAGACTACAAATCCAAAAAGGATAACTCCGTTGGCGAAAATTGCACACTTTTTAAGGTTGGCAAACAAACTCTCACTCCTAAAGGTTTCACAAATTTGGCGGAGGTGACTTAGGTGATCTTCTTTCCTTTTACTATATATGAAGATATCATCAAAATACATGATTACAAATTTGCCAAATAAAGATCATAGTACTTCAGTCATCAACCTTATAAAAGTAATAGGGGAATTAGACCAGCCAAAAGGCATAACTAACTGCTCATATAAGCCATCCTTGGTCCTGAAAGTTGTCTTCTATTTATCTCTAGGTTTGATGTGCTCTTGCCATCATATTTAACATGCCATCTAGCCTAGAGATGGGGAGGCGATGCTTGATAGTGTTCTTGTTAATGGCTCGATTATCCACACACATTCGTCAAGTTTCATCATTCTTTGCTGTTAAGAGGGCATGCACAACACGACTTATACCTTCTCTAATGAAGCCTTTTTTTAGGATATCCATGACTTGCCTCCTAAGGTTCTTAGCTTTTGTGACACTAAGTCGGCAGTGTGATAGGTTTGACATGGTCGACCAGGGGACAGATCTGACATCTTGGATGTCCCTCATTCGTGGAAAGGTGTTGTGGAGATCCTCGGGGAAAATATACAGAAACTCCTTAAGGAGTGTGTTAACCTCATCTGGGTGCTCTACATTTGAATGTTCTTTGGCTTCTCTTACGACCACAGTCCAATTGGGGTTAAGAGTGTATTTAGTTACTTGGCACTAATGATGTGGAGAGACTTATCTTAAGTGTGCTCCATAAGTTTCTTCCTTTCTAAGAACTTGGGTTGGAAGGGATGCTTGGTGATCTTTTTATCTTGATACACAAAAGTACAAATATTAGTTCTACCAAATTGGGTTACATCCAAGTCAAACAACCAAGGTTGTCCTAAGATGATCCTATCAACTTCTGTAGGAAGGACATCACACCAAACCTTCCCCTTTATGAGCTAATCTCAAGGATGATCAATTGGAGTGAAACCTAGGTGAGTAACGGTACTAGTGAAGATAACATCGATGCCACTATCACTATCAATGATGATTTTACGTCTTGCCTCTAATCTTGAGAAAGGTATGAAAACTGGTAGTCCTCTTTCAATCATCCTACTTGGGTTTAGCTATGATAAAACTTACTACTACAATCTTTTCGTTGGGTGAGGTCTCTAAAAGGTTGCATCCCATAATATGTTCCAATTGTTCAAAATTTCAAGCTAACTTATATTAAAACCATGTAGTTTTATTTCTCTAAGGATGTGGTTCTATTGGATATTTCTCAAAAGAAGGGTCTTCTTTTTGACAAATATAGTGTCTTAGTAGGACATTCATAGGTTGTGTCCAGGTCCTTTGCACCTAAAGCACCAATCTAGATTCGAGGGTGGTTCCCATTTAATGATGATCTAAAACACATTATCATGTGACTATCACTTATACTATTACATGTTTTTAAGATTTACAATTATAAATATATGTTATATACTTAAAATTATAAAATTTTCTGTTAACTTCTCTTCATCACTTAGTTTACCAAGATTAGTTCTTTCCTAAATATATATACCAACACATACATAATTACATCAATAAAATCACATTTACATGTATGCACACATAAATACATATTCAATTATAACTGAAAAATATAATTGTATTTATGTATATATGTTTATATGTATTTATAGTATTAAGTATTAACTTCTAATGTTATATATGTATATTTATATATATACACACATACATATATATGTACGTATGTATAATGATACCATAAATGATAAAATTCTGATCTCTTGTGATGTTTATGTTGAGAGCACATAATTGATAATTTGATAGTAACCTTTTTTGATTAGACAATTTAAACATATCATTTATTGTTGACGCCTAAAAAAATGCAAGAAGAATGGAAGGGAACGAGCTTGGATGAAATCGATAAAATGTCTAATGACCTATAAAAGGGAAAAAAACGGTGAAGTGCACCTCGTCGACAAGGTGAAAACTACAACGTCGTTTGTACGATGGGTTTTAAAACTCTTGTACGACATTCCAACATGTTGACAGAAGACAATTGAGGGCGCCACAATAATCTCTCATCGGTTTAAACATCCGTCGGAGTCCTCACAAGTCCTGATTGATAGTTCAACTCGTCGACGGAAGACGATCGTGGACATCGCAGCATTTCTTTGATCGATTTAAATGATTGTCAAAGTCCTCACAACTCGTACAACAAGTCACCGTCCCAAAGAAGGGCAACCGTGAACATCGCAGTGATTTCCCGGTAGCCCAAACGTCTACCGGAGCTCCCTTCAAGAGGGAATATTTTGAATGGCATGGATAAGCTCATCAAGAGCTGAACGTGACTGTCGACGTACTTGGACGATGCTATGGACGCCAGCCCTTGGATGCTTCTCTTCCTCACAATGTTTCTTAGAGATGTAAAGACCATAATAGTCACACTAATGCCAACCGAGTAATTGCGGAGATGAGCGGCCTTCCCGCATCGTGAATGGCAGCCACAAACATAAAAGTCTCAATTGACGGTGGACGGGGAGGAATCGGGTGGAAGGGCAATAGATAGGAGAGAGGGGGGGGGGAAGAGAGGTAGGTGAGGCTTGCCTCCGTTCGTCGTCGTCGTCGTCGTCGCCTGTTCGTCGTCGTTTTCTCCTGGTAGCCTCGTTGTCATTGCCTCCCTTGGCCGCCGCAAATGACATTGTCGCTGTTTCGCTGTTTCGCTTACAGTTGCTTGCTCACTCGCCATCTCCTCTTTTGCCTACAGTCAGTCGCACCCCGTCGTCGCCATGGCATCTCTTTGTTCCGCTGCGAGTAGCTATCTTTTCTCCCTTAGCCGCAAGACCTTCCTCCTCTGGTTGTCGTCGCTGTCTCACCCTTGTGAGCTTCACCCCTCGCCGCCTCCCTTTTTCCACTGCGGACACACGCACACAAAGCTCTCGCCGCAGCCGTCTCCCCGTTCCCAACCCCTCTCGTGCGTGATGTCGGTTGCCCCCTTCGCCTTTGCTATGCGTGAAGCCCGCAATCAAGCTTCCTCAAGCCCTCTGCGCGCGTAAGCTTTCACACCACCCATAGGTCCCATTCTATTCACCCTCACCGTCTTCCCCTCGCAATGTCACCTTCCTCTTGATCGCCTTTTTTTTCTTCTTTTCTTCTCTAGTCACTCGTAGCTATCGGTTCCACCCTCGCACACACGTGCGTATACAAGCCCTCGCCTTTCTCCCCGTTTGCGCACCCCCGAGCCCTCATGTCCCATTTTCAACCAAGCATTGATCCCTCTTGGTCTTAGCGTCGAGACCCCCAGTCGGCCGTAGCTGCCTTGTCTCCTCTATTGTGTGCGCATGAGAGTCGTTGGCCAGCCGTCGAGAGCCCCTTCAAGCCGTGGCCCTTCTCCAGCTGCCACGACCACGCAAGCCACCTCCTCCGTGCAAGTCAACAACGCAAACATTTTTTTATCATCTGTCTTAGAAAAAAAGGAAGGACGAAAGTTGGCACGATGAAGGGGGGAGATGGTAGCGGGTGTCAATAAGACCCATTAGTAATTTTGATGTTAGTCTAAATCAAATAAAATATACAACCAGCCCAACTTGAGACTAATTAGGGGCTGGTCCAACAGGGCACGCCCTACGTCTCAAATTTAAATCTAAATAAAAAAATCATTTTTAGACTAATTGGGGGTCGGTCCAACAAGGCACGCTCTACGTCTTTGGAAAACTAATCAAACAACTGAGGCTAATGGGGGCCGATCCAACCGGACATGCTTCACGCTTTGACATAACATAAAATAATAATAAAATAAATAATTAGTTAGCATATAAAGGTCTAAAAATGACCCCAATGTTTTACCATTTTATCCCATCAAGGGATGAGTACCTATCAATTTATGCAATAGCTAAATGCATATATATGCATGCATGTCGAATTATAAAAGTGATATGGTAAAATAATTATATCGATGGGAGAGCACCTACAAACCTTAGTCAAGATCGGTGTGCTATATCCTATATCAATATGATTAATTCCATAATGCTTATCAAAGGTTCAATGGAGTTAAATCCAAGTTTGTTCAATTCATTGAGATTATGACTTTCATGTCTCCCACCCATGTAATTTGTATCAATTTTTCCAATCAATAGAAATTTATGCTGTATATTTCCTTGACGTCAAGGGAAGCTAATAAAAATAGCTCCATAAATGTGTATGGAATGCAAATAAAAATTGATCAAAATAATATCCAAAGAGAAGAAAGAGGAAAATAAATCAATTAAATAACCTAAAAAACAACTAAAATGGATGGAGAATGGTTGACATATTTTTCATAACTTAAAATTAATTTTAAGATTTAATTTTTTTTTCTAACATAAACCACCTATTAAAGAATAAAAAAATCAAATAAACTTAACAAAATGAAAAAATAATAAATCTGAAAGCATCCGAAATATACTTAATCAAGTTAAAACTGACTTGTACAACCTTCAGTTAATTTTTCAGATAATAAAATATTAAAAAATAAAATTGTCTAAGTAAAAACTAATTAATTAATAAATAAATTTAATAAAATAATAATAATAATAAAACACATACAATACAAAAAAAGTCAATCAATCAATCAGTTTAAAAACAAAACATTATTTTTTTAAACTAATCAAATAATGTTCAAGTAAATCAAATTTTTAAGTCAAATTTCTTCAACCAATTAAATAGCATTTAAATTAAATGAATTTAACAAATTTAAAATCAATCAAACATTCAAAGGAATAAAGAAATAAGAAAGTATTAAACCCAAATCAATTTAATTCCAAATCCTTAATCAAAATTTAAATAAAAAACTGAAGATATAAAAGACATTAAGCCACGAAACCAATTTAAAATAATAATTAAATAAATCAAGTCAAATCGAATTAAATTCTAAATACAATATTCACATTTCATCAAAATTTTGGAGTCATTGCTTTTACTATGTTCA
The DNA here is from genome assembly GCA_036172225.1 of Cryptocoryne crispatula var. balansae. Lineage (NCBI taxonomy): Eukaryota > Viridiplantae > Streptophyta > Magnoliopsida > Alismatales > Araceae > Cryptocoryne > Cryptocoryne crispatula. The sequence continues at coordinate 33,752,944 of CM069935.1, forward strand.
TTTCATTTGTGGATGTATGTTACTGTTTCGAAATTGCTATGGTGGCGAATCAAGAGTGTTCGAGGGTTCTCTATGTAATTAACATTAGGTCTCCGCACCACTTGATGGGGAGTGGTCAAAACGAATTTTCAAAGAGCCCAACCTCGAAATTATATTTTTATGTATATTGTCGAATTAGTTATACTTTTGTGGAATACATATATATTTCTAGTTGTAAAATTAAATTCGATGAATAAAATTTTGGAAAAGTCTGTTGAGAACTGTCCTTTTATACAGTTAAAAAATTTTAAAATCTTTTTTATGTTTAAGTCTAAATCAAAGAAGAATTTTAGAACTTTTCAAAATACTCAATTTTAAAAATAAACTTTGAAATTTTTATGTACAAATGTTTCAAAATAGAAATGCACAGAAATTTTCAAGCTTCAAATTTCTTCATTTCAAAATTTTCGAGGTTTCACATTGGCTTGCTAAATTTTGCAATAAAATCAAGTTGCTTTTTAAACCATAAGCTAAACACTATAGATGTTTCTCTTTCTCTGCACTGATTATTTTTCTTTCATTTTAGTTGGATATAAGCATAAAACTCTGCATAAGGGATGGACTGTTTCGCTTGGCAAGGAATGCTGAAATCAGGCACTGCGCTGATGATATCAAACACAATGCAATGTTGCCAGATTCATGCAGGACTTCAAGAATGGAAGAAACAAAGCTGTAAGACAACATATTGCCTCTTATGATACTCATACTCATGAAAATATTTCCTTCTGGTTAATGTGGCATGTTGTTGTTTCTCCTGTCATTTATCCAAGAATACATTTAATCTGAATTAGGGATTCTGCTCTCTACTGAAGGATAAAATATGGCTTGATTATCTCGTCATATGTTTAGGTTAATAACAGGTAGAAAGGGACGGCATTACTCTTCTGGTCAGAGATTCCTTCCCTTTGTATATACTATTTCTGAGGAATAGGAAATGATCAATCATCACATGGGGATCGTCTTCCCAATGTGAATGCAGTTTCACTTCTGCAGACATGATCCACAAACATGCAGACATCATCATATTAAGCTAGGCACACTGGTTACGCCCATAACACAGCTGATAGTGATACGCTTGCTGTGCAACTTTTTTGGCTCCTAGAAAGGTCATTCAACTATTTATTTATTTTTATTTTATTGATAGAAGGTTTTGATTGTATTTCACCAATGACTTCACTGAAAATAGAGCTACAGTCTTAATTCGGACGAGTGTGATGCATCATGGTTCATGGGATTGTGATTCTAAAATTTGCCCCTATATGATGTTGGATTTCTTGGAAGCACTCTTCTCTTCCTACCAAGGATTCCGGAATCGGAATCGGAATCGGAATCGCGCCGGAATCGCGCCGGAATCGCCTGCGCTTCCTCCTTCCGCCGCGGGATCGACCGAGGCCAGCTCTGCGGGTCGATTCCGGCCCTAAAAGGGCCGGAATCGGTTCGATTCCCGGTCCAGAGTGAACCGGGAATCGAACCGGGGCCGGGTCAACCCGGCCTTCCGAAGAATCGGTCGGATCGACCGATTCCACATGGAATCGGTCGAAATCGACCGATTCCGACCGATTCCAGGCGATTCAGACCGATTCCGAGGAATTCTTCCCGGAATCGGTCCTTCCGCCGGGAATCCACCGATCCGATTCCGGAATCGGTCGGAATCGGACCGATTCCGCCGATTCTGCAATCTATGCTTCCTACTAAATAGATCCATCTTTTCACTGGAATGCAACCTTTGACTTTTCCAGTATTAGTTAACAAAATTTTATGCCATTTTTATTTAACATTTCGCATGTTGAGTTTGGTGCATCTTTCTTCTTTTTGGTATTTGAGCTCTTCTTATCCTATTTTTTTCTTATCCTAATTTTGTTTTTCTCTCAATCTGTCTTCTTATAGTTCATATCTTTATATAGGCTTAACCGCTTTGGCTCAACGTGTTACACTAGCATAGTTTTGGTGTTCAATGTGTGGTTTACTCTCGATAGCTAACTCTAGATATCACTTTTCAATTTACATGATTGAGTCAGGTTATTTATTAAACTATAGAATCTTATGCTAGCTTTTTTGTATATTTTTTATTTGGCTCAAAACTGATTCTCCTTGGTCATTGAGTAGATTGTCCATCCTGGCAGTAAGAGGTCTATTCGCTTGGGCCACATGGTTTCAAGTATCATACAAGATTAAGTAATTTTTATCAAAAGAAGTCTTATGGTTTGTATTGTAGGGCTAATTATTTCAGGTATAGCTCCTCCACATCCCAAAATAATACCAAGAAATACATCTAGTCTGATCTGAAAAAAGTCATGGCAAGGAGTCATAAGGAAAGGAGAGAGAAAGGGAGTCAGCCACGGTGGTGGGTCATCCATAGTGTGCTTCATAGCTGTTTTGAGGATCCATGACGATTCTATGATGTGGTGATGGCGCCAATACATGTAATCTAAATCGAACCAGACTCGAGCATGGGGATCCTCACCAGGTTGACTTCAAGTGGCAGGCACAAGTCTCAATACACAACTCAACTCAACTCAGCTAAGATCTTTATCCCAAATTACTTGGGGTCAGCCATATGAATTCTCTTTCTCCACTCATGTCGATTTTGTGTTATCTCTTCAGAGATATTTAAACCATCTAAATCATATTGAATTACCCTCCTCTAAGTTAACTTAGGTCTACCACGGCCTTTTTTTGTTTTTGTCATTTTAATATTTTCTATCTTTTTAACTGGAGCCTCTTTAGGTCTACGTTTAATATGTCCAAACCATCTCAATCTCTCATCTTTTAATTTGTCTACAATTCTCTTTACTCCTACATTTTCTCTAATATATTTATTCCTTATTTTATCTAATATAGTGTGACCACTCATCCATCTTAACATTCTCATTTCGGCAACACTTATTTTAGAAGTATGTTTTTCTTTTATTGTCCAACATTCACTACCATACAACATTGCGGGTCTTATATTTGTACGATAAAATTTTTCTTTCAACTTTAATGGAATTTTACGATCACATAGAACCCCTGAAGCCAATCTCCACTTCATCCAACCTGTTTTAATCCTATGATTAACGTCTTCATCACATTTTCCATCTTTTTGAATAAATGATCCAAGATACTTGAACTAAGTTTTTTGAGACAATATTATCCTATCTAAACTGACGCCCTCACCTACTTCTCTTTGGTTTTTATTAAATTTACAATGCATATATTTTGTTTTAGTTCTACTTATCTTGAAACCTTTAGTCTCCAAAATATTTCTCCACATTTCTAACTTTCTATTCACTCCTTCTTGTGTTTCATCTATCAATACGATATCGTCTGCAAATATCATACACCAAGGTATATCATCTTGTATAGTCTTCGTTAATTCATCTATAACTAATGCAAAAAGATAAGGACTTATTGTAGACCCTTGATGTAAACCAATTATAATAGGAAAATCTCTTATTTCTTCACCAATTGTGCATACACTAGTAGTTGCATCATCATACATGTCTTTTATCATTTGTAGATACTTAACAAGCACCATCCTTCATTCCAACACCCACCATCATTGATTACGGAATCGGTGGAATCGGACCGATTCCGACCGATTCCGGAATCGGATCCGATTCCCGGCGGAAGGACCGATTCCCGGAAGAATTCCGACCGAATCGGTCGATCCGACCGATTCTTTGGAAGGCCGGGTTAACCCGGCCCGGTTCGATTCGAGTTCGACTGCGGGGGGAATCGAACCGATTCCGACCCTTTAGGGCCGGAACCGCTTGAGCTGCCTCGGTCGATCCCGCGGCGGAAGGAGAGCGCGGGCGATTCCGGCGCGGTCGGCACGGTCAGTCGATTCCGGCCTCGATTCGTCGATCCCGCTGTCGGATTCGGCCGATTCGTCGATCAGGGTCGATTCGGCCCGATTCCACCGATTCCGGCGATTCAGGCGGTCGGGCGGTCGGCGATTCCCTGTTAACATTGAAAGATTCCATGGCCGATTGGCTCGGATCGGCATCGAATCAACTCTTCTTCGATCTTTGTAAGGTTTTTGGTAAGATTTCTTGGCCAAAGCTTCGTACGTCCATTCTTACGCGTTTAGCGAGTTTGAGTGTCGTTAAACTTTACGATTTGTCCAGAACAAGTCCGTTTAAGTTTGAACTATCCGGATATGTCCATTTTGCAGGAAAATTCCGGATATCCGTCGCCTATTTTTACACGTTTAGATGACTCAGTAGAGTTAAACTCGGTGATTTGTGATCGAATAACTCCGCTCAAAGTTGTTTGAACATCGATTGGATATTCTTTGTACGGGAAAAATTTCGGATACCTATACGTTAATTTACGACCATTTAAATACGTAACCCTTTAAACATACCGAATGGTGTGTTTCTTGGGTTAATACGCTTTCCCGAACGGCGTCTAAAACAATTTTTATGTTATCTAATCATTTTTAGTGCATTGTTTACAATTTTTGCAGATTTAAGCAATGGCCGATCAAGGTGACGCGGCACCGTAGCGTGCTTCCGACGTGGGTTGGGAGCACGGGCATATGGTAGACCTAGTCGGGAAGAGGGTACGGTGCGAGTGGTGTGGGAAGGAGATGAACGGGGGGGGTGTTGGTGAAACAACATATTGCGGAGCATGTGGGAATGTAAAAAATGTGACAAGGTGCGGGGGAAGAGTGAGGAGATGAGAGGATACATGGCGGGTAGAGCCTCTCGACGAGGGCATTAGGATCGAGCGAGAGGGAGGAGTTGCGCGACGAGCTACTCGAGAGGAGGAGGGACCGCGATTTGCCTACCTCGAAGGGAAAGGCAAGGGGAAGGCGACGGGCGAGCCGGAGCCGAGGAGAGCGAGGAAGAGTCCGCGGACTCCGAGCCGAGACGTGCTAGAGCGCGGCCCAGCAAGCGTGCATTGGCTGAGAGGAGGGCGGAGGAGGGGAGCGGGGAGGGTGCGGGGTCGAGTTGACCCGGACTTTGGGCCGATCGGCATCGGCTCGTCCTACCGGGACCGAGACGACCCCGGAGACGGGAGCCATACGCCGTTCATTCTACCGGCACTCGATTTACACCGAGTGACGAGTATTTATTTAGGAAACGAGTCTTTGGTCGGATGGGGATTAGCGAGCAATGAAAGGGGTGAAGGCAACGAGGCAGTGCGAAGAGAGCCGTTCGCCACATTGTGAAGTGGTTTTTACGTACGAGTATCACTTTTTAAATTAAAATTGACATTATGTGTTTTATTTACTTAAACTTAATTTTAGCTGATCCCGATTTTTTTTTAACTTGATGTAGGCATCCCGGCACGTGCGACCACTAGCCCCTACTTCCCGGACGATGGTGGATGCCGTGGGTGAGGTGGGCCGGGTTTGCGAAGCCGGGCAGCCAGAACCATGCGTATACGGCGGCGGCACGGATGAGGAGGTCCGGGGAGTTGAGGGAGTGGATGGATGGGTTCAAGTTGGTGTGGAAGGAGAGGGGGTTGCCAATGATAAATGTGCGATGGGTGGACGAGTATCACCAGAGAGTATGATAAACTTCTTGGTGTACGTTCGAGGGGACTACATTCTTGAAGTCGGTAGATGCTTACGGGAAGATAAAAAATGCCGACTTCATTTTTTCTCGATGGATGGAGTGGTGGAGGAGATGGGGGAGGAGAATGTGGTTCAGGTTGTCACTGACAACGAACCATCGTATAAGGCGGCTGGGAGGAAGTTGATGGAGAAGAGGAAGCACATCTTCTGGGTGCCCTGTGCAGCACATTCCATAGATCTCATATTAGAGGATATAGGCAAGGAGGAGGGTGTATCCACACTTGTCAGGCAGGCGCAGACGATCACATCTTTTATTTATTCGCATCCCCGCCTGCTACATATCATGAGATCACACACAGGAGGGCACGATCTTGTTAGGCCCGGTCCGACACGATTTGCTACGAACTTCATTGCTCTGGAGAGATTACACCACCAGCTCCACCATCCTCTGCTTACGTCCCGGTCGTCCCGCAGTCCGATCCATTTGACCTTGATGGCATGGCATCGGCATTATTTTCATATGGAGTGGGTCCCGGACAGTATACAAGATTGAGCACGAGGGAGGAGCGTGAAGCGCAGCAGGGAGAGGAGGAAAACCCATATCTTTATCCTAGATATTGGTAGTAGAAGTAGATTGATATGATGTAATTTTTTTTTTGATGATGTATCAACTCTTTGATATTTGAATAAATGGAATTGGAATATGTACTTAACTTGAGTCTTGAGTCTTCAATTGGTGTTCATTAGTATTTGTATGATGTGTTCTTGTGGATATCATGCATTGGTTATTTTTTAAAATGTTTCTAACTCATTTCCTATTTTTTTAGAATTTTTTCTGAATTTTTTGAATTTTTTTGACGAAAAAAAAATCAAAAAAAAAAAAACGATTCCGGACCGATCCGGAATCGATTCCCTTCCCAGGAATCGGCCGATTCCGGCCGATTCTGGGAATCGGAATCGGAAACTCTTCCGATTCCGATTCCGGAATCCTTGCCCACCATAGAACCTTTCTTGGTACTCTATCATAAGCCTTTTCTAAATCAATGAACACCATATATAAATCTTTCTTCATATCTCGATATTTTTCTATCAAACTTCTAACAAGAAAAATAGCTTCAGTTGTAGATAAACTAGGCATAAATCCAAATTGATTAGTTGAAATATTTGAACAGTTCCGTAATCACCACTTAATAAATCTTTTTCATAATTTCATAGTATGACTCATGAGTTTGATCCCTCTATAATTTGCACAATCTTGTATATCTCATTTTTTAAAAAATAGGTATAATGATGCTCTTTCTCCATTCATTCGGCATTCTTTTCGATATTTAGATTTTGTTAAAATGTTGAGTTAACCATTCCACTCTTAAATCTTCCCAACACTTCCACACTTCAATGAGAATATTATCCAGACCACATTCCTTACTTATTTTCATCATGTTCAATGCTTCTTTAACTTCTGAAAATTGAAATTTTCTAATATAATTTAAATTAAAGTTTGTCACATTCTCTAATTAGTCTATGTTTTTAGCAAAGTTGTCATTAAAAAGAGTATCAAAATAATTTTTCCATCGTTCTTTGATATCATCTTTAATCAAAAATTTTCCTTCTTTATCCTTTATGCATCTAATTTAATTAAGATCTTGAGACCGTCTCTCTCTCTCTCATTCTTGCTAGTTTATAAATATCTTTTCACCTTCTTTAGTTCCAAGTTTCTCATACATATGTTTAAAATCATCATCTTTTGCTCTTCTAATAACTCTTTTTGTTTCTTTTTTTGCTATCTTGTATTGTCCATAAGCTTTATTGTTATCACATTTCAACAATCTTTTATAACAATCTCTCTGATTCTTTATCGCCTTTTGTACTTCTTCATTCCACCACTAAGTCTCTTTTTAGGTGGACTATGTCCTTTAGACTCTCCAAGTACTTTTTTAGTTATCTCTTTAATTCTTATAGTCATATTCATCCACATAGCATTAATGTCTACGTCTAACTTCTAATCATTTATCTTTAAATGTTCGGTCTTAAATATTTGTTGTTTCATTCCTTTTAACTCCTACTATTTTATTTAAAGAGAAGATTTTCTTTTATATGTGTTTGTTTGTGTTTTAATATTAACATCTAAAATCACTAAGCTATCTTGGCTTGCTAAAGTTTCACTCGAAATTACTTTACAATCTTTGCAAATAGCACAATTGGATTTTCTAGTGAGAATGAAATCAATTTGACATTTATTTTGTCCACTTTTAAATGTTACTAGATGAGATTCTCTTTTAATAAAATGAGTATTTGTGAGGATAAGATCATAAGCCATAGCAAAATTTAAATTATTCTTCTCCTCTTCATTTAAATTTTCATATCCAAAACCTTCATGAACATTTCCATATTCTTGACATTTGTTTCCAACATGTCTATTGAGATCTCCTCCAATAAATATATTTTCTTCATTTGGTATACTCTGCATAAGATCGTCCATATCCTCCTATTTTTTTAATCTCGCTACTTAATTCAATTTGTGGAGTATATGTACTAATTACATTAATTATTTCTTTCTATAATCATTTTTACCATAATAATCCTATCTCCTACTCTTTGTATTGAAACTATTGCATCATTTAACGTTTTATCAAAAATGATACCTACCTCATTTTTATTTCTCTCTTTTCCTGTATACCATAGTTTATATCATGTATTTTTTACTTCTTTACCTTTTTCTCCTATCCATTTGGTTTCTTGAATACACATAATATTAATCATTCTCCTCTCCATACTATCAACAAGTTCCATAAGTTTTCCCGTAAGAGATTCAATATTCCAAGTGCTTATTCTTATTTTTCTTTCAATATTTTCTTTCTTACATTTATTTTTATAATAATGTCTATTTGCATTTGAGTTTATTCTATAACTCATATCTTACTCTTTATTATAGACTAACTTCTTTACCCATGCCCGTCTTTGATGTGGGAACCCTTGCTTATTTAACACCACAATAGGGCGCTTATGTGACACGTCACATGTGGGGAATGCCCTCACCCTTGCTGTATTTTTCCCACACCCGGGCTCCGGTGTAACGCGTCGTTTGGTGAGTATGCCCCAACGTTTATATCATTTGAATCTATATTATGAGATGTGACTTTATTTTTACACTGGCTGTCACGTACCGCACCCTCCTCCTTTCTCATCTGGGCTTGGGACCGGCCATGGCGGACTTGGCACAAGTCTCAATAAGGGCTGCAAATGGGTCAAGTTCTGTAATATTTTAATTTTTTATTTAGTTATAAGTTAAATATTTATAATATGGTTTATATTAAAAAAAGGGTTTTTGACTCGAACTCTACTTCTTTTAGAACCCTCTTCCAATTGAACTCTATTTCTCCTCTTTGGATCGAACTCTAATTCTAGTCCCCAGGTCCCGGTCGGACTCTCCCTCCCCCCCTCTATTTATTTCCCACGCAGCAGCCCCTGCCTTCCACCCTCCCTCTTCTTCTCTTCCGCGAGCGCAAGTAGAAGCCGCGTCCTCACCTCCCTCTTCTTCTCCCGCGAGCACGTGTGCAGCAGTCCCCCGCGCCGCCCTCCTTCTCCTTCCTTCTCCTTCTCTGCCGCGAGCGCGCGCAGCAGCCCGCGCCCGCCCTTCTTTCTTCCTCTTCTTCTCTTCCGTGCGCGTGCAACACCCGGACGCCGCGTGCTACCGCCTGCGCCCTCCGCCGGCTTCCCGCATGCCAGCGCCACCTCACCTGCACCGCCGCCGGCACTCTCTCTCCACCGGCCGCCGCACATCGCCGCCCGCAGTGCCGTCTGCACGACACCGCCGCCCGATCGTCCACCGCCACCTACCTTCGGTTGCCAGTCACCTTGCCATCGCGCCGTCGCCGCTGCGGTTGCCGGCGTTAAGCCCAGCCGCCGCCTGCCTCCCACCAACGCCAGCTCCGCCGTCCGGTTGCAGCACCCACCAGCGCCCGACGCCCCCGCTGCGCCACCCGTGCGCCAACCCGGCCCCCCCTCCGCAGTATCCCTCTCTCTCTCATATCGCACTCTCCCTCCTATCTCTCTCTTCTATCCCCTGTCTCTCTCTCCTCAATCTATGTCATTTTATTTAAAGATCATCTCTTTTCTAATCTTTATTTAATTGTTATTTATTTATTTTGACAGATTGTTAACCGGTTCTTCTTGGTTTTCAATTAATTTTGTCGTCGTCAGTCTGGTGGGCATCTCAACTATCCCTTATCATTTTAATATATTAATTAAGGCATTAAAATATGATTAGTTAATTTTGGTTGGAAAAGTATATTTAGTCAGTTAGATGGGTTTATTTGTGTGCATGATCCCAATTGGAAGTTAACTTAGGTGTTTTTACTTAGATGTTTATTTAATATGATCATTATCATGTTAAGATAGATTGAGTGCATATAATTATTTAAAGAGCTTTATAGGATAATTATGATCTTGTATATATATATATATCTTGATTCATGCTAATATTATTTATTAAGAGTTAATTAGTAAGAAACATATATTTGATTAAATATATGTAGGTTGCAATTGATTAATATTACTAATCTCATGGCATATAAAATTTATAAGTAGATTGCATGATTTAGAATAGTGCATTGCCTTATTAATTATGTAATAGATTGGTTAGTCATGCATGTAAGTGTAGGTCTTTTTAATTATGTCATTGCATAGGGTTGCATATAGTTGTATTTTATGTCGGTTTGGATTAATTGGTGTATGTCTGAGTAATATGTGCTTTCAGCTTGTGAGATGTAGTTGATGCAATGTATTGCATTTTGTAATGTGATTTGCACTTCACCAGACTATGATAGTAGCCCGTGGGCAGCGGCGAGTTAGAACAGTCCGGAGCATCCTTCGATCCCGGATACCGCGGTTCATCCTAAGTACACCCCTGCCTAGGTGTACTATGGGATTTAGCTTACTATATGTTACATTCTACTATATGGTAAATCTGATGTTAGTCCTGGAACATAGCTACAATGACCAAGTGAAGCATGTGTTTTACTCAGACAAATAATTTAGTGTTGACTTCATTATTGCATGTAGATTAGTGATTTATTGCATTTTAATTCATCTTTATGATAGGTCCTTGTGGTAGGTGCATATATAGTTATGTTAAATGTGGTTATGTCATGATTAGAACCGTAGTGCATTGGTGAATCATGTTAATCTATACAATGGGTAGAAAAACATCTTATTTAGTTAATTAAATCTTAATAATTAGCTTTACTTATAGTTGTTATAATCTGATTTTTGCTTGGGATTTTGTTGGCACCGATTTTTTTTAAAAAAATTAAGCTCATTTTCATGCATGTGATGAGCTTTGTCTTAGAGTGGGCCCACTTCAAGGCCAATTTATTGGTCGGGTAAACATACCATTGGATCGGTTTAATTCAGGTACCAAATGGACCATTGGTACCAATTCTGGCCCATTTGCGTTCTTGTGGTAGGCCCATCCATGTCAAAAAGAAGAGAAGAAAAATAAATAAATAAAAGAAGAGAAACTGTTGGAGCAGGGAAGGAAACCGACTCCCCGCTAGATTCTATCCCGGAGTCAATGCCAGCGACGGCGAGGGAGGCGCCGTAAGAAGGCAATGGACGGATAAGTAGGAAGGGGAGGATCGATCCCGTACGCCCGGGATAGCCCCAAGTCCTTCTCGGAGCCGCAACCCCTTTTTTAGGAGGTTTTCCGGCGGAGGAAGGACACGACCGAGCCCTATAAAAAACCCAGCATCCGCCGGCTGAAAAAGGGAGGATACACCCCAAGGAGACCAAGAGAGAGGGAGAAAAAAAAAAGAAGGGGTCGGAGGCCCGGGAGAGAGCGGGAGAATGCTTCCGGAAAGGAGGGGTACCTTCTCTTCCTAGTGCTGCCGTTGAGGGCCTAAACGGCAGCATAAGACGTCGTCCATCTTACCTTCTTCTTCCTTTCGGTTCGTCTCTCCTTTCCGGAGTCACGGTTGGTGTGGATAGACGTCGCCGAAGCTATAGCCGTCGCCGGAATCCTTTCCAGCGGAAGCAGCCGTCGCCGAGAGCTCCGGCGGAAGCAGTCATCCTCGGAGTCCTTCCCGGCAGCAGCAGCCGTCGCCGAGGCCATCTCCGGAAGGCGTCGTCATCGGCACCTCCTCTGGCAGCAGCAGCCGTCACCGCGGGCTCCTCGCGCTTCCGCCGCCGTCGGCTGATCGGGAGAACGAGGGAGGGGCCGGCCAAAGTATTTTTGGCCAAAACTTATGTCCACGGTGGCTATACAATGGGGCCCACCGGAGGGAGGTGTTACAAAAAAAAAGGGGGGGGGGCGAGGGGGCTGCGTCCGAGGGCCCCGCGCGCGTGGGCAGCTCCGCGAAGGAGTTGACCCACAGGTCAACTTTGAGTGGGGCCCACAAAAAAAAGGATGAAAAAAAAATAAATAAGAAGAAGGCAGCGGCAATGGGCCGCAGGGGGAGCCGCGGAGGCCCAATGGACCTGCACATGAACAGTGATGGAATTCAAATTTTTTTTAAACAAACCGAGGCAAGCATAAGGCCGGTTCTAAACCCACCTCATGACTTCGGCTTAACTTCAAAGAATTCAAAATAATTGGGAAACCAGGAGGCCGGTTCTAAACTCACCTCCTGACCCATGATTAATTCAAAAAACAAAAAATAAAACAAACAATCAACTTAAATTAAATAAAAATCTATTTAATTTAAACAAACCGAGGCAAGCATAAGGCCGGTTCTAAACCCACCTCATGGCTTCGGCTCAACGTAAAAGAATTCAAAACAAAGGGAAACCAGGAGGCCGGTTCTAAACCCACCTCTTGACCCTCTTCTTAAGGTAGACATCCAAAGGTCTATAAAAACAGACCCCAATGTTTTACCGGTGCATCAAGCAGTTCATCAACTCATGAAGGAGCCATGAAGATCGACATGAGCTAATTTCTCACAAGTCTATCAAAGACTGGGATATGCTCAGTTTCAAAACAGTGAGATGAGTCCCCACAAGCTTATCAAAAGCCGGGTGTATTCACTATCAAAACAGTGGGGGATGCCCATAAGTCTATCAAGACCGGGTTCATGCCGCCCATGAAATGACGAGTTCATCAAGAACTCAAGAGACCGGATTGCTGGTCAAGTTGTAAATCATGTCTCATGTTGAGAAAAAAAACAAATGAAAATTCATATTCGGTGAACATGTTTATGATACAAGGAGAGGACTGCAACATGAAATTTTGGAAAGCAAGACAATAAAAAAAATCTGAAACCTGTAAAATATGTAATTCAACTGAAACAAAAGATCCGAAATTGTAAAAATCTGAAGAATCCGAAACTTGCAAAGTCTGTAAACTTAAAATTCTGAAAGTTTGAAGCTCATCAAACCTGCAGACCGAGAAATCAAAGTCTGCAACCAAAATCTGAAATAAAAAATGCAGCAATTCTGAACCTGTAAAATCTAAAATCTGAATGCACCAAACCGAAAATCAGAATTTGTGTTCAGAACCCATTTCAAAAGAATCAGAAATTAAAACTTGCTAATCTGAATTTCACAAAGAAATTGAGGCCTGAAAAATCCGAGAGTCTGAAGTTTAATAAATCTGAATTTGTGTAGAGCCTAAAATCCAAAATTTGAAAATCTGATTTGGTGCAGAAACCCGTTTAAAGAAAGAGAGACCTGCAATCTGGAAATCCTTGAAAAGTGCAGAATTTGAACTCCAAATCTGAAATCCAAACCAACTTGTAAATCTGAAATCTGAAATCTGTACAAACTTTGAGACGGCTAACCAAAATCTGTAAAATTGCATCTGTCAAAATCTGCAGGTTTAACTGAAATCTAAATCAAACAAAATTGAACTCAAATCAAACTCAACTCTAATTCAATCAAATCAAATTTCTCTAAGTTATCCAAACTCAAGCAAATCTGAAACTGTGAAATCCGAAATTTGGAAACATTCAATCGAATTTCTCTCAAACTTAAGCTAATTCCAATCAAACTAAAAAATCAAACAATAAGCAAATTAAATCAAAATCAGATCAAGTTTAAAATCAATCAACCCAACTCAAATTGAATTTCCCAAATCAAACAAAATTCAACTGAATTCTAACAAATTTAATGAAACAAACTCAAATTAAACCAAATTCAACATAACCCAAAATTTCTCAAATTAAACCCATAAACAAACTGTCTTTAACCCAAATCAAACTTAAAATCAATCAACAAATTCAAATTGAACCAAACTTAAATCAATAAACCAACTGTCTCAAATTCAAACCAAATTTAAATCAACAAACAAATCCAAATTGAATCAAACTTAAATTAATAAGCAACTCAAAAAATGAACAAATCAAATTCCAAACCCAAACTAAAAGCAATTCAACCAATTAATTTCAACTCAAACTAAATTCAAACAGATTCAAATTAAATTCAACTCAATTAAAATTCAAACCAACAAATTTAATCCAACCAATTCAATTCAACTTAAATTCAAATCAAATCCAAACTAAACTCAAATTAAATTCAAAATAAATCAAGTGCTTGCCTTCCATTAAGTTCATGGGATTGTTTTCTCCTATGTGTGAATGTTTATTTTGTGGATGTATTGTCTTCTACTCCATGGATTGCTATGACGCTTAATCAAGGGTATTCGAGAAATCTCGATGTAATTAACGTCGGATCTTCGCACCATCCGACGGGGAGAGGTCAAAACAAATTTCAAAGAACTTAAAACCTCAACATATAATTTTGACCATAGTTAGTACTTTTATGGAATACCATCTATTTTCCTAAGAAGTCGATGCTAAGGTCTAATCAAATCAAATTCAAATTCAAAAGGAAAATGAATTTTCAAAACAAAAGATATCAAATCTTTTGAGATTTTGAGGTTACATCAAGTTTATATCCTTATTATCATTAGGTCTTGTTTTATTATATAGGGATGGTTGGGTGTAAGCCTTACTGGGTCTTCATGACTCACCCCTTTCCTTTATTGATTATTTTTAGCTGAGTTCGAGGAACCCTTTCCTGAAGAAGAGTTTGAGGAGGAGTTTGAAGAGGATCTTGCTCCACCTGAGGATCCAGAAGATCAAGAGTTTGGCGAAGAGTGATTGTTTTTGTCTTGGTGGTTTGAGTTTATTTTCTTGCAATGTAATAGAGTTTATTTAGTTAGTACTTAGTAGTTGTCTGTTTTAGGTGGAACACCATAGGTCATGTGTTTAAGTATAATGTTTGGTTTTGAATTTATATTGTTCTCCTACTTTTTGGAATTTTTATTCCACTGTCTCGACTTCGGTATATTCCGCTGCGCTATAATTCCCGGGTCGTGACAAGTTCTGTAGTAGAATCGCTTGTTTTTTATTCTAATTCTATGATGCTGATTAAGTCAAAATTATTAAAATTAAATTTATTTTGTTTCCAGCTCCTCAAAATTATATTCATTATTTGACTTTTTATGGGCATCATTCTGACCATCCCATTACATCTTGTGCTTGCCATCTTTTTTTGGTGTGAGCCAGTTGGAGATGCTCTTCAGAAACTTGAATTTGTTCATATTAAGTTTTTTTATAGGATATGTCATGGCTAGTAAATTATATTCTTTCTAAGTTTTGTTAAAAGCAAAGCCATAGTACCTTTTATGGCCTCTCCAATGAAAGGGAGGCATTAAGTACTAGCGAGGTACTGTGGTTTGACTCTGGTGCCATGGATAGCGGATGACAAGTCCGCATATATAGTAAAGGAAGCCCAGCAAGTGCCTGGCCTGGGAGAAGGTCTTTGAATTTGGAAAGCCAATCTTTGATCTAGAGGTTGCCATATTTATAAGAGGCCATCTACCAGCTATCTTTTCTAGGGGTACTGATCTCTTTCTACACTCTTTGCTTTGCAGGTGGAAAGCATCCCTTATTGGTACAAGGTGCAATAATTTGTTCAAATCACAGCTCTTTTCTCATTTATCGAGTACCAGGAAAATAGCTTTCACCCTTCTTTCTCCAATGAAGAACCACACTTAGCACTAATCCTTCATTGGGATATGAACTAAGCGGTACAACAAAAATCAATTGGAACCAGGATCTACATTTTGAACTGCATCTGCCCTCCTTCCTTGCTCATTTGTGTAGTTCTGGCCCTTCATCTTTTCCTTCTGTTTCTCCATCCTAGCACACACTATTTGACAAGCTTGCATCTTTACACTAGCTAAATTGAAGCTCTAAAGATGTGTTTGTGGCTCTCTAGAGGGTGAAATAGGGATATAATTTATATATATTTTAATACTTTTCATTGCTAAAAATGAAATATCCTATCTATACAATTTAACTTAGTTCTATCCTTAACCTTAAATTATTTGGAGTCAGTTATATGGATTCTCTTTCTCCACTTGTGTCTAATTGAGTTATTTCTTCAAGGATAAATTCAACTCAACCTCTGCTTTTTGTTCTTTAATTTAAAAGTTAAATATCATGCCTTCATTCAGTTGTATACAAATTCATGTCTTATGCAAGGTGATGTTCTTTTCCTGTGCTATGATTTGCACGTCACAGGTCATCAGAGTTGATTGTGGAAACTGGTACAAATCTAGTTGATCGATCTATAGCCCACCTACTTTTCTATGGGGCTTCAGGTTCTTTAAGGCCTATCAATGAGGCCGTGTCATATGAATCACCTATCACAGTAAGCTTTTAGAGAATTCCAAGTATCCTTTTTCAACTTATGGACCTTAACAGTTCATTTTTTCTGATTACTCTTTTATGCTGTCATAGATTAAACAGAACCATTGTTCTAGCAGAAAACCTACTACTCCTTGATTGGGTGGTTTGTCGTCAAGACTCTACACCTGTGCAAATGCAGCACATTCGTATATGAAAAAGAAAATAAAAGACATACTACCATGGTTGCAGCTACAACCTGATACTGTTATTTGGACTGAATTTGTACTTGTACCATGATTACTTTAAATTTATATCAGCTAGAAGCTAAGTTCAGTTCTGTTCAGAGGAAATATCCTTCTATGTAACGTGTAGGCTTAAAAATAATATGTCCATGATACCATTCAACGGTAAAACACATGGTTTATGGCTTTTTGTAACCGTGACCTTTTAACTGTGTTATTTTGACAACTTACCCTTTTATGTTCTAAATTGGTACGCCTGACGTGTTCTTCTTGTCTGATAATCTCAGATGGTGCATCACATTTTCATAGCCTTCTCACTTTACCCCCCCTCCTTTCGTGCTTTGCCCCCACATTATTTTAGGTAATGGTTTTGAAACCATTTAAGCATGGTGAATTATATGTCCTGCATGTCAGGTATTTGTATTTTGATGTCTTTGTAGACTTCTATAAAATTATATGTTGATTCTTAGTAGGGAATTGAATTCAAATAGGGTAGACTATTTAAAAATTGCCCTTTTTAAATGTATGCCTCCATCGGTATGGATCTCCCGTACAGTTTTAGCCGACCGATGAAACACATCTGCCGTACTGTTTTAGCCAACCGATGAAACACAGCAACACGGTGCATGGAAAATGCAATCAAGAGACTTCATTTGATTGCATGTAGCAGTGATGCCAACAGAAAATATTTTACATTGACTCTTACAAAATCAGGAACTTGGCATCCACAAATTATGGGTACATGTGATGGGCCCAAATCGTTGAAGAAAAATAAAATTTCTGTGAAATATCAGTGTCAGTGCTTAAGAGACTGATTTCATTGATCAAGTACTTCTATTTAAAATTTATTTAACTAAGTTAAGATACTCATTTTGTTAACTAGAATGTTATTTTATAATATCAAGTAGCATACTTTTAAAGCATTTTACTTCACAATTTTTTGTTTAAAGTTTAAATTAGTAGATATTAAGAACCTAGCATGATAAACAAAATGTTATTTAACAAGATTTTCTTTAATGCATGACATATCTAGGAATATAGTTATGCAGTTTTTTCATATGATTAAATGAGAGAGACTATTTTCAGGCAATTAAGTTCCATAGGTAACAAATAAACGTAATCACATATCCAGGTTCTTTGGAAACTATAAATATTTATTGAAAGACTCTAGTTAGTAGATATTTGGAGCGAGCGCATTTTATTAAAAGATATTATTTATTAATATATTTTAGTGGATGATGCGGTAAGAATTTCTAGAAGGTAAGATTTCAGAAAGATAATCTGGGGTAACCAAAAGGGTTAATGAAAATAAATTTTACATAGATCAATTATTAACTTTACAAATGAAAGATTTAACAAATATCTTTATTTATGAGTATTTTATTACATAACTAATTTGGAATGATAAAGTTGATAATTAATGATTGTACAATATTCTATTTAAAATTTATATGCGACACAACTTCTGAAACATAAAATTTCTAGATGATGAATCACAAGTATTCAAGTGAATATAAATAGTTTCAAAAAACAATTTATGAATAATCAAACAACGAAAATATTGTTTTAAGGGAAAGTTAACTGTGAATAACCAAATAGATCGAAGATTATGTTTTCGGTTTGCCGACTAATTAAAGCCATTCCATGGAGAATGTTTCGCTTGATTTTACTTTTACATGTATCCAAATGGACCATTAATTGCCCCTATTTCATGATCATCATAACTATTGAGTGACTAATTTTAGTCACAATGTTAGTGGAATTATAGTGTGACCGCTGCTATATATATGTTCAATATTATTGGACATGTGACCACCGTGACAACTGCCTAGTAAAAGCCGGTGGAGCTAATTGTATTTTCAACAAAATATAGAGACAGATTACGTATCTTTACCTCTGGCATTTTTAGTGGTCCAGCTTCTTTGTCTATCTTTATCTTTCTTAATCAATAATCAATAACTAATATATAGAAGTGTGCCAATGCTGCTTTTTCTTCCCTATTCCCCTCCTCTCACGTACACCTACACCTGTAGCGTCGGTTCGCATGAGACGCGAAGCTTATAGGCCCTCCCCTGACTGCACCTCCGCCTTCGCACCTTTTCGCCTCCGCCTCCGCCCTCGATGAAGTTCCGCTTAAGGGTTTCCGAGCCTTTTAAAATGGCGTCCCCGACAGGTCCAACCGCATGCCCCTGGAGAGCCTCTGAAGGAAGACAAGGAAATATTCTCTTCCGTCATCCCGTTCGTCGCCGCTTCCTCTCCTGCTCTTGCTCCTGTGCCTCCTCCTCGGAGGCAACTGCTCCCGCAGGGTATCCGCCGCCGATCTCCGCCGCCCACCGTGTTCGATCCGCTTCCCCCCCTGTGCCCGGTCCCGACGATGACGACGCCGTGGAGTACTGTATCGACGACCCCAACACTCCCCAGGCTTTTTCGGCCACCACCACCGAAGAGACACCGGCCTGCTCTCTCCTCCTACTCCAGCACCAATTCGGCCACAGCGTCGGCCCTCCGCCGGTGACGGTCAATTACACAGGAGGAGCGCCGCGCGAGCCGTACTGGAGTTCTCCGCGAGGAAGCCGAGCGGCCGCATCGCGCAACTATATATATATATATATATGTGCGAGTCCGGATCGCCTCAGGACGCCTCCTGAGGCGAGTCCCGCAGTCGCCTATCCGCGAGAGCCACGTAAGCGTCGGGACCGCTGCGCCAAACGTCCGTCGCCGGCTTGGGAAACGACGTTCGCGGAACGGCGAACGAAACGGCACGTCTGACGCCGTTCGCGACGTTTGAGGGTTTAAACCTCGCGGTGACAAGATGAAAATTTTTGGGCGCGCGAGGTATCAGGGTTTGAAGAGGCTTGCTTCCCCGCACGGTGGTCGTATTCGTTTCTTCCTCGTCGTCTTCTTCCATTCCCGCCGACGTTCGCGGTCCCTCGCTCGCGGTTCCCTCCGTCGGCGGTGCCCTGGTTCGAGGTTTGATCGTCGTCTTCGACTTCTATTGTTCTATCTAACGGTATCGTCGTGCTTACATAGTAATTTGCATATTTAGAATATTAATGGCGTCGACTAGGGTTTGTGTAGAGAGTTAGTAACATTGGGAGAGGGTTAGTAAGTTCTGAGAAATGGTTTTAGGGGGCTCCGTATAGGGTTAGTAACATAAGGAGAGGGTTAGTAAGTTCTGAGAAATGGGTTCCGGGGGGTATGTAAAGGGTTAGTAACATAGGGAGAGGGTTAGTAACTTACGAAAAGTGGTTTCGGTATGTAGAGGGTTAGTAACATAGGGAGAGGGTTAGTAAGTTCTGAAAAATGGGTTCAGGGGGGTATGTAAAGGGTTAGTAACATACGGAGAGGGTTAGTAAGTTCTGAAAAATGGGTTCAGGGGGCTGTGTAGAGGGTTAGTAACATAGGGAGAGGGTTAGTAAGTTCTGAAAAATGGGTTCAGGGGGGTATGTAAAGGGCTAGTAACATACGAAGAGGGTTAGTAACTTCTGAGAAATGGGTTCAGGGGGGTATGTAAAGGGTTAGTAACATACGGAGAGGGTTAGTAACTTCTGAAAAGTGGTTTCAGGGGGCTGTGTAGAGGGTTAGTAACATAGGGAGAGGGTTAGTAAGTTCTGAGAAATGGGTTCAGGGGGGTTTGTAAAGGGTGAGTAACATAGGGAGAGGGTTAGTAAGTTAGAAATGGTTTCGAAGTTTGTGTAGAGGGTTAGTAACATAGGGAGAGGGTTAGTAAGTTCGAAAAATGGTTTCGGGGGGTATGTAAAGGGTTAGTAACATACGGACAGGGTTAGTAACTTCGAGAAATGGGTTCGGGGGTATGTAAAGGGTTAGTAACATACGGAGAGGGTTAGTAACACGAGAAATGGGTTCGAGGGGGTATGTAAAGGGTTAGTAACATACGGAGAGGGTTAGTAACTTCGAGAAATGGGTTCGGGGGTATGTAAAGGGTTAGTAACATACGGAGAGGGTTAGTAACTTCGAAAAGTGGTTTCGAAGGGGCTGTGTAGAGGGTTAGTAACATAGGGAGAGGGTTAGTAACTTAACACGAGAAATGGGTTCGGGGGTATGTAAAGGGTTAGTAACATACGGAGAGGGTTAGTAACTTCGAAAAATGGTTTTGGGGCGTGTAGAGGGTTAGTAACATAGGGAGAGGGTTAGTAACTTCGAGAAATAGGTTCGGGGGTATGTAAAGGGTTAGTAACATAGGGAGAGGGTTAGTAACTTCGAAAAATGGTTTCGGTTCGAAGTGTGTAGAGGGTTAGTAACATACGGAGAGGGTTAGTAAGTTCTGAGAAATGGGTTCAGGGGGGTATGTAAAGGGTTAGTAACATACGGAGAGGGTTAATAACTTCTGAAAAATGGTTTCAGGGGGCTGTGTAGAGGGTTAGTAACATAGGGAGAGGGTTAGTAAGTTCTGAGAAATGGGTTCAGGGGGGTATGTAAAGGGTTAGTAACATACGGAGAGAGTTAGTAACATAGGGAGAGGGTTAGTAACTTCTGAGAAATGGGTTCAGGGGGGTATGTAAAGGGTTAGTAACGTAGGGAGAGGGTTAGTAAGTTGCGAGAAATGGTTTCGAGGAAATTTGTGTAGAGGGTTAGTAACATAGGGAGAGGGTTAGTAAGTTCTGAAAAATGGTTTCAAGGGGGTATGTAAAGGGTTAGTAACATACGGAGAGGGTTAGTAACTTCTGAGAAATGGGTTCAGGGGGGTATGTAAAGGGTTAGTAACATACGGAGAGGGTTAGTAACTTACGAAAAGTGGTTTTCGAAATTTGTGTAGAGGGTTAGTAACATAGGGAGAGGGTTAGTAAGTTCGAGAAATGGGTTCGGGGGTATGTAAAGGGTTAGTAACATAGGGAGAGGGTTAGTAAGTTACGAGAAATGGTTTTCGAAGTGTGTAGAGGGTTAGTAACATAGGGAGAGGGTTAGTAAGTTCTGAAAAATGGTTTCAAGGGGGTATGTAAAGGGTTAGTAACATACGGAGAGGGTTAGTAACTTCTGAGAAATGGGTTCAGGGGGGTATGTAAAGGGTTAGTAACATACGGAGAGGGTTAGTAACTTCGAGAAATGGGTTCGGGGGTATGTAAAGGGTTAGTAACATACGGAGAGGGTTAGTAACTTCGAAAAGTGGTTTCGGGGGGTACGTGTAGAGGGTTAGTAACATAGGGAGAGGGTTAGTAACTTCGAGAAATGGGTTCGGGGGGTATGTAAAGGGTTAGTAACATACGGAGAGGGTTAGTAACTTGAAAAATGGTTTTAGGGGAAATTTTGTGTAGAGGGTTAGTAACATAGGGAGAGGGTTAGTAACTTAGAAATAGGTTCGGGGGTATGTAAAGGGTTAGTAACATAGGGAGAGGGTTAGTAACTTCGAAAAATGGTTTTCGAGGGGGTAGTGTAGAGGGTTAGTAACATACGGAGAGGGTTAGTAAGTTCGAGAAATGGGTTCGGGGGTATGTAAAGGGTTAGTAACATACGGAGAGGGTTAATAACTTCGAAAAATGGTTTCGGGGGGTTTGTGTAGAGGGTTAGTAACATAGGGAGAGGGTTAGTAAGTTACGAGAAATGGGTTCGGGGGTATGTAAAGGGTTAGTAACATACGGAGAGGGTTAGTAACATAGGGAGAGGGTTAGTAACTTCGAGAAATGGGTTCGAGGGGGTATGTAAAGGGTTAGTAACATAGGGAGAGGGTTAGTAAGTTAGAAATGGTTTCGAAGTTTGTGTGAGGGTTAGTAACATAGGGAGAGGGTTAGTAAGTTACGAAAAATGGTTTCGGGGGTATGTAAAGGGTTAGTAACATACGGAGAGGGGTTAGTAACTTCGAAAAATGGTTTTCGGTTTGTGTAGAGGGTTAGTAACATACGGAGAGGGTTAGTAAGTTCTGAGAAATGGGT
Source organism: Cryptocoryne crispatula var. balansae (assembly GCA_036172225.1). NCBI lineage: Eukaryota > Viridiplantae > Streptophyta > Magnoliopsida > Alismatales > Araceae > Cryptocoryne > Cryptocoryne crispatula. Next base: position 33,775,247 of record CM069935.1, read on the forward strand.
TCCGGGGGGTATGTAAAGGGTTAGTAACATACGGAGAGAGTTAGTAACATAGGGAGAGGGTTAGTAACTTCTGAGAAATGGGTTCAGGGGGGTATGTAAAGGGTTAGTAACATAGGGAGAGGGTTAGTAAGTTCTGAGAAATGGTTTCAGGGAGCTGGGTAGAGGGTTAGTAACATAGGGAGAGGGTTAGTAAGTTCTGAAAAATGGTTTCAGGGGGGTATGTAAAGGGTTAGTAACATAGGGAGAGGGTTAGTAAGTTCTGAAAAATGGTTTCAGGGGGGTATGTAAAGGGTTAGTAACATAGGGAGAGGGTTAGTAACTTCTGAAAAATGGTTTCAGGGGGCTGTGTAGAGGGTTAGTAACATAGGGAGAGGGTTTGTAAGTTCTGAGAAATGGGTTCAGGGGGGGATGTAAAGGGTTAGAAACAGACGGAGAGGGTTAGTAACTTACGAAAAATGGTTTTAGGGGGGCGTGTAGAGGGTTAGTAACATAGGGAGAGGGTTGGTAACTTCGAGAAATGGGTTCGGGGGTATGTAAAGGGTTAGTAACATACGGACAGGGTTAGTAACTTCTGAAAAATGGTTTAGGGGGCTGTGTAGAGGGTTAGTAACATAGGGAGAGGGTTAGTAACTTCTGAGAAATGGGTTCAGGGGGGTATGTAAAGGGTTAGTAACATACGGAGAGGGTTAGTAACTTCTGAAAAATGGTTTCAGGGGGCTGTGTAGAGGGTTAGTAACATAGGGAGAGGGTTAGTAAGTTCTGAGAAATGGGTTCAGGGGGGTATGTAAAGGGTTAGTAACATACGGAGAGGGTTAGTAAGTTCTGAAAAATGGTTTGTATTGTAATTAACATGTCTATGTTCTGAAATTTGTTTTATTAACCTTCCAATCTTATTTTACAGACATGGGTCGAAAAATGAAAATTTGTGAAGCGTAAGGCCCCTGTTACGAGGGTCCTTGGTGAAAAGGTGGGTCCTTCCGGTGAGAAGGAGAATAAGAAGTATGTGCAACACAGGTGTATAATTTCACACTATGTGGATATGGTTGCACAAGTACAGTTCCGACAATGTCATTTGGAGTTATTAGCAAGGACTCCTTTTGGAATATTCCAGGGCCTCCCAAGCTACACTTTCAGTAATGACATACTCAGGGAAGTGCTCCGGCTACACTGTGGTGGCCACGTGTTCAACTTACAAGGTCACCATGTTGAGCTAACCACCGGTGATGTTAGTCTAATCTTGGGATTACGGACAAGGGTGAACCCATCGACTTACGGGGCGGGGCACGGCACTCAACACTTGACAAGTTTGTGCGAGGAGGTGGCTGCATCGGGACGAAATATTCAAGGTCTGAAAAAAGCTGCCAACTACGACAACCCATATGATGTACGAACAGTGAGCTTATGGGTTCTCTTCATGCTCGCTTGTTTTCTTATTCCTAAGTCCAACTTTTCTTGTTCCCGTAATGTTCTTTATTATTTGCAAGATGTAGAAACAGTAGGTAGATACAATTGGGCTGCTTGTGTGCATGCCATTCTTTTCGAGAAGCTCGGCACGTACGTTGCCGGCAGAACAATAATAAATCACCCTACTTGGTTGGGTGTGCCGCTATTATTCACTGTAAGTACATTAAACAACATCTTGATTTGGCTTCACCAATTTCTTACTTACAAACCAATGTAATAACTACGCTGACCCTCCAACATTTTATTTTGCTCCTCTTTGCGGGCATGGTTCTTTGAGCACGTTTCTTTCATTGAACCTTTTAGTCCACGATCCTATTCCACGCCTCTTAAAGTGGAATACCAAGACGCTCGAAGCCATTGGACTTCTTGGAGATTTTTAAGAATTTGGCAAACCAACAATATGAGGTGAGGATGTTTCTAAGATGTTAACCATTTATATTTGCAATTCCAATCAACATCCTCGCCTGCGTTAACATGATTTTGTGGTATATTTGCAGGTGGTTTTGTCCCTCCTCCCAAACGCAGAGGAGGGACACCTCATTACGAGAATATCAATCACAACACACTCGGGACGCATACGAGGGAGGTGAGGAGGGTGTTGGGCTGAAGAGGCGCGGCGGCCGACGGGGTGAGAGGAAGAACACGGCCTTGAGCTTGTAGTGAGAGAATGGCGGCCCTTGAACAAGAGCTGCAGATTGAAAGAGAAAAAAGGGAGGCTCTTGAAAATCAATTTGAAGGAGTTCAAAATCAACGAGCGCGGGGAGTACAAGCAAGAACAAGAACCTGCGGAGGAGGATCCGGACGAGGCCATGGACGCCTGCTGAAGCAAGAGCAAGAGAGAGTCTGTGCACTCTCTCTCGGTACTAAGAGATGAGGTACGCGGCTTGAGGGTCGAGGCTGTCAAGGGAGAAGGAAGAAAGAGTCGATTTAGGGACATGTGTTGGCAGGGGTATGCAGGCAGTGAGCTTGTTCATGGATGAGACTACAAATATACCACAGGACTTGATGGAAAGGGATGAACACCTGTCTTCCGACAAGGTTCATGACATAGTCTCCTCCTTGGTGTTGAGGGTGAAACAGAGGACAAGAACGGGGCGAAAGCCATCCGAGGCAAGGTTGCGGAATCATCATTTTATATCCGCAAACGCCCAACGGAGTGCACCTTCAATTACGGAGGACTCTCAACCCTCACCAAGCATTGCTCACTGGAGACCGTTGTGGAAGAAGAGCCGAACGGGGAGGGAAGGGGAGGGGGAGGGGAGGTGGAGGGGGCAAGTAAAGAAGGCCCCCGCGGCCCGGCGGGGCTAGGAAGACCACGAAGATGACAAAAGCAACGAAGGGTGGGATCACGAAGCTAACCGAGGTTTTGAACGGCATTCCGGAAAGGCACGGTTACGTTGTGCGAGGAATGGCTAAACACCGCGAGCGAGCGAGTTAGGGTGATATCTTGTTACTATTGCCTCATCGTATGTTATAATGCTAATATGTCGGTGTCTTGCGAGAAATAGGGGTGACGCATGTTACGCACCCATTTGGAGGGCTACCGTGCTAAATGGTGATCTGGAGGACCTCTTCTACTTCGACGGGTATACGACCTTGGCCCTCGTAGAAGTCTTACGGGAGATCATGACGGATGACCTCGAGCGAGAGTCCGGCATTCTACGGATCTTGTAGGTTTTGTCCTACTTTTCGTCCACATACCAAAGTGACTCGGTTACAATGGGGTAGGGTCAAGGGTAACATCCAACGACGCCTTGAAAGCCAAGACGAGCGAGAGATTCTGGCTGTCGAGAAGTACTTCTTCGTCGCCATTATTCTAACCACTTCGTGCGTCGTCCTGGACACCGAGCAAGCAACGGTGGGTAATCTACAACTCAATCAGTGGCAATCGTCGGTACACAGCCAGTGCGAGGAACATGATTCAGTTCCTGACGGCAATAGTTTCTCATGTATTTGGGTACCGGACATAGACGTACGGCCCACCAAGTTAAGTGAGAGTTGTCCTTATGACAGGGGAGGTAAATGACCTTATCTTTTCAATATGTTACGTAGTCCAAATAGGTATCAATTTTGCTCTTTTTGACTATGTTTCTACTACTTCGGCGTTGAATGTGGGCTGTATGTCATGAGGTTCTTTGAACGTGTTGCCGGGAAGAACAAGCGACCGTGGTGTATCGGTCCTCGAGATGTTGCGGACAAGAGTACAATTGATATGCTTGTTGATGGAGAAGTTGTCGGACCCGATCCCTCCCCTCCCTTCCCCGGACCCCAATTTAAACCAGATGATATGTGTAATGTACTCTCAAGTGGTGTAATATTTCGAATGTGTGGAGAACTTATTGGGTGCTCTGTTGTTGTGTATTGGATACGCACAGCGATACAATGTCATTAGTACTCTGTTTTGTAATGTGTGTTGGATACGCACAGCGAATCCTAAGGACAGAACATTTCTTGTTTCAGAACACCATTTAACCATTTAACCGTTTACATCCGGTTGCCGCTGAACACCATTGCAATCGGTTACAGGGTCTGCTTATGTTACTAACCCTTTTCAGAAGTTACTAAGCCTCTCCCTATGTTACTAACCCTCTCCGTATGTTACTAACCCTCTCCGTATGTTACTAACCCTTTACATGCCCCCCGGAAACCCTTTTTCAGAAGTTACTAAGCCTCTCCCTATGTTACTAACCCTCTCCGTATGTTACTAACCCTCTCCCTATGTTACTAACCCTCTCCGTATGTTACTAACCCTTTACATGCCCCCCGGAAACCCTTTTTCAGAAGTTACTAAGCCTCTCCCTATGTTACTAACCCTCTCCGTATGTTACTAACCCTCTCCGTATGTTACTAACCCTATACAGAGCCCCCTAAAACCAACTTTCAGAAGTTACTGACCCTCTCCCTATGTTACTAACCCTCTCCCTATGTTACTAACCCTCTCCGTATGTTACTAACCCAGCGCGTACTGTATACCCCGTGTAAAACCCTTGACATACCGTGTAGACCGTGAAGATAGAACTTCTGAAAAGGTGTGCAATCGGTCAACAGTGACGTTACCGTTTCGTTTTCAAAAACACAGCCTCTCTCGTATACGCCATCCCGAAGTTCTTCCCTCTCCTCCTTCGGTAAGTAGGTTCCTACCCGTGTCTAGCTCGTTTTCCTTTATACGAGTTTTAATGGTCGGATGCGTAGCAATGGAAAAGGGGAAGAACGTCGTCTCTACCACGCGGACGTAGGCGGTGCACGATTATGTTGGATCCAAAAGATGTGCCGAGTACCGGCGGAAACCAGCCCCTAAGACCATCGAAGAGAGTTGACGGTGCCGTTTGCATTTCATCTTGCCCCACTGCGGCTATTTTCAAGCGCCGACGAACGTGGATGGGGGCAACATTGATCTTCAACGTGCTTGATGATCGCGCACGGCTTCGACGGGTCCTTCATCTCTTCGAGCGTATTGGTCGACAAGGTGGAGAAGTGTAAGATCAACGGGACCAAGTGCCCGTGTATGTCGTCCGAGCTGGACGTTAGAATCTTTACGGTTCGAGAAATAGCCAAATCACACAGCGGACCAAGTATTTGGGCGACGTTCTGGGGTCGAAATTGGGGACAAATTTCGCTACGAGGGGACAGCTCGTAATGCTCCGGTCTCACGCAACCCAATCGTGGCATCGGACGGCATGATGCATGGAGGGTTGAGAGTTGCTACATGCATTATCGCCACGGGGCGTACGTGAACCACCTTGACAACGACGTGCTAATATACTCCGGAGAAGGGGAAACCCCGACTTCGAGAAGACGAGAGAAGAAGCCTGCCGGACACCGAAGCTCCCGGCGCGGAAATGCGACGCATTGGTGAACGACTTCCGCGCCAACACGCCGGTGCGTGTTATTTATGGTCTCCGTAATTACGGCGGCTATACCCTCGAAACCACTTCGGGGACGGCCTCAACCTTTACGTACGATGGCTTGTACAAGGTGGAGCGAAAAGGGGAAGAGAAGGGGAAGAATGGCTACATGGTTTTCAAATTCCAGTGAGAAGGCTGCCCGGGCAACGACGGGAGGTAAAACAACACATTTTGGCTCTGATTGTGCTTTGTTACAAATGATGTATGATGCATTATCTTATACAACACGATTTCAACTAGGTTTTCAGCGTGGAGAAACTGGTCGGCAGAAGAATCAAATGTCACCTGATCCATACGGCGGCTGCGTAGCCATCCCCATTCCCTTAGAAATTTTCAAATTGTGACAGGGTAAACGGTGCGTGTTGTGCAGACTATGAAATCTGGGATCATATGTTGGTTGACGTCTTCATAATACTTGGGCTTTGTGTAAATTGATTTCCAAATGTTAGACCTTTATGCTTCGTTAAGTTAGATGTGCTTGGTGACCCTCTCCTTATGTCATTTTCCGTATGTTACTAACCCTATACATTGCCCCCGAAAACCAATTTTCAGAAGTTACTAACCCTCTCCCTATGTTACTAACCCTCTCCGTATGTTACTAACCCTATACGAAGCCCCCAAAAGCCATTTTTCAGAAGTTACTAACCCTCTACGTATGTTACTAACCCTCTCCGTATGTTACTAACCCTCTCCATATGTTACTAACCCTATGCAGAACCCCCTGCAGATGGTTACATTAAGTCCTTTCGTACTTCTTTTGAACACAGAATTAATTTCGGACAGGGGTCCATGCTTCAAGACATGTACACTCCACTTCACTCATTCAGTAGTGAGAACTCACAAACTTGCTTAGCTCAGAAAATAACGACAATGTTTATAGAAATGGCCCGATTAGGCACAAGATAGTTAATTCATTACACGATGGAATAGAAGACATTGTTCTACATCGCGAGTTTGTCCACATATATACATTAACATGTCCATATGGCTCACACTTTGTTGCGTGGCCGTTTGTGATGACAACTGTGAAACCTCAAGAGTACACGAAGAAGGGTCTGTGTACATAATGTCTTCCGAAGGGCATGGTTCTTCTTCCACATCACATGTATCAAGTGGTTGCCCTTGCAAAGAACTCCATCTGTCAGATTTCTTTTTTTTCCTCCTTGTCTCAAGGCTGGACTTTATCCTCCTTCGTCGTCCTTTCTCTATTCCGCCCTTCAGGCGAAATTGTTGTGCTGGTTGTTGATCGGGGGTTAACTTTGTTACGAAACAAATAATTAGGTAGGGACTTGTAAGCAATCCAATGCTGATAGTAAGCAAGAAAAAGGTGTGATTCATGGTCAAGATGTACCTGTGATTGGGATTCAACGACATGCGATGGTTCGGTGTCTTTATCTCTGTTTACCGTCATAAATTTGGTACATTCGCTCGAGGAGACAATCTGGTGTTCTTGTCGTGTGTCTGTCGGCAAAAGTTGAGCAGGTGTTCATATGTTTCTTTCGACTTTGCTGCCGTTGCACATAGCTCAACAACGTTGCCCACTAGATGCATAAACCTCATAGTTGAAAGTGCTTTTTCGTCCGTTGTATCAGTACCATGGACAATGGCATTTTCCACAGACATCTTACATGCATCCCTTGTCCACCTTGTCGAAAAAAACTTAGAAGGAACCGATCTAATACGGCGTGTAAGAATACACGTATGACGTGCCTACGTAAGACGCCCTTTGAATTCAAATTTCTTACATGAACAAGTCACATCAATTTCTTCGAATCTATTGAATTCTACCCGATGGTAGTGCTTTGCGTCGTCAAATATTATAAATGCATTGGCTTCACACGGTAACGATACACGGTCAATGGCCTTCAAGTACTCGTGCTCGAATGTTTCATACACGGCCGGTGTGTACCGCTCCTTTGCTTCTTGGAGCATTATGGAGTCAGTTGCACATCTCCTAAAGGTATGCCTCATTTTATGATCCGCGAGATCTTTGGTATCTCCTATCATCAAGCAATTTTTGAAAGTTTTCAAAAAACGGTTCATTGTTTGCCTTATGTCCCGAATAATCTTTGAGTACCTTGTTCAAACTTTCACACCTACTGGGTCTTTGACCATGTCCGCGAGTAAATGTGCGTCCGTATACCAAAGCCCACTTTTTCTGTCCTCATACAACACTTTCGGCCAGTGGTTGTTTTCGAGTTTATACTTTGTCAACATTTCGACCCATGCATCTGAAAAAGAATCCTCGTCTTCGTAATCGTAAATGCATCTTTGAAAATCTGTCTTAAAAGTATGTGTGGCACGGAAAACCTGATTTAGATGCTTGCATGCATTTTGATACATATGCAAACACATATTCTATGGTATGTTAGGCGATTAACTTGTGCAATGGCATTACTCATAGCCTTGTCTTGATCGGTCAATATGGTCTTCGGCTCCTTACCATGCATGACATTTATGAAAGTGTTGAATAGCCATAGAAATGTGTGTATGGTCTCATCATACAATAAGGCTGCACCGAAGATTATTGTTTGTTTGTGGTGGTTTACTCCAACGAAAGGAGCAAAAGGTCTCCCATATCTGTTGGTCTTGTATGTTGTGTCAAAACACGGAGACATCACCGAATCTTTCGTAGTCCTTGCGCATTCTCCGAGTCGACCCGAAAAGATGTTGGTAATGAGGTCATCTTGATCCACTTGTATGGAGTAGATAAAGGAAGGGTCTTCCGTTTGCCTACGATGGAAATATTGAAGTAGTCCCCGGTGTCAAATTGAAGCATTTCTTCTTGTCGTTTGGTCCGTAGGTAGTTCTTCATATCGACTGGCTGAAACCTAAGTTGCTTCTTTCACCTACTTGGTTGGACATCATGTGTTATAGTTGCGTTGGTTTCAAGCCACTACTTTCTCCAATATCTACAACTGATGCATGAACTTCTTTGAACTTACGATGTGATCTTAACATGTGTGCCTTGGTTGGGCTTTCAAGATCATGATTGTGTTCTACATCCCATGCAGTGATTCTATACATCCCATTGACGTTCGGCCCAAAGGTTATCACCGGACAACCCGATCGGGTCTCACTCGTTGAATGATTTGTGTTAGAGTACCGGGCATCTTTCTTCCTCCAACCTTCTTTGGAACATACTAACCGCATGTTTCGATAAGACCTTCCTTGTCCTTAGCTAAGTGATATCTTCTAACACCAAATCCTAGACCTTTGGCGTACGTAAGGAATCTTTGCATATGCCTCATCAACGAGTTTAAATTCGGAATCATGACGAGTCCTCATGCCTTATGTTACAAAATTTACTTTCTTAGCTAGCTTTCTTCCTGTAAAAATAAATACAATCTTTCGTAAATGCATTGCTACTGAACCCTTCGCATATTTGTGACAGGTTACCAACCCTTTACATGGCGGCCGAAACGATTTTTCAGAAGTTACTAACCCTCTCCCTATGTTACTAACCCTTTACATGGCCCCCCGAAACCATTTTTCAGAAGTTACTAACCCTCTCCATATGTTACTAACCCTTTACATGGCCCCCCGAAACCATTTTTCAGAAGTTACTAACCCTCTCCCTATGTTCTTAAAGTTACTAACCCTCTCCCTATGTTCTTAACCCTTTACATGGCCCCCCGAAACCATTTTTTAAAAGTTACTAACCCTCTCCGTATATTTACTAACCCTTTACATGGCCCCACTGAAACCCTTTTCGAAGTTACTAACCCTCTCCCTATGTTACTAACCTATACGGAGCCCCCAAACGATTTTCGAGAAGTTACTAACCCTCTCCCTATGATACTAACCCTTTACATGGCCCCGTGAACCCAGTTTTTAGACGTTACTAACCCTCTCCCTACGTTACTAACCCTTTACATGGCCCCCTGAAACCCCTTTTCAGAAGTTACTAACCCTCTCCCTATGTTACTAACCCTTTACATGGCCCCCCGAAACCATTTTTAAAAAGTTACTAACCCTCTCCCTATGTTACTAACCCTATACATTGCCTGAAAACCAATTTTCGAAGTTACTAACCCTCTCACTATGTTCACTAACCCTTTACATGGCTCCCCGAAACCCTTTTCGGAGAAGTTACTAACCCTCTCCCTATGTTACTAACCCTTTACATGGCCCCACGAACCGGTTTTCAGAAGTTGCTAACCCTCTCCCTATGTTACTAACCCTCTCCGTATATGTTACTAACCCTTTACATGGCCCAGAAACCATTTTTTCGAAGGAAGTTACTAACCCTCTCCCTATGTTCTTAACCCTTTACGTATGGCCCAGAAACCATTTTTCAAAAGTTACTAACCCTCTCCCTATGTTACTAACCCTTTACATGGCCCCCCGAAACCATTTTTCAGAAGTTACTAACCCTCTCCATATGTTACTAACCCTTTACATGGCCCCCTGAAACCCTTTTTCAGAAGTTACTAACCCTCTCCCTATGTTACTAACCCTATACATTGCCCCCGAAACCATTTTTCAGAAGTTACTAACCCTCTCCCTATGTTCCTCACGCTTTACATGGCCCCTCGAAACCATTTTTTAAAAGTTACTAACCCTCTCCCTATGTTACTAACCCTTTACATGGCCCCCTGAAGCAATTTTTCAGAAGTTACTAACCCTCTCCCAGAAGTTACTAACCCTCTCCCTATGTTACTAACCCTCTTCGAGGATATTCTTAACCCTCCCCCTCTGTTACTAACCCTTTTCATGGCCCCCCGAAACCCTTTTTCAGAAGTTACTAACCCTCTCCATATGTTACTAACCCTTTACATGGCCCACTGAAACCCTTTTTCAGAAGTTACTAACCCTCTCCCTATGTTACTAACCCTATACGGAGCCCCACAAACTAATTTTCGAAGTTACTAACCCTCTCCCTATGTTACTAACCCTTTACATGGCCCCACAAACCGGTTTTCGGAAAGTTACTAACCCTCTCCCTATGTTACTAACCCTCTCCCTATGTTACTAACCCTTTACATGGCCCCCCGAAACCAATTTTCAGAAGTTACTAACCCTCTCCTTATGTTACTAACCCTATACGGAGCCCCCTAAAACCAATTTTCAGAACTTACTAACCCTCTCCCTATGTTACTAACCCTTTACATGGCGCCCTGAACCCATTTTTCAAAAGTTAAAAATTCTTTACATATCTTCCTAACCCTTTACATGCGCCTGAACACATATGTTTCACGGAGTTAATAACCCTTTACATAACTTACTATCCCTTTATATATGATGTTCAACCTTCATTTCACACGTTACCAAATACTAAATACTAAACGTTTACATATCTTATTAACCCTGTACACATCACTCATTATGTTTTTTCCAACCTATTGACTCCTGAAACGTGATCTTATTAGTGTACATTTAGTGCTAACTACCTATTGTAACTTCTCATCGTGACCAGCACCACGGTCATCGGTGGTTTTGAAACATTAAATACACTACATTCAATATCTTTTAACGTAAATAAACATACTAACATGACGGAACATTTGTCTCCGAGGGCCAACACAACTTGCTTCAACTTACGCTCGCCTTCTTGTCCCAAAATCACGGTCCATTGCTTCGATTCTTCCTCGCCGCGCACAAATGCACCGGGAAAATGGAGGAGGAATGCTCCGATGAACATGCGGACGAAGACGAATATGACATAGGGCGATTCATTTCCCGCGCAATTTTCATCGTGTCACCATTACGGAGGACTTGACAACGTCATGATGGCATGGTAAGACAGAGACGGTGGCGGCGTCCGCACCGGCAGGCGAAACGGCGCCGTTTCGTTGGGTGAAACGGGCCGTTAAGCGAACGGCGTCAACCTCTCCTGCGTCGGACGTTTGGCGCAGCGGTCCCGACGCTTACGTGGCTCTCGCGGATAGGCGACTGCGGGACTCGCCTCAGGAGGCGTCCTGAGGCGATCCGGACTCTATATGTGCAGTTAAAAAACTATACGTGTTTAATTCGTACGCGTGGCTACAGATGATTTTTCGATGTTTAAAAGATTAATTTTTTTTATAAAAATAAGCACAAACAATTTATTTAGGCATGAACTAGTAGTTAATAAGGTTTAAGTTAATTTTTAATGTTAAAAGATTTACATGATAAAATATATGCAGCTTATCATTAGATTTAAATTTATCGCATAATTTTAATGTAGTACATTTGGAAAATACATTTAAAGACTTTGCTTTGAGAGATCATAATATAAATTTTTTTGTGAAGCTATAAATATCGAAGTTGATATAAAACTATTTAATTTTTTAAACGTGAAATTAAAAGATAATCAGATCATATTACTCAATTATTTGCATAGTAACATTAATGTTTGCGTGTGATATCATAAAGTTGCACCTCACGAGAATAGGTTACCTAAATAATATTAAGAAATGAGTTCTTGCATGATAAAACAAAAGACTAATTCAAATATTTAGGAAGTAGATAAAATTGTGCGCCCTTCGTTTCTAATTGGTTGCAATTGCCGTATTTCTTAACTTCGTCAGATTTTTTATCACCTGGTGGTACCCTTTGTAGTGGATTTTTTTAATAAACACATTATAAGTTTACAATCGATGTGTACCAAATAATTTTTCAACTTGTAATTAATCAGCACATTGTAATTCAAGTGCTATACTCTGGGTGATTCAAGTATGGAGGAATGTTCAGTATTTTGTTCTAACCTCATAGGGTGACCTTGGTTGTTATAGCAGTCAAAGAGAGTACTTTCCTATCCGTAGTTTTTTATATTTCTTCGGATCGATGTGGACTAATTAATCTACGCTACGCTTTATTTTTTTAATAATGATATTCCTAACTCAACTCACATTAATACACACTTTCCTATCTTTTCTTCATAATGATGAAGCCATTCAAGGAAGAAAGAGAAAGAACAAACATAAAGGCATCCAATTTATTCTACACAAATCATCTTATAACAATATATTGATGGGCCATTGCAGAATGTCATTTTAACTTAAGATGGTGTTCTAATTTTCCAATCCTGAAAGAAAGAAAAAACTGTAGAACAAGGACATGCCAATAACACTGGCTAGATCGGTAGGACTAGTAGTACACATGTTCACTGGATAGTGGTATTTTGATGCATGGAAGTCAGAGATCTATGGCACATTGGAATTCATGCAAGTCGCCAAATGGGGAACATATGTATTATATTTTGTTTCCATATTTACGATTAAAAAAGATAGTATATATGTTCCTCAAGATGGGTAATTTTGAGTTGTGACAAACTAAAAGGATTTCGTGACACTAATATTTGCAACTGCGCTTTGGTAGAGAAATTTCTTTCATTTTTCCTTATCTAGAACCTCCTATCTAAAATGCTATTTCTGCTACAAGAGATTTGATTTAACATAAATAACTGTTCAAAGGAATTCTTAATTTTAACTTCTATAGTAATAGTATACTTCCAGAATAAGGTCCCGAAGTTCCTTCCCCCTTTAACCTCCTAACGCGTTGAAGGATACTCCAGCATTTGGATATGTCCTTTTCTTTGTTACGGAGGTTGCATATGTTTCTATGACCTCTCATAATTGATTTTTATAAGTCAGCTTGAACATCCTTTTGTTGCACCTCCACTGTCCACCACCATTTGACAAGGAGAGCCATGCTTATTCTCTTAAAGAGATGCTAACATTTTCTTCCATTTTGCTCTTTACAAACGATACACCAAAATCAAGCATGATCCTTCTGCCTACTTCATTGTCTTCATTTGTCAAAACTTAATTGCCTGGACAGCAACTGTAATTATTGCTCATATATTCATGTACTTTTTTTTTTGAACAAACAGACTATATTCATTCATAACATAAAAAGATACACATGAGAAGAGACACCAAAGACTATTTGGAAGGATAGAAGACACAAAACTAAACTAGACACCGGAGTTCCGTTGGAAATTATCATTTCCAAGAAGTAACAACATAGCCATAAATCGACCCGCACATACGAGTGCGTAGACGGTCGATGAGCAAGGTGAAGAACTCCATAGGAGGAGTTTGACATTTGCCACGAGACTGGATGAACACACCAAGAGGGTGTGGATATTGCCCAGACTAACAGTCTCGGATTAACATTAGCGGCTATGGAGCTAACAAGGAAAGATAACCGGACAGAACTAGACCAGACTACAACAGATAAAAAGAAAGAGAAACGACACAGAACACACAGATAAAGCCGTCTCCACAATTCCAGTGTCACAAAAAGGGATAAAAGCCTAAAAGTACATTTAGGCAAAACACTGGAAAAGGAGCAAGAGAGTACGGGAGGGAGGAATGCTCCTCCCTCCGAAAACAAAAAGGACCTCAAAATAGCAAAGACAACCCACCACACAAAAAACTAGCAAACGGGGCTGTAGTAGTGAGAGTCCTGAGCGGGGGAGGGTTTAGGCTATGGGGCTTCCGCAGGGCGAGGCGAGGCTTCCGCGCCGGGGCGATGGGGCTTCCGCAAGGGCGAGGCGAGGCTTCCGTGCTGGGGCGATGGGGCTCCGCTTGGGCGAAGCTTCCGCCGGGGCGATGGGGCTTCCGCCTGGGCAAGGCGAGGTTGCCGCCGGGGCGAGGCGAGGCTTCCGCGCCGGGGCGATGGGACTCCGCCTGGGCGAGGCTTCCGCCGGGGCGAGGGGGCTTCTCCAGGGCGAGGCTTCCGCGCTGGGTCGATGGGCCTCCACCTAGGCGAGGCTTCCGTAGGGGCGATAGGGTTCCGCCGGCGGGGAGGTCGGCGATGTTTCCGCCGGGGCGAGGCGAGGCTCCGCCGGGGCGTTCCGCCGGCGGGGAGGTCGGCGAGATTTCCGCCGGGGCGAGGTTGTACTCCGTCGGGGCGATAGGGTTCCGCCGGCCATATATTCATGTACTTGATAGTGATGTGCTCATATATTCATGTAGTTAACTAAACATCAAGGTAACAGGGAGACATATATAATATTTTAAGATATGGATATATATGTGCAAAAAATATTACAAAATTAATGTAAATGTAAATACATTTCTATTCAGATTTTGGATATATTAATGTTTCTTATTCATATATTTTCTGGTTTGTTCATTCTATGGGTTTTTCCTCTTCGGTAATATAAACTTTTATGGGGTGTTTGGTTGCATGATAATTTTTTATACACTTTCATGATAAAAAATTATATTAAAATAAAAAGTGAACCAACTCATGACATAAAATTATCATGTTTGGAGGGATGTGATTACAAAAAAAGTAACTACCATACATGACTAAACAAAGTGGGGGGACCACAAGAAAAAAGAAAGAGGTGAGACTCTCTTTTTTTGTTTAAGAAGAAAATCACTTTTAAAACATAAAATTGTCATGATTACCGAACACCTCTTTTAACAAATTTTCTTACAATTTTTAAAAGTTAAAATAAAAACCTTCATTATCATGCAACCAAACACCCCATTAGATGCGTGATCCTCTCGGTTGGCAATCTTCTAATTTGTAGTTTTCTTCTATATTATGTAATTTTAATATTTTATCATTCGCTTGTCACTATTTTTAATTTTTGTAGAACCTGTTGAATTTCTGATATTAATAGTTCTCAAATTTCTATGTATGTTTTATCCTCTGTGTGATTCGTTCAGATTTTTGATGTTTTGTATTTTTGTATTTTTGTATTTTGTTTTGGTTTACTTTAGAAAATTTGTCAAAACTCAAAGACCATGAACAAACTACGTGAATTACATAAGTTTTGTCTATATATCTTGTCATTTTTTTAATGTACAAATAAACATGATTATCTAACTATATGAGTTTTTTTTAAAGAAATTTCAAGTTTACATGATAAAAAACTCTGTGAAAAAATACTTTGGCTCAAATCCTTGTTATCGTTGGTAACCATAGAAATGAAAGAGATTTTAGACAATTGGGGTACAATGAAATTTATATCCCATTGCAAAGGGGTACGAGGACATTGATTTTGATTGGGATATGTTAGACGTGTTGGTAGAGTTTTGGTATCCACGATCAAACATTGTTATCTTCTCCATTTTTGAAAGCACCAGATTGACAGAGGAATGTCAAGTACTCTTCGACTGAATTGAACATGTATCAATAGTATCTTCTATACGAAGTGGAAAATCTACTGCATATGCAACATAATACTTAATTAGTCCATTTTCCCATTCTGGTTATATTTCAATTTCACGATTTTAAAGTAATATACTCTTTATATGACCGTCAACATTAATGTATACTCAAAAACATTTATATTATAATCTATCAAAACAAAACTTTAACATTTATTTTCCAAATAGAATATAATGAAATTATATGTAAAATTTTGATTCAATGGCTAACTGTATTATTTTCACTCTGAATTTTTTAAATAATAAAAAATAACTGAAATTTTATCTACTATTGGATCATTTTCAATTAAATTATTGAAATTATTTTTTGTAAAATATTTTTATTTTATAAATATTAAAAAATCAACACGTGGATGTGCGAAGCACGTAACTTTTAACTAGTCTACGATAAAAGCGAGTATATTTTGAGTCCTCGAACCCTAGAAATATGATGCTGCATTTTAGTTTTCGACCAAGTTCTCAAGTAAAATCTTTAAATATATCCAAAATTAGTGCTAAGAACTTAACAGCAAGGCCAAGATTTTTACAATGGCACTTGCTCTTAGATTCTCAAAGTGGACCGTTGGATTCGACGAAGTTGTCCGAAACATTTTCGGCTATTAGATTTTTCACACTTGCTTTCATTTTGTCGACATCAACATTCCCTATGTAGGATTTTCGTCAATTTCTTCTCCTATCTTTCATCTTCTCGACATGAAAATCTCCATCGTAAAATTTTCGTCTCCCCCCCGCCCCTTTTTTTTCCTTCCTCTCCTTGCCTTGCTGCGTTCCTCCATGCTAACGTGAGATCATCCATTCGGTTGGCTAACTAAAGGAAAGGGTGTTCGAAATGTCTGACGGGAGTACGAAGCAACCGCCGTCGTGGTGGTTTAGTCTCACTTTTTTACTAGAAAGTAAGCTGGCATGGCTCCATCATAACTTAAAAATGATCTAAGATATTGTTTGTCAGACTTAACGAAATCATGGGTACAACCAAGATCGATCAAAATTAACCCTTGATTTATGCTCACTTTTATATTCTGTAGGCTTCATTTGGTATCGAAGTGTGACTAACACACAATTCTTCCCAGAAGCTCGGTGGAGATATTTTTCACGTTTGTATCTCAACATACAGGGCACAGAAGATACATTATTTGGCTAAACTGTTGGTCAGAGACTAGAAGTATCTAGTCCTCATCACACCATCTGCCATCAAACGTCGCCAAGTAACCAGCGTATTATCAAGAATTACCCACAACACAAGTACCTGATTAGTAATCCAGATAACACGGTGAGTGGACGAATTTTAAAGGCAATCACTAATAATGATGTCGGCTTGAACACCTTCAAACATGAGCAGTGATCAACCTGGTTAGGAGAATGTCTAACCGTAGCTCGTCGTTTCTTAGACGAACGATAATGAGCACCGAAACAATGATTTCTACCGGCTACAATCCCCTTCTTTTTCACTGATCCCCAAGGAAACAGCAGGGAATGAATGTTAGAACTCAGAGGGTAAGCTACAAAGTCTAACCGACCTGCATGGAAAGGAAAAAAATTCTGACGGTTCTTCATTTCCTAGTGTTAGAGATCAGGAACTCATATATCGCTCGGTCAGCCATCCTCCGTCATAAAGATGCGCCTTGGGTGTACACTGTACTTTTCCATGATCTATTCCACGTCTTTCACCCCTGCCTTCTTGCCTCTGTTTAACTTGCTCACAGGAAAGTGCAATCTTGCCATTAGAGGTCGCGGTCTCCTTGTGTTTCGATCGAATCCTCTCACACAAACAAAGCCTGCAAAAGAAATTTCATCATAGACAATCAGTTTCATGTGGGAGCTACCGCAGCAAGAATGTCTGGCAAGATCCTATGCAAGGCCACATCAATACTTGTTTGCAGATAGGAGACAATCTGGTATGTTATGCCGATATTGATCAATTCTTCTATTCCATTAATATTGCTCTTTTTTTTGGATGCAACATAAAATGATAACAGAAGAATCAAGACTAATTTGTCTAGTTAAAAAGGCTAAACTGGAGCAACAGTCTTTGATCTGTATATGATCGGCATATAGGTATAAAAGCCACCAATGCTAGTTTTACTTTACAGCAACATAATATCATTTAGTTATGCAGTAATGCAAGCACAATTAGAAAGCAACAGAATCTAAAACAAGTTGTGAGTGCTTACCTCTCCAGAAGCAGTTCTGGATATCCTCTATTGCAAGACCTAAGTGAAAAACAATTTGGACACACCTAGTTATTCGGATAAGAATGTTTAAATATATGCAGAGACATATTTCTGCGGCATTTACCTCTGAATATTGCTGGTACAGAGGTCCCAAAATATACAATCCTTCTAGGCAGATTCCATATAAGTACCCTAGGAACATCAATCGGAGTAAGGCTCGATTCATGATCTGCAAATACCTGCGTTCAGGAATATTTTTGCCCTCGTATCAACACAAAATGATAGTGATCAAATCAAATGATGTTGGTATCGCACTTGATCTTAGTTTTAGCATAAATAAATTTGACTCAATTGATTTTCTCTATTACCTCATTAACTTGGAAGTAAGTACCATTCAGTGGAAAACTTCCCCTCATTGCTGTTCTACATGGTATCTGCATATGAAATGGTTCAATTGTTACCTAACTTCAAAGGTTATTGAACTTATTTCGACAAAAAGGATCAGAATCCTGTCATCATTCTAGTAATTGTCAACTTCATAGCTATAAAAAACAGGAAGTTACCAGGATTGTCCCCCGAACCATCTGAGCCTGCGCTTCTCGTAAACTATTACATGCGAAACATGTTGCTTTGTCACACAGGCTACCTGCCTCTTGGACATTGGAGCATGATTCAGGTGGTTCTATTGATTCTGCAGTTTCACCTAATATAGAAAATTTTATGGCATAATTACTACAGGGTCAACAAACGTTGCTAAACATACTGTTTAGTATCATAGCTCTGTACTCTTACCTGGTGTCCAAATTGCTAGAAGGTAAGGACAGGGGTCTTGTGGCTCTCTTTTATCCAACTGTGTTGATTACAAATCAGATAGAGTAACCATAGAATCATCAAGACTGACTGATTTAAATATGGCTTACCCCTTCAAGTAGTGGATGAGAGTCTGGAAGCTCATAACTATGAATGAAAACCTTAAGTCAATAGATGAGGAATATTTTTAACTAATGAAAATACTTTAACAGGGAATAGAATTCACATACACTCGATGCTCCGTTCTTAGACGGTTCACATTCTTCAACTTGGGCATAGGAATAGAAGCAGCCTCTGGTGTTAATGCAACCAAAGCTTTTGACCAATCAACATTTTGGAGTTCCATATTGTTATCTTGCATGTAGTTCTGCAAATTTTGTGCAAACTCCATGGCATTGAGCTTTATTGTAGGTATTTCATCAGCATCTTCATAAAAACACTCCTCTATATCTGGGACATCCAGAAAAGGAGTACATTCAAGTTCTGGTGTTGATGGTTCTTCTATAATAGGTTGAAGGTTGCTTTGAACATGTACTTGCGTCAAAGAAGGGTTTCCTTCAATTCGCAATGGTGGTAAAGAGCTCGTTACTATCTTATGACTATCCATGGTGGTATTCACCAAACTTTTGTCCTCCGGACCTGGCAAAGCAAGCCTTGCACTGCATTCCATAAATTGTTCAATTACAAAGAATAGTTCCTGAACGATCTCTACTTTAGTGCTATTATGTTGAAAGGGCAAACAAGAAGATTAAATAGTCATATGAAGTGAAAGAATTTCGTAAATATTATTTACTTATGCAAGAACTAATTTACTCAAAAAGGAAAGCACATGAAACGAAATGCATCTTGACCTTACATCTATAGGAAAAAAGGTGAAGTAGAAAATAGACAAACTACCCACATTATGTTGAAAAGACAAGGAATGCCAAGTACAAAGAACAAAAAACCATACATGGTTGTTCCAGGAACAGAAAGAAAACACAACGTAATGAATGTTTCAGGTAATAGAATCAGTAAAAATGTGGCAAACAGATCATTTCCAAGTGAAACTTGATATCTTCTTGACTTCACATCCCACTACAGGCAGTTAATATATCTATTTGTGCAAACCTCGGATTTTTATTTTTTGGTTTTAGAAAATCTATTTTTTGAGCTTCCTTTGGGTTCATTGTCTGTTCTTTATTTCATCTCTCCCCATCAAATCGATTTCTGTGTCACTTACATCGACTGTACAAGCAAACACCTTGATTAACTGTCGTGAAAGACACCCCAAAAATATTGATGCAATACTCAAACTAAATAGTATACACACAATAATAAAGCACCTTGTTCCATGAAGGTCATTTTTTTGCTTCATTTGATTTGTTCTGCCTTCACCTTTTAGGGTTTGAAGGATCTGTTTATTTCCTTTTTTTCACTATTTTGTTATTTTTTGTGTTAATTACAAGTTTTTTATTGGGAGTTCATTTTCCGTGTTTGAGCTAGAAAATTTCAGATCAAGGTTCATTTAAAAATTATCATTTTTGAGGGTTTATTTTTAAATTTTGTTTACTGATTTTTTTTCTGGTCAATACAATTGCCTTGCATATTTGCCCCTTTTTGGAGTTAATTATATATTTTAATTTGTTCAAGTATTAAATTATATTTTGTGAGGGGTTGAAAGGGTTAATTTGAATTTTTTTTTGATACACCGGATATCAGTGTTGAAATAGTATTTGGTAAAAAATGCAACTTAATGTTTTTTGGAAGTCAAAATGTGATTTTCCGATGCTAATAAAAAGCATATTTTACAAGGTTTTGGGTCCCTTTTACAACCAGTTTATAATTTTTATATTTTCTAGGGTACAGCTACAAGGTACACTTTTTTAGAGGAATTTTGTACATTCCCTTCCCCCATTTTTACTTCTCAATTCAATGATTTTATGGTTAATAAAAATGATATATTAACAGCGATCTTAGATTTTTTGTATAATTTTTGTATTTTTTGTGCATTTAAATGTTTTATTTTGCATTATTCATTTTTATAAACATGGATCTTATTTTCTTGAATTTTACGAAGCCAGATTTGCATTTTTCATATGTTTTTTAAAAATTTCACAAAACATCTGAATATATGAGGTCAGATTTATATTTTTTTAATCTTTTTATGAATTTTAAGAAAGTACATCGTTATCTTATTTATCCTTAGAATTTGATAATCAGGTTAATTTCTTAATCAAATTGCCTTTTCATTTACTGTTCAAGTGCAATTACTCGTGGAATGATTTTTTTATCATATTTTATCAAACCTTCCCATATTTTTTTGTGAATTTTAGGAAGGTTTATTTCAGCATTTATTTAGCAGTCGGCCAGGTGGCAACGCCAGTCCGGATAGCTTTGTGCCTGCTGGTCCTTTTTCTTTTCATTTGTTTGTCGCTTTTTCTGTTTTCTTAAGTGGATCCCAGCCACTGTAGCAAGTGAGGATATGATGGGAATCCTATTTCTTTTACTTTTATTGTACCTGTCATACATCTGTCAATGAAGGGTTGACATGTGTCTAGATCTTTAAGGAATGGGGAATATGCTAACACCTATCCCTTCCTCTTTTGTCTTTGCTCTCCTTCATTTTTTTTTTGGAAGTGAAAAAGGTCACAGATCATTAGTAAAGAGAAAAACTTACAGAGGGGAAAACAAGGAAAAACCCTACAACACCTCAAAAAAACTCCTCCGCTTGATTCCAAGGTAGTAGAACATGATGGAAATGACTCCACAAGCCTCCGCTATACAGTACACAAAACCCCCAGACTACCTACACAAGCTCTTCCAAAACAGCAGGTGATCGCCCTAGAACTTAACATCCAAAGTACCCTGAGTGGGCAAAGAACCAGACCTTAATGAAAATAGGGGCACACGAAAGAACATATGAGGGGTCCTAAAAGTGATCATCAAAAGCCCTCTGGTTCCTCGTTGTCCAAATGGACCACATTATGGCAGGCATGAGAAGACTCCACAATGAAGGTTGGCTTCTACACGGACAATAGTTGTTCTAGTGCTGAATAAGAGACATATTTGGAGGGTTCTCCCACTGTAAATTCCAACTTCTGAAGCACAACGACCAAAAATAGTCCCTTTTGCTCTTATAGCAGCAACATACATAGGTGGCTCCCTAAAGCCTCTTGTGAAGATTTTATTTCCCCTTTTTGTATTTCTCATCCCTCCCCTGTAGCATGACTGTAGCATAGTTGCTAAGCTTGGGCCATTAGGAGATCTTGATTAAGGCCCTCTGTTGACTTGTACCTCGTTGATTGGCTTTAATTAATTTTAATTCATCGTCATGTTATTTTAAATTATTTCGGATGAGGATCTTCTTATAGGAAGAAAGTACAATTCAAAAAAGATCCCTAATAGATTGTTTCTCTCACTTTGGCTTCTTTCCTGATTTTTTAGCCTTCCTTTCTTTACCCTACTTAATTTGATGCCCTCGGAAGCTTGTAGACCATAAACTTAGAATACAAGTCTAAGACGAAACAACCACCATTTCAGATAAATATAAGAATCCTGTAAGGTCATGAACACTCTGATAGGTATATGAAAGGTCCGAACATAGGTGACAGAACATTATGCAGTCAATTGTACATCCAATAACTATAACAGCATAGTTAGCAGACAAAGGGGACTGCTTAGGCATACAAATGGTCCCCAGGGAAATCTAATCCAACCAGGGCCCAGAATATGTTCAGAAACTGGGCAAAGTTATGTCCCCTACAATTTTAATATGATGGATACTCAAATATGCTCTTGAGATGCCACAGTAGCCAAAATAAAGCCCACCTGTCTCTGTTAAGCATGATGGAGGAGAGAGGACTCCTCCATCGAGATCTTGAACAGACAGTTGGATGCTTAAAGGATGCTCGAGGCTAAGAAAAGGGTGCATCCTTCTTAATTTAGTTGATAACAGTACTGGATCATGCACATGGATGCAATATAACATCAAAAAAAGAAGAATTACCTGCTTCTAGGGATGATTCTCCTAGAAGCCGGCTTGGTGGGCAGGAAGATATGGCCTTGAAAGATCTGAAAGATGCTGAGAAGGGCAGAGAAAAACCTCCTCTTTAAATAAGCCAAGTCTGTTAAGGTGATCTGATGATCGCAAGAAAAAATAAACATGAAAATTACACCTACACGATAGCCTTGATGGAAGGCTGACGCAGCAAAAAGATGCTTCCTCCTCAATTTGGCCTCGGAGGAGGCTTGACTGCATACCAAAACAGACTTACCGGGGCTGAGAGGGGAAGGTAAGAAGATGAAGGAAACAAAATCCACATGCCTGATGGGACTGATAGATACCTGGGACAGCAGGGAGATGCCACCTCTCCAATTTGGCTCAGTAGATGATCAATCAACCATCAGGACAGCAAACTAGGGACCCCGATGGCTCCGATACCAGCAGGAGATAGCCTTGGTGGGGGAAGAAGAAGAAGAAGAAAACATGTCCAATAGGTGTTCTTGCATTGCAATATGCAAAGGACAAGTTTAACGAGTCAACTGATGCATTTAAATGTGATTTGGGTCTGATCCTAGGTCAAACCAAATGGGAGTACCGCTGCCACATCTATCCTCTATAAAGAGATTATGTCTAAAAAATAACAAGTTAAAATACAACTCAATGTTAAGAGTCTTATTCTGATATAAAAAATGTTCTGGAGGTTAATTAAGACACATGATCAAATGGTCTAAATACCCAAACCTATGAGTGGATTAGAGTCAAAGCCATGTTTAGACCAATCAAATGCAGCCTTGTCACACAAATTATATTTAACTTACTAAATTCCAGTGACTGAGTATGCAAGACAGGTCATGAATTCAAAGAGGAATCCATTTGAGATCAGATATAAGAAACTCCAACAGCTTGTGTTCCACTTTGTGTTTTTTATTTTATCCCTAGTAACCCAATGCAAAGATCTGGATGAAATCAACCAAGGTGCTTGCTCATGAGATCCAGTTTAACATCTACTTGCTGGATAACACAAAAGGAAGAGACCCACCATGAAGCGAAGGAGCAACAAGAGAGAAGAATATAAGTAGTGCTAAGTCTTTCGGGTTTGAAATTGTTTGAAAAATGAGATCAATCTACTGCAATAATTGGTTAGCAGAATGGTTATCATCCATGTGCAATGTTTGAGTGTCAATCTTAAATTTAAGTGTGAAACATACCTAGCAAATGCACTTGCAAAATGTTTGCATTCACCGCGCATAGGACATGCATTACAATTTGGCTTGCTTTTTGTGCAGAAAACCTGATCAGAAAATAAAAAAATCAACTAAAACAACATTTGACCCATTTTTAATTATCATAAAAAGAATAGCATTAAAATTTATTACAAGAATCAATTATTACCTTGCCAAATGTAATCATTTGGTAATGTAATTCATACCTGTTGGACATGTAGTGCAAGAAAGATTAGACAATTAAAAATAGTCCGTGTTCAATAAATAAGTGAACTGTGCCTCTGCAAATCTCTGGAATATATAGGTATATATGTTCAAAGAGTTTAGGCCTTACAATGTTCGTTGATCCAGAGTACATAGTCGAGGCCAAAGATATTTCTGAATTGTCTCCAACATTGGATATCTATTGGGAAAAATAAAGGATTTCTACTTTTGTCATTGTTTTTTCTGCACTTGGCATGAATGTATATCAAATTTCAAGAATCTTATGTCATCACTTACAGCTCCAGAAGATGCAACTGTAGGGACTCTGGAAGTGGCTGGAGTGGCACCCATCCTAGTCTGACACATATCCGACCAACATTTGTGTCGACCTTAATAATGATAGGAAAGGATTCAACATTATCATCTGCCATGCTTTCAGGATCAATAGAGTTAATGAGAAGAAAAATAGAGTGAACTCACTGGGAAAGCAAGGTGATGAAGTGTCAAGAGACGGACGCATTCAACACTTTTCAATCCCAATCCTCGTATGCTCAACAAGTAGTCTCTGTGACCAATAAATATGTGAATCTAAAGAATTCCTCTCATCTGCAATTCATTTCCATTTTGAACAAAAGATAACAGAATCTGCATCCATTTTGGTTTCCTTAAAGTGGCATATACATGTGCATAGTCAGATATGTGGAGCCAATAGTAGTACCTGTAAAGTAACTAGCAAGAAAGGGTTTGTCTTTGCCACCTCAAATATCTACTCTGGGTAATTGAGACACATTGTGCTGTGGGATAAGGCAGCAGAAACGAGAATATGATGGTGTAAACGAGTAAAACTAAATGAACTTCGAAAACCAAACTTGAACCAGTTAAACCGCTCTAAACTAGGACAAACTGGTATGAACCGGTTTTAGACTGGTCTGAACGGGAAGAGAACCGGTTGAACCGGCCGAAAGTCTGAATCGACAGGGGTTGAACCAGTTGACTTGATGCCCAGGCCTCCAGGCCCAAACACTGTTCCTGAATGTGCCATGCCATCTGAGCCTTTTATGGGACCCAACGGAGCCATTTCTGTGTAAACGATGGCTTGGTTTGTTAGACCAACATGGTGGCATATTGATTGAGTTGCATCAACTGGTTTTCTGACTTGATCAGGAGCATGAGGGGGAACCCAGAGGCTGGACGAGCTGCAATGAAGCAGCAGCTGGATGGATGGCCTGATGAAGATGGCTTGAGAGTGCAACTTGATTGGGCAGCAAAGTGTGCGCTGGCCAGATGAATAAAAAACAGGGGAAGGGGCACGTGAAGCACTGTAGCTGTGACAATCACCTTCGAAAACCTTCTAAAGGTGCTACTGTAGCATTTTCACAGAAACAGGAGAAAGAGCAGAGGCAGTCATTTGGGGGCTTTGGAAGGGAGGTGACATGGCGTTTGCATGTGGGTTGATAGCGTTTTGGTGGAGAAGAGGAAGGGAGCAGTGTGCTGTTATGGCAGAGCTCCGAAAAAGGGCGCCAGGTCATTGACTTTGCTGGAGAGGAGGAGGGACGATCAAGCATCACCAATCAAAAGTTTAGCTGCGATCGAGTTGGCATCTCCGTAGCCAGTTGTTCTGATTCCACTAGAGAATACGGAAGCACTGTAATCTGGGATTGCCAGATCTGCCTCCTTGTGCGCTGAAGACCGATTAAGGGTGCTGCAGAGGATACAGATGGGACTCTGTGCTTGCGCTAGAGCTGATGTTGTCAGAGATGCCGACAGACATCCAAGATTCACCAGACGATGCAGGACAGTCGAACACTCCCGAGATCTGATGCCGAGCAGCCTGGAGTTGCTGTTACCAAGCCAAGAGCAGAAGCGTGAATAAGATAACCAGGGAAGCTGTGGATGACAAATTGTCAGACCTGAGAAGGGGATAGGAGAACAAGGCTCAAAGGTCGATAGGTGAGAGGGGGTGAAGAAGGTCCATGAGGCTGGAAGGTGAAGATTCCTAAATGGCCTCGGTGACTACTGGGGCCAAGATCCCTAACAGAACTGCACGTCAAAGGCTTCTTCAAAAATGCACTATTCCATTCCATTCTCGGGAGTCCATGAGCTCCATTTATAGAACAAGTTTTGTAACAAAAAGATTCCTAAAACAAAATACTTACAAATATGTCCTTTAGGAAAAAACAACAACTAAAACTCAAATCGGCTGAACTGGGTTCCCATCACATTGTAAAATTACCAGAGAACATATATAAATGTGTTGAAATAAACAATGCACATATAGAGCACACTAACTAATGTGAAATTTACCCATTCAAATGAATAATGTGTGAATCTACTGGGTTAATTACAAAAAAAAATTGAACAAGATGAATTTGTGAAAGCATACAGTGCAACTGCCTTCGGTGAGATGGGGATAGTCACTAATGAATAAGGCAAACAGGTTTGTAATATAGACACTAGAAAGCAAAATATCCACCGAAGCAGCAAATGGTTTGTATAATTAATGACAGCACTTAATGGTAAAACATCAATGACAAACAAAGACAATGGATCTTACTTTGCTTTATCAGGTGGAATATCTCTCAGCCACTCAAGGTTGGTGCTTCCATGATCTTTCACCAAGCGGTCAAGGAAGCTCTGCAAAATAAATAAATAAATAAAATACTATAAGAACTCTGTATCACTGATAAAACAAACTCAACTAAAATTTTCTGCTTATCCCCATGGACATTTCAAAAGGATTCAGCATCTAATCTCCAAGTACCACGTCAGGTTGAAAAGGCAAGAATAAGAAAGTTGCTTTCTACCTGGTATTACTATGTATCATTGTCAATGCTAAATTCATTGTCAGCTACTGGGTTCAGGGACAACACAACTATAGTTAATAGCCGGAATAGTTATCTTTTTGTTTAAACAATGTAAAGAGCATGGCAACATGATTTCAAAAGTTCATGTGATACATCTTTTTTCCCAGTTTCTATGCTTGTGACATGCATCAAACACTAAGAACCACATACATTTAACGTTGAAGCAGAAACACAGCAAACATGGATGTAGCTACCAGATTATGAATTGAAACCTGATAGGGAGAACTGGTCCTCTTTGAAAGGTTTAACAACCCAAATCAGCAGCATAGTTGCCAAGGCACCTTTCTAGGGTCGAGTCACAAGGGTGCCTTTCTAAGGGTCCAAAAGACATCGAAGGTGATGCCCTAGGTAGATCCACGAGTTGTAGGCACCCATTTAATGATATTAAAATTATACTACAATATTTCAGCATCACTTATATTATCATGTTTTTGAGATCTTAAATTGTATATATATACTTATAAATCATAAATTGCTCTCTCAACCCTCTTTTTCTCTTTCTCTGACTTAATTTATCAAGTTTATCTCTTTTCCAAAAATATATACATAGACACTCTATGTGCATGCAGCCATGAAACATGATACACAATCAAATATGCATACAAATATGCATATACTTATGTAAAACTCTCACTCACACTTGAAGTCTATAAGATGTGAAACAAGGTGGAGCAATCTATCTATAAATGGAAATAGACCAAGTTAACCGACTGGAGAGGACCGAACTGTGCTGTTCTGGATCCCGACTGAACTATTGCACTATATCAATCATCTGACCTGCTGAATTAGCCAGACTCGAATAAACCTGCTTAAGCTGGACTGGTAACCACTGAACCAATGGTGTGAGCTGAAAGGAAACCAGCTGACCCTGGTCTGAAGTGGACTGAATTGGTTAGATGATGTTGTTCCTTGGGTACCCTGGCTATACTATTGAATGCACTAATGTGGCTCGGGGGGGGGGGCATCAACTGATGCCTGTGGTAGGCGAGGACATCACCCGTGGTCAGCTCCGAGCAGAAGCCACAGTGTATCCCTGGTATGTCAGGCTCCAAGGTCTGGCAACGATGAGGATACACAATGCAGGCAGGTGGCTTTATGGCTCGGAGGGTTGAGAGTGGGCTGCAATATCTACTAGCAGGGCACCTCCTGCAACTGACACCAAAAACCTAAGAGATTAAGGACTAGTCACAATTCCCTTGTGCTGGATGGCCGTGACTGCATGGGATTTCAGGGTGGTGTGGGCAGGGAGCTGCTATGGAGAGGAGAGTGGAGCATCTAGTTCTGGGGAACAGTCGTAGTGGACAAAAGAAGAACCAGGGACAGGAGTGGGCCAACAGATGCTGCAGCTAGGGATGCACACAAAATGGTTCAAACCATCAAACTGAACCGAACTTTTGAACCACCATTCGGTTCAACCAGTTTGGAGGTCTTCCAAACTGGACCAAATCATTTAAACCTTTAAGATAAAATATTATAAATAAATATTATATTGTTAATAAAAATGATATTTATATAGTTTTATAAAAGAATAACCAATAGCATTTAATTTAATTATTTATAACTAAAAATAGGTGTATATTGTAAATGATTAATTGTTTGAATATTTAAATAATTTTTGGTCTTAAACAAACTGAATTGAATTGGTTCAATTTAAAGACTTGGTTCACTTTGGTTCAATTTTGAAAAAAAATGTGCAAAACTGGACCAAACTGAACCCTGCAAACCCCTAGTTGCAGTGCATGAGGGAGAGGGATCTTAGAATCCAATGGCCGGACTACCACAGAAGGTTTCATGACTCCACTACAAAGGATCCCACACTAACCGCAAGAGACAAGTGCCACAACAAGATGCAAGGTGGCGTGGCTTGAACGGACACCTTGTGGTGGCTCCAGGACTTGGTGATGAGCACCTGTTTTATGATCAGTGGAGTCCCTGAATTACGTTGATGATTTCCCCAGGATCTTCGGTGGGCCTTTGCAAGACCTCTCACGGATGGAGAAGCTCCAAGATGCCAAGCACACTACCAGTGCTAAGAAACGACCTCAGATAGCATGTGCTGGTTTCTGCAATACTGACAAGGCAGGCAATGATGACTTTCATACCTTGGAGGGTTTAGCGACATGCAGGTTCTGGTGAAGGAGAAGACACTTATCAGGAAAGGGGAGAGGGATTGGTGAAGAGGGAAAGCAGGATCCAGTAGGAAGAAGTTGACCAGTAGAGATGAAAGCCAAGCTCATGCATGAACATAGTAGAGAGGGAGACAGGAGGAAGAGATCTTTACTGAGGGAGGAGGAAGAACAGAGAATGATCAGGAGAAGAAGAAAAATCTGGCGGGAGGGAGGATCAGCACCGAGAAGAAGAGAGGGGAAGACAACTAGAAAGATGAGAAACCAAGGAGGGAGGAGAATACGAGGAGGAAGGAGAAGACTTATCGGGTGTTTAGTTGCATAATAAATTTTTATATACTTTCATCACAAAAAAGTCGTATTAACATGTGTAAGCAAACCAATACCATAGAATTGTAGTGTTTGGGGAGAAGTGATAACGAAAAAGAGTGGGAGCCATGTATGACCAAAAGAGGTGGAGGACAACTGAATAAAAAAAGAGTCTTACCTCTTTTTTTTGTCTAAGAAGGAAATCTCTTTAAAAACATAAACTTGTAATGGTTGCCAAACACCTCTTTTAACAAGTTTTATTACAAAAACATAAAATTGTACCAAAAGCCCAATTTATCATGCAACCAGACACCCCATTATTGGAGATGAAGAAGACCCTGGCAGGATCATCATCAAAGTCGTGTGCCATGAAAGCTAGGAGGAAGAGGATTCGGCCAGGGAAAGAGAAAGGGGTGATGAAGGGGATAACAAGGTAGAGAGGTAGAGATGGGGTGAGGAGAGGGAGAAAGAGCACAGACACAAACTCTTCATTTCATCTCATAATTTATTCATTTCTTGAGGTACAAGAAATGGAGCTTTTATAGAAGCCCACATTTAAACATAAGACTCTAAAATCTTATTAGACATTGACTCTCGAGTGTACTAAAAAATTATAAAAAATGCAGAAAATAAATGTTAGATTCTACAAATTATTCAAAATCCTAGTACTGTCTTCTTCATCAAATTAAGATGGCATTGTCAAAAATTTTCCTGTGCCAGGTCTCACCACAACCACATTACACATTGCTATATGACCCACCCTACAGCACTGTCAAAAGTAGACACCACTCTTGCAATCAGCAGCCCGAAGCCCAAAACCGAGGCATTTGGTGCACTGCAAATAGGAGATAAGAAAAGACAAGGGGAAAAAGAGGAAAATGAAAGCATAATATTATGAGAATCATGAGACTACATTCTATTTATTCAAGTAATAAGATAATAGTAACCCAATCAGTTCTTAGAAAACACATTATATTGCCTTCATTGATGACTCAACTCAGTTCAACTCAAGTCCTAATCCCAAATTAATTGCGGTCAATCATGTGCATTCTCTTTCTCCATTCACATTGATTTTGAGTTATTTCTTCAAAGAAATTTAACTCATATAAATCATATTAAATTACTCCTTTAAGTTAAATTGGGACTAACACATCCTTTTTTTAATATTTTGATATTTTTCTACTTTTATTATTAGAGCTTCCTTAGGTCTATATTTAACATCAAAATGTCCCTTCTTTCAATTTGTCTACAATTGCGGTTACTCTCACATTTTTTTCTAATGTATATTTATTCGTTATGTATTCTATCTAGCCTAGTATAACCACACATCTACATAAATATTCTCATTTCAACAATATTTATTTTTGAAATATATTCTTCCTTTGATGTCCAACATTCATTGCCATACAACATTACATATCTAATAGTTATACCAAGAAATTTTCTTTTCAATTTTAGTAGAATTTTATGATTACATAGAACTCATGTGACCAATATTTACTTCATCCATCATGTTTTAATCATATGATTAACGTTCTTATCACATTCACTATCTTTTAACTAATTGAACTGAGATATTTAAATTAAGTACTTTGAGATAATGTTACTCTATCAAAACTAAATTCTCCCCTCTTCTTTCCTTAGATTTTTATTAAATTTATAATACATATAGTTTATCTTAGTTGTACTTAATTAAAACCCTTAAGACTCTAAAGTTCTAGATTTCTATTAAGTCCTTGTGTCTCATCCATTAATATAATATCATCTATAAATATCATACACCATGATATGCCATCTTATATATTATTTATTAATTCATACATAACTAATGCAAACATATAAGAATTTTTTACAGACCATTGATGTAAGCTAATTGAATAGTATAATCTCTTATTTCTCCTCCAATGACACTATTAGTTGCTTCACTACACGTGTTTTATCATTGTATATACTTAATAGATACCATCTTCTGCTCCCACAGTCACCACAAAATATCTGTTGAAAATATATCATAATTAATAAGCACTTTCTATGTCAATAAACACCATATGTAAATCTTTTTTCGTATCTCAATATTTCTCTATCGAACTTATAATAATGATAGCCAAAAATGTTGGCCATGTCATTATTTCAATCCCTAGAATAGAATGAGAATTCCAAATATTGGAATGGAGAAATGAAAGTTAAATGCAACTATAATAGTGTTTAATTATCAGAAACAAAATTTCCAAAATATTGGTTAACTGATGGTACACAGATAAAAATTATGCGGAGACCATTTTTGTTTTTTAATAGTTTGGGGAATGGAAAATGAACTCTCTCCTTTAGTTCTCTTCAAAAATAGCCTTCTTTCTTTACACCTATTTTAAAGAGCTAAAAATTGAAAAGTGAAAAAAGTAGCTCCTAAATGAATCATCCAGCAAGCTACAAAAGGATAGGTAATAGCAAGCTTTGGCAACAATGTGAAAATTTCAAGGTGAAACCAAAGACCACTCACCTAAGCCGCAAACATTGGGAAAGTCATGGGAAACGGTGATTGGACGACCTACAGAGCAGGGCCTGGAGATTGCCCTGGCTATGATTTCCCTCATTCCACCTCTTGCCTGGTTGAAACTTTCCTGTTCAGGAAGGTGTGAAAGGATGATGACATCAACATGGGAGTGTGGTGTGTGATTTCAGGCAGGGTGTAAGCTCCAGTCAGGTCAAAAGCACAGGGTGACACAGGTCAAAAGCACAGGGTGACAACCAAGATGGCACTGGTTTGCAACAGGCAGCCTGGGCAGCATCCTGCGCTGCAGGGGAGCAATGTAGGTGGAACAAGAAATTCCAGTGAGCACAAAGATGGCGCACTGCACTGTTGATGGAGTTTAGCGGCTTATGCAAACGAGCAGTGTTCAGCAGTGCAGCATAAACAAGAAACTCCAGGAAAAGAGACAGAGAAAACCAAGAAACTGAGGGCTGGCCTTATTTCCACTTTCAAGTTACTTTTTGCAGATTAGGCTCTGTTTCAAAATATTTATATTAGAATTCAGAACCTAGATTAGATTAAGTCCAGGTACAGTAGAACAGTATCCTTGGAATATAATCTTAGAAGATGACCTTTGTCAGGAAACCAGACACTGATTTTAGTAACATTTCATTGAGAGATTACCTTTATTCTCTCTGCAAGCATGTTGTTCATTCCCCTTTCTCGAATGGTATTGGAGATTTCATTCACATCAGCATTTCTTACTTCTTCCCAGTCCAAAGAATCCATTGTGTCAGGACTTCTTTCATTTTCAGCCCCACCTTGAGACACCTCCCTCCTTAAACTTTCCCAGTCATATGTCTTATCCTTTTCGCTCTTTGCTCTCCTTGTTCGAGGTTCACTGCTTGCCACTGGATGCTTGATGGAGCTGAAAGATCCTTGTTTTGGATTTTCTTTGTTATTGTTGTCTGCCACATGCTTTTCTTTTTCCATTTCTATGCATGCTGCAATTCCTGATGTCCCCATAAGGTATGAGCTTGAGTGGCCTTCATGAGTACATGTCTTTGTTTCATGCAGTACTTCAGAATCAATCTGAAAACTTCTAGAACACAAATCTGAGCATCTTAATTTCCTTTTAATTTCCATTGTCCTCTCATCTTGTAATCCTGAAAAATCACAATCCATTAATTAGGGTTTCAGTTGTAAACCTAGTAAAAAAGAGCATTTGGTTTTAGCCTCAGTTGTGAACATAGTGAAAATATCATTGTCATACATATGCATGCATACCATAGCAAGTGTTTGTGATCACCCCTGTTAAGTGCTGGCCGTGATTGACTGTAACTTCTTGTGAATTTCTTGAGGATACTCTTTGGGGTGCCAGCAAAGAATTTCCATGTTCGTATACTTGACAAGGATGTTCTTCAGAGAGATGGTCTTTTGTGCCTAAACTTGCAAACTGATCACTAAAAACAGAAGAGAGCAATGGTCCCTCTTCTGTCACAGGCAATCCATGTTCAAGAACATTTCCAAATGGTAGGTTAGAGCTCTCTATTTCAGAGTTTGTTGTTCTGACAGCATACAACTCTCGAAACATGGGACTTCCTGCTATTTCCAAGAGCTCCAGATGTGAAAAACTAGAACCTAAAATGAATGAATTCGTGATGGCTAAACCAACAGAATCTGATTTTGATTCTGCAAATGAGCCAAAAAGAAAGATTGTCAGAATTTGCTTGAAGAAATAACATATTTTTAGCATTTAAGCATCTAAATTTAGGAACTGGTTACCTTTGATGTTTTTCCAAGATGGATGTTTTTCCTTTTCTTCCATTTCACTAACTGCCTGAGCAGCTACTTGGGGATAAACACAAGCTGGCGGATCTGAACCATTAAGATCCACCATGCAAACTGCCGGTTTTCTCATAAGCATGCTCACTTCATCACAGTTAGTTTCTTTACACTTCTTTTTCGAATCATGAGGAAACTGTGCAGCAAGGTCCACACATGCAGAGCTGTTTAAATCAATAGAGAACTTCTTTTTTGAATCATGAGGAAATCGTGCAGCAAGGGCCATGAATGCAGAGCTGTTTAAATCATTAGAGCAAAAGAAAGGTCATTCCACATGGAGGAGAAGTCCTGTCGTATAACCTTAACTGTGTAGTTATAAAGGGAAAACTGAAAACTATTCACCTACCTTGAGAGGTGATCAGAGACATTCTGTGTGAGAAAGACACCAATCACTGAATCCAAAACAGATCCTTTCCATGGAGAAAAACGTCTATCACCTGAAACATCCAAAAAATTATGGTTGAATTTCTGTCAACCCTAGAAGAGATTCAATTCTTATTTGGCGTATGTCATAAGTCCTTAAACTTCATAAAACTGTTATTTTGGGCATGTGGAAACATCATTTTTCCACACGCCATTAATCAATTAAAAGAAAGGTGATGTGTGAATATATATTTATATCAGGATATGTTAGTGTGGTGTGTTTATAGGAACAAATATACTATATCTTAATAAAATATGGTTTGAACAGGACCAAACCAAACCAAACTAAACTATGAGATAAAACCATTTGGTTTTGTTTGGGAAAAAAATCCTCAAAAACCAAACCAAACTATGTACATCCCTACTGCCATGTATGAGTAATTTCATAGTGTAATCAAGCTGTTAAAGAGCCAGCCCATATACCCACTTAATGGGCCTTTTACGAGCCTAAACATGGACCAGTCCATGAAGAATATAATCAACCAAATGACACGTATGAGACATATTTGAATATGTAGATAAAATCTGCAGTTAACTGGGCTTGAAATGCTATCATATTCAGCATTCCTAACATCCATTAGGAGCACAATGAGAGATTGAATATCCTGCATTCACAAAAGGCTGGTGTGTTCTGACCATAATAGCATGATAATCAGTCTAGGGATGTCAATTGTTCTCTTCTAACCAACAAAATGGATTTATTCTGTTTGATCCACTCCATTTTGTTTACATAGTCTGGGGACTGTTTAAAAGAAATTACATTAAAATATATTATGTTATTAATTAAAACAATTATTCTATAATGTTTATAGAATTTTAATTTTTCTGAACATATGCAGCAAAAAAAAAGAATACATGTATACAAAGTTAGATATTTTTATTTTTATTGAATTTCTTATTTCAGAATGAACCAAACCCACCTGAATTGGTTTCTAGTTCAATTTGAGAACCATGCACAATTTGGTTAAATTTTGGAGAAAATCCCCCAAATTCAAACCGTGTACATAAATAAGCAATAAGCATGGCGGAACACAAGTAAAAAAAAAACTGGGTTTCTATTACCTTGTACAAGATGCATTTTCGCAATGAAAGAATCTGCTCGTCCACGGAAAACTTGCCTTTCTTCTTCCCACCACTTTTCCTTGTCCACACCTGTTCCTTCAATCCTATCTAGACTTTCCTTTCCCATTAGTAGCTTCCATACCCTACTTGTCTCTTGATCAAGATCAACCTTGGCTCGAGGACGGAACTTTTTTCTAGGATCGAGTTGACCAGAGAAAGAAACTATCATGCCATGTGTACCGTAAGGAACAATGGCATATGATTCCTGGACCTTAATCTCTTTATCTGTTTTAATGTCCAAATGTTCTAGTTTCTTGGCAAGGATGTCAATAACTATATCTTCCTGATTGGAGGATGTTATATCTATGTAAAGACCACCTGTATCTTGGTACCCTGTGATATCCAAACCTCGAGTTTTTTCTTTTCTTGTGCGTCTCTTTCTTGCAACTTTAGCAAGGGCATCTGTCATTAAGGCTTGAACACAAGCTTGCGGTTCATAAACACTTCCATTGTTGAGTCCTTCATTGATTGGCTGAAGAGTTTCTGAACCACCGGGTAAGTGGTCATTTCTAATGTGGTCTGTGGGTGTCACATTACATGATTGAGAGGGCACATTTGACCTCCTCTTTTCTCTTTGACTGCATGCCTGCTTACCCTCCATATATTGTAGTCTTGCAGATTCTAAAATTCTATGAGCATCGGCAGTGGAAACAACTTCACTGAGTGCAACTCCATTTTGCCTCTTTTGTGTTCTCCTCTTCTTTGGTGCCTGAGGAAATGGGGGAGATTGATTTGCATCTATTAGGGACACAGATGACCCATTTGGTTTACTAGGGTTCAAGTTGTGTTCATACTTAAAATGTTCTCGAATTGCATTAACTCCATGGAGCATAGCACTGTAACTGAGGTTATTACTCTCCATGTTTTGTCCAGTCCTCACATTTTCATTTCTGGACATCATTTTGGCTGTAGAAGTTGGGGTTGGTGCATTTCCAAGCACTGATTGGCAGCCAGTTTTTCCTGACCATGTAGTGCTCTCGTGGCCTGGGACTTGCCTGATGTCCCTTAATCTCGCAAGCTTCTTTAGGTTTTCACGTATCAATTCTCTTCTTGACGGTTGAAGGGGTAAGGATGGAATATCCAGAGAATTTAGGTAACCATCAAGAATTTGATTATTGGAGACACTCAGAGCCAGTGATAAACATGATGAAGAATAATTAATCCCTGCTTCATGTTTTCCCTTTGGAGCACTAGTGGTCCAAGTACTAGAGCAAGTACCATTATCAGAACTGGGCTGACAATTAGTCTTCTGTGTGGACATTACTTTAGCTTGTTCCATGCAATTCATTGCTTGACATCTAATTTCACTGGCTTTGTCTGAGAAATCTAATCTCCGCCTGACCGATCTTGTCCTGTTTGCATATATTTCAGTACTTTCTCCCCCAATCACATCCGGGTGATGTTCCACAGGGGAGTTTATGCCTTGCCTCCTGACATGCTTCCTCTTACCTCCTGCACTCCCCGCTGTTTCTGCTGGTTTGGAAGTCATTGGCTTGGAGGTGGATGGTTTCGGAGTTCTTGAACGTTTTCCTTCAGTAACAACCTTAGGCCTATGCTTCTTCCTTCGTGGCTTTTGTGTTGGTGTCTTGTTCAAGTCTACTCCCTCCTCTGCCTTCTCCTGGCAATTTTCTTCTAGCGGCATAGGGATATCAGTAGATGAGATATATGTCCGATTCGTGGCCTTTTGGTTGAAGTTGAACCATATTGGTGCATACTTTTCCTCTGGATTAACTGTTGAACAAACACTGGCCTGATGTTGCCCTTCTCTAGATGTCTCTCCCCCATCAGATAAGCCTGCATTCCCCTGGTGACGACCCTCCCGTGAACCTACCTGTTTATCCGGTGTCACGGGAGCAAATGCAGGTGCGGTGCAAGCGGGTGAAGCTGTAAATTTGAAGAAAACAACCAAGATGGCGCTTAGGATGATACAAGGTATGAAAGAGCAACATGATAATCAAAAGTTGACATCAACAAACAATAACAAGAATATCCAAATAGAATCCTCTTAGACATGTGGACGAGAAATTTTTCTCACATTGGATATCCACCAAGCGCTCCGCATTTGGCCAGCACCATCTTGTAAGCAGGTACGGAGTGGTTAGCTGCTGGCCATCATTTATCATGCTTCCATCATATCCCGCGTAAGGCACCTGCGCGCTTCTCCTTCTTTCCCATCTTACCAACGTATCGAGCAGCTCCTTGCACCCTACGTTGTACCACCCTTTTGGAGGCTCCATCACATCCATCTCTCCCGGAGCGGCCGACCCTGAGATGCTGCCGCGAGGCACCTGGAATGGTGCGTCGGAAGCCACGGATCCGGCGCCTCCGACATGGTGCGAACCCTCCTGGCCCCTGCGCGATGACATGGATGAGCGGCCGATCACCGGCTCCCGCGCCCGGGAGCGGCACAGCACAAGTCCGCCGCCCCTTCTCCGTGGTTCCCCCCACTCTCTCTCCTCAAGCCGAGAAGCTAAAGGAGAAGGCGGCGGCGAGAGACGGCGGCCGAGAGAGGAACGCTCGGCGGCGGCACATCGCGATCCTCCTCCTCCCTCCCCTCCCCTCCTCTCCCCTCTCCCTCTCTCAGCAAACTTCCCGGCAACTTATCCGAGCTGCCAGCTTTTACAGTTGCCAGGATGCCACGCCGCAAGCTGCTGGATACCTGTTTCCCGCTTTATACGGAGAGATGCGGAGTCACGAGGGCGGCGTCGACCGTGACGTCATCCGCTGCGGGGGACGTCGGATGAGCAGCTGTGACTGGTGTACGTTTTGCTGGGTGAGGCGCGAAACGGACGCCAACCTGCCACGTCAGATGGTAATTTTGACAACGGCATTGATTAAATCTACCTTCGAACGGCCGCGTTCAAGAGCTGTCCGTCCGTAAATAAAAGATAAATATGATTTTTATTCGTTTATTTTATAAAGAAGGATTCTTTGAAGGGATAAAAATATAATTATAAAAATATTCGATAATTATTAAAAATTGGTAGGAGATCCTATAAAGATATTTTGGGAATACATCGTTAAACAACACACATGAGCAATTATTACAATTGCTAAGCGGAGACCTCTTTGAAGGAAAGATTTTTTTTTTTGTAATATGATTTGTAGTTTTTATTTTATAGGTATTGATGGTAAGATATTAGTTCACAAAGTTGACAAATTTATGCTTCGATCTTAATGACGTTGAACGATTTTTAGTTCCAGTGAGAAATGGCTTCGAATATTATTTTGTTCCCCCCCTCTCTCTCATAGTGGTCATATTTTAGTATACTATTTTATTTTTTAATTTAAAAATTCAACACAATAAAATATTCATGGAGTTTGACTACCATGATTGATAAGGAATAAAAAAATATGCCACTGTCTTATAATAAATAATATTTTTAAATTGAGAGAGAGAGAGAGAGAGAGGAGACATCGGTTATTCTTTTTTATCAATCTCTTTTTGAATTTTTATTCAAGACTTGTAAAATATTTTTATTTTGTCCCGAAGCTCTTATTCTGAACATTTTATTATTATAATTTTTTATTTTCTTATTTGTCCATAATAGAGAGAAAAAGGGACATGACGCGAATGACATTTAATTATTAGAATATTTCGACAACTATATATATACAATTATCTGCACTTTTGTCTGCTTGTGAAAGTTACACGTGTTATTATGTTTTTTTTATTTTAAGACCTATAAAATACTCTGATATTTTTTTCTTTGTTTAATCTTTATCTAGTTTTTTATGTTTATTTTAGGGGGGGGAGATCTAATCAGTAGGTTACTGGGTGTTTAGTTGCACGGTAAATTGAGTTCTTGTGTTAAAATATATTTAAATGATAATTTTTATTTAAAAAAATAAATGACAATCATTATAAAATATGTTTTCATAAAAAATTTCTTCTTGGACAAAAATAAGTTGAGACTCTTTTTCTCTCTTATATTTCCTCACCTTTTTTAGTTATACATGGTTTGTCCTACTCTTGTTGTCATTATATCTTCTCAAAAATGATATTTATGTCTTTAGTTATCTTAAATTTAATTTAATATAAAATAATTTTATCATGAAAGTATATAAAAAATAATGTGCAATCAAACACCCTATACGTGACATTTGTTTTGGCTTAATCCGAAATTTTGAATTTTTTTTCACGTTTAACTTCTTAATTTATAGAAAAAAAAGAATAGATTTATTAAGATGCTTATATAGCATTCAACTTAGTTTTTACTCAAAGATTTATTCTATATGTTACTTGTATCTTCCCTAAAGAGATTACGTTGGAAAATGAAAAGTTAAAACATATAAGTAAATTTTAAGATTTTTATTAAGATATGTGCTTAGAGGTTAGTTAAGATATAAAAAAATCAGTCTGAATCCACTATTTTTGGAGCTTTTGCTTCTGCAACCTTATGAACCATGGTTATTTTGTCAAATATCTTGCTGTAGGATTTATACTTTTATAATATCTCTCTATTTTCATTTGTTCATCCAAGAGGAAGTTCATCTAGAACTATAAAAGTATAAATCATATAAATGATGTAATAATGACAACAGCCAGTACAACTTAAGGGCCAGTCTAGCAAAAGTTTAACATGGGGATAAATTATTCCTGACCTTTTTGAGACAAATCAATTTTATCTCCTAAATAGGGTGATGAGAATGATAAAGTTGACATTTATGCTAATATTCACATCATCAAAAGCTTTCAATTGAGAGAACAATTTGGAGTGATAAAATAGGAGAAATATCAAATGGGGAAATAAGAAAGTGTATGTTGGCAATTGCCATGAGAAAGATATATAAATATTTGGTCTTCCATTTATGCTAATATTCACATCATCAAAAGCTTCCAAACTGTGAGAACAATTAGCAGTAATGAAATAAGGGGCTGGAAGGGGAGGGGGAAAATAGCAAATAGGGACATAAGTAATTGTATGTTGGCACAATTGCAATGAGAAAGATAAATGTTAGAGCCATAATCTTACAAAAAGTATTGCTAGCTAGGTGGCAATATGTATACTCTTTACATTTTTAATCATACCATGCACATGACATGAGACTTGCTCAATATGTGGATGCTCTTTATTTAAAAGCCATAAAAGGGACAGCTTTAAGAGTGTTCAAAGTGTCATTTATCTTTTATGAAGAATCATGAAAGCATACATGGAAATCATAAGGCATGGTGGTGAACTGATTAATGGTGTCTATCATGTTATGTGACCATCCATTCAGATGGAGATCACATGACAGCAAGCTGAACTGCCAAGTAGAGGAAGGTACAAAGCTGGAAAGGAGATGGAGAAGCTTCCCAAGTCTTCCTATTTATGAGTTCTCTTTAATAAAAGCACTCTTTTTGCTTGGTATCTTATCATATTTTTTGGTAGGATATCCCTTTGTCACCAAAGCAAATGATTCTCAAATCATTATGGTAAACCATACCCATATGTTGGCCAAAGAGAAAATATTTCACTAAATTTTATGATAAAAACATATCCAAAAATAACTATTTGATTTGCGTAGGAACTTCTCTGGGAAAGAATTAGCAAGTTTTGAGATTTGGGCAAGAAAACATTTAAATATTCTTAGTTCATGAAGCTAGTAATTAGACTATGTAATTTTTAGATGTCTTTTGTGGCCATCCACATGAACTCTTTTATAGGATATATATATATCCTTTTATAATACAACTAAATATTTAAAATATTTTTCATCTTGAACTTTGTCCCCCTCCCATCTATCTTTGAGTACACAAATGCAAGTGGGTGGTAAAATAGGGGTGTCAATGAGCCTGAGTTTGATTTTAGATGTAGTTTTTATATAAACTATAAGTACAACTATATATATTAGGGCTGCAAACGGGTCGGATTCGGTATCGGAATTGACAGAATCCGATTCCGATTCCGATAAGGATTTAGTGTTTCCGATTCCAATTCCGATAATATCGAAATGACTAATTCCGATTTCGATTTGTTTCCGATTCCGATATCGAAATC
The DNA here is from genome assembly GCA_036172225.1 of Cryptocoryne crispatula var. balansae. Classification (NCBI taxonomy): domain Eukaryota; kingdom Viridiplantae; phylum Streptophyta; class Magnoliopsida; order Alismatales; family Araceae; genus Cryptocoryne; species Cryptocoryne crispatula. The sequence continues at coordinate 33,816,264 of CM069935.1, forward strand.
GAAATATTCCGATACCGATTCCGATAAACTGTGAACCTAACAAAACAATAATTTTTAACTCTAAATAACTTGACAAAAATAACATATATCGATTAAAAAATTAAAACATCACATCTCAATAATCTCCAACTCTAATATAATAAAATAGAATTACATCATATGAAAGTCTGAAGATCTTTAACCATAAAATAGCCTTCCAACATTCATACATAAAACACAAATCCCACTAAGGACAGGTTCATCTACGAAGAAAATCTTCAAAGATATTTCTCAAAGTTGAAGAGCATCCTCCACCATCTGCATTCTGCATGCAAGTCCTGTTTGAAATAGAAGTAAAATAAACACATTACTCATATTTTAAAAAACAAGATAACAACAATAATAATAACATATGACATGGACATGATTAATACAAATCTGAAATGAAGTAATTAATGCATGAGTTTCAACCCATGCACATCTCCAAGATTCTACCGAAATTCGAATAGAAGGTCTTTTAAACCGAACAATATCCAAGACAATAACATAAACATCTCAACCTGCAAAACAACAAAAAGACAGCCATCAACCGATCAGTTGCTTGATTATCATTGCATGCTAACCTTCTTTCACCCCATCTACTTCTGACATTGGCTAATAAAAAAAATAAAAAGCATACTCCAAGACAATAGCAACATCATCTCCTCACTTGTTCTCAACACTAACTGACCAATAGAAGGAGCCTTATTTTTACTTCTCTTGTACTTAAAACAATGAGTCAAATGAGATTTTAAATGTGTAGTCCCTTGCTTGCTATCTCCTGATAATTGTTTTTGACAAAATCGACATTTAGCAATAAATTTGCCATCTTCACCTTGAACTCTATCAAAATCATTCCAAACAGTAGATCTTAACTTTCTTTTTTTTGCATGTTCAAGTGGTTGAGATGAAGCTTGTGCATTAGATGACTCTGGTATGCTACTCTCAACTTCCACATCAATATTTTCAGATGGTCTGAAAAATATATGAATAATTTCATATTGAAATTTCCAAGTTTGACAAACAATAAAAGATAAAAAAGTTCGTTACCTTTCATTTTGGGGCATAGAAGTTGTGTCCATTACTTCTCAAACCGTCACTTTTTGTGATACACCAAATACTATCTACATATTTAAAATCATCGTCACCATCTAGGTATTTAACTAACAAAAGAAATACTTAAATACAATAATCATATTGAGCGAATACAATATACAAAAGTAGTAACTAGCAAGCAACAGATAAGATCCTTAATACTGAAAATGCCAAACGAACAAATATTTGAGCCTAATTTTAATGTAATGTTAATGGCTCAGTGATTGATAGGGAGAAGCCTAATTTTTTCTACAATTTGACACAAGTTCTGAGTAATTACAGCGAATACAATTGGTGTGCGGGAGGTGATTTTAATGCAGTCTTCAAACCAGGTAAAAGATGTGGTCAAAATGTTCGGGTCCAGGAAATGCATTCCTTCAATGACTGGATTAAGACATGGTCTAATTGAGGTGCACAATTCCAATCTCAGCTATACTTGGTTGAACCCTATTTCCAAATCCAAGTTAGATAGGTTCTTCATTTCTTCATATTGGGTTGTGGATCATGGAATCCGTGAGGACTTCTTCACACCAAGGGTGGTTTCTGACTATATTGCAGTGGGTATATCCTTCAGAAGGACAAAGCACATGAAGAGCAAGAAATTCATATTTGAGCAAGCTCGGTGCAGGGTACTGATATCAAAAACCTTATCAAGAGCTGATGAAACAAACATGATATGGATTCGACCTCGTCCACATGGAGGTTTGTGAAGAAACTTCAATGGATTAAACAATGCTCACAGAAATGGGCAACTGCTGAGATTGAGAACTGTCGAGTGCCGAACGAGGAAGAGCTGAAGCCTGAAGCTGCCGAGTGCCGAACGAGCCGAAGAAATCCACACTGCGATCGGCTTGCTCGCGACTGCTGAGTGCTTGCCGATTCGCCGAAGACTCGACTGTCGAATGGGGGAGATCGGCTTGCTCGCGACTGCTGAGTGCTTGCCGATTCGCCGAAGACCCGATTGTCGAATGGGGGAGATCGGGAGAGGCACGCCGCCCGCCCCGGCACATCCACACGGCCCGCACAGACAGACAGGATGGCCGGATGCCGGATGGGGGAGATCGGGAGAGCCTTGGAACAGCCGCACGGCGCCCAGCCGCCCAGCCGCACAGGACAGAGATGGCCGGATGCCGGAAGGGGAGATCGGGAGAGGCACGTGCGCGGCAGCGACCTTGGAAGAGCCGATCGTCGAGGATAGGGCTGGCCGGATGCGGATGGGGGAGATCGGGAGAGCCTTGGAACAGCCTCACGACGCCCAGCCGCACGACGCCCAGCCGTCCAGCCGCACAGGACAGAGATGGCCGGATACCGGATGGGGAGATCGGGAGAGGAACGCGCTGCCGCGCACGCCAGGTCCTTGCGAGCTGCGACCTTGGAAGAGCCGATTACAGGGATGGCCGGATGCGGATGGGGGAGATCAGGAGATCGGGAGAGCTTTGGAACAGCCGCACGGCGCCCAGCCGCCCAGCCGCCCAGGACAGGGATGACCGGATGGGGGAGATCGGCAGAGCCAATGCGCCGCCGCGGGGAATGTTAAGTGGTGTTAGGGTTACCGATATGTTTACCCCTTTACGGCCGTTCGATCTAACCAATGAACGGTTTAGATTTATTTCTTAAATTTCTTATCGGTATCGGTATTTATCGGAATCGGTAACGAGTGATTCCGATTCCGATTCCGATAACTTACCGGAATTCCGATTCCGATTCCGATAGCTTATCGAAAATATTATCGAACCTCCGTTTAGGGATAAATTAATCGAAATCGGGTCGAATTATCGGAATATCGGATACCGTTTGCAGCCCTAATATATATAGTAGCAAATGCTCAGTGTAAGCCCAGGTTAAGCTCAAACTAAAATATCCAAACCCTGCTTAGTAGCAAAATATTGATATCTTATGGTCTATTTGGTCAGAATAATAAATTTAATTCAGTATTAGTTTTGATATTGGTATTAGACACAATAGAATTGAAAACTATATGCCATCAAAAATCAGAAGTAATATTGACATAGGGACTTATCATAACCAAACATGGCTTGGTTATCTAACATCTTGTTTGGTAATAATATTAAACATCTCCATCACCATTAACCTTGAAATTGATGTTGGCATATATAAATCTTCATAAGATATTTGGCTCTTAATATTAATTTTAAAATGTATAGTACACACAAGACATGAATTGTAACATAAATGTGCACATATATAAATATATATTTTTATTGATACACACTCTCTCTTCTAGAAATATCAATATCAAAATTGACCAAACACTTCATAGAGAAGCATAACCAAAATAATCAAAGTGAAGTTTATAAAAACAGTAGTTTAAATATAATTAAAATTTGAATAATAAATTAGTTGAATTTCAGATATCACATAAGGAAACGAAAGATGCATATTTGATAACACTATTAAACATCTTCACTCTGTTAATTTTAAAATTGCTTTGGATATAAATCATCACAAATATTTGGTTGTTAATATTAATTTTAAATTTTGTAGTAGGGACAAGGCACATTGAATTGTATCAAATTTGTTGTTGATATTCTACTCTTTTGAAATATCAATGTCAAAATTAATAGAAAGCAGAAGTCCCCAGTTAATTCCAAAGTGCTCAATAGAAGTACCCTGAGCCAAGAAAGGTTGAGTCCGGGGTTGTAACTAGGTTTGTTCAGCCTAAATGACTCAAATCTAAAATAAACTCAAAAAGTAAAAAAATATTTATTTATATTTAAATCTTTACATTTTGTGGGCAACTTCCGTTTTCTTGACCTTGTGGACAACTTTCGTCTCTCCCCTATTCCGTAGGTAAGTTTTGTTTTCTCTCCGTTCCGAATTATTTCTAAGAACTCCACTTGTCCAAATTTAGTATATAAATTTGTGTTCTAGTATCATTTTAATTTTCACCCAACATTAGTTAAAAAATAAGAATATTTAGTTAAAATGGTATCCGAACATAAATTTATATATGAACTTAATGCCATGTTTGATAACATTATTAGATACCTCTATCACAATTTTAAAATTGATATTGATAAGAACCGTTAAGAAGTGTTTCGTTAATTGTATCAATTTTAAAATTTGTAGTGCAAACAAAACGTATAATGTAATACAAGTGTCAACTTGTATTACTTTTGATATTGATACTTTATATTAATATCAACATTGATATATTACTAAAAAAATGAAACCCTAACCAGACCGGGCATAATAAATAAGGTTAAGATTATCATATTGAATAAAGAGTACTTGAAAACGTCAGAGGAAGAGAAAGAGGGAGCACATAAATTTATATACGAAACTTAATAAATAGGGTTAAGATTATCATATTGAATAAAGAGTAATTGAAAACTTTAGAGGAAGAGGAAGAGGGAGCACTTAGAATGTGTGTGTGTGTGTGTGTGTGAGAGAGAGAGAGAGAGAGAGAGAGAGAGAGAGAGAGAAGGATGTAAGGATGTAAGAAGGCCAGGATGTAAGGATGTAAGAAGGCCCCTTCCTTAGGAGTATTATATAGACCACAGGGAGCCTTAGGGGCAAGGTTAGCCCCCAACGGTTAGCCTGGGTCAGCATGGGGAGAGTAGGATCTCCCGACTTGGCCCCACCTGACTCAGCCAGGTCGAGCTATTCGAGTCCTGACCAGAGTGGTTAGGACCAAAATTGGGGTCGGGTCGAGTCAGCCCAACCCAATCGCGACCTAACCCGATATTCACCGCACCAAACAGCAAGTTGTGGCGCCATGAAAAACGGATGGTATCATCAAAGGTTAACAAGCAGTGATGCAACCAGAATCCGAGACTCTGATTGCCTTGATTCATTTTGATAGTAACGAATGAATTTAAAATTATTTTCATATCTTATAGATTATTCATATTTTAATAATATATCGGGAGGAGGATATATATGAAAGCCAAGTTCGTGTTTATTTTTTGATTTTAACAGAAAAGGAATATTAAACCTTGATATAATAATATAATATATAAATAATTAAAGCATAATTAAAAATGATTAAAAATAAAAATAAAATTTAATGACGTTAGATAACATTTTGATAATAACATGGAATTTATTAGCTTGTTTTTGATGAATTTTAATTTATAATAAAATTTAAAAAATTAGCAAAATAATGTCATCAACATCATCCAATTTAATTGGAACAGATTCCGAATAATTTAACTTTTTACTAAAATCAGAATCGTTACCCTTTATAGCCTAGTGACAAGCCCTTCCAGTGGTGTGGCTCCGCGGGGGAAGACTTAGGTGTTTGATTACGACTTTATATTTTTGTAACAAAATTTGTCAAAAAATTATTTTTCAACTATTACAAATATATGTTTAAGAGATTTTTTTCTTGAACCAAAAAATTAGTCTCACCTTTTTTCCCATCTTATTTGATCATAACCACTCTGTGTTATCGGATCTCTCCAAATATGACAAATTTATGTCATTCCATGTTTCACACTTTATTTTAATATGAAAATATATAAATAATTATTGTGCAATCAAGCACCCTATTAGAGATTGCATAGATAAACTTTAGTTCATAGAAGCGTTTGGTTGCATAATGAATAACATTTTTATTACAAGAAAACATATTTTTGTAATAAGATTTGTTTAAAAAATGTTTGGCAACCAAGAAACGTTATATTTCTGCCATGTTCTTAACCAGGCTATCCAAAAGTATATAAGCAAAGAAGCATCACGCATAGTATCGGCAATTTCTTCGACCTTATCTGATCAATATACGGCCTAAAATTGATATTTGCAAGGGTGTTCAAGCATTTCTCGGGTGATGTAACACCCTCCTTATTTGCTGATCAGAACAGAACTAGACGGGGTTTGCATCATTACATAAATTGAAATTTACACTAGTTAGGGAAAGAATTTCTAGAGCAGATGATTTAGCTTGCCAATTTCAAGCTTGTACTGTAACATGTCCTTGCTTTTGGTATTCTTTTATGGATGCACACCATACACCAAGAAGAACAGGAAGAAGATAGATCATAGATGTACACTAGTTTGGCTCTCTCTCTCTCTCTCTCTCTCAATCTCTTTGTGCAAGTGAGAACATATATAGATGGTAACATGGCACTTCAATTCTCAAAAGATAATAGTAGGCAAGACAGGTGCCACAAAATCCTACATAAAGATCTCACCCATATTGCCAAGCACAAACAGATGCAGACCAAGAGGCTCCAAGAAGAAACGAACAATAAGTCCAGTACTGGATCTACTTCAAAAAACACCAACTGTTCTCTAATGCTCTCAAAAATCAGCCCTGCTTGGAAAAGCCAGTGTCTTCCGGGGTGTTTGATTGCATCATAAATTGAATTTTTGTTACAATTTTATATTTTTTTAACAATATTTGTTAAAAATGATATTTGACAACTATTACAAATTTATATTTTTAAGGACATTTTTTATCAGACAAAAATTCTGACAATTTTTTGTCTGTGGTTCTCCCACCTTGTTGGGTCATATGTGATTGATACTCACCCTATTTTTTGTTATAACATCTCTCTAAACAAGACAATTTTATGTCAGTGGTTAGCTTATACTTTATTTTAATACAACTTTTGATCACGAAAGCCTATAAAAATTATTGTGTAACCAAACACCTTTTTTTCATTTTCAAAGGGTGGCATGGAGGATCATTAGAAATAGCTTTTATCGACCATGGTGAATGGAGTAACAACGGTAACATAATTGAAGTAAACACTGGCAAGACCTACTGCACCAAGGCCTTAGGAGCCAAGTGAGGTGAAGAACAAGTCGAATGAGTGTATTGCCTGCAGGTCATCGAAGTGGTACGCTACTCTGAACAGGGTTTAAAATAGATGAGAAAGCAAAATGATTATGCTTATTAAGGTGGGAGGGAGAAACCAAAGCATAAGGGATGTGCACTGTTCGATATGTCCAATTTTGGATCATTTTTTTAAAAATAAAAATGAACCAAAAAGAACGCATGCTCCAGACTATATACAGGAGCAAATGAGCTAGAATGCCGAGGAAAGAAGTCGGTGGTCTGATGACAGAAGAGCCAACAACCTGGTGATGGAGCAGAAAATGGCTAGTGTTAACAGTAACATATTAATTGCCAAAGAAATCACCACAGAAGAAATTTTCATAGGTTGGATCAAAACCCAACGATACTGTCAAAATTTGCATAATGGGAAAGAGAAATGACACCTTTTAATGGAAGAAACAAAAATGGAAACCACTAGGTGCAGAGAATGATGGTTCTATCTAGAAAAGAATTACCATTTTACTGCTGTATAAACTAAGAAAAAATTGTAAATAAGTCCCATAAGATCCTTTGTAAAATAATGACAACTTTCGATCTACAAAAGGAAAAAAAACAAACTTGCATAAATTTCCTTCGAATGTGTTTCAGAATAAAGTCAAAAAGAACGAATAAACCTCAGATTCGTTCCTGATTGGGGTGACAAATGTACAAATGGCAGTAAGTGTTGCTTTTTATCCAGAAAATAAAAGTATGCAACCATCGCTACATTCACTTCCATCTCTTGTAGCTTTCTACGCCCAATCTCATGGATGTAACTGTTTGGTGGGAACAAATCGCCAGAGATCAACTGCCACGTCCACCTCTTTTTTCTTGTGGAATTTGTACAGTTGTGGAATATCAAAGCGAAGCTGAAAAAGCAATAAATGAACAAAGAAAGTTTAATTTCAGATATTTCTGCATGCTACATAAATCCTTTTTATCCAATGAATGCCCCCAAAAGTGTATAAGTTTTTTTTTTGCAGTCCCAATATTTGTAGCATGCTTTTCGCCTCTATGCCCTTCTCAGGGACATTCATCTAGTTGATTTGAATACTTAATTCCTCGACTACAAAATGGTAACTGCCCATGAAAGAAGTAAGACCAGATAACCATAGATATTAGTGATATATAAAAGTAAAGAAAGATAAATGGCAGGTATAGGTACGAAATGAAGGGTTTCACTCAAAAGAACCTGTAGAAATATGGGTACTTGCAATTAAAAAAATGTTTCCACATATATTATGCAGTACAAGGGCACTAAGCCCTTTAATGAATCATAAGATTTTATGCACACAGTCCTACAGTCCAAATAATTCCACTCAAGCCTGTATAAGATTTGAGAACGGAGTCTACATAAGACATGCAGAATAGCAAGCATACCTCACATAAGACCTCAGCATTCCTTGCCCTAAAATTCTGCAAGGCCACCCTCTTCACATGCTGCCAAGCATAATAAAAGGAATCACATTTACTACGATGGTTTCCCAATCTCTTCAATCTTTGACAAAAAAGCATAAAGACAGCCCTATACGAACAAGTTGCCAGATGGATATAATATGTAACTATTTTTCTGTGTTCCCAAAAAGGTAATTGACAAGTACATCTGCCTAAGATGGCCAGTAGGTCTGTTTGGAATTTATATGTTATTCGTGGTGGTCCCCAGCAGAACCAGAAAGTATGTGATCATGACATGCCAACTAAAAACTCTGACATCAAAGTGCAATTTCTAGAATCTAGACACAAAACTAAGATTAGCTGCAACTTTTATCACATGAATAATATAACAAAACCATCGGGGGTGGATCAAAATTTTCCTGAAAAAATGCCTACGATGGTAGATCTACAAGAAGAAAAAACAAAAGGTCATCAATATCACCTTATACCAATCTTTTACTTCCTAACCAATAAAAAGACGCACAATAGGCAGCATCAACTGTCAAGAGACATAATTTCTCGGAAAAGGTCCAAACAGGCACTTGCTGGAACTTGAAAGACATACTTTAACCTCACAAACATACAAATATAACTGAAAGGAGAACATATTTCTCTAACAGAAAAAAAATGTAGCAAAACAAAATTAACCTAATCAAACAGAACACATAAAAAAAGTGAATTACAGCTCGAGAGTTCAGAAAACAAAGACACTTAGTCCACACAAGGAAAACAAGATTACCTAATCCGTATGAACTAAGTTTAAGAGTTTGACCATTGATAACTTTGTCATTTGTTTGTGCTCTGTCAGATGGATGAATATAGTAGACATGACTGAAAATTCAATTTCAGTAAGACAAGAGATGCATTTCTAGTTTTTGTTAGCCAAATCTTTTAATCGTACTTTGCCTTGGCATAAGTCTTCAAGATGCATGAACATGCAAATCATACAGGGAATATGGAAAATAACGCTTTTGTACAAGTATAAAGAACAGATGCAAAAGCACTTACTTCTCTGGTGCTCGTTTTATGCAGTGAATAAACTGCTCCAGAGGCAACCTGACAAATAAGGAACATCCAGTTGCAGTTCATCACTACATGGCAAACAATCAACAGATTTCCATACCTTCAGTGCTGTAGACAGAAAGTCCATGTCAATACCCCTTTTTCTTGTCCCAAAAGGAGGATTCATCACGACGGTGTCAACATGTTGTCCTTAAATGGTTTATGATAAAAATAGAAAATAAAAGATGTTACAGATGGTTGATAAGTAACATATTTTATAAATTTATAGTTCTCAATCAGCATCTTTGTAACTCATCAAATTACTAATTAGAGCCATTCTGCATTGACAAGAAATTTGGAATAAGCAAACGCTTTTACAATGTTAAAAAACTGACAAGAAATAGATCCCAAGAAAAAAGAGAATAAGGAATATATCAATGATGGCTACCTCTCAATCTAAAACTGTTGATATCGCATAAGATCAGATTGATGTCTACCTGTATACAATAAAACAAATGTTTTTGTTATGTCCAGACTATAGAATATTGGTCATACAGATGAAATGAGAGTAACCAGGCTATTGCTCTTCGTTATAATAGATTTTTATCAGAGAGATGGATGAACTTTACATACACCATGAAAGGGAAAGCAAATATAGAACAAAGCCCTTTACAAGAGAAAATGGCAAGTGGTCTAAGAGAAGTCCGGAGGACCTTTTAGCAGCCATGTCTGGGCATATCCACCTGACCCACGAAAAGACCAGAATCACATGCTTACAAGTATCACAACCAGCATTTTAGTTACAGAGACTTCGAGGTTAAAATCAAGTACAGAAGGCTGAAAGATTTTCATTAGAAATCAAGATCAACAGGACAGAAAACTTGAATGAAAAAGAAAATCTATTAGATAATTCCAAATAGAAATGCTTAAGAAAAGGGTATAGACAATGACCTGATGACTGTTAAATCCTATGGCAGGAGGCCTTGACCAGTCACCAATAAAGAAAATGATGCGGTACAGAAAGGCAAAACACAGAAATTAAAACGACTAAAATGCTAAACCAGTTTTAAAATGAATTAAAACTAACTAAATTGCCTAAAAATCAATCCTGCTTATTCTTTGTGATTGACGCAGAGGGTCGCCGGGGTATGTGGCTGGCTACATTGGGCCCTGTGGGTGCTTGAGGGTGCAATTGAGCAGGGCTTGTGAGGACCAGCTTGGCAGGGCATCGCAGGCAAGAGGAAGCAGGCATCCGGAAGTGGGAACGTGGCACAAGCTCGACTGGCAAAAGCAAGGGGGTTCGTGGCACCAGCACAATAGCAGCCGGATGGGAACGGGGACAACAGCTCCAGGGTGTTGGGATTATGTGAATGGCAGAACCTTTTGGAGATCGCGCTGCGAGTGTGGAACAGGACCCCGGGTGGTGACATCGTCAGTGACCTTGCATGCGGCTGGAGAGATCATCGGAGGGTGGCGAAGACAAAGCAGGGCAGCGGGCAAACAGAATGGTGACATCGCACACATGGCCAAGAGCAGGGGAAAACAGGGGGGACCATCCGTGCGTGATCAAGGAAGTGCTGGAGGGCATTGAGGTAGTCTGGGGAGGTCACCCGCCGAAGAATGAGCTGTCAGTGAAGATGAAGCCAACCGAACCGCACCGCCGGATCCTTCACTTCGCGTGGACGATCGAGAGTTACTGCTCACGGTAGATCTGAAGAAGAATGTAGCAGACAAGCAGGGGATGATTCAACGCCTCCAAACAGGACAGCTGACAAGCAAGCAGCTCCGTGCACAGCAAACATGGACATAAGGTGCAGCGCACACAACCAAGTTGAGGACGAATGCCGCAGCAGATTGCTGGAGACGAGGAAGAAGATGCCAACACTGATTGGTGCTCCGCTACGTACAGATCTGAGGAGATCAAAGATGTCAGGGCGTTGCTGATCTGCTGGTGTCCAGCACAGGGGAAATGAGGAGGGAAGGGAGCCGGCCTTGATCACTGGGGATCAGAGGAGAAACCGGTCCTCATGCTGGGGGTTGGAAGAAAGAAGACCGGCCTCACTGCAGGAGGTCTGTAGGAGAGAAACTGACAAACGCAGGGAAGAGAGATGGCGGGAAGGAGAATAAGATGGGGCCGAGCCCCTCTGCAGGAGAACCACCATCCGGAGACATTCCAAAAATTCAATATCACTATTTCTCTTGCTTACACGTTGGATGCCCCTTTATAGAGGTGACATATTAACAAAAAGGACCCCATGAAAAAGATATTTATAGACATGACTTAAAACCTAAAAATTCTAAAAACGATTAAAGAATGCTCCTAAAATTTGTCCCCATCAGAAAACAAGAAAGACAACAATAACATTGAAGTCTTAAAATTTTGATCAAAGCAGCACAGCTGTCAACGTGACCAAAGGCTGCATGACCACTTAATCGACAAGGTGCACACTTAAGCCTAGTAGGTGGTGGTCATATGACAAACTCAACTCAAGCCTAAATCCCAAACATAGTCATCAAGGCACACACCTAGGCATTGCCTAGGCACCAAGGCATCTTTCCGCAACCTGATAGATCTTTCTGCACAACTAAAACTTTTTATTTCAGGGAACTTTGCCTCCCTAAAGTCCCCCACAAGGAACAGTGCCCCCTTGCCCCCCACGACCTGATTGTGAAGGTCGACCTGCAATTCGTAGGTGCCAATTTAATAATAGTATAAAAATATTAACATATTTCACACTCACTTGTGATATTAATTATGTTTAAGATTTGTAACTATAAATACAATACTTAAAATTTATAAAGTTCTCTCTTAACCCTCTTTTCTCTCCTTCTCACTTAGTTCAACAAGATTAACTCTTTCCCCAAAAATATATACCCACACATACAAAATTACATAAATAAAATCACAATTACATGTAGGCACACAAAAACACACATTTAGTTATACCATACGAATATAATTATATTTATGTATATATATTTGTATGTAGACAAATATAGCTAGTATTAACATCTAATTATATCTATGTTTATATATGTGTGTATATATATGCATATACACATGTATATATAAACATCTAATTCCTAAGTGGCCGTCTCATCGCTTAAGCAGAATCGGCACCCTTGAACATTGTAGGTATCTTGTTGTCATGACACCTACGATCCCAAATTATTTGAGATTGGTCATAGAGATTCTTTTTTCCACTCATGTTAATTTTGAGTTATTTCTTCAAAATTATTACCTTCCTCCAAGATAACTTATGTCTACTGGGTCCTTTTCGATGTCTACTATTAGATAATGTCCACTTTCCAAGCTAGGAGCTACCTTAGATATACACAGTGTTCGCCGGGTCGTGACCCGGGTCGCGACCCGGCCCCGACCCGGTCGGGTTTGGTCCCGACCGGCCCGGTCGCGACCCGGCCAGGCCGACTCTCCCGGCCGGGTCGCGGGGTCGCGCGGGGGTTGCGCGACCCACTGACCGGGTCGCGCGACCTGGTCATATGACCGTTGCCAACGGTCATGGGGGGTGCAGCCCCCTCCCATTAAGCCCCTTGGAGGCTATTTAAAGCCCCCAAGGGGCTCCCCTTACTCCCAAGTCCCACCCCCCCCACTCTCACTCCCAAGCTCTCATTGCTCTCATTTTGTTCTTCATTTACTTAATTATTTCATTAAGTATTTCATTAGTTCATTTAGTATATTTATTTAATATTTGTTCCATTGATTAGTTAGTTAAGTAGTTTCTTCTTTTTAATACTTATTTACTTACTTACATAGTTAGTTAGCTAGAAGATTAGTTAGATATTTAGTTTAGTAGTTACTTAACACATCATTAGTTGGAAGGTATAGTTAATTACTTACTTAATCATATAATTAGTTAGTCATTCATTTTACATAATTAAAAGTATACTTACATTAGTAGTCACTAATTAACGTCATTAGCTTTTTAAATAATTAATTACTTACTTAAGTAATTATTTACTTAAAAAATATCTTCTCCAAGCCAAACAACTCAAACTACCGGCGCGACCCGGAGTGATTCGGCTTGGTTACATTGCAATTTGATCTCCATGGCGGAGAGAAAAGTGCAATGTAAATATTGCGACAAAGTAATATTCGGTGGTATTTATCGTTTAAAATTTCATCTGCATACGAAGGGAAACGTTCTTCCTTGCACACGGACTCCGCCGGAGGTCGAGCTCAATTTCGTAGGCACCTACAAGCGATGGAGCAAACGAAGGGAACTAGCAAACGGCATAAGAAGACCGTCCGAGAAGAATTGCAACAACCGGGGAGACGTTCCGTACACATTTACGGGACCGGACAAGAGAGGCCGGATATTTTTGGAGACGAAAAGTACGAAGATATGAGAGGTGTTACTCATAAACGTAGTTCATTCTTCTATTTTAAAAGATAATTAAGTAGTTAAATACTTAAATATTTCTTAAATAGATGACCTCTTACGGGGAATGGAAGCAAGTTGAAGATCATTCGCCGACGAAGAGTTCCATGTACGCACCGGCCGAATGACGGGTCGAGGTGTCCGGAAGTGGGAGTGGTCGAGGAAGTGGAAGAGGATTCAACAACCAACCGCAAGATGAGGTTTATGATCTCACACAAGACGACGACCCGGCAGTAGGTCCCGTGGATCCCGTAATCACCAGACCACGACAACGTCAAACGACAATCACGACGGCGATGAAGAACCTCAAATTATGTAAGGAGAGGATTAGCCGGGCAACGTCAAGGTGGTTTTTTCACCACAACATTCCGGCAAATGCCGCGAAGGGACCATACTACGAGAACATGATCAACACGATCGCAGACCTCGGGAGGGGAGTGCCTGGTCCAAACCCAAAGGAGATATACAATGTATATCTTCCTATGGAGGTGCAAGAAACAAAGAAGTACGTGGCATCATTTGAACGAATATGGGAGGAACGAGGTTGCACGTTAATGACCGACGGATGGACCGGTAATTAAATTTTCTTTTACTCATTTATATTAAATGTATAAACATTCTTTTTGGTATAACTTAGTTAATATCTTATACTTAACGGTATAGCGGGAAGGCAATGATCGATTTCTAGTGTACGATCCAAGTCGGCACGGTCTTTTGGAAGTCGGTCGACGCATCGGGGACAGTGTAAAAGAATGCGGAGTATCTTTTACCAATTGATAGATGGAGTGATAGAAGAAATAGGAGAGAGCCGGGTAGTTGATGATGTAGACAATGCGGCCGGTCGGATCTTTATGGTCGAAAAGACGAAGTTGTATTGGACACCTTGTTCGCGCTCTTTAGACTTGATGTTGGAGGATATATGCGAGGATCCTCGAATAGACATGGTAGTTAAGCTGCTTGAGTTTATTTCTTCGTTTATTTATAACCGCAACTTTGTCCTTGCAACATGAGGGAACACGGCTAAGGGCGAGAGTTGTTACGGCCCGGTGCAACCGGTTCGCCTCATTATATTTTCTTAGAAAGTTTATTGAGTCGAAGAGCTACGCTCGAATGGTCATTTCACGGGTTGGGGTAGTTGGATGGCTAGATGTAACTCATCGGATAAGAGAAAGGGAAGAAAAGTAGAAGAGACGATAGAGAGTGGAGATTTTTGGAAAGTTGTAAAGAAGACGTTAGACATCGTCGACCCATGGTAGTGAAGGTACTAAGGATAGTTGACGGAGATAGAAAAACGAACGTGGGGTATTTATATGATGCGATTGAGAGAGCGAAGGAAGAAATCTCGAGGCAGTGTCCGACTTCGCCAAGTGGTGGGATATTATAGATCGTCGGCGGGAACGTACATTACATCGACCACGTACGTACGGCGGGTATATTTTCTTAAACATTCTTAATTTTTTTATTAATCGAAAGTTATGTATAAGTTGTTTACTAATACTATTTGGTTCGTATGTTACTTTTTTCGACGAATCTTTGCTATAGTCCACATTTCAAGGCAACGAACGAGCTATTAGATGACGTGAAGAGCGTCATCCGACGGTTGCTTAGTGACGACGACCGGACTATTATCGCTTGCAACAAGATGTATGATTACAGAATGCGGAGTTTTCACTTTGGAACGAGCAGAGTTGAATGAGCTGTGATCCGGATCGGGATCGACCGATTCTTGGATCGGATCGGTACCTACCGATCCGATTCCAGTTGGAATTAGCGATCCAGCCGGGAGTCCCGGCTGGATCGGCCGGAATCGGTAGGATCGGTCGATCCCGGACCGATCCACCCGGATCGATCCCAAAATCGGTTGATCCGGACCGGTCGCCGGAGCCGGAAGACCCGAGGAATCGAGCCGATTCGGGATCGATCCGGATCTGTTTTCGTCCGATCGCCTTTATTTGGGGTCGATGGGCCCGATTCTCCCCCGCTTGCCTGCCTTACCTTCTTCTCCTTCCCCGAGGTTCCGCGGAGATATAGGGCTTCCCTGTGAGCGATCCGGTTTGTTGGAGGGCCGATCAGGCCTTCCCGAGGGCGATCCGGCCTTCCCCGAGGGCGATCCACCTACGAGGTTTGTGGGGGGGGGACCTTCGATCTCCTCTTCCCCCCCCCCCCCCCCCGGGCCTTGGCCACGGCCGCCATGGCCGGCCGGCTGCGGGTTTGGGATCCCCCGTAGGGGGGGAATATTTCACCCCCGATAGGGGGTGGAATTACACCCCCGAAGGAGTCTTAATCACCCACTTTCGGGGGTGTTGAACGATCACCCCCGAAGGGGTGACTTTTTTTACGGTGCCCCCCCCCTGGGTGGGGGGGCGGTATAAAATCCCCCCCGTTGGGGGGTGAAATAATCACGCCCCCGATGGGGGTGGGTACACCCCGAAGGGGTCTTCAAGCACCACAACACCCCTTCGGGGTGTTGAACGATCACCCGAAGGGGTATTTATTTCTGATGCCCCCGGGGTGGGGGGGGGGGGCTGTATAAAATCCCCCATTGGGGGGGATTAAATTCACCCACAATGGGGGTGGAATTGCACCCCCGAAGGGGTGCTAATCACCCCACCGGGGGTGTTGAACGATCACCCCGAAGGGGTATTATTTCGTGCCCCCCCCAGGGGGGGGGGCGTATGAAATCCCCCCGTTGGGGGATTATTTCACCTACGATAGGGGTGGATTTAATTGGCTTTAATATTGTGTACGGTTTTATGTGTTGTAGATAAGATGTCGGACGAGGAACGTAGCCGCCGGACCGCCGAGAATTTCGTGACATTGGATGGCAACATAGCCGTCTCCTTGATTCGAGGAAGAAGAGAGTTAGATGCGAAGTGGTGCGCAAAAAGAGATGAATGGAGGTGTGTATCGGCTCGAAGCAACGTATAGCCGGGACGGGTGGCGATGTAAAGAAGTGTGATAAAGTACGAATTTGGGCGAGGGGTTATATAGCGCGGAAGGGCATCGCGGAGGGAGGTGAGGGTGGTTTGAGACAAGACCTACGACGAGTTGCTAGGTCGGAGAGACGCCGATCTTATGGCGGAAAGAACGAAAAGGGAAAGGGCCGGCCACGTGAAAGGGTCCAAGATGATTCTTCATCTTCATCAGATGAGGAAGATGCTCAGGTTAGGAGAGCCGTTCATGAGAGTAGGGCTCAGGCCCGTGAGGATGAGGAACGAAGATGAGGAGCAGGAGGTTCGGCTGCTAGACGATTTGATGTGGGGGCGGGCACACGCCCTGTTCGAGAGCCTGAAATTCGGATGACACATTACATTCGGCCGATGCCGAACGGGGAGACAACGCCATGTATAGGGAGAGTGGCGAGAGGTCGGAGGGTATAAAACGAGCATTTAAAGGGGTGAAGGCATCGGCGGGGCGACGAAAGCCTAAAAGCATATGGTCGAAGTTCTTTCTACGTACGGAGGTAAAGATTTGTTGAAGTTGTGGTTAGCATTTGCTTGTCGATATGACTTTCTTGTTAGGTTAGTTATTATTAACAACCCTCTCTTTTCACTTATCTTGTTTTTGAATTTGTAGGTGTCCGGCACGTACGGCCACCGGTCCGTATTTCCGGACCGTGGTTGATGCGATTGGTGAGGCCGGGCTTGGGTTGAAAGCCCCACACGCCAGAAATATATATATGAAACGAGGCTTGGATGAGGAGGTCGATGAGTTGACCTCGTGGATAGATGGATTGAAAACCATACGGAAGGAGAGGGGGTGCCTTGTAATGTGCGATGGATGGGCTTGGAATCACGAGGAGGTCACTTATAAACTTCCTTGTGTATTGTTACGAGGGCACCGTATTTCGAAGTCGGTTGATGCATCGAATTCGGAGTGAAAAATGCAGTTACTGTTGGCTTGATGAACGTGGTGGATGAGATAGGGGAGGCCGACATTGTGCGGTTTGTCACGAACCGATGAGGCCTCATGTAAATTTGCGAGAAGAAGCTAATGGAGGCCCGACCTCGCTTGTTTTGGGTGCCAGTGCGGCACGTTCTATTGGTGATGTTAGAAGATATTGGCGGGGATCTTGTGTCGAGTCCTTGGTCGACGAGACGACTTATCACCTCGTTTATCTGTGGCCATCCACGACTTTTACGTATCGTAGGCGGCCGGCTGATGGTCGTGATTTGATCGACGGGTCCCTTGGAATTTGCCACTCGTTTTATTGCATTAGAGAGCTTTATCTGGTACAATTTAGTTTAAAAGGTTCATTCTCTCCTTTGCTTATCGGGAGTACATGGATACGTACGGGAGCTCCTTGGATCGGTATGAGATCTTCTTAGATGGAGCGGTGATAGAAGATAACGAGGTGGTGGGAGAAGGTGCGGTAGTACTTGTCGTCATAGAGCCTTTGGTGCGAGTACTTAGGTTGGTGGATTCGAATGACGAAAATCGGATGGGGTACTGTATGATGCTATGGATAAAGCTAAGTTGAAAATTAAGAGAAGACGACGAGGGTTACGAAAGTGGTGGAAGGTGATTGACGACGGATGGAATGGCTCTACACGCGACATTAAATGCTTTGCGAGGTATAATTTAGTAGTGTATTATGGTCGTGATTACAAGTTATATTTTGTGTATTACCCCCATTGTCTTTAAACTAATGGAGTAATAATGTTGTTACGGGGTACTTGGCAACCCGAGGATACGGTATGGTGGCCAAGTATGTAATGATGAAGTATTATCGGGCACGCTATACGTAATTAAACGACTATGTAAGACCCGAGAAGACGAACGTGCGGCGAGGTTGAAGTAAGTAATACGTTTCATATTAATTAAACTTTTAACTTTATCTCGAATAGAAGATAAGCTGATTTAATTTGTGTTTTCGGATGACTTCGTACGAGTAGCACGGGTGGGGTGTACGGGGATCCGGATTTGTAGTACTCGCGCGATAGGGTCCCCCAGTAATATGCTTTACCGAATTAATGACTCTTTGGTAACTTGATTTTTTTACATAACGTTGCGATGCGTATAATTGTCTTCTTTACAATTACGGTGAGTGGTGGATTATGGTGACAAACGGGGCGGATGGAATCCACTCGCGGCCGTTGCGATTCGGGTGCTAAGTCGGAGCATCGTCGTCAGGTGCGAGAGAACTTGGAGCACCTACAACCTTATTCATACGAAGAGGAGAAATAGGTTGAAGATAGAAAGATTGGAGAAGCTTGTCTACTGCCATTATAATATGAGGCTGAGGATCAAGAATATCAAAGATAGGTAGAAGACATCGGAGTAGAGATTTGTACAGTTTGCAGGTGGATTGTACCAAAAAAGAGCACAGGCCCAAGCCACTCAGGGCTTGTCCCAGGCGGATGTGGACTTGGAATATCTATTCCAGAGAAGAACATCCAACTTGCGGCGTAGGTGGAAGACAAGGATGCGAGGAGAGCCGGAGTTCGACCCGAACGACGGATGCGTGGGCCGAAGGAGAACGACGAGCGTCGTTGGTGAGGAAGAAGACATGCGAGGAAGGCCGAAGAAAGTCAAGTTCCGTGCACGGCTCCGCTTACGATCCACCCGGACTACGGCTTCTCGAGAGAGACATCGAGCTCCCCCCCCGGCTACGGCTCGGCTCGGATTCCGATTGCGGGTCCATCTACCACCGCCACCGAAGAATGGTGGATTATTTAGGGCTTTAAAGAAAGTATGCTTACCTTCGCGGCCAGTAAGTCGAGGAGATCCTACATTGAAGAGGAAGAAATTAAGTATCGAACGACGACATCGTCTCCTTGACACGAGACCACTCGGCCACCTTCATCGGATGAGGATGAAGAAGAATTTGTCGCACCCGCGCAACAACGGCGTACGGGGGTGGAGGTGGAGGTGGGGGTGGCGGAGGTGAGGGTGGCTACTAGTAGTGCGCGCGCGAGTGGAGCGGTACGGATGATTTGAGTGATAAAAGACACTTATGTTCGAGTGGCGAGGGCGGCGGACGGCGGGCCGAGGATGAATGTTTTTGACGACTTTGCATCTTCCCGTCGAGGAGCCTCGGACGGTGAGCACGGCTGTCCACCTCGCACCGTCTTTTCTACCTCACTCCGGCCCGGATCGGGGAGTTTTATGAGTTTACCGACATGGCCCGAGTCTTTATTTTCTTATGGATACGGGCCGGATTATGGTGACCTGTCCCGTGGAGATTTGCGAGAGAAAATCGGAATGACCGAGGATAGAGATCCGGATACGTCGTACTCGGACATTACCATAGTTGGTGGTGATGGCATATGTATAATGTATTTCTTTGTTTATTTCACGCGATGTAATATGAGACTATGAGTGGTAAGAAGAATATGTGTTGTCTTATTGTGTGATTGGATATGATTGTTTGTTTGGTAAAAAAATGTATCTTATTTGATGTATGATGTGTTCTATTGTGTGATTGGATATGATATGTGTTCTATATGATTGATTGTTAATTTGTTATATGTACGAGTGTTCCCTATATTTTTTTCACATTTTTCCGAGTCCTATGTATTTTTATTGATTTTTTGGGCGATTTTTTCAGATTTTTTCATAGAGCAAAAAAAAAAAAAAAAACCGATCCAGACCGATTCTGGATCGGCCTGGATCGGTCCGATCCGATCCGATCCGGATCGGATCGGACCCCACCGATCTAGGATCTGATCCCGATCTCGCGATCCTTGGTGATGCTACTAAGTCCGGGTACGTAGAAATGTTTTCCATCACTTAATTAATCAAAGTTTACTTAGATAATAATGTAAGACATTCAATTTATGCAGCTGATTGGTGGATGGACCATGGTAAAGTACCCGGGTACGAGGACTTGGCGGACGTAGCCATCGAGGGTCTAAGTCGAGCCAGCTTCGGCTTCGAGTGGCGGGGCGTGGTACAGTTCGGCAGTTCGCAAAGTAAAGAAATAGGTTGACATCGAGGAGGGCGAAGACCTCGTGTATTGTCGGCTACAACGTGAGGTTAAAGTTGAGGAATTTGGAGAGAATGAAGCACGACGGGATAGAGCAAAGAGTTGGATATCGCGAGCGGCGGGACGTTCGGTCGAGGGCCGCATTGAAGATGAGGACATCGATTTGGATCGAATATTCTACGAGAAGAACTCCTTGGAAAGCTTGGGTCAACGGCCAAGAAAGGTTGGGAGAAAGGAGTTCAACCAGGAGAAGGCACAATGGGGGCCGGAAGGAGTGCTCGACGATGTCCCTGGCCGAAGAATTGCGGATCCCTCCCTCTGCAGCAAGCGCCGAGAAGGGCGGAGAAGGAACTAGTCGAGGTACGCGAAGTAGGCGAAAAGGTAAACAAGTTATGGCCCGGTCCTTTTGATATTGCGGATGCGTACGGTCGAAGACGATCGAGAAGATACGCGGAGCCGAACATCCGAGTGCGATGTACCGGACGTCGGGGATTCGTCGTCGAATAGTAGCGGCGATGATGGTGCGGATACGGGGGCGCGAACACTTTACTGGTACGAGGGACCTCGAAATCCTCCCGTATCTCCTACAACGTCGTTACGTTTCTTGGCGAGGAGCGATATACTCGTGCGACCCCGAATGCGATGCGTGGTAGAAGGCCGCGAGGTAGAGGAGGTCATCGTAGCCGTGGGTTGGAGCGAAATACCACGATGCCTCCGACTATGTGTATGATTCATCCCGGCTCTTGGTTCCCCTACGTACGATCGAAGTATTGTGGAATGAATTATGTGGAGTCATCGGATACTTCGATCGATCGACTATAGTTATGGTGACTCGTTTGGATCGAGTCTTAGGATGGTTTCTAGAGACGACGAATATGATCGTCGTGTGTACGTGTATCGAGCTTTGTACTCGGCCGAATGACAAGGGGAGAGTACATCAACTATCTACAAAGTGTAGAACACATCACGTTGGAATAAAATTGATGTATTATTTATTTAAATCATGTCATTTATTTTTTCCAATTTTTCTGTAATTTTTCAGATTTTTTTCGTATTTTTCGTATTTTTTTGAATTTTTCAAAAAATAATAATTAAAAAATGGGGTCGCGACCCGGTCGCGACAGGGTCGGCCTGGGGGTCCCGCGACCCGGTCGCGACCCGCGACCCCTCCCTCCTCGGATATACATTTAATATATCCAAGAAATCTCAATGTCCCTTTTATCAATTTGTCTACAATTACCATTACTCTTATATTGTCTCTAATATATTTATTACGTATTCTATCTAATTTATTATAACCACACATCCATTTTAACATTCTCATTTCATCAAAAACTATTTTTAAAATATATATTTCTTTTAATGTCCAACATTCACTACCATAGAAGTATTATAACTATGCCATAATTTTTTCAACTTTAATGGAATCTTACAATCATATAGAACCCTTATAACCAATCTTTGTTCCATCCATCTTGCATTAAATTTATAGTTAATATCCCCATCGCATTCTCTATCGTTTTCAATAATTTAACCAAGATATTTAAATCAAATACTTTGACATAGTATTACTCCATCTAACATGTGAGAAAAAAAATTCCTATGTACAAATAAAAAAATGAATACTACGTAACCCAAGATAAATATAAAAAACATCACATGTTAAACATAGCTTTGCGCAATTACCACCCATGCTAATATCATATGAAGGTGATCCCTCCACAACTAAATGTAATTATGTGCAATTATGAAAGTAAAAAAAAAATACACGATAATAGATCAATAGACCAATAGACTAACAAGAATGGGGACGGGTTGGCTGGCTTGTGCTGACTTATGTGTGCAACACAGCAACAGTTTGAGATTATGTCAAATGGTATTAAAGCAACAACCATGATGCACGCAGCCACAAAGACAGTAGAAATCAGCAGTGCTGACTGCTAACTGTGAGCACCCAAAGTAGGTTCAAGGGAACATCAAGTGATTCCCTCTCCAACGATAGCATGTTCAAAAACGTATACACATAAGAAATGATGCATTAGGACTGTCTGAGTATGCAACTATGTAGACCTTTGTTGTGGAGGAATTGGTGGCTTGCTGATGCGGGACGGGAGAGGAGGTGCCGCCATTCTTGCGCGCGTCGGCGGGCACGAGGAGGATGTACCGAGCTGATGGGGTGCTGAACCGGACCGGAGCCAAGCCGAACCGAACTGAAAGGTGTTGAACCGACCTTGGACCGCGTTGAACCGCGTCGAACCGGGCTGGAAACTGCTGAACAGGGCCCGAAAACCACCGAACCAGACCTCACGGCCGCTGAACCGGGCCCACAAGGGCTGAACCGGTCCCAAACGGCCCTGAACCGGCCTTGGAAGAGCTGAACCGGTCCTAAACCGGTCTGAACCGGGTCCAGGAAGCCTGAACCGGACCTGAAACAGCCTCTGGGGGCCTGAACCGGTCTGAACCGGCCCTAAGCCGGGGTAAACCGGAGTGAACCGGGCTCGAACCCGGCTGAACCGGCCACTGGCCCGGTCTGGCCCGTGGGCCGCGTACGCGCGAGCCGGCCGCGGCGAACCGGCGTTGCGTGGCTGCGCGGCCGGTCGCGAGTAACTCCCGGGGGGGGTCGTGGCGGCTGTATAGGGGGCGGACCCGGGCGGGGGTCGTGGCGCGCTGTCGGTGGGCCCGACCGAGAGAGGGGGAGCTCGGGAGGGTCCGGGGGGGCCGCTGGGCGTCCCCGGCGGCTGAAGGGGGCGGAGGCCCTCCGCCTTGCTCGCGATGGGATTCCGGCGGTCGCGGCGGCCCCGTGAGCCGGGGACGGAGGGGAAGGCCCCCGAGGCGTCCAGGGGCTCCTACGGCACCGTCCGACCCTCCTCTCCTCCTTTCCCCTTCGTCGTCGCCGGCTCGGCCCGCCGGAAACGGAGTTGCTCGCGGAGTCTTCGACGGGCGATGGAAGACGGGCTGGGTACGGCTCGCGGCGGCTGGGGAGGCGGGAAGGCGTGGTTCGTAAGGGGCCAATAGTCAGCGCGGGAGAGGCTTCGCGGGGGGTAGGGAGGCGTCCAAGTGGAGGTGGTGGTCGGTTTAGTGGCTTGCGCAAAGTGTCGCCGCGGGGGGCGGACAGACCGGAGGGGGGGCCTGCACAGCCGTTCCGAAGGGGGTCGTGAGGGAGCTTCAGCAGGGGAAGGGGAAGAGGAGGGCTGAGCGGGAGGAGGTGGGGGAGGTCCGGACGGACCTACGGCAGGATCTCGACGAAGGCGGCCGACGCGAGGCTCGAAACATGACGGGACAGGGGAGAAGGCACCGACCTAGCTCCGGAGGGTGAGGAGGAACACCGGGAAGGGAGGGGAGAACCGGGAGCACCCGGACGAGGGAACGACGCCGACGTCGGAGGGGGAGGGGGGAAAACACGAGCTTCTCTCGCTTCAAAACATCCATCTCTATCTTTCATTCAAAGACTTGGGCTCTTTAAATAGAGCTGGACATTACAAGATGGACTTCTAAAAACCCTAATTACATATATGTCCTCTAAAAGACTAAAATAAAAAGAAGGACTCAAAGGACTCTAAATACTCAAATAAAATGCATAAAAATAAAAATCTAATACTTCGAAATAAAAGAAATAAATACGACGTCTCCTCAAGACCCCGAAAACGCTATCTCCAAACAAACGGACGATCCGGTCCGTACCGGTCCCCATCATTCTCCCCCGGTTGCGAAAAACTCGTCCTCGAGCTTCAGAGTGCCGTACGATCAATACGGTCGCCATCGAAACCGAGGACGGCGTGTAAAGGGCTCGGGTGATGATGAAGTCGGGACCGAAGCTCCAAGGTGACTGCGTAAGGTGACCCGTGACGGTCGTAAGTGGCCGCTGCTCCGTGTCCGGGTACTCTATCGAGTCAACTACGCGCGGATCCCTCCGGAAATGCTCGTGGTCGCCCGTCGCCAGCCTCCATAACCCGTGCCGTCAACTCGGTCGATGGCTCGATCGGTCTCGCCCGACAAGGTGTCGCTCGTCGTCGCCTCCAAACAAGAACACCGTAAGCCGCTGGCACCAACCTCGATGACTCGTCTCGCTCGGCATCGATGTTGCATTGTCGCTCGTACTCGCGGCAAGCTCGGACCGGCCTCATAAGCTACCTCGATAAGCGTGTCGTCGCTCCTCGGGCATGTCATCAAGGGCATAAGTGTTGCCGACAGCATCGGCTCTATCGCGTTCGTACTCTTTGGGGTCGCAAGGCAAGCTCGAGCGAATGTGTCCAAATCGTCGCCGATCAACCAACCACTCGAACCTGTGACGACAGTCCCCGTAGGGCACTATCTCGCACCAGGCTTCTTCTACGTACCGCACTGTCCCTGGTCTAAGTCGGCCTCTGACAATACGAGCAAACTGGATATAAGCTCGACCATCCTCGACCAGCTGTTAATCTGGAGCGATCAACTCGAAAAGAGACTGCGAGATGACGTTGCATGAAGAGCTGGACAGAAATGCTGTGGTATGCACCTCCAACGGTAATGTGACGTCAAAACTGAAGTGCCGATGTCCCGCGCAATGTAAGGATCCCGACTCGTGGAAACAAGTCGGCGCAGGCTCTGATACCAAACTGATGCGGGACGGGAGAGGAGGTGCTGCCATTCTCGCGCGTGTCGGCGGGCACGAGGAGGATGTACCGAGCTGATGGGGTGCTGAACCGGACCGGAGCCAAGCCAAACCGAACTGAAAGGTGTTGAACCGACCTTGGACCGCGTTGAACCACGTCGAACCGGCCTGGAAACTGCTGAACCGGGCCCGAAAACCACCGAACCAGACCTCACGGCCGCTGAACCGGGCCCACAAGGGCTGAACCGATCCCAAACGGCCCTGAACCGGCCTTGGAAGAGCTGAACCGGTCCTAAACCGGTCTGAACCGGGTCCAGAAGCCCGAACCGGACCCGAAACAGCCTCTCCGGGGCTCGAACCACCCTCGAACCGGCCCTAAGCCGGGGTAAACCGGAGTGAACCGGGCTCGAACCCGGCTGAACCGGCCGCTGGCCCGGTCTGGCCCGTGGGCCGCGTACGCGCGAGCCGGCCGCAGCGAACCGGCGTCGCGTGGCTGCGCGGCCGGTCGCGAGTAACGCCCCTAGGGGGGTCGTGGCGGCCGTATAGGGGGTGGACCCGGCGGGGGTCGTGGCGCGCTGTCGGTGAGCCCGACCGAGAGAGGGGGAGCTCGGGAGGGTCCGTGGAGGCCGCTCGGCGTCCCCGATGGCTGAAAGGGGCGGAGCTCCTCCGCCTTGCTCGCGATGGGATTCCGGCGGTCGCGGCGGCCCCAGGAGCCGGGGACGGAGGGGAAGGCCCCTCGGGGGGCGGCCAGGGGCTCCTACGGCACCGGCCGACCCCTCCTCTCCTCCTTTCCCCTTCGTCGTCGTCGGCTCGGCCCGCCGGAAACGGAGTTGCTCGCGGAGTCTTCGACGGGCGATGGAAGACGGGCGGGGTGCACGGGCTCGCGGCGGCTAGGAGGCGGGAAGGTGGTTCGTAAGGGGCCAATAGTCCGCGGGAGAGGCTTGCGGGGTAGGGAGGCGTCCAAGGGAGGTGCGGTGGTCGGTTTGTGGCTTGCGCAAGGTCCGCGCGGGGGGCGGACAGACCGGAGGGGGGGGCCTCGCGGCTGCTCCAAAGGCGGGGGTCGCGAGGGAGCTTCACAGGGGAAGGGGAAGAGCAGGGCTGAGCGGGAGCAGGTGGGGGAGGCTCGGACGGACCTAGGGCAGGATCTCGACGAAGGCGTGGACGGAGGCCGGAAGCATGACGGGACAGGGGGAGGAGGCACCGGACCCAGCTCCGAGGAGGCAGGAGGAACACCGGGAAGGGGAGGGGAGAACCGGGAGCACCCGGAGATGAGGGAACGACGCCGACGTCGGAGGGGGAGGGGGGGAAAACATGAGCTTCTCTCCTTGCTTCAAAACATCCATCTCTATCTTTCATTCAAAGACTTGGGCTCTTTAAATAGAGCTGGACATTACAAGATGGACTCCTAAAAACCCTAATTACATATATGTCCTCTAAAAGACTAAAATAAAAAGAAGGACTCAAAGGACTCTAAATACTCAAATAAAATGCATAAAAATAAAAATCTAATACTACGAAATAAAAGAAATAAATACGTCGTCTCCTCAAGACCCGGAAGACGCTATCTCCAAACAAATGGACGATCCGGTCCGTACCGGTCCCCATCACTTGCACCCTATATAGATGCATTGGAGCATTTGTGTAAGATGACCTCACAACTTTGAAGGCTAGTGAAGTCAAGCTGCAAGAATGTATAGAGCAGGTTACAACCATGCAAAAGTAGGCATGGAGTGCAACAAAAGTTTTGCAGGAACGTGAGCAAGCTCAACTTGCAGGATTAAGTTTTGACTAATATCATAAGCTCAGTGGAAAGAAATGTGACATTATGCAAGGCCCGGCTTAAGAATCGCAATATCTTGATAAGGCATGTGACACAAATGAGCTATAAATCTTTTTGTTTGACATAAAGTAGGCCTACTATGTTGTGTCCAATGACTGAGAAAGCGAAACTCAACGTTGACAAAATATACGTGAATAGTGACACCAACTTGTAATATGTCAAGTGTAAAGATAAGAATATGCTGCAATAACATACAACATTATCTCGTAGAAAAAAACTTGAAGAGAGAGTTTAAGCATTAACATTTTCCCTAGAATGTGAAGCTCTCTATGCAGAAGACATTGCAAAACCTCCAACAATCTAGACTAATGCAGTAATATATGAAGCAATTCAGGTGCTCCTATATTGAACACGATATAATGAAGGACAAACTCTTCTACTTGAGGACCTGTGGCCATAGACGGGGATGAATTGTTGCATCATGAAATCAGGGACGTGGTTGCAACTTATTTAATGACTAAGTGCTAGGAGGACTACTCAAGGCCAAAAAGGCCCCACTGCATAACAACTACATGGCAAGGGCAGCTCGCTTGTGTATGAGTTGTTGAGAGGTTGATTACAAACAAAGGCAGTGATAAGTCAAGCAACAAGCAGAAAATCGATTGAACAACTAGATTCTTCTAATTTTGACAAAAATATGAACAAGCAAGACAACTCAGGAGGAGCCCACACAATCCATGAAGATACCTTATATGGAGGAGTTGCAAGACATTGAAGACCTAAGCCCATGAATTGGGACATTTTGACTATAAAATGTACAAAATACTCAAGTGAGAAAGTTAAGTACAACGAAACCTTCTTTTGCAAATGAGTTGATGCTTATGAATATGACCCTGAATAGAAAACCAACAAAGACAATAATTAATATATGGGTTGTGCACAGCATCACCTTGTATGCTGAGAATTACTAACTAGGTCTTTGTATGATGCTCGATGTCAGCTACATCAAATCAAATGATATGAACTCTAAGGCCCAGGTAACTACCACACTTGCCAGAAACGAGAGGATGAGAGTCAGTTCATGGACTGGCATGAGTGATTTCTTGTCAATACCCATGGACCACTTATCTAGTTTAACGGGATGGAGTTCGTCCATAACTCTTGAGTATAGTGATGCCTTTCTTAAAATATATATATGCTTAACAAGCACGGAGGCACCTTGCATTTTCCTGGTAACGTGAAGTGCTAATAAAAGGTAAGAAATGCTGATGACATGCCCTCTATGGAAAGCGTGGTGAAACATGTGGCCAAGCAGTAGGTCTCATGTCAGCGTGTGTCAAAGCCAAGGTGGAGGCAGCCCCACTAGAGGAGTTGCACTTCATCAACAAGGAGGATGTGGCAAAGTAAAGAAGGTGGAGAAGAGTTGCCGTGTGCCAAGCATGCACAAAAATGCGAAGCACCCTCCATTCAATGAGCATGTAAGGAGTAAATAGCATGGTTTACAGAATTTGCCGGATTGGATCAAAATCGGCCGATTCTTGAATTGAATCAGTCAGTCTCGATCTGATTCTGGCCTGAAGGGCCGATTCCATCTGAAATTCTGGAGAAATCGGTCGAATTGAACTAGATCAATCTGATTCGACCGATTATGACCTAGAATCAGTCAATCCTATCCAGACAACTTAAGTCCCGATGGTGGATCAATATTGGGCTCGATCTAGACCCGATATCAATCCAACATTGGTCTTGAAGGGCCAATTCCTGTCCTCAAGTGTAGGGCTCCCAATTCTTGGTGATTCTGGTGGCATCCAGGTGATTCCAGCGGTGATCTAGTCGATTTCGGTGGTGATCCAGCAATTCAGGCAAGGATCCAAGCGATTTAAACAGATCCAGGCGATTCCGATGATCTAGCTCTTTTGACAGCAATTTCAACTGCGATTCCAGCGACGTGGGTTGTCTTTGGTGGCGATTTTTCCTCAATGATCCATCATTTCAAATCGTTTGTGAGTTTTCTTCTCTCGAAACCTCTTAAAAATGTGTTTAAAGTCCCTTAGCTCCCCCCCCACCCACACCTTTCACTTTGTCCTAAGACCGAATAGCCCCTCCCCCCTATAGGCCGAACAGCTCCATTAGAGGGTTGTTCTCTTCCTAGGCATCCCCTAAACAGCCTTTAGTACTCTTTAATCTAATTATTTCATTGTTTATCTTGATTGTTTAATTTTTTAATTGATTTTTCATTACTTATAGTTACAAGTAATGGCTAACCACAACGAAGATGATGTAACAACAACACGTGATATTGGGTGAGAGCATGGACATATGGTGGATGCGGCCAAGAAAATAGTCAAATACAAGTGGTGTGGGAAAGAGATGAATGGAAGAATGTACCGACTGAAGCAACACATTGTCAGGGTTTGTGGCAATGTTAAAAAATGTGGCAATGCCTACAGAGATTAGTGAAGATATTAAAGGCTACCTTACGAGAAGAGTCTCATAGAGAAAGATTAAGATCAAACAAAGAAAGGATTTTTATGATGAGCTTCCAGAGAGGAGGAGGGAAGAGGTGTCAACCTTTTAAAAGGAAAGGGAAGGCAAGAGATGAGGTTGAACATGATAGTGAAGATTTAACTTTGAACTTAAAAAAGTTATGCATACAAGTAAGCATGCATAAAGAGAGAATGAGGAGAGGAGGAGGGGAGCAAGAGGGTTCAAAGTTGACCATGCCTTTCGTCAATCACATTTGACGCGACCTACACCTAGTGAGGATATGGGTATGAGAGCAGGAGATGGGACATGACGTCGATCGCCCAGCTCCCACACCAGTAAGAGGAGATGAGTATTTGTATAGAAAATAAACTACCTCACATAGAACTCTTCAGTAAGCAATGAAAGGGTAAAAGCAGTAAGAACCATGGAATGCCGGGTCGCGACCCGGGTCGCGACCCGGCCCCGACCCGGTCGGGTTTAGGCTCGACCGGCTCGGTCGCGACCCGGTCGGGGCGACTCCCCCGGCCGGGTCGCGAGTCGTCTCTCGGGTCGCGCGAGTCGCGCGACTGCCGGTCGGCCGGGTCGCGCGACTCCGGTCCGGCAACGATCACACGACCGCCGCTGCACCGTTGGCAACGATCTCGCACCGTTGCCAACGGCCTGGGGCGCAGCCCCTGCGGGGCTCTCCTTACTCCCACCCCCACTCTCACTCTCAACCTCTCGTTGTGCTCTACCGCTCTCATTGCTCAAACTTTTTTTCTCATTTACTTAATTATTTCATCAAGCATTTCATTAGTTCATTTAGTATATTTATTTAATATTAGTTCCATTGATTAGTGGGTTAAGTAGTTTATTCTTTTTAATACTTATTTACTTACTTGCATAGTTAGTTAGCTAGAAGATTAGTTAGATATTTAGTTTAGTAGTTACTTAACACATCATTAGTTTGAAGGAATATTAATTACTTACTTAATCCTATATTTAGATAATAATGTTTTTCATCACTTAATTAATCAAAGCTTAATTAGATAATAATGTACGACATTCAATTTATGCAGCTGATTGGTGGATGGACCATGGTAAAGTACCAAGGTACGAGGACTTGGCGGACGTAGCCATCAGGGTCCTAAGTCAAACCACATCCGCTTCGGGCTGTAAGCGAAATTGGTCTACATTCAGCTTGATTCACACAAAGCAGAGAAATAGGTTGACATCAAGGAGGCTTGAAGACCTCGTGTATTGTCACTACAACATGAGGTTAAAGTTGAGGAATTTGGATAGAATGAAGCGTAACCGGATGGAACAAAAGAGTTGGATAGCACACGCAATGGGACGTCTCGGTCGACGAGCCGCCAATCAAGAGGAGGATATCGATTTCGATCAAATATTCTACGAGAAGAACTCCTTAAGCTCGGGTAAACGACCGAGAAGGGTCGGGAGAACCGGAGTTCAACCCCCAGAACCGACAATGGGCCGAAGGAGTGCTCGACGATGTCCCTTTACCGAAGAATTCCGATCCCTCCTCACTAGCAAGCGCCGAAGAGACCGGAGAAGGAACTAGCCAAGGTACGCAAAGTAGGCGAAAAGTGAACAAGTTACGACCGATCCTTTTCGATATCGGATGCGATACGGCCGAAGACGATCGAGAAGACACGCCGGGAGCCGAACATCCGAGTGCGGTACAACGTCCGAGAGATTCGTCGTCAGCAGTAGCATGCCGATGATGGTGCTCGATACGGGGCACCGACACTTTACAAGTACAAGGGACCTCGGATCCTCCCATATCTCCTACCACGTCGCTACGTTTTACCTCGCGAGAGCGATATACTCACGCGACCCAAGATACCGATCGTGGTAGAAGGCCGCCACAAGGTGTAGGAGGTCATCGTAGCCACGGAGGTTAGACGTGTATCACCACGATGCCTCCGACTATGTGAATGATTCATCCCAAGGCTCTTGGTTCCCTACATACGATCAAGAAAGTACCGTGGAATGAATTATGTGGAGTCATCGGATACTTCGATCCAATCGACCTATAGTTATGGTGACTCGTTTGGATCAAGTCTTAGGATAGTTTCCTAGGGACGGACGAATATGATCGTCATGCGTGTACACGTATCAAGCTTCGTACTCAACCCAAATGACATGGGGAGAGTACATCAACTACCTACAAAGTGTACAACACATCATGTTGGAATAAAATTGATGCATTATTTATTTAAATCATGTCATTTTATTTATCCAATTTTTCTGTATTTTTTCAGATTTTTTTTCGCATTTTTCTTATTTTTTTTGAATTTTTCAAAAAAATAATAATTGAAAATTAGGGTCGCGACCGGGTCGGCCTGGGGGTCCCGCGACCCGGTCGCGACCCCCGACCCAACCCTCCATGGTAAGAACAACTACAAAGAGAGTAGTAAGGCATATTGTGAAATGTTTTTTTGCATGTAAGCATAAATCTTAAATTTGTTCTCTATTTCATTTTATTTTAATTAATTAGGGGTGAAAACAATAATATTTTTTATCAATGTACGCATCCCAACACGTATAGCCACTAGTCCATACTTTCAGACGATGTTGACGTCATTGCTGAGGCCGGCCCAGGATTGCAAGTCTCAACTAGCAGTTTTATTTATCCTAGAAGCCTAGATGAGGAGGTGGAGAAGTTGAAGACATGGATAGATGGGTTCAAGTTTGCGTGGAGGGAGAGAGGGTGAACAGTTATGTGTGATGGATGAACATGTATCACCAAAAGGAGGATGATCAAAATTCTCATTTATTGTTCAAATGGCACAACTTTCTTGTAATCAGTTGAGATTTTGGGTCAGATCAAGAATGTCGACTACATCTTTTCCTTGATGGATGTCGTTGTAGATAGATTGATAAGAAAATTGTGGTTCGGTCTGTGACTGACAATAAACCATTGTACAAGACAACAGAGAGGAAATTGATGGAGAAGAAGCATTATCTCTTTTGAGTACCATGTGCAGCACACTATTAATCTTATGCTAGAGAATATAGGCAAAGAGCCTTCAGTTTCTACCCTAGCCAGACAGGCCCAAGTGCTTACATCATTTATCTATTCGTATTCCCGTTTACTGCACATCATGAGAGATCGCACTAAGGGACACGATCTAATTAAGCCTAGTCCTACAAGATTAGCAATAAATTTTATTGTCTTTGACAGTATGCATCAGCATAGACATGCACTGTTCAGATTCATAAATGTAAAAAATTACTATAATTACATGGTTGATGATGTAACCTCAAAATTCGAAACATTTTTTAAGATTTTGATTTTGGAAATTCATTTTCCATTTGAATTTGAATTAGATTTGATTAGACCTTAGCATTGACTTCTTAGGAAAATAGATGGTATTCCATAAAAGTACTAACTAGGGTCAAAATTATATGTTGAGGTTGTTAGGTTCTTTGAAATTTATTTTGACCTCTCCCCGTCAAATGGTGCGAAGATCCGACGTTAATTACATCGAGAATACTCGAATACCCTTGATTATCCGTCATAGCAATCCATTGAAGTAGAAGACATGCACCCACAAAAATAAACATTCACATACACAGGAGAAGACAACCCCATGAACTTGATGGAATGCAAGCACTTAATGTTTATTTTTTTTGTTTAAGTTGATTTGAATTTTGTTTGATTTGGTTTGAATTTGATTTGATTTAAGTTGAATTTGATTGATATGTGAGTTATTTGTTGATTTATATTCTGTTTGAATTTGAGTTTGTTTAATTGAATTTTGACAATTTGTTTATTGTTTGATTTTGAATGGGATTTGGGCTTAGCTTAAGAAATATGGTTTGTTTGGGATGAAATTATCTTATTTATCCCATTTGATTTATCAAATTTCAGTTGAATCTGTGTATTTTAAATTTCATGAATTTGGCGGTTTCTGGATTCTTTCTCATGCAACTTTCAGATTTATGTGAACTGATGTGGGATTTAGTTGTCTTGAATTGAATTGGTTGATGGATTATTTATCAATTTAAATTCAGTTTGTTTTAGGTTAAACTTGTTTAGTTAAAGTTAACTCATTAAAAAAATGATTAATATGCAGATTTCATGAGGTTCAGATTAATAGTACGTTTGATTATCTGATTAAGATTGATTTGGGTTTAATTTAAAGATTTTTGATTTGAGTTTGATTTAATTTAATTGATTTAACCATGTTTGGAATGGAATTGAATTTTTTTGAATTGTGAAAAAGTTTGGTTTAGATTAATGCCTGACAAGCCATTAAATTTGTTTGGCTTGTTTGATTTGAATTTGGATTAGGTTTGTTTGATTTTAAAATCTGATCTAATCCTATTTTGAAATGGATTTTTGTTGAATTATTAGACTTAGTTTGACTTGAGTTAAATCTGTTTGATTAAAACGGATTGGTGCTTGATATTATCACTTTACTTAATTCAAATTCTGTTTATGGATTTAATTGAGTTTGCGATTTATTTGGGAGTGTTTTGATTTGGGGCTTTTAGTTATACGAAGACTCAGATTTCTGGGCTTTTCAAGTTTTGGGGCTTACAGTTTTCCATTTTAGTTTTGAATTCTGATTTCACATTTTTATTTGTTATCTTAGTTTGCTGATCCCTTTAGAACCTTTTCAAATCTTTATCTCCGGATGTAAAGTTCAGATTCCAATTTTGGAGTTCAGGTTTTAAACCTTCAGATTTCAGAAATTCAGAGTTCAGATTTTCCAGATTCTGCATGCTTCAGATTCAGATTATGTTTTAAACTTCAGTTTTTAAATTTTAGACTTTCAGATTTTTTAATTCGGCAGGCTTTACAGGTTTCGGATTTTATACATTTTCAGATTTTTATATGTTTCAGATTTTTATGAGTTTCAGATTATTTTCTCCAGTTAATATGACAGTTTTTAGACTTTACAGATTTCTGGGTTTTGCGCACATTTGCAGATTTTAGTCTCCAAATCTCAGATTTACATAAGTTTCAGATTTTAGATTTGTAGACTTTGTTAGATTTCTTCAACCGACAGATCCTGTACCTTCAAATGCAGGTTCCGGTCCCTGATTTTTTAAGTTTTCAGGTTTTGTTTAATTTTATTTCATCATCATTTTTTGTTTGCAATCCCCTCAATTTCATGGGTTATCGATCCTCCACTCAAGATCATTTGTAAACCGAGCATGCCATCTCATTGCTTGGTTCTATGTCATTACAACTTGATTGTTTTGAGACCATCTTCATTCAATCCTCATTGGATACGATGAACTTGTCAATTTATGGGGGAATATACCCGGTCCTTAGATAGACTTATGGGTATCCCCACTGTTTTGATGATTTCATTAGCGTATGACCAGCATGACGGCATATTGATTATGCTCTGGCCTTGCATAGCTTAATGAACATGGTAAGACATTGGGGTCTTTTATAGACCTTTGCATGTCTATCTCAAGGACATAGGGGCGGATGGTTAGTCGACCCCCCAACTAGTCCGAATTTTGAATTCTTTTAAGTTAAGCCGAGACGTAGGGGCAGATGGTCAGTCGACCCCCCAACTAGTCCGGTTTGTTGAATTGAATGTATTTTTTTTATTTAATTTTCACTGTTTTGTTCGTTTTTTTTTTTAAAATCTCTCTTTTTTGTTGAAAGGCCCTGCGCTGTGT
The DNA here is from genome assembly GCA_036172225.1 of Cryptocoryne crispatula var. balansae. Lineage (NCBI taxonomy): Eukaryota > Viridiplantae > Streptophyta > Magnoliopsida > Alismatales > Araceae > Cryptocoryne > Cryptocoryne crispatula. Next base: position 33,851,433 of record CM069935.1, read on the forward strand.
GCGCAGGGTTCTGCTTCAGCTGAATAGGGCCCGGTCCACTGTTTGGACCGGACTGGTTCTGTTCTGGACTGGGACGCTTCAGCGGGGGGGCGGCCGGCTTTGCCCAGTCGCGCCTCCTCTTTTTTTTTGCGTTTTTCTTCACCAGTGGGCCCCACCAATATCCAGCGTGGACCTATGTCCGGGGGACATTATTTCCCCCGGCTACAGTGGGCGCTCGACCTTCTTCGACACCCGACGGCAGTGCGGCATCCTCCGGCGGCAGCTCCCGGCCTTGTTCGACGGCGGCGGCACCGGCAGAGGGAGGAGAAGGGGCCGGCGGCCCTAGGGGAAGAGGAAGGGGTCCTCACCGGTGGCGACAGGAGGGGCTTCTGGCTTCTACGGCACCCGCTGCGGCTTGCTGCGGAGGCTGCGGTGTCCGGAGGAAGAAGAAGAAGGGGGAGCACCACGCGGCTTCAACAAGACTCCAGGGGATCGGTAAACTTCTCCTCCCTCTCTTCTCTCTGCTGCTCCACTCTCTATGGCCTCCTCCCTCTCCCGTTCCTTCCCTCGGCCCTCCTCTTATAGCCGTCTGCTGGGCGCGAGGCTCCCTCGGAAGTCCGTGGGAGCTCGGATGGGCCCCCGGTCGGTGCAAGGTGCCGCCGTAGGTGTCTGGCAAAGGGGCTGGCCCCTATTCCGGAGATCCCGCAAGGGGATCACCCCCCTGCTGCGCACCCAACCGCAAGCCGGCTGCGGTAAAGCATGCCGCCGACTTGCCATTTGTGTTGGCCTCCCCCTTCTTCCTTTTTGCCTGCCGGTCTTCTCCCTTCTTCATCGTCTTCTGCTTCCTGTTCCTCTCTCTATTTTTTTTTTGAAATTCCAGGTGTCAACAGTTGACAACCTGCATAACAAAGAGGATCAATTGAACATTCGTGTGAAAATGGAGAATTTGGTCATGGACAAGAGATTTGAGAAAGAATTGCCTACTACTTGTTTATTATTGAGTCACCAGTAGTTGTCTTGAGGTTAGTTGACTCAGATGACAAGAATCAAATACAATGGACAATAAAAAACTGAAAATCAAGGAGAAGAATCATAGATGATAAAAAAATGGTGGACAATAATCGATGTCAGATATGATAGAACATTGCATCACAATGTATATACAATAGGTATTTGAGTATGTTTGTGCTTATTTTCTTTTAATTTAAGTGTTGTATGAGATATTGATATATGGTTGAATGACTCCATGATATTCCTTAAACCTTGCATCTAATATGGAGGACAAGTGTTCAATGGCAATGAAATGTTGCGGGATACTCTATTAGTCATACTATGCTCGTCCAAATCTTATCAGGATATAACAGAATCTGAGATGGAAGAAAGTGATTCTTAATTATTTGTAAATATTTTTAATATTTATTCGAGAACACCAATCATTTCAGATACAAAGAGTTAGAGTATACTCAGATCTAGATATGAGATATTCTTATGACAAAGTTTCTTCTAGTATGATTAATATGATATTTGATATTAATATATTCTTGTGACAAGTCCTCAACATAAAGACTAATAAATTTTCATTGGTTTTTTTCAGCTGAATAGTGAGTTCAGGTGAACACAAAAAGTTGATGGAATCCACTTGCATATATTGTCATTAACATTTTTAGCCATAGTACTTGGTCCTCCCATTGTGAGGGGAATTGACATACATTCAGCTTGATAATGGACACCAAATCGGAGAAGTCATGGAATGAAGGCTCTTTTTGATAAGTATGCAACAACTTGTTATCCAAAACCACTTCTTCATATGATTTTCAGCCATGTCATCTAGCTACATCACCAGTGCATGTGCTGAACACTGTATATGATTTTAGTGAGATGGCCAATTCATTTTTTTCATATGGATACAGGTTGATAATGACAAACACATCTCAATGAAGTAACTAGGAGAATCAAGAGTAAGAGGATGAAGGACATTTTCATAGATATTGATGAAGAAAAGGTATAAAATTGCAATTTATGTCAATCACTTTCAATTTTATCATGTTATATATGTTCAATAAAAGTATCTTGCAATGTTATGTCATGAAAGTATGTTAAATGTTACATTTTTATTTTTATGACTTTTTTGGTGGGTTTCCCATTTTCTGAGATTTTTACTAATTTTTAAGAGAAAAAAAACTGATTTGGACCGATTGGTTTTCCTTCCGAGGAATCAGTTGAAATTGATTGATCCGATCTGATTTGAATCAAATTAGTACCAACCGATTCCGATTCCGATTCTGATTCCGAAATCCTTGGTATATAGTGAATAGAGTTAAGAACTTTGAATGATCAAGTGAGGCATTCCTGCCAACTATTTCACCCAAATCTATTCTCCTAGATCCATAATTTATACATCCCTTTCAATTGATTGCAGGTATCCATTTCCAAGTTGGCTAGCATATAACATGTTCTTGTGTATGTGGCGCCTTGTCTTTGTCGTGTCACACAAAAGTTGACACCAAGGAAAGTCGGGTCGGGGTCGGCCTGGGGTCGGTCGGCGTCCAAACCAACTTAGTCGGATCGGGTCGCGACCCGGGTAGGACGGTATCAGATTTATTTATTTATTTTAAAAAAATGTAAAAAAAGTATAAAAAATACATGAAAAATAAAGAATAAAAACAAATGTAATTTTATACTATATATTTACATATACATAAAAATATATATACAAAAATATAATTTTTTATGTTATAATTAATATGAGTGTTTATCTGTGAATATAAATAAATATGATTTTTTTGTGATTATGTTGTATTAGTATATGTTAGGAAAGAGTTAATCTCAAGTGATAGAGTAAAAATAGTTAAAAAATAATTTTATAAAATTTAATTATGTATCATATATTTATAATCACAAATTTTAACTATATGTAATAGTATAAGTGATAGTAAAATATTGTTAAACTATTAATAAATTGAATGCAGAGTATTCATGGATCGACCTGCGCGATCAGGTTGCGGGGGTCAAAGGAGCAGTGCCCCTACCCATCGGGGGGGGCAACGCCCCCCAAAAAATATATATATAAACATCTCAGTTAAGAAAACATAGCGACCTAGTCGGATTGGGTCGGGTGACCTTGCCGACCGGGTCGCTTGACCCCTGGCCAGGCCATGTGACCCCACACTAGACCGCGGCAGAGTCACCCCGGTCGGCTCAGGGCCGGGCCGGTCGGCCTGGAAACCGGCTGGCTCGGGTGACCAAGGGCGACCCCCGGGCAACCCGACCTTCCATGGTTGACACTTGTGTTGGCAAATCTAGCTAACCCATGTTTGCTAAGTGCGAGTGCACTGCACGTCCTCATGGGTGAAAGGACTTGAGAGTTGAGACTTTATCATTCAACTTGTGTTGACATATAGCGAGAGCAGCTATAGAAGTGGGACCAATCATGGCAGCAATTGACAGAGACAAAGTAATGAAGTCAGGAGCTGGAATCAATTGAAGGATGAGTTAGAACCCTGAAGTTCCAGAAGAGGTGCTTTGTTGTAGGACTTGAATGGTCAAACAGGATTTGACCATCGTAGGGAGAGAGGGAAAGATAAAGGGATGGATTCAGCTTGTATCAAACTAGCTGACCCAACTGAAGCAAGACCAATAAGGCAATATGGTAGATTGCCTTAGTCCACCTTGTGGTGCGTTGGTGCCTAGGCACCCACCTAAACTGACTTCCTCAAGCCCAATGTTGCATATGTTCGTCTTGTGAACCTGAAATGCTGCTTAAGTTGTTGATTTGAGAACTATGCTAAGAAGGAAGTAGAAACAGGAGGGACAACAGGAGTGAGAGAGTTTCCCACGTAATTATGACCTTGACACCATAGTCAGGATCTTACTGCTTTTCTGATTTGGATTTTCAGGAACAATGCTACGCCGTAAAAGAATTGTTTTCTTTACTGTAGACCTGACTAGTATTGGCAGCATCATGTGATACAATAGCAATAAGGAAAAAAGTAAGTAAATTGCACAATAACTCACAGCTAATGGAGTCAGAAGTGCAAAGCTGTTCAAAAATATCCTTACCTTAAGCTAAATGAAAGATTCAGAAATGAAAGTTCCATCCAACTAACCCACAAAACTCATTAATGAGCTAGAACTAGAAGGGTACCTCCATATCTTCAGCATTCACTAAGGCGACCTCAAGGGATTTAGAATCAACATCAATTCCAAGTACATGTCTATCCACATAAACAAGATTCACGATGATATATAAGTAAAATGAGGGGGGGATACTTTGGCCTTGGGAGAAAGAGATTTCCATAAAACATAGTGATTAACTCACTCTGCACCTAAAAGCGCACTTGCAATGCCCAAAGTACCACAGCCACAACCAAAGTCAGCAACAATCTTGCCAGTAATGTCATCAAAGGAATTTTCAGCCTGAATAAAGTACAACAGTAAGATATGAGACTTACATCTTTCTTTCAATGAAGCATTGTGAGGTGCAGAGACGGTAAGGCAGAATCAATGCATAAGCGTCAATGTCAATGGCATTTTAGTAAAAAAAGGATAATGAGAGAGAGAGAGTTTTGAGCTATCTACATATGCAAAATGTGGAAGTGTTTTCATTTCCAATCATGTGAGCTTCTGGAGCAATTTTTTTCCTCCTCCACAAGGGCACAGGTTACCTTTACTTTTTTCTTTGATGAACTTTTATGCTAAATCTATAGAATTTATTTCCATGTAATATGTTTATATGAATTTAAAATGTCAAATATGTAAGAGTTACAAGCACCGACTGTGTTAAATAAATTTAAACAAAACTTTACTCCCTTTCCAAGTTTTCATACTCTCATACAGAACTTTAAATATTTTAAATAACTCGTAATATTTTTTTATGGTCGTCTTTTAGATAGTTCATGGATTGCATGTTTTTATATAAATGTTCATAGATTATATTTCTTTTATTACATTGAGATGTACGCCTCAATAAGTTTTGAGGCTTACGTGTCATGAGGCTTTGGAAAAATGTACCTCAAGATTTTACAAACAATGGTTGATAATACCCAAACTAAAAGATGGTGAAAAAGATTATCACCTTAAACACTCACAAGGCTACTCCGGAAGCTAGTGTTAAGTGTTGCATCATCACTCTAACGAACTTGGTTCAACATATGACAAAACCCATGAATAGGCAGAAGTACTGGGATAATCAAGTGAAGGAACAAGATTGCCAATCGACATTGGAAAAAAAGTGAAATCAATTTCTCTACAACACTAAGCAAAGAAAGCTCTCGAGCTCCAGCATTCTAACTGTTCTAGCTTTCCAGAGTCGCATAGACAACTATACAATAAGTTCCAATCCTTTTGGCTGCCTCAACTCGTATAGCTTACAAGTCCTAGTAGTATAAACACAATATTAAAGTCACAGCAAAGTAATGTAGAACAGGAATCCTCGGTAAATTAGGTAAAACCATCCGCATAGCAACAGTATTGAAGAAAAATGAATCAAGAACACTACTACATAGTGAACGCATGGCATTAACAGAAACATAGAACAGAAAAGATAGCACGGACGAAAGTGAAGTCACGTGCAGCGATCGAGAAAGCGAATCCAAGTCACCAGTTAAAGGGATTACTAAGAGCGGGCCAAGAATGAGTCCACTCGGGCGTAAGGAAACACAGAGAGAGCGCGGAAATTTACAGTATAGATCAATCTGGAGGCGATGTGCGGCCCAGTCGGGTACTGCTCGAGCTCCACCTATTCCAACGCAACAAAGCGCTTCAGCGGATGGAGCTGGAGAAAATCAAAGTGCGATGGAGACGATACCGCGCACCTTCGGCTCGGGGAACTGCCGGAGATCCCCTAGAAGACCTTCCAGCTGCTTCAGCCTCATCTCCGGCGACGATCGCTCTGCGCAGCTCCCTCAGACGGCTTCACCGCAGAAGCGACGAGAACCCCCTGAACCCCTCGCGGGTAACCGGTGGACCGACATGAGCCGTACGTAGCTCGAGAACTTCAACTGCAGTAGCCTTGCAACGTCACCAATTACAGCTAGCCACGATCCTCAACGGCGTCACGTGTCCAATTGCTCAACTCTTTTCATTGGTCGACGCAGCGCTCTCCAATGCAGAGATTTGTACCCAGACCGAGAAAGAGCGCAAACGGGTCGGATTCTGTATCCTATTAGTACCTGTTTCGGATTTGGATTTCGGTAAGGCTTAAGCGACTTCGTTTCGGATTCCAATTAAATAGAAAGTATAACATCCTTGATTTAATTATGATTCTGATTTCATTATCAATATCAGAATAATCCAATAATTTTTAAAATCTAAAATATTTTCCTTTTATAAAACGTTATCAAGTAAACCACATTTTAGTATTGTTTTTATGTAGCATGTTTAAATTTTTAATTTTATTTTTTAATAGTTATGTGTCATAATTTTGATAAAAATATGTATTTTTATTTATCATAATATTAAGTTTTACAAAGTAAACCGTTTCTGATTTTGATTTTGATCAGTTTTTAAGATATCTTTTTTTTCGGATAGTTTATAAGGTATAAAAACATGTTATAAATATATTATTAGTTACCTACATTGAATCAAAATATTGAATTATCGTTTACACCCACACTGACAATCGACTTATGGGGTGTTTGGTTGCATGACAATGGAGGCTTTTATTTTAATTTTTAAAACTTGTAAGAAAACTTGTTAAAAGAGGTGTTTGGCATCCTTGACAAATTTATGTTTTGAAAATGATTTTCTTCTTAAACAAAAAAAGAGGGTCTTACCTCCTTTTTTGTGTGTTCTCCCACTTTGTTTGGTCATGAATGGTAGTTATTCTTTTTTGTTATCACATCCCTCCAAATATGATAATTTTATGTCATGAGTTGATTCACTTTTTATTTTAATATAGTTTTTTATCATAAAAGTGTACATAAAATTATCATGCAACCAAACACCCCATTAGTTTACCACCGGGTGGGAGCTTTGGCAGACTACACTCAATCTATTTATCAGTAACATGTTTAATATATCACTGGCCAATCTATATGTTATTATGGTTTTTCATATATTATTAATTTGAGTATACATGTTATTAAGGTAATCTATACAACACCTGCCAATATTATCAAGTCAATCCATATATATTACTCGTATGTCCATGTATTACTAACTAAGCTCATATATTACCAAGACAATTTATATATTATACTGACTAATGTCATATATATATATGTATTACAAACTCAATCTATACATTATTATGGCACTTCATATATGTTTAACTTCTGTCAATATATATTAATCCTAGTTATATGTTAGTGACTAGATCCATATATTACCAAGTCTCAATTTATATATTACTAATAGAATCTATATATAATACTAGGTCCTTTCATATACCACTAAGTTAGTTTATATTACACTAAAGATAGTCCATATATTAGTAAGATAAACCGTATATTACTAACTGAGTCTATATATTATTAACTTGTGCATTATATTATTAATCCTCACCATGTATTACTAACTTTGGCAATATGTTATCAACCATGTCATGTATTAATAGTACTTACCATATCTTACTAACCTCCGTGAACCTCCCTCATATATTATTAACCTGGTCTATATATTACTAACTCATGTAATCTATTATTAAGACAATTCATATATTAATAACTGATTGCATATATTACTAAACCTTGCCATATATATTGATTGTCTTAGTAATATATATATATATATGACGAAAATTAATCACATGTGAACTCAATTAATAATATAGGGACTATCTTAATAATATATGACTGGGTTAGTAACTTAAATAATCAGGTCAATAATATATGGTAGAGTTAGTAATACATGACATGGATTAGTAGATATGACATGAGTTGGTAATATATGGACCCAATGAATAATATATGGATTGTCTTAGTAATATATGAATTAACTTAGTAAATATGAACTCACTTAAATAAATATATATATATATGAAAGGACTTAGTAATATATAGAGACTCAATCAGTGATATAGGAACATCGTAGTAATATATGTACGTATTAGCTTAATTAATAACATATAGCCATAATTTAGCAATATATAGACTAACTTAGTAATATATAAATTGACTTAATATAATATATGAACTGTCTTAGCAATATACAGACTCAATAAGTAACATATGGACTGACTTGATAATATATGAATACGTTAGTAATATATGAATTATCAATAATATTTGCACTCAATTAGTGACATATGGATCCTCTCACTATTATATACATAAGAGGGCGGTTCATCTTAGGAGAATTTTTGAGAAAGTTCCCTCAACCCCTCTCACAAAATCTATTAAATACCCTTATCAAGTCATGTATTTAATGACCTATTAAATCATGTATTTAATGGGCTTTGTGAGAGGGCTCCCTCGGGAGCTCTCGTGAGGTGAACCGTCCTCTGTACATAATGATATATATTATATGTTAGTAATATATAGATTGACTTTGTAAAATATAGACCGGTTAGCAAGGCCATCCAACTCAGTTTCCAGAAAGTGCTTTTTAGGTGGAGACCGTGGAAACTCCTACCTTGGCATAAGTGATCCAAGCTCACAATTTTCTAGAATAATTCATACTTTATGCCCTGTTTGGTTAGAGTTTCATTTTTGGTACTATATCAATATTGATATTAATATTTTCAAATGTTGGAGTATCAATATCAAAAGTAATATAAGTTGACACTTGTATTACATAATATGCTTTGTTTGCATTACAAATTTTAAAATTGATACAATTAATCAAACAATTCTTAATGGTTCCTGTCAATATCAATTTTAAAATTGATAATGATAGAGGTACTTAATAGTGTTACCAAATAGGGTGTTAGCATTGTGATATATTTCATATTTTATACATCGATTTATCAGCCGTCATATTTTTAAAGCTTTGATTAACACTTCCATTAACAAAAAAAATCAGTTGATTCTGAATCAGGATCTACATATTGCTGACTTGATATATGGAAGGAACTCCGATCTAAGAGGGAATCACCCTCAAATCAGTCGATTCCAACCTAAATCGGTATCGAATCAATCGATTCCGACCAGAGTTGACCGATTCCAACAGAACAAGCAGTAGGGGTGGCCGTGCTAATTCTGGATCGATTTTTCTTCTTTAAAATTGATCAATTTTATTCGGATCAGATGAGAAGAACTGACACTAACCGATCTAAATCTCAATTCTGATACTACCTTTACTTCAGACAAGACTAAAATAACTTTACAGTAAGAAATGATTGTATCTTTTTATTGACAAAAAAAACTTCAAGCCTTTTTTTCTTAGAGATTTAGGCCTCTTTTTTGTTGATAGTGTTGTGACCCCCCGGAAAAAGAGAAAACCTTCTATCATGCATGGGAATGTCTCCAAGGCCTTAGTCTTGATGTATAACCAAAAGAAAGAAAGAAAGAAAAGAGGTGCTAATAAGGTGTTTAATTGCACGATAAATTTATATATTTTTTTATGATAAAAAATTATATGAAAAATAAAGTGTGAGTTGGTCAATGATACAAACTTGTATATGTTCGAAGAGATATGATAACCAAAAAAAAGTGACCACCATACATGACCAAAAGAGGTGAGGGATCACGTGATAAAAAGAGTCTCACTTCTTTTAACGAAAATATTTTTAAAAACATAAATTTGTAATGGTAATCAAATATCTCTTTCAACAAGTCTTGTCACAAAACATAAAACTGTAAAAAAAGAAAAAGAAAAAAAACTCAGCCAAACATCCCCCCGCCATTCTTCTCTATTTAAAACTGTTGGCCTTGCTCTTGTTGTTAAGGCTACCTGAAACCTGTCCGAATAAGAGGATAAGAAGAAAAGAAGGGTTCAAGTCTCATTTTTTGCTACATTTAAGGAGAGACAAGAGGGCTCTGCTCTTATCCCCTACTGCACCTCTTCTGGTTGATGTTCAAGGAAGAAGAGGGAGAGGGCAAGAGCCAAGGGGAGATCCCAAAGGCCCCTCTTCGCAGATCCTCCTCTTGTTGCTGGCTCAGGGAAGAAAGGGAGATCCAGAAGGACCTCCCCTTAATTTCCCCATTTGCTGTTGTTGAATACCAAGGAATAATTCCTCATCTTTGCTCCCCTCAATGAGACAGAAAATAGGAGAGAATTTTTTTTTCTTTTAACAGTTCGAATATTTATCTGAAAACGTTCAAGAAAATTATTTTGAAATGTACCAAATAAGTGATATGTGTTTTCTTTTCCCCAGAAAATTAACCCATGTAAGATATTTTCTATCGAGAGAGAGGGGGAGAGAGGGATGAAGGGTATGCTAATAATTTTACAATTGAATTAACAATCGAAGTTAACAAAATTTAAGTAGAAAGACTGAGATAAAAATAGAGTACAACCTTACAAATTAAAAAATATCGCCAAAATCTAAAAATATACGTGAAAATGCCTTTGATTTCACGGACTTAAATACAAAAATCCTTTATTTTTATGATTAATCTATAATTTAATATAAATCAGTTATTTTTAATTCCCGATGTGGATATAATAAAGTAAATATGTTTAAATTTAATTCTCGACAAAACTACAATCTCATTTTTATATATTATTATTTTTATATGTGACATATATATATATACATAAACACATAAAAAAGTGCTGTGTAAATGATGCTGCTCAAGAGATCAGGCGAACAGAGAGGACCCCTTTTCCCAGTCCTGTAAACATTATTGGCTGAAAGAGCCGTGCATGTGAAGCAGACAGCGACCGGAGGGACGGCCACCCTCTCCGACGAGGGGGGCCGGCGGGGATCCGCGGCGGCGAGAGCGGCGGGCAACGGCGGCGCAGTGAACTCTCGCCCCGTCCCCCGGCCGCCGGCCGGCCAGTCCTCGCCATGGGTGCCGGGGGACCAGGAGGTGGGAGGAGGCCCCCCACACCCCCCCCCCCCCTGCCGCGAGGACGTGCACCCCATACATGTACAGTGTAATGAAAGGAGAGAGCCGGCCAGCAGTACCTCGCCGGCCGGCCGGCCGGCCGTCGTCGTCGGCGCAACACGTGCGGCGGGAGGACCACCAGTTCCCGGCGGGGGGCAAGCATGTCGCCCTGCACATTGCTCCGCCGTCGCTGGTCGGCTGCCATTATTCTTCTTCCTCCCTTTTCCTTCTGGGGTCAGAACGCGGCATGTGAGGAGACTGCATGCATGAAGGCAAGTAAAGGCCGTCTTCCTACCTTAAATGAGAGTGCAACTCCTCTTAGCTAGGTCGCCACATCTGATGGAGTCCTTCAGTCTCTCACAAAAAGATTGAAAAGACAACAATTTGATGTTCCTCAAATTATTACTGTTTCATGATTATTCCCTTACTCTTTGGTGAAAGGTCAAGAAATTTCTCTCAAATAGTCGCCTGAAAAGAGCAGCACACCTTTAATGAGAGTTGGGATCACCTCAATTCAATTCCCTCAATGTTGGGAACAATTTCCACCAAGAAACAACTACAATTCTCACTCCACTTAAATGATTGTTTAATTTTGATCCGGTTCAAGTATTGAACTCAACCATCACTTAAGTGGGGTGAGAGTTGTGGGGAGATTGAAATTATTCTTTTTTTTTGAACAACCATGGCCCAACGGCCGAGAGGGCCTGCTGCACAGCAGGCAGCGGAGGTTCGAAGCCCCGCTCGAACCTCACCCGTCACCCCCCCCTACGGGGGTGCCTGGCACTGACGCCGCCAGGAAGCGAACCTCCGCCCTGCGCCCCCAGACGCAGGGCGGGTGCCAGTCGACCCACGGTCGACCCGCAGATTGAAATTATTCTTGCCACCAGAGAACTGAGATGATTCGAACGGATCGTCTAATGATTATTGATATATATATTATTCATCTTAATATTCTAACCAAATAAGTCTTAAAATCTTGATTAATTTCATCTACTACGTAACACATTGTAAAAATAAAACAGTTACAGGAAATCACTTAAATTAAGTGGTTGAAATTAAATAATTTTTAAGAGATTTTTGTCATATTCACGTGTTAGTCGAGATATTTTGCTGAGATGACCCCGTAACACGTCTACTGAGTCAAAACAACATGTTTAATTCTGGTGTCGGAGTTTGATTGAACCAGAAGCAAATTAAGATACTAGCTAGGGTTGTAAAACTTGAAATTTTTATTACGAAATTCTCATTATATTTGAGTAAAAATGAACAGATTAGGAATCACTAAAGTATCAATAAAAGGTTTGGTAACACTATTAGATATCTCGGTCACTATTAATTTTAAAATTGATACTTAATAAAAGGTGTTTAGTTAATAATATCAATTTTGAAATGCATAATAAAAATAAAAGATGTTACGTAATACAAGTGTTAACTTGTCCAATTTTGATATTGATATCTAACTTCTAGAAATATCAATATTAATAAAATATTATTTTCGATACTGACCCTAAGCTATTGAAATTGAAATATGACTATAAAATTCTAATATATTACTGAATCAATTAATTATACTTCTTTCCTTTTAACGATCAAGACAATTTCTAATACATATCTTTAAAATAATATTGTGGTGAAATAAAACAAGTAAATTATAAAAATACGAGCTTTATTAGCTCATTTCAAAATTAAAGTTTATATATACTAAAAAATTTATAGAATTCAGTTTTTATTCCAATAATGGAATCAGAATATTATAGTCCGAACATGGTGATTCTAATTTAATCAGAGTCAGAATAAAAATGTCTAAACTCTTATCGTACTTGGGAATTATAAGTAATTAGGAAGGTAGCTATAGACATTTGGGTTGGAGTGTGTTGTTCTCATCCATATGTAGTGGCGGCTTCATCGATCCTGACAACCACACTCCCCCACAAATTATGTGGTGCATCTTAAACACTTGTCTATTTCCGTTTCGTGGGGATCAATGATGAGTTACAATCTAGTGGACACCATCTCTACACGAAGAAGAGGGGGCCTGTCGAAATGGCTTTTGGGTGGTATGTTGCCATCCCTATTCTAAAATCCAGTAGAACCCATGAGGGCATCATCAGGAATCACCCCACCACAAGTGGAATCCAACTCCTCCCTCAACCACAGATTCCTTTACACCTAGCCAGTGCATGCACTGCCTCCCTTTCACTACCTAACCCCAAAAGTATATATATATATATTTCCTCTCCCTGCCTGCCAAGAGAAAAGAAAGCAAAATGTAGAGATTCCACCCTTATAATTAACTGCTCTCTCTCTCTCTCTCTCTCTCTCTTGATGTGGCCGGGGCTGAAAGAGATCCAAGATGGACAAGATGTTCCTTAGTTTGGTAGCTTCCATATGGTGGTGGCTCCTCAGCCATACTGCGTTCTCTTCTACCATAGTGAATGCTTGAAGCCTGAGATCTTCCTGTGGGGGTATAAAAGGGTCATGCATGTGCCGAGGATTTGACTTTGTTTCTTGATACCAGAGCATGGGCTGCTGCTGCAGCTGCCGCCGCCGCCCCTTGGCCTAAAATATGCAAGTAGGAACATTGGTTTTGGAGGATGCATGCCTTTGTATATTTCTTGTGCCCTATAATGGATGCAGCCATATTCTATTTGGGAGGGGGGATCTTTTCCTTGCACATTAAGTTGGGGATCTCAAGGACAACCAGTATTATTAGGTGTCTTTTGCTCTCTTGCATTGGACAAGTCCAAGGTGGGGGTATGCGTGTGGCAGAGGTAGCAGAAACACACAGACAAACACATGTGAGAAAGTGGTCACTTTAAGCTTGTGTATATTTAATTTGAGAGATAGAGAGAGAAAGGGGGCATTTTTATAGCCTCATATTAGAAAAATATAAAGTGATGGTGAGAAGATACTGAGATACCCTTTTCCCACCTTGATATTTTGAGTTGGATGATCTGACTCTTTACATATCCGATTGCTTCTACTCTATAATTGTGACCCACACATGCATGATGAAGATAAACATATTCACGATAATATTAATGCTGTACCCTGTTCATTCATCTCCATGAAAATTTAAGTTTTATGTGGCTCAATAACCGGATAAGCACATAGTGGTAACAAAAAAAGGATTATATATATATATATAAAAGTTTGTAGAGGCTTGCTCACCTAACAGTACTTCACGTATCATTGTGAGCATCCTACTATGAAACAAGGAACAACCCAGATCAACCATTGGGTACGTACATAATGGCCTGGCCTGTTGGACAATAATTATCTTCAACCGCACAAGCCTCTTTGGGAAAGGGATTATTGGAAGATTCTAAAATTTTGATTTGATTTTGACAAAAATGATGAGTTTTGAACCTATTAATACAACCTACAAGTTGAGGAAAAGAGAACCAAATTTTAGAAGCTATTTGAGATTTATTACTTTATTTTTGAATAAAAAGCAAGCTAATATATATATATTTGGACATTATTGAATTTGGTTCTGATTACAGATATGGGATTGAATCAAAACAAAATCAAATTATAATGATTCCAATTTAATTGAACTAGAAATCAAAATATCATAACCCTTGTCAAAATCAGAATGGAAAACAGACAATGTGTTTACTTAATTAACCAACTGGTCTGTCGTCCATATATGCTCTCTTTGGTTGCCCTTCTATTATCATCATTTCTTAAACCGAAAGGGTGAACCATAGCCACATAAGCAACCCATGAAGACCCCTTTGAGATGGTCCTCACTTATGAGATAATATATCTTAATACACATATTATGACCCTTCTAAAATTTATCTTAGCCCATTATTGGAGGGAATACTCTCGACTTCTAATTAATGCATATATACAATAGAGGATACATGTAATATATTGTGAAATGTGAGAGGTAGCAGATGAGTCCATATATATTCGCCATCAGTACTGTTGAAGGGTATTCTGTATATCTCTGCCGTTGGATGTAGGCAAATCATGTGACTAGTTTTTGACAGGTCATACAATTGAGATCTCTCTGACTGAACTATTGCTAGGCTATCCTTTTAGGGCACGTTTGGTATCAGATTACTTACGGAGATAAATCTAATTTATCTCCTAAAATTTGATGATAAACCAGATTTATATATCCCCAAACTAATCTTCTACCAAAGAGCCCCTTAGTTCTCTGATGTTGGCATTTCAGCACAAAGGGGATTAATTAAAGATCTTAACTGTGTTAATTGACAACCTTCTCAATAGGTCACCTATCTCCAAGACTAAGTGTAAAAAGCACATTTAACTTACAAGTTTCTTTTCAACCCAATATCTAAATAATAATTAACAAAAATTGTTGCTCTAATGTATAGATATATTATCTCTTAATACATTTTTAGATCGAAATGTTATAATTTACCTCTTAAAAATTGACGTCTTTCTCAAGAACACACCCTAATCACATATCAAAATACACTTAGACAAATCATTGATGACCTTATATTAGGTCATAGTTTGGATACCATATGTAACGATTACATGAGCTGAGTGACCCAACAAAGTAGGTGTAATTTTTAAAATTTCCACTTAATTTTTAAATTGTTGATAGTTTATTAATATAATCTGTTAGCACATTTTTAGACCAAGCTATTATAATCCATTCCAAATACAGGTTATGGGAGAGATGTTCTCGACGTGTCCCATCACCTTTAGGTCTTTGTTTTTGGCTCTCTCTTTTGTTGATGACAAGCACACACGATGCAAGAAAAGACCTGCGGCTAGCTAGACTACACCTTTTTTTATAGAATTATTATTATGCAATGTTATATACTCAAAACCCTCGAAACGATGATGGGCAGAAAGAGAACATCACTCTATATCATATATCGTGTTGTGTTTTGCTAGATAATTTTGTATTCTCGAGATAAACCACTTTGAAATTTTGACCAACCACCCCTTCACGCATGCAAAAGATACGATGCCCCCTGTCATTCACGTCGAGAATAATTAATTCAGCAGGACTCCGTTTTGTCTCGTTTGATCTTCTGCGTCCCTTAAGGCCATGCACGAGAGAGAGAGAGAGAGAGAGAGAGAGAGAGAGAGAGAGATGGAGAGATGCTGCATCAATTAGAGAGAGAGAGAGAGAGATGCTGGATCAATTATACACCACTAAACACGCGTCTGCTCCTCAAAAGTTGGAGCAGTAGACGTCAAACCCTAATGTTCCTTTCGTCTTTACTTTCTGAGCAGGCGGGCGGTTTGTTTAAGGCAAAGGGGATCCCCGCCGGTGCAGGGGAAGATTTGGGTCTCTTCCGAGACCACCCCTACGTGTCGAGATCAGCGTGGTGTTGGTCGGTTTTGTTATTCCGGGCGAGCACATGCATGGACACACCGGTGCCCTGCCGCTGCCATGGCCGCAAGCTCCCGGCCGGAGCTCCGGTGAACACAAGCGTCCCACAGTTTTCCGTGGGGGGGGGGGCGGGGGGGCACCTCCGCGCCGCCGCCGGATTCCGGTCTCGGCAACCCTTGGGATGCCGCCGTGCATGTGCCGGAACACCGTGGGTTACGGGGGCATGCATGGAGATAACCTAGCTAGCTAGGGTTTTAAACATGGGGGCGTGCATGGAGATGCCATTGCCATGATGGGGGCATGGAAGCAGGGGGCAAGGTATTATTTTTTAACCCAGACATGGGGGAGAGAGAGAAGACTAGAGACAAGTATACATGGGAGTTTAAAAAGATTAAAAATAATATAATTAAAAATAAATTCTGCAAGAGTATAGTAGCACACAAGTTCTCTAAATTTCTAGGCAAAAAGTGAATTAAAGCAATTTCCTCTTTTGTCTCTGTCTCTTCCTCTTGGGCTCCTCTTTATCTCTCTCTCTCTGGTCGGCCCTCCTCTCCTAGAAAAGAGGTTATTTAGGACAGGTTAATAGTGACAGTTTCAATAAAACCGTCCTCAAAAAATTATGTAGAATGACTCAACAGACGTCATTGCCAACAAGAGCATGACGGGGGGTGACAATCGACGCATGTGGTTGCAATAAAATTATTGGCAACATAGATCCCTCTCCTGTAAAATCAAATAATTTATAATCATAATGATTTCTTATTGGAATTATTTGTCCACATAATATATCAAATATAATTAAAAATAAAATACTTTAGCATAGTTTAAGATATACAGTTACAAATATAGTCGGCATAATATATGGTTAAAATATATTCAACACGATAAATAAAATATTTTAAAACATTAACATGATGCAGTTATATTTTAAATACAAATGGGGGAGTATACAGTATAGACACCATACTTGTATTTTGATGAAATCTTTTCATTCGAGATCATTTTAATCCAACGTTCATGCTAATTTATTTTTTAACTGGACAATGGACCACAAATTGGGATTTCCCAACATAAAGCCAATACTAAATCATGGGGCTCAGTGTATGTATGTGAGGTGGTTTATATAAATTCTCTTTCTACACTCACGTTGATTTTGAGTTACATAATAATTTGCCATTTTTCTTGTACACCAGGAGTTAAGTCTATTAGACCATTCAACTAAGATGGTAAAACAAGTAGTGAAGTAGGCATCCATACTTATGTGTTGACGAACTCTTTTTCTAATAGCTAACATTGGATTGTTCTAACAATACGTGAGGTTCAGATTGAACCATGAACTCTCTAGCTACTTTATCGTGATCAGGTAGACACTAATAGGGTGTTTGGTTGCATGATAACAAAGATTTTTATTTTAATTTTTAAAATTATAAGAAAATTTGTTAAAAGAAGTGTTCGTCAACCATGACAATTTTATGTTTTAAAAGTGATTTTCTTCTTTAACAAAAAAGAGAGCCTCACCTCTTTTCTTTTTTTCATGTGGTCCCCCACTTTGTTTGGTCATGTATGGTGGTTACTCTTTTTGTTATCACATCCCTCCAAGCATGATAATTTTATGTCATGAGTTGGTTCACTCTTTATTTTAATACAATTTTTTATCATGAAAGTGTACAAAAAATTATCATGCAACCAAGCACCTCATAATATTTTGATAAATTTTTTTGTAATACCAAATATAAAATTATTCTATGAAACCCAACTAGATTAGCACTCTGGCTCACTACCAATCAAGAGTGCACACATAATTAAGATGCTATAATGCCATGAAAAAACTTATCGACTGACTTAAAACCTAAAATGTCATGAGTGGACCAACTTCTGTGATTTTTACATTATATTTGTGAGTATGAGTAAACATTAACACTGTTTATATATCTTTTCTAACAAACATAAATTTGTATCACAAAATTTTAAGATAAATTTAATAAAATGTATACATTTATAGGCTAAATTTTGATTGAGCATAATTTTAAAAATCAAATAAAATTATAACATAAATATATTTTATACCACGATAAAATATAATTTGAACCCGACCAAATCAAATCAAACCAAACCTAATGGGGGTGTTTACCCGACCAAATCAAATCAAACCAAACCTAATGGGGGTGTTTGATTGCATGATAATTTTTTGTATACTTTCGTGATAAAAAATATATTAAAATAAAAAGTGAACCAACTCATGACATAAAATTATCAATGTTTGGAAGAATGTGATAACAAAAAAAGAGTAACTATCGTATGTAACCAAACAAAGTGGGGGACCACAAGGGAAAAAAGAGGTGAGATCCTCGAAAATCACTTTCAAATCATTAAATTATCATAGTTGTCAAACACCTCTTTTAATAAAATTTTCTTATAATTTTTAAAAATTAAAATAAAATTCACCCCGCCCTGACTGCAGCCGCGGGAGTCACCCACCCTTCACGTAAGCAGGGCCATAGCGTCAAACACCGGCACGTGCATGCACACGTACGTACGAGTCGACCGTCTGCAGATATGTGTAGGTGTGCATGCACAGGGAGAACACCGCCGTTGCCATGCTAGAAGAGATAAATTTACATAACCCCATCTCCTTCTACGTACGTAGAGTTGATATTTGAGCTTGTTACAGAACTATTACAAGGCTGAGGTACGTGCGCGCGCACGTGTGCGGGCAGTCTAGAAAGGACGCTTTGCGACGCTTTCCCGAGCCCACACAACATGAGACGAGAACCCAGCAAAAAGACGGCATAAAAAAAAGAAAAAAAGAAAGAAAAAGAGGACAGTAGAGGGGAGAACCCTAGAGTCTCTCTCTCTACCCCTCTCTCTCCTCTCCCCTCAGATCTTCTCCGCTTTTTCTCCGGATCAAAACAAGCCAGGGATACAAATATACACCCCTTGCCTCTTCATAGTCTTCTCTTCAACCGCCCCCCCACCCACAATATATATATATTTATATATGCCCTTATAAGTTATATATATATAGTCTTCACGGTCTTCTCGTCCACTGTTTAGATTGCCGGGGGGCTCTCCTCTTGTTGAAGGCTATTTACACCATGCTGCTACTCTGCTTCCACTCCACCAGGCGCTTTAAAAACTCCTTCACCTGGATGACAATAACCCATCATTAGACATGACAAGCATAGTCATAGAAACTTGAATAAATATTCTCCCAAACCATATTAGATGGAGTTGCTGTGCCACAGAGAGAGAGAGAGAGGGGCATGCCTCGGAGGGCTCCTGCAGAGAGTAGGAGGCGTTGGTGTCCCTGGGGATCTTGGACACGAGGATGCCGAAGCCTTGGCCCCTCTCGCGCAGGACCTGGTAGCAGACACACATGAACACCGTCAGTAAGTTAGCCGTGGAAGCTTGGGGGAAGCAGTGCAGCCTCCTCCACGGCCGGCCGCCGCCATTAAAATAAGCGCCCCCCGAGCTTCGACGCCGACAGCCCTCTGTTCTTCTTTAATAGCGTTGCCGCCGCAGGACAGAGAAACAGAGGGCGGAGGAGGCGAGGCCGCATGTTGGGTACCTTGAAGGCATCCTCGTCGGTACGGTCGTCCCCTATGTACACCGGCAGCACGTCCTTGCAGCCGTCGAAACCTGGGGGGGGGGGCGGAGGAAGAAGACGACTCAGTGAGCGAAGGCCCCAAAGATGCCATCTTTCCGCTCTGTTCTACGAATATAATGCAGCCGAGCTCCGGCGGTGCCTAGCTTACCGAGCGACTCCAGCAGGAACTCCAGGGCCTTCCCCTTGTCCCACTTGATGGTGGGGCGGATCTCCAGCACCTGCATCACAAGGCCGAGGCCGATTCAGAAACAGAGAAGAAAACCGCCGTCGTTGTCGGCGGCGGCGGCGGAGGAGCAAGAAAGAGAGAGAGAGAGAGAGAGAGAGAGAGAGAGAGAGAGAGAAAAGGCACCTTGCGGCCTTGAGTGAGGAGCAGTTTAGGGTAGTCCCGCAGGACCGACTTGACCTGCTCGGCGAGCCCGCTGTACTTCTGTGGATGCGCAAAACGGTGGACCAGAGAGAGAGAGTGGTTAATTAGCGGGAGATGGGACGCCGCCGGCGGTAAAGGGGGCAGAAAGGAGGCGCCGCCGGCGGGCGGCGGCTCGGCCAGCAGGTGAGTCGACTCACCTTCTCGTCGACGCAGCGGAAGTGGACGGAGAGGCAGAACTTGTTGTTCTCTACCTTCGCCCCTGGGATCGACCGGATTTTCTTCAGCAGCGTCGCGTAGACCTGCCATCAAGAGGTAAAAGATTAAACCCATCTGAGCGATCGACGGCGATCAGGTACTTACAGAGAGAGAGAGAGAGAGGGAGGGAGAGGGAGAGGAAGAGATGAGCTTGTTACCTCGTCAATCATGGGCAGGAACTCGCCGGCAGGCTGGCAGAGAACAGAGTCCTTGGTCTGCACGAGCAGAGCAAGGCAAACAGTTAGATGGCCGGCGGGCGAGCAGGCAGCGGCGTTCTTTAAGGGGGTCCGTAAGAGGGACATACGTGGGCACATTTGGGGCCTCTGACCGTGTCGGGTCCCCTGATGTCCATGCCATGGCTTCCGGCGTAGTACAGCTCCGGGAGTTGCACAAAGCTATACACCTGTACGGCAGTCACGCACCCATGCCGCCCGGTCACCGCAAGCGGCGGTAAAAAGAACAAATCTTTTCGAGGCGAAACTAGGGGACTGTCCGCCGCCCGAGTGGACAAAGACTCGATCCTTTTCTTCTTCTTTTTTTGTCGAGGGGCGGCGGCGCGGCGGAGGAGGAGGAGGAGGAGGAGAAGGGCGTACCTTGTCCAGGCACCTGCCGCTGACAATTGCCGTCGGGAAGTACTTGGCCACGTCCCGCACCGTGTCTCTCATCTGCGGAGAGGATAAACGACGGGTAAGCCGGCGGTGCTCCGGTGGGCGGAGGATGAGAGGAAGAGGGAGAAAGGGGGAGGCGGTGGGCACGTACGGCGTCGTCCATGAATGCGCATTCGGGGTCTTCCACGATCGGAGAGAGCGTGCCGTCGTAGTCGAGGAAGACGACAACCCGCTTATCCTCGAGCAGCTTCGCTATCTCCTCGAACGTGCCCAGCGCCGACGGGTGCTCCACCTGCCACGCCGACGAAAACGCCGTCACCAATCGGCGACCGGAGAACAGGGGAGCCGCGGAAAGGGAAGCCGGCGACCTACCATCCAGGAGGTCCGAGCGCCGTCGTGCGTGGGGGAGGAGGCGCGCATGGACTCGACCCAGGCGTTGACCCTGCTGCTGCTGAGGCCCCCGCCGATCTCCAGCTGCTTCAGGAACCTCTTCCTCAGGCAACCCGGGGAGGCCCTGGGCGGAGGATAGGTGAAGGAGTTCGCCGCCGCGGCGGCCGGAGCCACCGCCATGGTCACCGCCTCCTGCACAGCCCCATTCTGCTTCGTCATGGCACCCGGAGAAACGATGCCTCCACCGACAAGAAGGGGCTGGAGAAGGGGGGGGGAGAGAGAGAGAGAGAGAGAGAGCGCGTGGGGGATCGGGTTCGCCGGCTGGGTTGTCTTCCTCCTCTCAGGGAGGACCACGCCGGAGAAGAGAGAGAGAAGCCCGGGAAGCGTTCAAGTGGGTGATGGGAGACGGGATGGTGTGGCGGATTTATAGGTGGCGCGCCGGAAAGACGACAAATGCCGGGCCGAAAACCGGTTCAACCGGTCGCCGGCCCCCACCGGTTCAACGGCGTCGTGGGTGCCGCAGCTGGCGCCAGCTGGCGCCCCGCAAGTCGCAAGACCGCCGGCCGAGTCAGCGCGGATCCCTTTCGCACGTGCGGGCTCGCGCCCAGACACCCTGCTAGGCGCCGGCCTCCCGGAGGGGCCCTCGCACGTGTGCGCCACGTAGGCGTCACCCACTGATTTTTCCCTTCTTTTTCCTCTCGGACCGGGATTTGGTGGGGGCCGGGCCGGGCCGGGCCGGGCCGGCTCGGAGCCCGCGTGATCACCCACCGCCCCCTCCCCCTTTTTTTTACCTCCTAACATTTTTATTTAATATTATTTTTGCGATTGAATTGTCCGAATTTCTTGCAATCATACGCTAGTCGGTAACTATATTA
Source organism: Cryptocoryne crispatula var. balansae (assembly GCA_036172225.1). Classification (NCBI taxonomy): domain Eukaryota; kingdom Viridiplantae; phylum Streptophyta; class Magnoliopsida; order Alismatales; family Araceae; genus Cryptocoryne; species Cryptocoryne crispatula. The sequence continues at coordinate 33,873,774 of CM069935.1, forward strand.
AAGTTGAATCTGAGTCTGATTGAGATCACCGGGAACTGAACTTTGTGCTCGAGTTCAAACTTGGATGAGTGCGTAGCTCGAGGATTGGAGCTTCGACGTAATGAGCTTCCACGTATATATATTAATCCAAGAATGAACATAATTAAGTAAAACTCAAATATCTAGCTTAAGTTAGAACCCGTGTAAAATCAAATGAGTCGAGTTTGAACTAACATATATATTTTTTATCTCTGCGCAAGCCCCAAGTGTAGGTGATTCAATATGAAACCCGTGTCTCAAATGCACCTATTTTATCTCGATGGATAGTTTGACACCAGTAAAATGATATTCAAATCCCAACTAAACACAACCTTGGCAGAAGTGCTCGTAGATAGTTACACCCCCTCTCTCTCCCCCCAAGGGAACGTAGATCGCCGTTTGCGTGATCGTCTCATGTGAAAATGAGTGTCTAGGCGGCGGAGATAATTCTCTCCATCGTAGACGCAAAATTTTTGATAAGATTTATTTTATCAAATGATTTTATTGATCAAATTAAAGATAAATCATATATCACATCGAATATTTTGTGTCTGAGTATTCTAAACTCATATATATATCACACGACATTAAATTAAAAGTGTAAATCACCTCAGGAGAATGACTACGGTATCACGTCCCTCACGTAAAGTTTCTATTTAATATTGATTTAAAATATTGATTTGATGATCTCCTAATTCTCGAGACATTAGATGAGAATTTTATGTGAGAGATCTGAGACTATAGTTCAGATATCTTCATTGAGGTGATTTACGGTCTTAAATTAATATAGCGGTCCTATGTGAGAACGTTGAAGAGATTGAGAGGACAGTCGACCGAGACCTTCATTTTCTCATCTTGCCATACCCACCACGCAGACCCAGATGCCTCTTCGATATCCTTTTACGTACGTATGTATCTATGCATGCGCATCCCTGCACTAAATTAAGAAGGGAATTAACGATAAATACTTCCGACGAAGCCATCCGCCGGCTGGCAATCGAGGGGCTCCTCGCCGGAAGCAGTTGAGCCCGTCGGGCGGCGCCGCCCCTCGCATTCGAGCAAACAAGCAGAGAGCCCTCACCTGCCCCGGGACGACGAGCACCAGACGCCGTACGTTCCGTGGTCCGTGCGTGTTTTCCCCAATGCCTGGTGCTGTCGCGGCGGCGGCGGCGGCGAACCGTCGATAGGGGTGGCCCGACAGCGCTCCCGTCGGCGGCGGCGGCGGCGACGAAGAACCAACCAGGCGCTCGATCGCTTGCTCGTCGGTTGGGCTCACAACTCCCCGCGCCGCGGCCGGCGACACCTCCGGCGGGCTCCGGCGAGTGCGCGGCGCAAGGTGTCCCTTTCCGACGACACTCGTCCGGGCGACTGCGCGCCCCCTCCTTCCCTTACGTGTGGGAGCTTCTCTCTGCTGCTCTGCCTCCCTTGCCTGGTGTACGTGGAGAGCATCCGCCGTCGTCTCTTCTCACAGCGAAGCTTGCAGCCTGTGCACCCACACCCGATCAGACGACAAGATTAATTATACCCGGAGATAGGCGGAGGCGGTCGCCGGAATCCGGCGGACCTGTTCGTGATTTGGTCAGATTTAGGGTTAGCTTGATTGGAATCGCCGGAATCCGGCGGACCTGTTCGTGATTTGGTCAGATTTAGGGTTAGCTTGATTGGAATGGCGTGCGATTTCTCTCAAAATCTCCAAAACTTCCAAGGGATCGCTCCTCAGAACCCCTTCTACGTACGGAAATAAGAATGAATGTGGTGCATTTGGTTGGACTTTTGGATTGTCGGAGATGTAGGGTTTTCAGGGGTTTCCGATAGAAATCTCTCTTCCTTCACCATTCAAATCAAATGCGAGCTCGATTAGTTTTTGATATTCTTGTTCACAAATTAAATCAAATCAAGTTAATTCGGCTTGATTGGATTGATCTGGTTTAAATATTGTGGTGCACAGCTAGTATGTACGCCAAATATTATGATATAGTATATATGGGTCCGTACGTGTATGAATTCATTTGTTTTTTTATACCACATGCTATATCGAAGTTTAGTGCATACTTGACATATTTTAGTAGTTTTATCTTAAAAACTCTTGAAATAAGTTTATTTTTATTAAAAAATATATTATTAATGTATCTAAATTAAAATAAAATTTTAATCTGACTCGGGTTTTCCTGTTTATCAACTTATTTTAGATTTGATGGATCTTGTAAATCGAATCAAATCGATCAACGGTTCAAAGTAAATCAAATCAAATTAAACTACTGGTTAACTTATTATTTCGGGTTGAACTGAATAGCTGAGTGCCACTACAAAAATTATCCAAGAAATATAAAGGTAAGACAGACTTCCATAGTAGAAATAATAGGAAGAGTACATGACATTTGTTGCTACAAGGGTGGTTTGTGTTAGAGGATATTTAATTATGAAATCATACATTTAAAAGAAATACATGTAAATTATATATTTTCAGTTCGTTATATATTGTATGCCCCCTTGCTATAATTTTTTCGTACGAGGGAAAACAAAATCACGGTTATTCTGATCAGTTTATATTTTTATCTGATTTTTGATGTCTATTCTATGTGATTGAACCTGGAAACCAAAAGTGGGTCATTCAATAATCCCACGTTTTAATAATAATGTATCATGTTCGTAGTAAAAAGAAAAAAAAATTCATATCAATAGTACACATAATTTTTCTATCACCTCTCAATATATGTATATATGTGTAAAGATTTAATGTGATTTCCAATTTGGTTAATTTACGTCCTAGCTATTTTTTTAGAAGGATAAACAAAATCACATCTTAGTGGTGTGATCATCCAGTCTCACGGCAGCTATTAAACTCTTCTAAGTTGGTGAAGTTTATTTGTCTTGGTTATGTAATTGTTATGTTTGTCCGTATATCTTTCTATTTTTATAATAGAGGTCTATGTTATTTTTTCATAAAAAAACATCTTAAGTAGCTACGCCCTGGCCATCGGGTAACTAGGTGTTTAGTTGCATAATATTTTTTGTATATTTTTGTGATAAAAGACAAAATTGTGATATGAATACAAGAATAGTCGGTGCAGCAAAAAATAGTGAAAGACCACAAAAAACCAAAAAAAATTACATCTTTTTTGTTAAATGAATTTTTTATAAAAATTTAAATATGTAATTTAATAAGTTTTGTTGTAAAAAATAATATTGCGATAAAAAATTAAAAGCGACAAAGGATTTCTCCTAAGAATCAAACGACCTTATTTCCTAACCATGATACATGATATGCCACAACTAATGATACCACCTTAATTAACTTCAAAATTACTTGAGATCAATTACTTACGCTTCGTTAACTTCTTTCACAAAAGATTGTGAATCTATACAACTAAATCTCATGAATTTCGGAAGTTTCAACAAATTAGGACGTCCCAAAGCTACGTGTTTTCTTATGGTTATGTCCTTGTTTGGTAACATTATTAGACATCTCTGACATTATCGGTTTTAAAATTGATATTTATACTAATCATTAAGAGGTGCTCGATTAATAAAATCAATTTTAAAATTGATAGTAAAAATAAAACATGTTATGTAATACAAATGTCAATTTATATTAGTTTTGATAATGATAGTGTAACTTTTAAAAAATATCGATATTAATATAATATCAATATTAAAAATCTAACCAAACAGGTGGTAAGGTTGAATTATCCATTCAACCGTGACATCTCTCTAGCCTAACATCAGCACTCAAAAATTGGTGTCATGCTAGTTTTGATTCTTTTTTTAACAAAACATACCCTTATCTAGATGATTAGTTGCTTTTGTGAGCCATTTGAGACCTGTTTATCGGTCACTAATTAAAAGAAGTACACTCTAATTAAATAGATCACACAAACTGATCACAAAGACAGCAACTTAAGTACATAAAGAAAAAGTAATTAAGTGGACCTCACTATCATGTGTGTTTTCAGCTAGTGACCGAGCACATCATCTTTCTAAATGACAGAAGATTCTCTCAATCTTTTTCCTTCTTTCCTTTTCTGGTCTAAGATTCTTTGTTTTTGTTCAGAGATTCTCAATCACTAGTTAGAACGTAACCTCTAACTAGGTAGAAACAAATAAGGTCTTATAGGGGTAAAACATGCAACAGATCAAAACAAATATATACACACAAACATATATATTGTATATATAGATATGCAGATAATAAGAATAGTATATCTATATATACATCTTTAATTTAAAATTAAATTAATTAACATATAGACATCTTAATAAAGTAGAAATTTTAATTTTATTATAAACTAAGAAATTAGCCATAAAATTAAGAGTTAGGTTTTAAGAACAAGTTAAAAGCAAACCCCACCCTAGAGAAATTCTTTTCCTTTTTTTTTTGGACACGCTGGCCCAGTGGCCAGGCTCATGGCGCAGCGCAGCACCGGCGAGGGATCGAGCGCTGCCGGGTGCAGCACTCGATCCCCACTGGATCACCTCCCCCCGGGGAGGTGGCCCCGGCAGTCCACCGCCGGGGTCGAACCCCCACCACCCCCCCCCCCCCCCCGCGGGGGTGGCGTGGTGCCAACCGAGCCACGCTCGATCGGTCGGCTAGAGAAATTCTTTTCCACCAACTCTAAACTGTATGCATACACATATGTGTATATATATATATATATAGAGAGAGAGAGAGAGAGAGAGAGAGAGATTGCCATTTTCAAGCGCTTGTGATTGATCACCAAGTACACAGTCATGCTTATCAGAAGCTGCAGGTGTGTCTAGCTAGCTCTCTGATATATATATATATATATATATATATGTATATATCCAGACACGCTAGGATACAGGAGGAAGAGGAAGGTGCCGGGTCCGCCGGCGGGGAGCCGCCTGCCCGCAGTACGCTTGCCGGGCAGCGCACAGGACTGGTCGATCTCCCCGACGCCCGCAGACGGGAACAAGGCCGGCACGGCTTCCGATCTGCATGAGTTTTTGGACGGGACCGGCGGCGGGGCCGACGGAGGGAGGAGGAGGAGGAGGAGGCAGCGGCCGGCGAGGAAGGGGGAGGGGGCGGGGGAGAGGAGCTCCGCCCCCGCCTTTATTTTCCTTTGTTGGTGGGTGTGCCATGGTGGTGGTCGACTGTCATTCGTCCATTCCCGGCCAGTGAGAAGAGAAGTGCAGTCACGTTACGCAGAGGCCGGACCGAGCGAGCGCGCGCCGGAGGTGACATCTCGTCTTTAATGGGGACTGCACCACCGTCTGTCTCCTTCTCCCCCCCAGTCCCACCACCACCACCACCAGCGGCAGCACCAGCACCACCGCCATCAACCCCCCCCCCCCCCCCGCTCTCTCTCTTCGCCGTGGGTCGGCTGCCGTCTCTTTCAGCGAGGCTCCACCCCCATACTTGGAAAGGTTGCAGGGGAGGTCCCTCACCTTTTTCTCCCCTGCCCGCAGCTTCTCCGTTCAGCTTGTAGTCTTGCAGGTCTCTCTCTCTCTCCCTGGAGCACATGAGTGAGTGACAGGGACGGGGAGAGAGGCGAGGGGTGGCGGGGTGATAATTGGGGGAGAGGGAGGGGGTGGATGGGGGGCCCGGAAGTGAATTGTGGGGGCTTTAACCGGCCACCACGTCGGAGTTTGGCCGGAGGTGCCCATGCCCCCGTGGTTGCGTGCAGTGCGGCACCGGAACATGCAAGTTGCTCGACTTTATGCCGGAATGACAGAGAGAGAAAGAGGGGACACAGCCCTCAAGTACAAAAGCTCTAAGAGAGACATGCCTAATCAACACTGGCCAAGAAGAGAGAGAGAAGAGAACGAATTTTCTCCAACAAAATTTTACATTTTTCTCACATAAATAAAGTTATAAAATGAAAATGCAAGAATATTAAAAAAATATGAAAAGATATTAAATCATTTTTACGCTCTTAATTGTGTGAAGAGATTGAGAAGATTTTCTCAAATAATCTCTTAGAAAATTTGCTCTCAAAGAATAATGCCTAATGAACACTGGCCAAGAAGAGAGAGAAGAAGAACAGTATTCGTTGGGCTGTTTGTTTGTATGTTTTTCTTCCGACTCACTTAACTAAATCAAATTAACTACTTTGATATATATCTTATAATTATTTGTAAAGTATAAGCTAATAGTTTAAAGATTTGTAAGTTATTCAACCATTGCTAATTAATGAAGATAATAAGAGATATGGATGGAGAAAGAGAGGAGTTTGCAAAGAAAGCTAGCTAGCGTGGGTAGGGCTAGCTGTTCACTACATCCTTCAACTCAACTAACTAAACCAAATAAACCACCCTTGATATCACAGGATCAAGTCATGAGAATTCGGAGTGGATCAAGATATACACTCCAAGAATAAATTACAATAGTATTTAAGACTTTCAGTTGTTAATAAATATTTTAAGTACATAAACAATAGTTTAAAAAATATTTCATTTGATCCGAGACTACTGAATTAGAGTCTATATTTATAAATATATATATAGTGAGGTTCCGAGTCGATGAAACAGCTTTTCAATCCCAACCAAACAAACCGGTGATCACCCCTGATCAAGGGCTAGCTCTCCTTTCCGCTGCCCAAGCTTTCACGTTACAAACTTTTTCCCCTGCAACGCATGGCCTCATTATCAAAACCCTAATGACCACGCCCGGCATCTTTGCATATTCCGCAGCTAGGTAAGACACTAGGTTAGCAAGGTGGGCACGTAGCCAGAGAGAGAGAGAGAGAGAGAGAGAGAGATTATTGGGTAGCGTACGATCGATCACGAAAGAACATGTTGTCAGAAGGAGGAGATCGGTTATCCTACTTAAAATGCCATGCAAGTGCTTGGTATCTGACCTAACCCAAGCCCGCCCACCACACCCTTTCTTCTTTAATTAGGTGGGTAAGTCTTGAAAGAGGAGAAGAGCCGGCACTTAGTGTTCTTCTAGACATACAGAGGGAGTACACATTATGCAGGCAGTCTTATATGCACACAGGAAATGTTGGAGGTGTTAAGGGGGGAGACGCTGGTGTTGTTTATTCAATGGTCAAGGAAGGGAAGGGAAGAGAAAGGAAGGGACATCTGGACTGTTCACACAGACTTTTGGTGTCCTAGTTTATAATAACCTCATGTAAATTTTTCTTTGAAAACACATACATATGCTGTTCACATTTATACATATACGATGGCAAGTGCAGTATATGTATAGACTTAGCAGTATATTATACACCATGAGGTCGAGCTAAGTCTTGGAGAAGCACCCATTTTTGCAGTAGTTACTCGGGAAGCATTACCCGAGTTTGATGTGTCCTATCCACCAGAAATAGTTTCTCTACTTCAAGAGTTTGAGATACACCATGAGGTCGAGCTAAGTCTTGGAGAAGCACCCATTTTTGCAGTAGTTACTCGGGAAGCATTACCCGAGTTTGATGTGTCCTATCCACCAGAAATAGTTTCTCTACTTCAAGAGTTTGAGAATATTTTGCCCATCGTGCCGGCCGGCTGCAGGCCGGTTGGCGCCAGCCCTGTCCCAAGGGTGGGAGGGCAGGGTTCGAAGGGCGCTGAGCGCCCTCCTTCCCCAGGGGGGAAGGCTCTGGTGGGATCGAGCTTGGGAGCTTCGATCCTCGCTCGCGTGCTTGCACTGCACGCACTTGGCCACTCGGCCACCGTGATCAAAAAAAAAAAGTGCAGTGCAGTTCCCCAAAAGGGCACTAGAAGACAGGAGAGAGAGAGAGAGAGAGAGAGTCCCATGTTCATGTGCTCACATTCTCAGCCTCAATTATATGGTCCAAATCCAAACACTTGGTGCAAGTACAAGAGCTCAAAGTAAGGGTCTTTCAGTCCTTTTCTTTTTCAAAATTGAACCAAAGAAGATGAGGTCTCAATCAGAACAAGACCATATATATGAGACTAAAATTCATTAAATATCTGAAATAGTCAATTATTTATTTATATATGCGCACACTCATTTCTTGATCACAAATAAATCAGATAAGTGATATATATATTATTATAAAGTTGTATATCGTCTAATTAATAACATGGTACGTAATAATTATATTATATACTTTTTTCAATCAGTTCCAACTTGTATAAACTGAATCAATGACACAAATCGAAATGGGTCGGTCTCTCCTAGCTCAGAAGGCACACCACCCACAATAAGTGAGACACTCTTCCAAGTTATAGCTAGCATATAAAGTTCAACATGCATGCACCTGAACATTTGGATGAAGAGAAATTCATGAACACGAAACAACAAATGAAAAATGAAATCCACCACTTGTATGGACATTCATGCATTTGCCTGTTCAACACATGTATACATGTGCTCTTTCCAAGGCACATGCCCACGAGACATTCAAACAAAGGATCTTTGACGAGCACTACACAACCACCTTTTACTGGTGGAAATGGCGACGGATGCAAATGCCGCCAATGATGCGGCGCGCGCACACACAAATCAAGGTTTTGGCATGAGTAAGGAATACATACTGCCGGAAAAAGGAGGTTGTTCGAATCTGAAAGTCTGATTTCGTACTTGTTCCGAGCTTCTCTAGCTAGGTTCCTATCATAAATTAGTGGTCAAGTCTTCTAGAAAGAAAATGATCAAAAAAAAAAAATCCCTGTACACGGATGAGAAAATCCTCAACTTAACTAGAGTTGAGGAGAATCATGGAATATCAGATTAGAGCCGACCCGATCCACAGCTGATCGATCCGATCACATGTCAGATCGTGCCGACTGACACGAGAGAGTTAGGTGGCGGCAAAATTAGTCACGAGTGCCGATCCCGACCGATTCGTATACCGATTAGATCTCTGGATCGGCAAATTCAAGTCAAACAGGATCAAATCTAGACCCGGGGGGTCCAAAGTGGATCGCGATCTTTCTCTTCCAACTTTGATTTTGTTATTTTAGTGAGTTTCACTAGCTATGTTAGCTATGTGTGTGATCACTTAAAATAAAAATCTTTATGGGGTGTTTGGTTGCATCATAATTTTTTGTACACTTTCATGATAAAAAATTGTATTAAAATAAAAAGTGAACCAACTCATGACATAAAATTATCATGTTTGGAGGGATGTTATGACAAAAAAAGGTAACTACCACACATGACCAAATAAAGTGGGGGACCACAAGAAAAAAGAAAGAGGTGAGACCCTCTTTTTTAGTTTAAGATGAAAATCACTTTCAAAACATAAAATTGTCATAGTTGCCAAATACTTTTTTTAACAAGTTTTCTTACAATTTTTAAAAATTAAAATAAAAATCTCCATTATCATGCAACCAAACACCCTATTACTCTTTGCAACGCGTGTGTGTGCGTGTATAAATAAATAAATATATATATATCATCTTTTGCCATTTTACGGGTGTTCGTTTGGTGGGGATTTTGTGTTCCGAAATTTCTTCCAAAATCGCCAAAAGTTCATGTCTACTAGATTGAGGAATTTTCCTGACACATATTTTCTCTGTCTATCTCTCTCACTCTCAAAATCTCATCTTTATTTGTAAGCATTGAATACAATGTGAATATGTTAGATTCAGTAGACATTTTGATTCATCAGGAATTTCTGACAAAAATTTCTTGTCCGGAATCCCAACCGAACCAGACATATATAGGTGATCAGATTCCAGTTATACCTAACCCTAACTACTATTTACAACACACACACATATATATATAATTAATGATTGAAATCAGTCAAGAATTCTGACAGTCCAGCAGTGATATTTAATTACTCTGACAAATTTCATTGAGACTACCAGAAGGAGTCTGTCCGAAGTCAAAGCCCACGGCTTGGTCAAGCTAATCACGCGTAGATTACGGCCCAAGCAACCGCAGCCGTTCTGGTGTCCTTCGGGACACGCTAAGGTGGGCAAACGGCTCAAAGGCGGGCTTCCGGGGGTTCAGCTGTTTAATTAACCGGGTCCGACGGAACAGCACAACTAGCCTGGCACCTCCCGCGAGAGCAGGGGTAAGGGTAAGGTCCAAGCAAACCCTCCATCGTACCTATAAATAGCCGACAAGATCAAATACTAGTTTTATAAATGAGCTCAATTCGAATTTGAACTTGAACCCGGATAGAGATAAATGAGTCAGTTCGATCAGAGCAGCAGGTAGTACCCTTTTTTTTTCTTTTCTTCTGAACAAGAGCATATTCTTTCACATAAAATTAAAAGAGATACCTACCAAGTGCAACGAAAAACATAAAAAAAAATATTTGACCGAGTTAACAACGAAGAGAGAGATATCTTGAATTGGATATGGAGCAAACAATAATATTATCCGTATCGTTGTGTATCATAAAATGTGAGTCATTGGATAATGAGATCGAGTAACGAACACATATAACAATTTTCGGGTTTGGTTCGGTGTGTATCTTGTGATCGTAACCTTTGAGATAATTAATGAATACAGATAACTTAACTATAGATTTTAAATTATCTTTTAACTATTTGTTAAATTAACGAGTGGATCTAATGATTAGATAATCTATAATTGTTGACATTTTTAATAGTTATATGTAAATTATTATCTTATCGATAAATGAAAACTGATATTTTGAAAGTTATAAAATTTATTTTTATTTTCGATAATAAGATTGAAATCGAAATACACTCGATCCAAAAGCGTCAAATTTCAAATCGAAACACTTTGTGAGGTGTTTGGTTGGGGGACGGATTGAGTATTTGTTATGAAAATATGTTTTTGGTGATAAAACTTGTTAAAATGGTGTTGACCATCGTTACAAATTTCTGTTTAAAAAAAAAACTTCTTTATTGAACAAAAAAAAAGTGAGATATTCTCTTCTTTATTTATCTTGCCGTCTCTCCACCTTCTTTGGTGGTACATAATCCTCGTACTATTTTGTCATCACGTTTCCCAAATGCGACAATTTTATGCCATTTTACTAACTTAGAAGATATTTTTAATATATTTTATATACTTTTTAATATAAAATTATATAAAAGCTTATGATGCCCCCGAATACCCGGTTAACCTTTATCGGACTTAAAGCTGGGACTCGGGTGCGGACGGACGCACAGCCACGTCAGCGCGGACACGTGAGCGCCTCCCACGTGCGGCTCCTGCTGCTTCGGGGGGCGGGGGGACCCGCGGCGTACGTGGCAGGCCACACGTGTGTCGTGGATCCGGTTCCGGAAGCCGAAAGGGTGGTCGGAGGGACTCCGAAATGGACCGGCCACGTTAGGCCGGTCCACGCGGGCCCGGGCCCGTTATGGAGCGACCAAGGCGGCAAGGCCGAGGCCGCTCCCCGATGTTGACCGTAGTACAGGGGCGGGCCCACCTCAGTCCACTTGTTAACCACCTTGGGGGGTTCCAGAAAGGAGGGGATACCAGACCTTCCGCAACAGGGCAGCCCATTGGGCCGACGTGGCAAAGACCGGCCCCACCAGCGCGTGGGACCCACGTCACCGTCTTCTTCCGTGCAATGGGGAAAGGCCTGCATGCCTGGTCACCGGCTCTCTGTGGGAGGAAAAGCGGTAAAAAAATTTAAATTTATTTAGAATTAGTTTTTCGTAAAAAAATAGAATACATATTTCTCATTTAATATATCTAAAATTACTTCTTTTTTTTAAAAAAAAGTTTCAGCTCAAATTAAATTTAGCTTCGACTTATTTGATATATTTAATTGAAACTATATAACTACCAATATCTACAATTAACTTTTTAAATAAATATTTAATGGAGCAGTTAATTGAATATTTAATCGAGTTGTTCATGAAAGTTTTCACAGCATTGCTGCTGAAAATGAGAAAAGTAGAAAACCCATCAACAATCTAATAAAGCTAATGATGTGTTTGGTTGCAAAATAACTTGATATATATATATATATATATATTCTTGTAATGATTAAAATTAGATGTCACATAAACATAAACTTATAGCATTTGGTGAGATATGATACGACAAAATGGTGGGGACTGGACCACACAATTAAAAAAAGGCCTTACCTAGTTTTTGTCGAATAAAATCCCTCTATAAATTGTACTTTCATAAAGATAGCAAAACATGATGTTTTAGCAAGCTTTTATCAAGAAACATAATTTTATGGAAAACTCTATGTAATCATGCATGCAACCGACACCCTATAAGTGGATTTAATTAAGCTGTTTTTGTTTTGGCTGAATGAGAGTCCAGCATCTCATTCCGTCCCTGATTTATCTATTTAATTTTTTTTAAACATATTATTTTACATCTAAAATAACCAACATGTCTTAAACTACCTCTGAAAATATGAAGCACAAAAAGTGGCTTTTTTGTTTTTATACTTTTCCTTCTTTGATGTTGTATATATTGTACCAATGATTTTAGACTTCTATTTAGTGAAATGACCAAATACTGTCCTCTTATTAAGATCTACAACTTTTCAATACTTAATTATCTTGTGATTCCTTATTTTAAATAATAGATCAAGGTTCTATCAAAACGCCATGTTTAGCTAGCTAGGCAGCAAAAAGAAGACCGGCCTACTTCCAAGGGGTAATGTTCCTCATGAGAAATCATTCTTTATCATCACTTGAAATTAAGGTACAAACGAGCCATATAATTAGTGCCTTCCACAAATAGTTCAAAACCAGGCTGGTTTATTATGTTAGAGCAAATAAGCTTGAACAAAGAAAACAGTTGATTCGTTAATGAGCCGATAGGTTTGTGACCTACTCCATTAAATTCTCGATTCAATACTTAATTTAAAAACTTAAATTTTGAGTATTAATAATTGTACAGTGTCACTCAAATGTATGGAAAAAGTTGAAATAAAATTGATTTGAATATAAATTTAGATCGAACTTCATAAATAAGCTAAAATTTGAGTTTCATAAATGAGGTTGGGTTGAGTTTGAGCTTGAATATGTATTGAAGTTGAATCTGGTTGCTACTGGATTTCTAGCTTGACCTTGACTCGATCAAGTAAAGAGTTAAGTTTGAACAAGAGCTAAGCATACTTCTAAGTAGGGGTGTAAACGGTTCGGTTCGGTTCGGTTTGGCCCATTTTTTTCCAAACCGAAACCGAACCGATAAGGCAAACCGAACCGAACCGAACCGATTCTGTGAGTCCTGAACCGATTGTGGTTCGGTTCAGTTTGGTTCGGTTCGGTTCGGTTCGGTTCATCGGTTTAATGTATATTTAAATAAATAAAAATAGAAATAAAATAAAATATGCATTATAATAATTATTTAAGATTAATATAAAGATTAATACTTTATTTATAATATATAATTTTATCTTTATACTAATTAACTTAAATTTATACTAATATATATTTAAAATTGATATAATATGTATTAAAATGTAATATAATATATAAATAAAGTGGGTCAAACTTTATCAAACCGGGTCAACCGGTTTACCGGTTCGGTTCGGTTTGGGGAGGTGCCGAACCGAACCGAACCGATAAGAAATTATCGGTTCGGTTCGGTTCAAAAAACCGAATGCATAGGCTATCAAACCGAACCGAACCGAACGGTTCGGTTCGGTTCGGTTCGGTTTACCGGTTTACCGGTTTTACATGAACACCCCTACTTCTAAGAGCTCGAGTTTGAACTCCAACTTATGTAAAATAAATGAGTCCAATTTTGACAACATGCTATTTGTCCCAGGTAATTTGCATCTCTATGCACAATTTAGAGCACATATAACCACTCTTCTATTGGATCTAGCATTTAGGTTTGGATATGAGTGTGAACATGGATTTGTAAGATCATTCAATGCTCAAATAGAAGTGCTCTTCATTGTTCTCCTCGGTCTACACAAATTTTGATTCTCAAAATTTTGACTCTTAGTATCACTTGGACATTGGATGAGTGGTTCAAGACCCGTGGAAGAAAGGGAGAAGAAAGAAGAATAATAAAAGAAAGGCAGATGATGTAGAAAGTGCAGAAAATGTGACGTGTTTGTGGTTACTAAGAGCTGCGGGCTCCAAATAAAAAAAAATGAAAATTTGACTAACATATGTCAATAGGGCAATGACTGCTTGGTGCATTTTAACTTCTTTCTCTTCAGCTAGTCAAGAAGATGGAGCTTATGAGGTTCCTTTTGTTTAATCCAGTCGGTGCAAATGTATCTCACTTTGATTGACTTTTCCTGAGATGTCTGAAAGAAATAAGAAAACAAGATAACGAATTATTAGAACTAGAAGTTGAGTGGTAACCATAGAAGAAACATGCATGAAGTGTTAAAAATAAATATACCAACTAGATTGAGATTAGCACTCAACTCTTATTTTTAAAAATTTAAAATATATGAAATGTAAACTAGATATTTAAACATATGCAAACTATACTAGGATGCAAGAAGAACTAAGGGGAATTAGTAAGAACTTGAAAATTGTGTTTTCAATACTCCATGGACTTAGTGTCCCAATGTCGGAGCATTTTGTACTTAGTGCCTTGATGTTGGGGAACCAGGAATGGTAGATTCTGCACCGAAAAGAGAATTTGCTTCTTCCTTTGCCTAGGGCTTGTGCGTGGGTGTGTTGGTGCAGCTCCTTGGGGGTTTCCCAAATGCCTTGGAATGCATAGGAATCAAAGAAGAAATAAGAAGGGATGTGGAATGAAGTGAATGATGGTGGAACCTCCCAGAGTTAAAGAGACGAATAGTGATAAATGAGGGGTTCACGGGGGCCTCTTGAAGTTGTTCTTGGATCATATGGGCATGGAGAAGGGGTTCAGGAAATAAAGGGATTAATAAGAAGGGTTGAGAACTCCTTTTATAGCCACTCAAAAGAGCAATCTCGGAAGACAAAAAAAAGCTATCTGTAGGTACAAAACAACCCGATATCGGGGTGCCTAGACCGGCATTAAAAATGATGAGTGAAAAGCTATGGAAAATTGGATGGACAAGACAAAAATTTGACGTTTAGACATGATGGTTAGATAGAATGACATTTTGACCAAGTGGTGTGATAAATGCGTTGGGCACGTCACTGATGCAACACTATCTAAATAGTCAAATCATTCATTCAGGTCAAACCTAGATGCGATATCGAGATGTCTAGAGTATTGTACAAAGTCAACGATCACAATATTTTGGCGGGAAACATTTGGACAAAAATTTGCTGTCAAGGTCTTGATGCCTCCTTTACTAGGCCACTAGGTGCCCCAACTATAGCTCCAACAAGGCACCCTAATATCAAGGAGCCTGATGAGGAGGGATTTTTTTTGAAAAAATCATTTTGTTAGGTAAAATCTTTGAATTTCTACATGGAACCAAGATTTTTTGAGAATAGGTAAGTTGGGATCAAACTCCCCATAGAGACAACTAAATAGAAGAGGAAAGAAAAAGATGAAAATCAAAGAAAAAGAAGGTAGAGAATATATATATACGCACGTACTATATATATGTATAATTCAAGAGCACTTGCTTGACGTATATAATCTCGTTTTCCTTTCCTACTGACCTTTACGTTGTTGTTGCCACGTGAGAAGCCTCACCGGGGAGATCCACGTACCTCTCTGAGTGCAATTAATTATTCTAGTTTGAATCGTCTCAGATGTCCAAAGGAGGGAACAACCTTAGTATGTTGTCAGCTATGACTACAACTCCTAGTCACTTAAGTGACAGTTCATGATGAACCAACATGAATTGTATGAACCATTATTAAATTGGATTTCATAACGGGTTACACTGTCGTTCATAATAGGTTAGACTGTGGTAACGAACTATAGTGTAACCCGTTACAAATCACAATATAACTCAGTACGAACTGAACTAAACGGTTACGAACCACAGTATAACTCATTACGAAACCTAATTTAATAACAATTCATGAGATTTATGTCGATCCACCTTGAACCGTCACTTAACTAACTTAGAGTTGTAACCATTTTTTATTAGATAGAAATTGTTCTCTCCTTAAGTTTGAGGAGTAATTATTCACGCGCATGCATGCATGTAGAGGCCCCACGAGGGTACGTACGTAGACTTAGTGTAGAGTCCGGATCGCCGGACACCTTAGTGTAGGGTCTCTCTTCTTTGATAAATAGAGATGGATATGGTTCAAAGCAGATCTCAACGGACGTTAACCAGAGAGAGAGAGAGAGAGAGATTCCCTCCACCCATCATATCATATGATTGATGATTGGATATGTGTGGCACTTCCACGGAGATGCCGCCTTTGGCTTTTCTAGATATGTATGTAAATATATATACACAGTTTGGGATATGATTTGTACGTATATATATTGTGTTTAATTATCATCAATATATGCACGCAGAGCTAGCTGGCAAGCGATGATGCCCTTGGGCCCCTTGATCGTATATAGATGGCTGCAAATGATCACATCAAGCTTAATTTGAAGAGTTTATTACAACCTAGCTAGAGTCTCGATTCCCAGTAGGAGGGGGCCACGGGACCCCTTGAACAGGCCGGAGCTCCCCTTGCGGCTACCCTCTTAGGAAATCCGCACTCTACAACCTAAGACTTAGCTAGGGGAGGAAGGGATCAACAACATAGAAGATAAACATATACCGAAGGCCTCTTCTAGATGAGGGGGATAAACTTCATCTAGAAGACTTCATCTAGAAGAGGTGGATTAACTGCCTTACCCATTTAATAAAATTTAGATTTTGTAACAATTGATAATTTCGACAATTCTTGTTTTGATAGCTTTTAAAAATCGAGATATTAGATAATATTTGACTCTCTAGATCAGCATCTCTTCATTATTATATATGTTGAATAATTGGTTAGATTATTTTTAATTGAATATAAATTTTTATTGTGATCAAGTAATTACTTACATTAAATCGCGCAATGGTTTGTCTTGTTATTTGACGTGTTTAAATTTTTTTATTTGCTATATATTATGGTTTATTTTATCTTGTTATCTGTGTTTTGATATTTAATCAGCATATTTGTGGTGATTATTCATTTAATCTACTTTGTATCGACTCCAATCAACTTTTGTTTATTGTCTTCTTCTCTAATCAAATACGGTTGCCTTTATTAGCTAAATAATTTGGATTGGATGTTCTTTATACTATTGTATCATTATTATCTGTGATTAATTAAAACTATGGCCTATTACATTCGAATTAGTGTATTTTTTATTTTCTTACGCAACCAATATAAACATTATTCTTTTGATAAGCAACTTAACAATCTAAATTAGTGAAATATATGTTTTTTACCGATAAATAAGTTATGTTCTGTTATAATCGCCTTATTATTTAATTCGATATGGTTCTATCTAGTTATCATAAAATATGATATTGTATTCATATTGTTTATGATTTTGTTGATAATTTGAAATATTCTTGGTTGATTTTGATCATTGGTATTATAACTTATCTCATCTTAATGTGAAACTATTTTAGACAATCTATGATATTTAGTTAATGTGTGTCAATGAATATTTATAATTATATATATATGTGAAAATTTTGGTTAATCGAATTAATACATGACAGCGGAAAAATATTTGATTTCTTGAAACCATGATCTTTGTCTTGATCGATGCCTAACGAGTAAAACCGGAAATCGAATATGAAGTAGAACGAGAGTACCTCATGGGATTTCTAAAATCCCTCACCATGGATGAAGAGAGGACATTCCTCCTTGCTGAAAATCATTCAAGTGTCCGGTCTGTAGCGGTATCCACACGTCTGCTTCAATAGACGAGTTCTCCCTTCCTTCTGGCCTCCAGAATTCTTCCAGATACAAGCTTTACCATGAAAGATCACCTTCTAGAGGAGATAAAAGGAAGAAAGGATGCTTGGAACGTGCTCCAGCCCTATGGCTTGGCTTCATAAGCCATTTATATATAGAAGATGAAATTTTTCACAAAAATCCAAAATTTCTATAAAATTATGTCCAAGCCCCCATCTTATTGACCATATTTAATGTGTATGACCCACTAGGCCCAATAGTCAATTTGGTTGAAGTCTTAATTAATATAAAAGAACAATTCCTTTAAATTAAATCAAAATCATTATCCGATAACAATTTTTACAACTTTCTGATCATAAAGGGTACAAGCCACACCTATGATCCCAAATGACTTTGGGGAGTTAAATAACATCCATTGAGCCTTTCCATCATCAATTACTACACGGATTTAAATCCTCGTTCATATAATGTCCCGGACGGTCAGGGGTTCGGCACTGACTGTCAACCCCTAAATATTCCAACTTTATGGGATCCTGTACTCAGATTTGGATCAATTGGAAAACTCCTTTTCCAATTATGCTAAGTACCTTGGCCAAGGATTTAGAGTGCTATCATATAGGACATTCTCTCTCTCCTACCGAGAGTGAACGATCACTTGTTGTCCACTCAATTGTCTCCACCGGGTTTCTCTTGTACCCAATACATCAACTATACTGGACCATCAAGATGGTGATCCATAAGTCAATAATCAAAGTACAAGATACATCCGATAAGACATCTTTGGTGACTCAAGTCAAAGATCCAATCGTGCTATTGAGATGTAAGAATTAATTGATAGATAGTTCGATAAGATACCGATCAAGTTTTCCTAAATTGGTCAGTTCAGTGAACTCATTCTACTATGAGCACCTGTGTGTGTATCTCAATGTCCCCACACTGATGACCAATTAAATCGGTCATTCTCATCACATGAGAAGACATCACACATACTAATCTATCCAGATTCTTGATGTCTCGTCTCAAGGATCCTATGACTAGAAACATTTATATCACATACTTCTAGATGATCGATCTCATTATCACAATCTCATCATGATTCAATCATTATTGCATGTGATCAAAGACTTCATTACGATATGCGCTTCTAATAAAAGCTAGTAACGAAGTTTTGCCTATTTAATTGAATGCGATATTCCTAAAAATGTTGAATCATATCATATATGATTGACTTATACGGCATACATTTCTATCAATTAGTATGTGAGAGTGAGATTGTGTACTAGGTCATATCTATGTGAATCATCCCTGCAGTTTTAAATATGAATTGAGATCACAATGAGTTTAGAACATCTGATAATGGAATTAGGTATGTAAGTACTTGGCTGATTAAATTAAGATCATATGAAGTTGATTTCAAAGTTTTGATGTATAAAATTTAAAATTTATAAGGTCAACCAATAAAATATCTATTGTGAAATATCTTGAGTTTAATTATTTGTCTTCTTATTCTAAAACTATTTTTATATTTGGAGCTATTCCCTAGTTACATCGCCTGATGTTTTTGCCTCCTACGTGACAAGTTAAGTGTTATCTTTATTTAGGGATAAGTGTGTAGAAAATCAGTTAAAACTCAGTTAAGTGGAAACAGTTATCGTTGTATGTTAAACCTGGATGATAATTTATAATGAATTAACAATTGTTAACGACCTATTTGACTAGAGTATGAAAAATGATATTATATTAATATTGATGTTGATATTTCTAGAAGATGGAGTATTAATATTAAAATTGATACATGTTAACACCTGTATTATGTAACATGTGTTGTTTGCACTGTAAAATTT
Source organism: Cryptocoryne crispatula var. balansae (assembly GCA_036172225.1). Taxonomy (NCBI): domain Eukaryota; kingdom Viridiplantae; phylum Streptophyta; class Magnoliopsida; order Alismatales; family Araceae; genus Cryptocoryne; species Cryptocoryne crispatula. The sequence continues at coordinate 33,893,237 of CM069935.1, forward strand.
AAAATTAATACTATTAGACAAGTATCTCTAGATGATTACTATCAATATCAATTTTAAAATTGATAATGATAAATTTGTCTAACAATGCTACCAAACATGGCATAAGTCAAATAATATACTTCCATCTCTCATTGCCAATGAGTTTAGCATGAGCTTTCTTGTTGGTCGCTAATTTGTCTTTAACTAGCAACTTACATGTTTTGTTCTTTGATAATTAGTTACAGGTCACCGTTTAAATTGTCACTGATAACTTATTGGAGACGGCTTTATCACCGTCACAAATGGTTTTAGTGGTGAGGGATTCGCATAAAACCAATGGCGGTAGGTTCATTTGTGATGGGTTGACGACGACTCTTGCCTTTTCGGTCGGTGACGGTTTGTGGCCGTCGTTGTTAGCACTTTTTCTTGTCATGAAATTTTTTTAGCTATTAGTCACAATCAAACTAGTTTTAGGGGGGGGGTAACTTTTCCTTGATAATTTCACTTGTTAACCTGGTGTTCCCATTGAACAAAACTTTTGTTTTTTTGTAATAAAAATTTTCTTTCGAACTAAAATCAAAGATAGCTAAAGACATGGAATTACCATGCTTGGTAACTTGTGAAAATAAAAATAAGAAGAGCCACGAACAGCTAAAAAAGTTTAGAGAGCACAAGAGATCAGAATAAAGAACCATACACTTAATGGGTTAATTATCAACGAATGCATATTTTTGTAATGATCGTCAAACACCTGTTTCAACAAGTTTGTCGCAAATAATATGTTTTTATAAAAACTCATTTTATATATCATGCAACCAAAAGGCCAATGATTTTATTTTTATTTGTGTTAATTAATGTTGCGGTGGTGTGCGATGGGAAGATATAATATACTAGCCTAATTATCATATAAACCACCTTGTACTTGGATTCTCAAGAGATATAAGCAGATTAAATTTGATTCAATAATTGATAAAGCATACACACACACATATATATATATATATATAAAAAGGACACAGCCAGCCAATTCTTCGTCCAAGTGACCTAGATTGACTTTAGACTTGTCCAAAAAGCGGGCAAGGCAAGCAATCTATTGGCTTCTCGCCCGTGCACCACCTCATCTTGTTTCCTTAGAAAGCATCTTTCCATCTTGAAAACCTTGTTTTGCTGTCTTGGAGGACTGGTGTGACCCATCATCCCTTTGCCCTCTTCCTATCAGTGCTCCATCCAAGATATGCCCCCACAAAACCACCGCCGGCCACTTCATAAAAGAAAAATAAAGGAACCATAAAAGAGAAAGGAGATCCCAACCTCCCCGCCCCCATAGACTATGTTCTTTGTATATATATATATATGTATGTATCCTTCTTCTTTTCTTAACTATATATATATATATTCTCGTTTGATTCTCTCATATAGATATATATATATATATCCTTGTGAGCATCTCCGAAGATCCTGAAATGTGTGTAGCTAGAATAATGGCCTCAAAGTGGGCATAAGATCACAAACCCACTCCCCCTTTCCCCTCATGATCTGGGATGATGATGATGCATTTCTTTATCTTCCTTCCGAGCATCAGTTTATTTATTTCGGCATATATCGCCCTCAACATGCATATCAGATTAAGGCTGAGTCATGGACAATCTAGCTAGCTATAGCTATCTATCTATCAACCCGGAATCTACCACTTTCATCATTAATTGGGGAAAAATATCCCAAGAAACTTCTCTTTCTTGCCCAATAAAATTAACAATATATATATATATATATCTTGGATCTTGATAGAACAATATATATGAGTCTATATATGCATGTGGGATGGCTTGAAAAGTTCATTCCACTTTCTGGGCAAGTCGGTATCAGAACAGGAAGGTCTCTCTCTCTCTCTCTCTCTCTCTTCAAAGCTGAGACCACTTATAATGCACATGGGTTTTGAACCTGCACTTGGAGACTAGAAAATCAAGGTAACTACTAAAGCTAGAGCTTGGGGGTGGGTGACACATGCCGAGAACGGAAGTAGGTAACTACTAATTATATATAGTTGTGAATTGTTACAATAAATAATATTATTATATTATAAAAAACTATTTAAATATAGTAGTATATTTTTTTATAAATGTTATCTTTAATCAGTTTAGCCCGGTTTGGCTCAATATACTTGGGAGACCCCCCCAAATCAGTTGAACTGAACCGGTGGCTCGACCCAAATCGGTTTGGTTCGGCGAATTGAACTGTTTTGTGCACCCTAGATGTATGTATATGATGCATGCTCTACAACCATGGAGAACCACCATTCTTCTTCCTCTAGTTATCACTCAAGAAGTGGATATTATGTATATCTACTAGCTAGAGTCGAATTAATAACTGTATGTTAATTGCCAACCTTCTCACTAATTTCGTGATTTAAACTCTTAATGGGTCTGAAAACAACATTAATACGACCCTAACCTAGATCATGATTCCTATTAAAAACATGGATGTATATGCAATCACATAAAGTTAATTACGTGTAAGACTGTAATTAATGTTATTAAGCTTTGGATTCAACTAAGTGAATTCGGATTCGGATCTTAAAATCCGGTTCCAATATCCATAACCGGATCCGAGAATATATATTATGAAGATCCTCTTTTTTGGATCCAAATACACTTTAATGGATCCAAACAACCGAAAGATCACCAACAAACACTTAAATGTGGATTCATTAAGCTCAATATCTGACCCAATGGCAATCTAGTGAAATATGAGTCTAGCTCTTTATTGATTTCCTCCGCCCCACTCCCATCGGTTTCTATACGAAGAAACCCTAGGCACACGGGGGGTGCATGGTGGCCACGTTGACCCACCTCACCGGCCAGCCCTAGGTTAGATGACACCATTGACACCATCGTCTGACTAAGGGACACTGTTGGGAAGGGAGAAAAAGATCCGCGAGTGAGTACCAGCAGGTCTTCTATATGAGACCGGATCCCCTCAGGAGGCCTCCTGAGGGGATCCGGTCAGGCCACACCCATATGGGTGATGTGACCGCCATCACATCCTATTTAATGCCCCATCACATCGCCGGTCACATCACCCATATGGGTGTGCACCTGACCGGACCCCCTCAGGAGGCCTCCTGAGGGGATCCGGTCTCCTTCTATATATCCTCGCGTCTCTTGTTAGGCCTCGGAGTCGATGAACAACTCGTACACCCTTTAATTACCCTCATATATATATGTAGAGTGAATCTATCGTGACTCAAGTCTTAAGTCTAACATATGCTATTTCCATCTAGTATATACACACACGTAAATATATTATATTTAACACTATCGTACTTCTTAATGATATATAATACCAAAATTTTATTTTAGTTGGACCATGCATCTTAGGGAATAAGTCTAACATCTACTCCAGTACTCTACTCCAGTACTCCCAAGGATCCACAAGCTAAAAAGAGACGCCAGCAGCTTAATTTTTTTATTCCTTTGCTGCAAGTAGTCTTCTAAAAATCCTGTCAAGCTTGCCGAGATATATTCTAGCTAGGAATAAGAACGGCCGATCTCCTATTACGGATCAGTCTAATCCCTATAATATAAAGTAATATGCATGGTAGGAATGCCGGTGTGTCATATCTCTCTTGTATATCAAATCCTGCGCATCGTATCATAAATCTCTCTCTCTCTCTCTCTATTATATAAAGTAATATGCATGGTAAGAATGCCGGTGTGTCATATCTCTTGTATATCAAATCCTGCGCATCGTATCATAAAATCTCTCTCTCTCTCTCTCTCTCTCTCTCTCTCTCTCTCTCTATTATATAAAGTAATATGCATGGTAGGAATGCCGGTGTATCATATCTCATGTATATCAAATCCTGCGCATCGTATCATAAATCTCTCTCTCTCTCTCTCTCTCTCTCTCTCTCTCTCTCTATAATATAAAGTAATATGCATGGTAGGAATGCCGGTGTATCATATCTCATGTATATCAAATCCTGCGCATCGTATCATAAATCTCTCTCTCTCTCTCTATTATATAAAGTAATATGCATGGTAAGAATGCCGGTGTGTCATATCTCTTGTATATCAAATCCTGCGCATCGTATCATAAAATCTCTCTCTCTCTCTCTCTCTCTCTCTATTATATAAAGTAATATGCATGGTAGGAATGCCGGTGTATCATATCTCATGTATATCAAATCCTGCGCATCGTATCATAAATCTCTCTCTCTCTCTCTCTCTCTCTCTCTCTCTCTCTCTCTCTCTCTCTCTCTCTCTCTCTCTCTCTCTCTCTCTCTCTCTCTGTGTGTGTGTGTGTGTGTGTGTGTGGAACTTTCTCTTACAGCATCGGCGGTGATGACCGCCCAGGCTTTACACGACATACTCTTCATCACAAGATATGATGGAATATTAATTATCGGTGATATGAATAATCATCACAACTTCGTGTTAAATTTATCGAGTCAGTCAACTCAAAACTTTAGAACGATAATTCAATAGAGAGAACGTATGTATAGCACTGTATTCATATTCTGACAAACTTCTTCTAATATATTTGTCTCCTTATTTATGTGCATGACTATTCCTTTTCAATCGTGCTTGACCTGTAACTAGCTAGATCACAAATAATTAAAGGTGCCTAAGACTTGGATCGAATCATGGGTTCTGCGTTTTATTAAAATTTACCGGTCATTCAACCCAAATCTTGAGACAAATAATAATTAGAGTAGACATTATACTTTTAGTTTGAAGAACAGAACACTAGCTATATGATACTGCCTCATATGAGATTATGTAATATTCTAGCAACCCCACAAAGGATATTCTTTTTGAACAACATACTACTTCGTACTATATTATGATGAAAGAAGAGGTTACATGCTCAAAGATCAAGAGACACGGTACTAACAATAAAAATCGACATATGATAGATTTTTGTGTAGACGGAACAAAAACACAAAAATAGATAAAATTGTAGAACTGCTATGTTGCTTCATCTTTTAACGTGGTTGAAAATTATCACAAAATGAAATAGACCTGCACATCAATTGTTTCGACGGTCCATGAACGTGAACTCTCTTTATGGAGTCTGACAGTTGCTAGGAGATTAGATGAACGCACCATATATAAATGTGTTGGTGTTGCACAAGCTAACGACTTCGCAGATGCTCGTGACAATGTAACCAACATCTAAAGAAACCACAAAGATAAAGTAGAAATAGAAAAGAAACTAGATAATACAAATACCTTCGGTAAACCGAAATCACCACAATCTCAAGACACAAAAATCCCCAAATAGCACCCGAAGAGGTGGATTAACCTAACCAAACACTTAAAAGAACATTAAAATAGTAAAAAAATACTAAGAAAAATCTCATTAGAGATTATGTAGCTAGAGAGTTTTGAACAAAATCTTGTAAAGTTATGGAACTCACAAAATGGGGTTCTGAGTACAAAATAGAAGATTTACCATTACAGAAAAGAGTAGAGACTGGCCGGAGAGGTAGATTAGTGCAACTACAGCAAAAATGTCTTTCTCATCCTACACCAACACCCTATTCCTCACAACCATGCATGCATAGATCTACTAGATAGAAACTCCAACGTACAAACAAGAGGATGCAAGGGGAGAGGGGCAAGTCCCAGTGATAGCGATGGAGCGAGGGGGAGGCACTCTCCCCCACCTCCCACCCCCGTCCCCCGTGATCACAGTGGTGAAGTCCCCCGGCGAAAACCCTACTGCCGCCTTCGCTGCACGGTATGCAGGTGAGTCACACCCCCACCTCTCTAATAATAATAATAATAATAATAATAATAACAATAACAATTTAAGTGCCAAAAATCCTCTATGTAATGTAAGGTCATCCTCATGAACTGATCATAAAATGCGAACACCGCTTGTTGCCTTCACGTTTCAGCTCATAAAAGACGCCTCCTTTAATTCCTTGAGGAATAGGGTTTCTTTGAGCCTCCTTCCCTAGGGCATCACTGGCCGGGCTAGGGTTTCTTTTCTGGTCAATTAATCAGTCTTCCAGGACTTCAAGCACAATCCACTGCTGGGTATGGGGGTGCGGCATGCATGCTACTTCTGCGGCAGCGGCAACAGGCTATATATATATATATATATATATATATAAATGCTCCGAGCTTAGGGTTGCTCAGGGGGCTGTGCAATTAGATTTCTTTTATACCAAGAGACCAAGCTAGTACTCTATCTATCTATAAAATAGCTAGGTCTTAGCATCATGCCGACTATGGTATGATCAGTGGATCACTATCAGTCCAACCACACATCTATCTTGGGAGAACTGCATGCCTGCGTGTGTCTTCCGGGAGAAGATCTAAGGTGCCTTTGGTCCACTTTCCTACATGGAAAGCTTTCAGTTCAACTGTGTTGTGTGTTCACTTAACCCGAGAAGGACTAAAGTTGACGTTAATTTTTTTTTCTTGACAAATGACACACCGGCAGCCAGCTACGTCTCCGATAGCGCGTGAGGCGATGATCCAGACTTAATTATGATCTACTTGGAGCTTTTAAATAATAGGTGTAGACCACCTGCAGGGGTCTGCAGGTTCCTCAGATGGGCATCCATGGAAAAGGTCTCAGAATCACCGCAGTCGGGTAGAGTCCGGATTACCTCTCTGGAAAGTGTTTGGCTCGTTATGACCCCCCCAAATTATGCGCTGTCACATCGCTTCTGATATGCCCTCACCCATGCATCTACCGCCTTCATATATGAGCTATACACACAGATATGTATGCTTCATGCACCCTTGATGATTGGTGCATTGTTCAGGCAAGATATCACACATATATGACTTGATCAGCTATATATGAGCTATAATTTTTTTTTCTTAGCTAGAATTGAGCTCACCATCATCACTGCGTGCAGCCCTACCAAGTCACAAATCATGCATCCTTATGTGAGAAAATTGCATTAACAACTTTTAGAATTTAGGTCACCTCAAGAGATCGTAGTAAATATTTCTTTCATCTAGTCATAAAAAATAGGATTTATCTTGATTTGAATGTTGATTTAACTGTTAGAATTAAATGAATCTTATGGATATTTATGTCGGAAGGAGTACCTTTAGTGGACAAACCGAACTCTAATTCTTATTGTCCTGCACCTTTTCCGTCTTATCCGAGATCCAGTAATTGCTGTCATTGGCTTCACAGTCTTGACTCTTCTTAAATACACTGGCCATCCATATAATGTGTAATTATCATTAGGGCTAGCTGCAAATGGATTTGATTCTATAATGGGCTTTCAATTCTGATACTTGTAACTTGTAAGGTCTTGGTGGATCTCAGTGTGCTCTGATTTTGATTATAATCCAAACATAATCCAATAATTTTTAAAATAAGAGAGATAAACTAATAGATGTCTAGTAACTAAATTTAATTTTTTTACTTTTGATTACTTTGTATGTCATAATTTTTATAACTTAACTTATTTTATTTAATTATATTATTTTTGGATCTGAATATTAAATTATTAGAAAGATTTAATTATGATTCCGATATCTTATGAGATACACACAACATAAGTTCCCAATATATACATGAATTTTTATAGAATCAAATTATGAAATTTTGGATTCCATTGGCACCCCTAGCTAACTAGTAAATGAAGAACATCTCTGATATTCCAGCTCTCTGTTGCTTATATATATATATATGCAAACCCATCAACTCATCATGAAGTTGCACTGCAGGTGTCTGGCGGGTGACTACCAGCTGTGTGTACGTACCAACTCTTCTCATCTCACTCATCAGGGGCAAAGGAAGATTCCAATCATGAGTAGGCGCCGAGTCAGACGCCAACCCCTCCACACATTGCAGACGACGAAGCAGCACGCTGTCCAATTCAACCCAGTTATATATCTTCTTCTCCGTTGCTTTCAAGGAAGCTCTCCGACAAAAGCTTGAGCTGCATTCCACCTCCAAAGGCGCGCCCTTTCCGGAAACAAATAATTCTGCGTCAGTGATGTGTACAGAAAGACTTTCAGACCATGCTTAAGTAGTGGTTCAGAAACCATGTCCTCTTGGCAGATTGATTTGCTGATATTATTACTAGCTACTATTAATTACGAATAATGTCTTTGGCTCTTTTGACTAAGCATTCAACACACACACACACACACAGTTCCCACTGATTATGTATAAGCACATGCCTTTGAAGCTGGCACATGCAGATGCAGGCACCAAGTAATTTTCTGCGTAACAATGTCAGCTTTCAGAAGCTGCATCTCCTGACCTACCAAGCAGTCAAAGATTTCTGCAAATTTGGCAGGAACTTCGACCTACTAATATTATTATCGCGTGCATCATATTCTTGGATCTTCCGCTAGCTATAGCTGCTGCATTATGAGGGCATGTGATTCATCCCTGCACGAGTAAAAATCATTGCCGGCATTGGGTTCTTGACGTCGACAAAAGAAGGGGAAGGGGGGGAGGGGATTAAAATCCAAGCCCCGGTCCTCCTAGCTAGCCATGGATGATGTTAAAGTGATTCAGGTGGCTTTTGCTTGGTCTAAACATATATACCCCTCTGATCTGCTGATTGGTCCAATGTCCGTGCCGCAGTAGACATCAGGTGTGTCCCGGCTGGAGTTAGGTGCTTTTCTTACTCAAATTAGGTGCTTTTTTTTACCGCAAACTAAGGTACGTATTAGACATGAAATTAAGATTTCAGATTTTCAAATTCATCCAAAGTAAACAGGAGCGAGAAAACAGAACACCATTAACGCTGGAGCAAGAAAAGAAGATCGTCCGGTATAACCTGCAGAAAGTAGAACACCATGTACTACATTATATAGCTTCCCCGAAGCACAGGGAGGAAAAAAAATCTATATATACCTTCCCATTTGTAACTTGATTAAAAATATATGCAAAGGGAGGCCAAGGATCCGATGCAATATAAATGACAGAGAACAGCCATCTTTCTCTCGGCCTCGCTGATTGGGGGAGCTCAGCATCTGATGTTCGAACCCAGAAACATGCTAATTAAAGAATGGCTGTCATTTATATTCCCAAACATATGCCGATGCAAGTTGTGCACTTGTGATCCATTAAAATTGTCTTGTGAAGGCCAAGAGATTGGCGCATTCATGGGATCAGAATTCCAAGCGATGGTGAAAAGATATGAGCAGAGAACAAAGGAAAGCACAGGCTGAGAAAGCCCACACTGGAGATTCCTATAGAGAATCCCCCCCCCTTCTTGTTCCTGACAAGAGAAAAAGTAATGCCACAGCTCATTGGGTAGGAGAGCTAGGCTCAATTATATCTCTTGTTGATAACGTCTCTTCTTCTCCTACATGCGCGAGAAGCCATCCACGTTGGAGACGTGCGTGCATGCAACTCTATCCGCGCAAGGATCCCGCATGGATCAAACATGCTCCCGGATATGCATGCAAGAGACGTGCGGACGTGGGGATATGCATGCAAGAGACGTACGGACGTGGGGATATGCATGGCAGGAGACGTATGGACGTGGGTCTTTGCTATGCGCCTATAAAAGGGAGGCAGCCCTTTCTCCTTGTGGCATCAACGTAGTGAAGAGCACCAGCGTGAGTTATACGTGGGTGCAGATTTTGTCCTTGTTTATTTGAGAGGAGATTTGTTCTTCTAGAGAGAGAGAGTGCTCTACTCCTTGTATTTTCTCCCTTTATTTAGTGAAGTTTCTGGTCGTCGCCGCCCGTGGATGTAGGAAGGCATTTCGCCTTGCCGAACCACGTTAAATCTCTTGTCTTCGTCTTTGTGGTTGTTCGTTCCTTCTTTTATCTCTATTCATAGGTCGATATCCGGGGTACGGCTCGGTTCGTCGGAGTCGTACGGTTATTCCGCTCGTGTTACAACAAGGCGGTATCGAGCCGGTTCTTCATTCGATCTACGAGATGGGTCAAGGGCAGCATCGGCGATGAAGTTCGATGTCGAAGTGTTTGACGGAAAGACGAAAGACTTCAACATATGGCGGTTGAAGATGCAGTCTTTATTGGTGCAACAAGGGCTAAGCAAGGCGATAAAAGGTATAGATGCTTTACCTGAAGATTGGAAGGATTCGACAGGGAGGAATATCTCGAGCGGGCCCACGGCGGCAATTCGTCTCGGATCTGTCGGATGACGTATTGCGAGAGGTCGGCGACGAGGATACTCCGGAAAAGCTATGGCTCAAATTGGAAACAAGGTACGCGGCAAAATCTCTCTAATAGGCTTTATTTAAAGCGAGATTGTTCGCATTCGGAATGAAAGAAGGTACGTCCGTTATTGACCATACGAATGAGTTCAATAGGATTGTAATGGATCTTAAAAATATTGATATTAAAGTTGAGGATGAAGATCGGGCCATTATCCTTTTAGGTTCTTTACCATCTTCGTATGAGAGTTTTGTGGATACTTTAATGTACGGAAGAAATACTGCAATAAAGTAGAGGATGTTAAGTCATCCTTAAACTCGAAAGAGTTGAAAAAGCGTGTGCGGGAAACTCATGGTGAAAATCAAGCGGATGGCTTGATGGTACGGGGAAAGAGCGAGAAGAGAGGAAAAGAGAAGAATGGCGATTCGGATCCAAATCCAAGTCGGCGAAGAATGTCAAATGCTACGAGCTGCAACCAAAGAGGGCACATCAAGAAGGACGAAAGTGGAAGGGAAAAGGCAAGATGCAAGTAGAGTCTTCTTCGATGCGGTAAACGTAGTTCGAGAGGATACATCGAAGGGGGCGATTCCTAACAGTCTCGACAGGTACGTCAGGGGATGATTGGATACTTGATTCTGCATGTACTTTTCATATGTGTTCTCATAGAGAATGGTTTTCTACTTACACGACTGTAAGTAGTGGTACCGTCTCTTTAGGAGACAATAGAACTATTGCAGTAGCAGGTGTTGGTACAGTCAGAATCAGGATGCATGATGACATCATCAGAACTCTAGAGGTACGTCATATCCCTGATCTGAAAAGAAGCCTAATTTCTCTTAGTCTCTTGGATGCACATGGATACCGTTTTACAGCAGAAAACGGAGTGCTTAGAGTTTCTCGAGGTGCCTTGGTTGTAATGAAGGGTAAGTTGGCTGGAGGACTCTATCACCTACGTGGGAGCACCTTGTAGTTGACGGTGCATGTGTTCTTTGGTGGCTCGAGAGGATGATCCTACTCGATTGTGGCATATGCGACTAGGCCACATGAGTGAACGAGGCATGAGTAGAGCTTAGCAAGAAAGGCTTGCTTGATGGACAAATAGTGGTAAGTTGGATTTTTGTGAACATTGTGTGTTTGGCAAACAATGCAGGGTAAAGTTCAATACGGCAGTCCATAGAACCAAAGACACGGTGGATTACATCCACTCCGATCTTTGGGGTCCTGCTCCAGTTGCTTCGTTGGGAGGATCACACTACATGTTGACCTTTATTGACGACTATTCAAGAAAGGTACGCAGGTATTTCATCGAAGAAGAGTGATGTGTTCATCACCTTTAAGCGATGGAAGGCGTTGATCGAGCGGCGGACGGAAAGAAAATCAAGCGCCTCCGTGCGATAACGGTATGGAATTACGCTCAAAGGAATTTAATGAATTACGGGAATGAAGGCATAGTTCGGCATCGCAACGCTTGGCAGGGACACCACAACAAAATGGAATTACGAACGGATGAGCAGAGAACACTCTTAGAGAGCACGGTGCATGCTTTCTCAAGCTGGCTTATCAAAGAAGTTCTGGGCAGAAGCTGTCAATACTGCTTGCTATCTTGTGAACAGATCACCATCTACAGCTATTGGGTTGAAGACTCCTGAGGAGGTATGGTCCGGATCTCCAACTGATTATTCTAACCTCAGAATTTTCGGTTGTATTGCCTATGCTCATGTCATAGGAGACAAGTTAGAGCCGAGGGCCAAGAAATGCATCTTTGTAGGATACGCACAGGGTGTGAAAGGATATCGACTGTGGTGTGTCGACCCTCAGTCACCTGGGTTCTTGACAAAGAGAGATGTGACCTTTGATGAGTCTGCGATGTTTCAATCAGGAGAGAAGTCAACCACTGATGGAGATCATGATAAAAGCAAGCAAGGGGAGCTAGAGGTGAAGCTCCTAGGAGCAGATACGATGCGAGAGGAGACGGCTCGAGTCCGAATAGAACAATTGATATACCCGAGTAGTACAACACAACAACAAACTCCTCGAGGCAGCATAGTATTGCGGTGGATAGAGAGCGCGAGGGTGATCGGACCACCTAGCGAGGTATTGTAATTACGACATGGTAGCTTTTGCTTTATCTATTGCAGAGGAGATTGAGAAGGATGAACCTAGTTCATATCGAGAGGCGATAGCATCACCTGATTCTCCTCAGTGGCAATTGGCCATGGAAGAGGAGATGGAGTCTCTTAGAAAGAATGACACATGGAAGCTTGTCAAAGTACCGGCGAGGTCGAAAATTGTTGGTAGCAAGTGGGTCTTCAAGAAAAAAGAGGAATCCCGGGAGTAGAAGATGCCGGATACAAGGCACGGCTCGTAGCAAAAGGTTTTACACGAGAGAGAAGGTATAGACTTCAACGAAGTATTCTCTCCGGTTGTAAAACATTCTTCGATTCGTGCATTGCTTGCTATAGTTGCTATGCTCGACTTAGAGCTGGAACAATGGATGTAAAGACGGCGTTCTTACATGGCGAGTGGAGGAGGAAATCTACATGCATCGGCTGAGGGATTTGCGGTTTACGGCAAGGAAGATCATGTTTGCTTGCTAAAGAAGTCTTTATATGGCTTGAAACAATCACCAAGCACGGTGGTACAAAAGGTTTGACACATTCATGCTTGAGTCAAAATTACTTACGTAGTAATTATGATAGTTGCATGTATCATAAGAAGCTTTCAAATGGGTTTGCTATCTATCTCTTGTTGTATGTGGATGACATGTTAATTGCTTTGCTAAGAATATGTCGAGATATCAAATATTTGAAATCTCGAGTTGCAAGGCGAGTTTGAGATGAAGGATCTCGGTGCGGCAAGAAGATATTGGGCATGGAGATACACGGGAACCGACCTTTGGACGGTTGTGCTTATCACGGAAGAAGTACATAGAAAAGGTCTTGGAAAGGTTCGGCATGAAGCATTGCAAAGTTTGTGAGTACTCCATTGGCGGCTCATTTCGGATTATGCGGCAAATTCGCCCGAGTACGAGGAAGAAAAGGAGCGAGATGGCATCGGTTCCTTATGCGAGTGCGATTGGAAGCATCATGTATGCTATGGTATGCACTCGACACGATATTTCTTATCTTGTTAGTGTTGTTAGCAGGTACACATGGGAAATCCGGGAAGGTTCCTTTGGGAAGGCGTAAAGTGGATACTTCGTTATCTCAAAGGTGCCTCAGATGTAAGTCTTGTGTTTGAAAAGGGAAAGGATGTTGGTCAGTTAGTCGGTTATGTAGATTCTGATTATGCTGGTGATCAGGACAAGAGGAGATCCCTGACAGGTTATGTTTTTACTTTCTCTAGTTGTGCTATTAGCTGGAAAGCTGTCTTGCAGTCTACTGTGGCATTATCAACGACAGAAGCTGAATACATGGCAACATCAGAGGGAGTAAAAGAAGCTATATGGCTAAGAGGATTGGTCAATGACTTGGGTCAAGTACAGGATGCAACTCCGGTGTACAGTGATAGTCAAAGTGCTATACATCTTACCAAAAATCAGATGTATCACGAGAGGACCAAACATATTGATGTCAGGTATCATTTTGTTCGTGATGTAATTTCACAGGGTGCTATTACTGTGAAAAAGGTGCATACAACGGAGAACCCGGCAGATATGCGCGAAGTCTATTCCAACGGACAAGTTTAGGCATTGCCTAGACTTGATTGGCTTACATAGGAAATGAGGCGTGCCCGGTGGGGCATTGGCGGATACGACAATTAAAGTGAAGCTTGACACTGAATGTATGGCTTGTGAAGATGAGCCGAGAGGAGAATTTGTTGATAACGTCTCTTCTTCTCCTACATGCGCGAGAAGCCATCCACGTTGGAGACGTGCGTGCATGCAACTCTATCCGCGCAAGGATCCCGCATGGATCAGCAAATGCTCCGGATATGCATGCAAGAGACGTGCGGACGTGGGGATATGCATGCAAGAGACGTACGGACGTGGGGATATGCATGGCGGGGAGACGTATGGACGTGGGTCTTTGCTATGCGCCTATAAAGGGAGGCAGCCCTTTCTCCTTGTGGCATCAACGTAGTGAAGAGCACCGAGCGTGAGTTATACGTGGGTGCGAGATTTTGTCCTTGTTTATTTGAGAGGAGATTTGTTCTTCTAGAGAGAGAGAGTGCTCTACTCCTTGTATTTTCTCCCTTTATTTAGTGAAGTTTCTGGTCGTCGCCGCCCGTGGATGTAGGAAGGCATTTCGCCTTGCCGAACCACGTTAAATCTCTGTCTTCGTGCTGTGGTTGTTCGTTCCTTCTTTTATCTCTATTCATAGGTCGATATCCGGGGTACGGCTCGGTTCGTCGGAGTCGTACGGTTATTCCGCTCGTGTTACAACATCTCTGATGATCCACCTAGCTAGGGCTTGCTTGTTTGTTTGAGAAATTCTGTGTTCAATGGTTTGGGTTGATGGATATAGAAGAGTGTATCTTGAAACTGTGGTAATTGCTTAAAATTACAGCGAGGAGAGGGAGCGGAAAACCGAAAGAAGAACACACGTTTATAGTTGTAAAGTCATCTTGATCATGTGATCCAGTGCTTTTGTCTTCCACATCTTTTGCAAATTAGCTAACCGAACAAAGACTCTTGTTTGAAAATCCAAAGGATTAATATTGTTTTCAAGTGAATGATCTTCAAACAAGAGAATTATAATAAAACAAAAACAAAGCTTCTCCTAGAGCTCACACGTAGCAGCATATGATTGCCCCGTCTCATGCATACATGTAGCAACAAATATTAGATTCCCAGTCCAATGAGTAATAAAACAAAAACAAAGCTTCTCCTCCGATCTCTTGCGTGCCCTAATTAATCTGCACATGATGAAACTAACCCTAATTTTGCAACAAGACAGGAATGGCGGATATTCATTAATTTAAAGGAATAAAATTACAATGAGCTAGTATAGGAAATTAAGAGAACATATATGCTCTAATATACAATTAATTACTAGGTCATTAATTAATTCCCACTCAAAACTTTAAAACAATAAGTGAAGAAAAGATCATGTAATATATAGATTCCCAGTCAATTGATTTATTTTTGTTTGGCATACCCTAGGATTGCATCAGCTGGACACAAACGAGAGACAGGCAGATATTCGTTCAGAGGAATAAAACAGAAAATTGAAGGTCAAAAAAATGACCCAAAAAATAGAAAGTCACGAAAAGTCACTGCAGCAAATGCTGCTGCAGGAATAATATTCACTTTCACATGACCTCATTTGTGATTAATTGAGAGAACGTCGTCCTTACATTGATATTTTTTGGGGGTTTTTCCCCCCGAATGCAAGACCAGACGGTATAGCTAGCTAGCTAGTTTAATACGTCTCTCCTTATGCTCAAAGCAACTCTATATACATTGTCCCTGTAAAATAAACCACCATAAGCACAAAATGCACTCATAAAACTCAAAGCAACTATATATATATATATTGAACGTGGCCCTCTCAGACAGACCTAGCTAATATGGCTCATAATATATATAATCTCAAAGTTATGGTCGGGGGGGGTGGAGTTAACGTCTGAACATGAATCTTGGCTCATGATATCGATCCGATTTTTGATTCCGTTATCAAAATTGGAACCTGATAACCTTAGAAATACTGGCCTTTATTTAAAAAACAAGATAACAATTCACGTTGACATGATCTCTTCAAATTTTAAAATTCATCATTTATTTAATCCATTCATTAATTTTTCTTGTATGGACTTATCTTTGTCGGATAAATAGAAACGGAAACAACTGATTCGGAGATTACGATGAACTACCAAAATTATTTTCCGATTCCGATAACTTACCTGGTGTGAAAAACAAATTCCGGACCGGATTTTTTTTTTTTTTTTGTGTAACCAACCCCCCCCCCCAATCAAAGAACATCTACACAATGTGTTTTAATTTCCTGATAAACAACATCTCTCTGATCACTTGTGGATGCTGGAGCTTTCTGGGAAACCCACGTTTCAATATTACCTTGAGCGCATCTTTACATGCAACGGAAGGGAAGGGCACACTTTAGGAAGGAAGGAAAGAACCAAGAACAAACCCTTCCGCCCCCAAGAAAATAAAAGGAAAAAGAAAGGAAAAAGCTTTTTTGTTGGGGGGGGGTGCCCATCACACCCACAGGCACAAGAAGCACAAAGCTGCACTCCTTTCGGTTGCCCATCTCTTCTCTCTTCGATTCAAAGAGGTGCCAAGTTCCCCAGATGCTCTTTATGCGCCCTTGTTTGGCTCCATTCTCCTGCTCCGACCCCCTTTTCCCCCCACCGCTCCTCCCCCCTTGGGTTGGGCCTCCGAGTGATCAGAGAGAAAGCTCGCTTCCCTGATTTGAAACGCCACCACCACCGCGCCGCCGCCGCACCGCCGCCGTGGCGGTGACGAAGCAGGCGGGCGAGAGTTGGCCTCCTCCTCCGCCGCTTTATTCCCCTTGCATGCGAGGGAAAGACGCCGCCGACACCCGCTTTTGACGAGAAACCCCGATCGCTACGTGCATATATTGATATATATATATATATGTCGCCGGCGGGACCGCCATTAACACGCCCGTGATCCATGCCTCCGCCGTGGAAATTCGCCGGCATCGTGTCGCGCATCGCGATGCGTGAGATCACCGGATCGCCCGCCGGCCACGGCGGCGGAATCGAAGCTAATGCATGCCCACCGGAAGGAAGGAAGGAAGGAGGCGGGAAGGAGAGGCTGGGGGCGGAGGGGGGGAATCCACGCCGGGCCGCGTGGTCGTCTTCCGCCTAACTTTTTATTCACAACAGTACCGACCAACAACCCTAACCCTAACCCTAACTCCCCACCGTTGACCGTGGACTTCCCTGGTATTACACATCAGATGTCTCCATGCGCAATTATTTTTTCAAACTTGTCGTGTAGCGTATAACTGTGTCCACGTGATCATTAGTTACGAGGGAGTCTCATTTCATAGAAAAATTACATATACTTTTTTATTTTGAATTTAAAAAGGGTTAACACGTTTTGGATCTTACTCTAATGAAATCAAATTCATATATTTGATCCTGAGTCTGAATAGATTCCGATAATTCATAAAATTTGTTTATTATTAATTTTTTATTTAACATGGAGCTCGCTGATAAATCTCATAGAACTGCTAAACATTGATCTATTATATTCAAATTTTATTTTTTTCTCCTACTCATGTATATATCATTATTGTGTGTTTTTATCATAACATTATTTATCCTTAGATATATATGTATATTTACTACAATTTTATCAAAATGGTAAAATAGATACAAAATTGGCCGATTCCAATTTGAAATATTCAATTTTAAAAAAATCTGATAGTTCGTAGGTTACAAGAATATATTCCCAATCAACGAATTTTCTTCAGAATAAAATCAAAACCTTCGAATATTTAGGTTCGATGTGCACCCTTACACGTCCCTCTAACAACTTGATCTCAACATACATACATATATATATATATATTAGGTGGACGACCCTGATCATTCATTTCCCAAGTTTAAGTTCTTTTATTTTTTTATTTTCATTGTAGGATTAATTAATATAAGGAAGACACACACGTGACAAACTACATGCATGCAAGAATAACAATGAATTAAGCAGCTGTGCATGGCGCCAAAAGCCGTTCACGTGCCCTGAGAAGTGATCACAAGTATGCATCCATGTCAATGATGATCGAGGTTCTTCTTGACCGGCCGGTCAAGGAAAGAAGGGTCAAGCTTGAGAAGCTGCTTGTGGACGAAGCTGGTCAAGCGATGCTCCTTTTGCTTTCAGCTTTTGCATTAAAAGCTGTTCGGGGTTGGCGGTGGAAGAAGAAGAAGAAGAAGACCACGACGACCACCCATGACTTCTGGAGTCAAAGTCAAAGTCAATCATGGAGGGCTCAAAAGAAAGGTCATTATTCTGTTTAGACTTGAAAAATTAAACCAACGGAACAAGTGGTTTGGTTCGGTTTGAAATAATGTTGGTTTGGTCCGATTTCAAAGATTCTTTCAACCAAACTAAACCGGTGAAACAAATAACTCGATGTGGGTCATAAGAATTTATATATCATTTCATGAAAAATAGATATTATATGTTGTATCTTTGATGCAATGTGATTTAAATCAAATAAAATAAGATTGTTCATGGACATTTACAATGTAGCTTGATAATGTATGGTTTGAATGGAACTAAATTGAATTAGCTTGATTCGATTTGAAAGAAAGAAAACTTCAAATAAAAAAACTCTACCTAATGCCCTGTGTACATGTCTATCACTATCGATTTTAAAATTCATATTGAGAGTAATAACTTAGAGGTGTTCGGTCAATATATAGTATCAATTTTAACAAAGCATGTTTGTAATACAAGTGTCAATTAATTCGTATCAATTTTGATATTGATGCTCTGATTTCTAGAAATGTCAACATCGGTATTAACGTAGTATCATTTTTTATATTGTAACCAGACATGCCATACAAAATTGTAGCTCTTTAAAAATTCAAAGGGTCAATTGGGTTTGGAGCAAGGAAGAAATGGAGGACTGCTTTAATGGGCTTCAGTTGGTCTGGGTTGGGCCAGTTAAAAGTTTATGGCATATTTGGTTAGAGTATCAAAATTGAGACTATATATATTAGTATTGATATTAATATTTCTAAAAATTAGAGTAACAATATCAAAATTGATATAAGTTGACACTTGTATTACATTACGTGTTTCTTTTTTGCACTATATATTTTAAAGTTGATATTATTAGTCAAATACCTCTAAGTGATTGTCATCAATATCAAATTTAAATTGAAAATAATAGAGATGTTTGATACTGTTACCAAACAAGGCCTTAGGCTTGAGCTATACGAATAAAAAATTGATACAAGTTAACATTTGTATTGCATTATATTCTTTATTTGTATTATCAATTTCAAAATCGATACTATCAGTCAAACACCTCTAGGGGGTTACCATCGATATCGATTTTAAATTTGATAGTGATAGAGATGTTTGATAGTGTTATCGAACAAGGCCTAGATATTGCCCACGCCGCATTCTTTTCTTCCTCAGTCTCATCCCAAAATGTGCCCAACTCATCATTCTCTCATCCATGCAAGCATCCTAAACACGAGCAGTGACATAAAAAATGAAATTATACATTGCACTTTAATGCCAATCGACTAGCTCCTTTTGCAAGAAGGCCGATAAACCAAAAAAAAAGCAAGATCAGAGATATAAAATAGATCAAACCACTAGTGAACTATATATATAAGGGAGTTCTTGATTATCCCCCCGCCTATGGCCCAGTCCAATCCGATCCAATTAAGGCCCAATCCAAATAATTAACATTTGATTTCCATATAAATCGTGCTTGTGAACAAAAGCAGCATGTTATTATGCTAACATTTAGAATACATATTAATTAGCACATGACAACATTTCATAATTAAGAGCTAGCGCTTCACTACTTTTGTTCAATGTATAAACTGGTTGGTAAAAAGGAGAACTGGTCAAGTTGCTGGTTATCTTTCAAGAAACTTTTGAGAAGAGAAAGAAGGATCAGATAGATAGGATCTCTTGCAGTACATAAATAAACATTGTATGAATGCCAGATGACCAAAATTTGCATTGGGTGGACATCACACACGAGAAATATTATGGGGTGTTTTGTTTGCACCCCATGAGTTGAGCTTTTGCTATAATTTCATGTTTTCGTCGTAATTAACCATTACATACGCTATAGGAAACTGGGTCATTGGCGACGGGTTATTGGCGACGGCTTTTTTAAGCCGTCGCCCATAATGATAAGAGCGACGGCTAAATTAACGCCGTCGCTAATATTTGGTAAATAGCGACGGCTAAATTCAGCCGTCGCAAATGTGCTTTTGGCGACGGTCGCGCCGCAATACCCGTAAAACGAACGTGCGGTTTTTTTCCTCGGAAATCGGGCGACGGCTTGATACGTCGTCGCTACTAATATTGATAAGTGCACGGGCTTAAGCCGTCGCAATACCCGTAAAACGTTCCGTGCGGGTTTTTTTCCTCGAAAATCGGGCGACGCGTTTGATACGCCGTCGCTACTAATATTAGTGGCGATGGCTTGCCGTCGCAATACCCGTAAAACGTCCCGGCGGGTTTTTTCCTCGGAAAACCGGCGACGGCTTGATGCGCCGTCGACTAATATTAGTGGCGACGCCGTCGTCGCACACTCCTAAAACGCCCGTGCGGGTTTTTTCCTCGAAAGTGGCGACGGCCCTACATACGCCGTCGCCACTAATCCATGGTGACCGTTGAATGGGCCGATTTTTGACGGGCGAAGCCGTCGCTAATGTAACTTATCTTGTTATCGGCGATGGCCAAAAGCCGCCGCCAATAAGTTTGGCTTAAAAAACCCTCGCCGCCCTCCTTTCTTCCCCCCGCCGCGCGCTCTCTCTCTCTCTCTCTCTCGGTCTCTCACCGTCCGGCCGCCGGTCGCCGCCGCCGCCGCCGCCGCCGTCGCCGCCGCCGCCGCCGGCCGCCGCCGCCGCCGGCTTGCCCCTCCTCGCGTAGGCACCTTGAGGGGAGAGCTACCTCCGTCACCACCTTGAAGGAAGCCTCCCCCTTCCCTTGCGCGCGCCGCGCGCCAAGGACCGAGCTGCCCCCCCCCCCCGCGCGTGAACCGCAGCCCCTCCCCTCACCCCCGCAGCCGTCTTCTCCCCTCCCCCCCCGGGCGCGCTCGCCCGCCCGCGGCCGTCCGGTTTTCCCCCCCCCGGCCCCGCGGTTGCCCCCGTCTCTCTCTCTCGTGCGTAGCTCCCTCCCTCTCCTCGGATCTCTCTCTCCCTATTTTCTCCGTCGCGCGTGAAGCCCCCCCCCCCCCTGCGCACAAACCGCGGCGCCGAAGCGCCCGTTGACCCCCCCCCTCGCGCGCGAACCGTGGCGCCTCCCTCCACCCCCCGCGCCGCCCGCCGCAGCCCCCCCTTCTTGGTCTCCGCTCGCCCGGCCAGCCGCGCAAAGGCCCGTGCCCCCGGCCGCCCCCCACCCCTCGGCCGCCTAGCGCACAGCCGGCCAACCGCTCTTGCTGCCCTCGCACACACCCCGCAGCGCAGCCCCCCCCCCCTTGGCGCTGCTCATTGATCGCGCTGGGCTGCCCGCAGCCCCCCAGCCACCTCGGCTTCCGCCCCTCTCGCACGCCCCCGTGCACCGAGCCACACCGCGACCACACCTCCCCCTTTCCTCCGGATTGCTAAGTAAGCAATATTTTCCCATTTTATTTTATTTTTCACTCACTCACGTATTCTATCAATGCTATAAATCCATCTACATGGTTATGCTTGCAGCTAGCTTAGATCGAGGAGTGGAATCTTATTAACCGGTCAAGGCGCGTGCTAATCTCGGATCGAAAATCGTCGACTCCATTCCGTAGGCATCCCGACATGTCTAATATCATTAAATTTAAATATTTAATATTCATCAATGACTTGTAAACGTTGATTTATATGTATAGGGTTGATATTGGACATGGTGATTGTTTGTAGTCGTATGTTTTAGTTTTGGTAGATACATACAATTTAATATGGATCTTAGTAGTTGACTAATCTCTTTGTGTCCAAATTATGTGCATGACCTTTGGTATAAATTTTAGAGGTTAGTTGTAAACTTATTTGATTATGCTCAACTCGATTGGGTCTATTCTATATGTTGTTACAAGTTAATTATCATGGCATATGGTGTGTATGTGCATATCATGTTGGTATTTGTCTAAGCATGTTAATTGGAGTTTTAACATCATGGGATTCTGATTGGGCAATCCGCCTCGGATTGGCCAAAAAATCTAAGTTTCTCAACTGGCCGGATTGTCCGATCGGAACTCGCAATAAAGTTCGATTGGGCAATCCGGCCTCTGATTGCCAAAAATCTAAGTCCCACAACTTGGATTGCCCGATCGAACCCGGAACGGGACTCGGATTGGGCAATCCGGCCTCGGATTGACTAAAAAATCTAAGTTTCTCAACTGCCGGATTGTCCGACGCAACTCAACGGGCTCGGATTGGGCAATCCGGCCTGATTGGCCAAAAAATCTAAGTCCCACAATCCGGGGCCGATTGTCTGACGGAATCCCGAACGGGATTTGATTGGGCAATCCGGCCTCTGATTGGCCAAAAATCTAAGTTTCTCAACTGGCCGGATTGCCCGATCGAACTCGAACGGGCCTCTGATTGGCAAGCCGCCTCGGATTGGCCAAAAATCTAAGTCCCACAATCCGGCCGGATTGCCCGATCGAACCCGGAACGGGACTCGATTGGGCAATCCGGCCTGATTGGCCAAAATCTAAGTTTCTCAATCCGCCGATTGTCCGACGAACTCGAACGGGCCGGATTGGGCAATCCGCCTCTGATTAAAATCTAAGTCCCGGAATAACTGCCGGATTGCCCGACGAACCCTAACGGGACTGATTGGGCAATCCACCGGATTGGCCTAAAAATCTAAGTTTCTCAACTGCCGGATTGCCCGACCGGAACTCGCAATCGGCCCGGATTGGGCAATCCTCGGATTGGCCAAAAAATCTAAGTCCCACAACTGGCCGGATTGCCCGACCGAACCCGGAACGGACTCGATTGGGGCAATCCGCCTCTGATTGGCTAAAAATCTAAGTTTCTCAACTGGCCGGATTGCCCGATCGGAACCCGGAACGGGCCTCGGATTGGGCAATCCGGCCTCGGATTAGCCAAAAAATCTAAGTCCCACAATCCGAAGCTGGATTGCCCGATTGGAACCCGAAACGGGCCTCGGATTGGGCAATCCGGCCTCGGATTGGCCAAAAAATCTAAGTTTCTCAATCCGAAGCCGGATTGCCCGATCGGAACCCGGAACGGGACTCGGATTGGGCAATCCGGCCTCGGATTGGCCAAAAAATCTAAGTTTCTCAATCCGAAGCCGGATTGCCCGATCGGAACTCGCAACGGGCCTCGGATTTGGCAATCCGGCCTCGGATTTAACTAGCTACATCAGTTAGACGTGGGAGAGGTCCAGCAAAGGCCATCAGTGTGCGAACACTTGGCCCTGATGAGTCCTACAACGTTGTTCTAGTAGGAGGATCCGGCGTTGTCTCACATGGACAGGAGTTTACCTCCTACTTAGAGTTGCAACAGAAGAGTTCATTGCGACAGGGAGCATAATTACATGGCTCTACCGCAGAGAAAAAGGATGCCATATTCCGTGATTTAGAGGTAACATTCAAGTAGCTTCATCTTATCTAAATTTCAAGGTGAACTTTTTAATCATTTTTATATTAATGCAACAACATTTTACCTTTCGAGCGGAATCCTCAATCGGATGCACAGATATTAAGGCATACGGGAGAGATGCAAAGAAAACAAAGAAATCATTTGAAAAGAAAGGTAAAATATAATTTAGAATGTAAATTCGAGAAAACCAATTTTTTGTTAACAATATTTCAGGTACAGTATTTTACAGACGATCAAAACGAGGAAGCTCGTGCCAACATTCCTCCACAAGCAGGTAACGAGGAACAATGGCATCATATGTGCATTTATGGAGTCAAGATGATGCTAGAGTATTTCCTCTTATAATTAGATCCTATTCTTTTCATTTGCATTTTTTTAATGTTGTTTCATTTGTATATATATATGTAGGCATCGAGTGAAAAGAATGCCGGTAATAGGCGGCAATTAACAATGCCGTACGTAAGAGGAAGAACAAATATACATCAGTTTAGAAAGAGACTTTGTAAGTAGTCAAAACTTAAAATTTCATATTAGTTGATTCTTATTCCGTAATCATCTCTTATCTTTTTTTTTTAATTTTTTTGGTAAGGTACGAAAGAAGGTCGACCTCCAACTCGTCCGGAGGTATTCCGCATGAGTCAAACGCATGAAGAACTCGATGGAGCAACATTTGGGATAATGACCAAAGTCGTCTTATGATGGTAATTATCGATTATCATAACCTATTTTTCTTTATAATCCACAATTCATCGCGGTGGGATTTTAATTTTTATTCATATTATTTATAGGAAAATATGCAAGGATTGATGAATCCCCCAAAGATCTCGAATCCTCGGATGCCGGGTATCGCAGCCCTCCACTCACCGCGGAGGAAGCTTTCGTATCCGTGTTTGGTAGAGATCGACCAGACGGATCCGATGTGGTGGGCGAGGTGAAACTCGCCACACTTGGTATGGTGAGTCAAGCGGAGGTGCTTCTAGCTCGACTCAAGAAGTTCGAGAGCTTAGAGATCAAAGTGGCGAGGCAAGGAGAAATCAATGAACGTGCGAAGAACAAATAACTTCATCAAACAACAATTGGACAACCAACGTAAATCATTCCAAGATAATTTCGATCGCCTCAATCCGATCATTGAAGGCTTGACTCAAAGGTTCCCGACTCCCCGATGTGCCATCCACATCGGGCATCCTCCGCTCAACAAACAGAGAACGTAAATGGCGATGACGACGAGGACTACGAGGATGCCGAGGAGAGTGAAGATGATGATGAAGATGAAGATGAAGAAGATGAATAGATTAAGATGTTTTTTTTACTCTCTATGAATGTTATTCATATGTATCAAAACATTTTCATGTGTATGAATGTGATTTTGAATATGGTATAATATGAATTTAAATTGGTGAATTTCAATTTTGGTATGTTAATGTGTGTTGTTTCATCCTAATGCGGTGTCCGTTCCGAGTTTGAAACGAGCAATCCGGCACCGAAATTATTAATATAAATCAATTTTTTGGATTGGTAGATCCGATTTTAGATCTTTATGAAAGTTTCAAGAATGATTGATTTTCCGGATTGGATCGTATAATTGATCCAATCCGGCCAATCAAATTATTTTTTTTTTCGTAAATTTATTATTGGCGACGCGCTATATATAGACGCCGCTAATAAAAAGTTATTTCGGGACGGCGCAAAGTCAGTCCCTAATATTAAAACCGCCGTCGCAATACCGTAGAAAATTCGAACCCGCGCTTTTCTCCGTATTGCGACGGTGTTTTTAATATTAGGGACGGCCAGAAATGGCCAATAACTTTATTGGCGACGCCTATACGCCCGTCGCAATACCAGAGTAAAATTCCGGCGACTGGGTGTTTGGTTTCTGCTTGCCATTTGCGACGGCTAACGTCGCCGTCGCAACTACAATTATTGGCGACGGCTGATTAGCCGTCGCCAATAAGATTATTTGAGACGGCTTAACCCGTCCCAAATAACTTCGTCCGCCGTCTAATCTCCTTATCGTTTGCGACGGCTCATAAGCCGTCGCTAATAAACTTACTAGGGACGGCTTAACAATAGCCGTCGCGAATATTATTGGCGACGGCGTTATTTGCGACGCGTTTGCGACGGCTTTGAAGCCGTCGCTAATATGTATTAGCGACGGCTTTTTGGTTTTTTGGGACGGCTTACGGCCGTCCCTAGTAACCTATTTTCTTGTAGTGATATTTATATTTTTAAAGAGATTCCCCTAGAAGGGTACTGAACCCTTTTTTTATCTTGTGGTGTCCACCACACCTCTTTAGAGAAATTCGATATTCCAATCTGGTTCTAATAAAGATTAACGGAGTCGAATTATATTTTTGTATCCTATAAGATATCAGAATCCTAATGCAATATTCTGACAGGGTGATCTACCGTTTCATTCAATCCATTTCAAGCCGTTGTTTTCGAAATCAAAATCAAACCGAAATACAAACCAAATCGAGTTGAACCGGTACCAATGAACCACAAACCAATAGTAAATCGAGCTGGTTTGGTTTGTCATTTTGACGTACATTATTTATTTATAAAAATAAAATAAAAGTAAATTAAAATAATTAATCAAAGTTAACATTAAGATTAATAGTTTATTTGTGAGAAAAATTTATATTTTTATATTATTTAACATATATTTATAATAATTTATTTTAAATTAATATAGTATATTAATAAGATATGTCAAACGGGTCAATTGAATTATTGGTCCGATGGCCCATTCCAAACTAATAAAACACTATCAGTTTGGTTTGATTCAATTATCAATTTTCTAAGTTCGCATGATCATCTTTACAAATATATATCCCTTTATCTAATTTCGATGAAAATATAAATAATAATATGTATAAAATATTATTATCATAATTAATATGTATAAACTATTAAAAGTATAGGACATGAATGTTAAAAGAGTAAAATAGGACCTGAAACATATTTTAACAAAAAATTATAGTACAATAAATTTATTTAATGTTATTTTAATAAAAATGATATTATGACATATTTTATAAATTATTGGATTACTTCGATTCCGATAACGAAATTGGAGCAAAATATGAATGTCGTGGTTATGTTTTAATTGGAATCAGAATCATTTAACATTTATCATAATCAGAATTAAAAACCGGCAATACTAATGTTATTGATTTCAATTTGTTTGCAGCCTGCAAAAGACTTTGGGAGGCAATATTAACAATACCATATTCATTCATGATCCAACAACATATAAACGATATTTTGATAGCATAAATATTATAAGATGATATTATACTCAGGTGAGCTTACTACAACAGTAAAATAAATAAATGAATTGTGTCATTCAAGAAGGCAGCATATATACTCTACATAATAAATAAGGACTTCAAGAGCAACCCATATTTCAGACAATTATCTAGCTCATTTTACAAGAAAATAAGTGCAACTGCAAATGGTGATCCATAAAATGACAAGACTAATTATATTTTATATTTTCAAGGCACAAAAGTAAGTGCAACTGCAAATGGTGGTACATAAAATGACAACTCTCTATCTAACCAATTTAAGGAGTAAGCAAATTGCAAACTAAATTAATATTTTATATTTTTATATTTAAGTATTAATATAAATAAAATATAATAATGCTTATCTAAATATATTAATAATTTATATTTAAATATATACTTAAAATGACATTAAATATATTAATTTTTAATAAGTTATATTAAATTTTAATTTTGATATAAATTAGATATAATATTTGTATTCTAAATATAACATAATACATAGATTAACATTTTCTAACTTACTTGCAGTGCCGTAATCGTCTCTGGGTTTAAATACTATATTCTATTTTCAATACTAGACTTCATTTTCAAAAAAGATTAATATATTTCAATTATCATTTCAAATTTATTATATTCAAATTAATATTTAATTTCGATTTCGTCGTCAAAACCAAATTCGATAAATTTTAAAGTATATATCAAATATTACTTTTTATTTAAAAATAAGTTAATAATTTACATATAATTACTAAATTTGATTTAATCTTTTAAAAATTATTTTTAAAATTAAATTATGATTTACTAATTTTATTTTAAATAATTTTACTTATGTACTTATTTTTTATCGAAATCGAATAAACGGAAATGGAATCGACTAATTTTAATTTCGATTCCAATAAATTATCAGAACATCTGGTTTCGATTCTTATAACTCATTTGGATAAAAAATTAAATTTTAAACACATTAATTTTTATCAAAATAAAATTAAAATTTTGGAATATTAGAATTACAATCCCCTCCTTGCTAATTTTCTTCTTCAAACATTACCGGCGAGAGGAAAAATGTGCGTCAACAACGGCAGTCAGAAGTACCATATTTATGAAGGGCATTTGTCAGATTTTTAGAATTTATTTAATGTCAAAGTGGCATTGATGGACTATTTTGGTGTCCCAAAAAGAAATGATTTGTTCTGGTGTCGGACTGTTCATCAAAAAGATTTGGTCAACTATTCTTTTAAAATGGACCGGTTGTTAATTTTCCTTGAAAAAAACTCTTCTTTATCTCTACAGCTCCTCCGACTACTGTGTTTGAAAGATGATGCCCATGTATGGCACAATATATTGATGTGTATATTTCTGCATATTCATCATGGATCAAGTAATATTTTTAGAAGAAAAAAAATCAAAACATACGTATTGCTTTGAAAATCAATATATCATATTAGAAACACGCGGTACCTTTTGGGAAAAAATAATTTATTTTTAAATTTTCATATATATAATTACTACATCCGTGAATATCATATCAAAATTGACATGTGTCATAACGCTTTGAGATTTTCATTCATCTTTTATCGTTTTGTCGTCACCCCTATATATCATGCTTTGGACATTTTTCCTCTCTCTCTCTCTCTTTTTCTATGCACCCGTACATTTTTAGATGACATAAATGTATATTTTTATAACATGGTTATAAAATAAAATACACGAAGCTATGATTTATCTTGAAGAACACAGCATTTTAAGTGATCGTGGATTCTTGAGAGTATTGTAATTTTATATAATTATTTTTAATTGTCCATATATATATCATTTAAAACAAGAATGGAAACAGGGTAGAAGAGAAAGAGGATGAAAGAGGAGAAACAGAACCAGTGGTGGAGGAGGAGGTAATGAGATGTTTTGTTGTATTTTATTTTTTCCTATAATTTCATGATAAAAAATGATAACACACGTTGAAACTCGACGAATTTTAAAATTAAAAATCATAAAAATATAATGATTGATAAAAACATTATCATTTTTAAAAATAATGATAAGATGTTTGGTGCATATGTCCGCCGTATGCCGTGGGTGTGCACTTTTGAAAAAAAAATGCTCGATATCTCTGTTTTTCTCTATCACGTGAGAGGCGGAAATATTTTTAAGATAAAAAATTGTAGCACATGCCGAACACTTTTAAAATATACTTTTACTACAATTTTTAAAAATTAAAATAAAAATGCACACTAACTATCATGCAACCAAACACACACCCCATAAAGGAAAGGAAGCACCTATGGGGGTAAAAGGCTCCAGTACTTTCAAGAGCTCCTCACTGTGAGTATCATCCGTTGAGGAAAAGACTGCTGACCTGCCGCTGTTATACATATATCTATAGCTGCTGCCATTTGCCTTCCGAAGGATCAAACAAGAAAGGGGCGATTTTGCAGACGAGAAGAAGATGGTGATAAAGAACCAGACCCCAAGATGGGATTTCCCCCCTCTGAAAGAGGATACCAGGAAGCTTCAAGACAAAGGGAAAATCTGATGAGCGCAGTCCGGTTCCTCAAACAAAACCAAGGACGCCAGCCGAGGAGGACCCGCCCTGAAGGTGTATGTATATACAGAAAAACAAACCCTAACAAAAAAAGTGGGCAGAATCGGTGCCTTCCAAACCCAGGTTACTAATCTTGATCTATTCTTATCTAAGATGTATGTATGTATAGTTTGATTGATCGGTTCTACTTATACGCCATGAGAAGCTGTGGGTGTACGCCAAGTGTTTGATTTTATGCCCGAGAGTGAATGGCAAGCAAGCAGATGCACGTGAGCTCCTCGTCTCTCCCAAGAGAAGCCCACGTGACTGGTGGAGAGAGAGCCTCTGTTGCTCTCCATGTCCAGGATGTTTTTGCCTTCAAGCATGCCCAATGGCAAGACTGTAAAACTACAAGTTATAAAGTCTAGAGAAATTCTTAGAATAACACACGTCAAAAAAAAAAAAACACTCATATGTTTATACACACAGCCCCTCTTTTTTTTTAAAAAAAAAAAGTTAAATTCGGCTAGTTCGATGCGAAATATGCGGAAACTTATCGAACATTTGAATATTTTTATGCTATGCCAGAGATTAGATTAGATTACCCAATGCAACATTGAATAACATGAGAGAAGTCTCAATGGAGGAAAGAAAAAAACCTGGTAAAAGGTGTAGCACTTTGTGTAAGAATATGTCAAGGAATTAACTAGACTAGTGTGCAATCACCAACTCCAACTAGTCAACTTTAGGGAGTTGAGTTGAAGAGAATGACAAAGTTAATTAGTTTAGTTGGGAGAAATTCCAAGGTGAGTGACCTCCTTAAAAAAAAAAAACTACCAAACACATGGGTTGCCAGGTCAATTAATTGACTTTATTATTATATATGGAATTACAACTATACATGACCTATGAGAAAGCTAGATATGACCTGCGTAGTTGTTGAAAATGTGTGGCATAGATACATATATGATAAACTTGACAGGGAGTCCAGTCTTTAAAGTCTAGAGATAAATTAAGTTCATCTCAAAATTAAACTTGTACCAAATGAGTTTCTTTGTCATATTAGCTATGGTGGTGCTGATGTTTCTTCTAGATGGAGTAAAAGAGGAAGAGATGGAGGGTTGTCATGAGGGCATGCTCTTGCAAAAGATCTGCAATCTGATTCCCACATGCCTTAGGAGATGTATCTAATTCAGGCTCTTGTGTTTGAGTCTAACTAAATCTTTGAACTTCATCTAAAGTAACCTTTAAGGAAGATTAGTAGGTATGAGTGGTAGGATAGTATTTTCCGCACCAAGATGGAGTTTGATTTAACTTGATGAAATGTTTAAAGTCTTAATTGCATATCTAATCTCTCATTTTGGAAACACTAAATCTTTGTTATTCATCATTGAAAATAAAAAATTACTGCTTTCAAATATTTTATCGAATGGTTTAAGCTGCCTAATTTGCAAATGGTATAGAGTTTAGATCTCAATTAAACCAAAGCTAATGCGACCTAAGTTAGACTCTCATATCATAACCCAATTTCAATATGATGGTGTCTTTCATGGTGACCTAAGTTAGCCAGCTCATGGTGAAATTACAGGGGAAGTTGAACAAATCTCAATTAATTAGTGTCCTTCATGATGTATTTTGTTGAGATTGTGGAAGAGATTTTAATCACCGAAAACTCGAATATAACATGAACCCATCCAAAAGTATCTTACCCCTTTTTTACATTTAGATAGTATAAGAACTAAGTTTAGACAATTTTGAGAGAGAGAGAGAGAGAGAGAGAGAGAGTTGTCACTTTTCTTCTCTCTCGATTTTTATGGGTAATCAAGAGATGGATTGTAGAAATTTTTAATAATCTATATTTTTTGAGAAGTGAAGAAAGATAAAGACTCTTCTAAAATTCTTCTCTAAACCCACTAAATCCATTTTAACTTGCTTTTTTGAGCATTAACACCTCTATTTATAAAAAATATGAGAAATTAGTCTACGACATCATCTCTATGTAGCTTTCCCCAGAAAAAAAAAAAGGCATCTCTATGTGGAAGCATGTGGCACAACAAGCTCTCCTAGCTACTTTCCAACCAAAGGTGTCCCCAGGTTAACTTCTCCAGCACCCAACCCTAACCCTATTCCTAGAGTCCAATCAACGGAGTTGATTCCATCCAATGGCTTTGTAGCAAAACTTATCAAAAGAGGTGTTTGGCTACCGTTGCAAATTCATGCGTTTAAAGAGATTTCCTTTTTTGACAAAAAAATGTGAAACTCTTTTTATTAACTAGTGGCCCCCCACCCCACCGCTTTTGATCTTTTGGATCTTACATGACTCGCACACCTTTTTGTTATCATCACATCTCCTAAACATGATAATTTTACATTATTGATTAGTCTATACTTTATTTTAATACAATTTTTTGTCATGTAAATGCATAGAAATTTGTTGTGGAATCAAACACCCCTTAGATAAATCACAGATCATAGATAGCACCACCTCGGGTGCCTATATAGAGATCTTAATAAGTTTGTTACTATTTGCTTAATACTACATCTGAAAAAAAGCAAGGTTAAAAGTGTAAGAAAATGTATCTCCAAACTCTTGAGCAGTAGTATGTAATATTTTTATTGTTACTTATCACAACCTCTTTCTCCACTTCACAGCTACTTCTAGAAAATTGGGAGGAAGGGAGAAACAACCATCAACTAGGTGAAAGATAAGTAATTTTTTTCGGTAAATAAATATGATTTTTGCACTAACCCAGATCATGAAATGACAACTCGGCATCCTGATAGTCCAATTATGGTGAAGTGATAGGAAGAACAATGTACTGTTGAAATCATCAAATCCTTTTTAATCATCGAGACCAATATCAGAAACTAGCATATAAATAGTTTACTAGTGATCAAATTTGGGTAGTATATACTACACCCTAAGTGACAGCAACTACAGAAAAAAAAAATAGTGGTGATAACTTAAACCCGTTGCCAACGAGGTAAAATCGTCGCTACGGTATTTATGTGACAGCTTCATAATTGTGGTTTGGCTGTCACAAATAAACCCATCGCAAATGATATCCACGACAACAATAAGACAAGATACCACACATATAAGAGACAGTTTCTAAACCATCACCAGTAACAAAGATTATCGGCGATGGCTGCCCGAGTTATCATTAATAACATACTAGCGACAACTTCCGTTCACTGATTAGTTACTAGCGATGACCGAAGCCGGCCATCATACTCGATGATGGCAATGGCCAGAGCCGGGTGTTTTCTTTGTACTGATTCCCAAACACTATTTTTAACAAGTTTGTTATATTCACATTTTCATAATAAAACCTCAATTTTATTATGCGACCAAACATTCTATTTTCATTATTGGAATTAATACAAAACCATTCAATATCTTACGACTTTTACATATCTTCATGCTAGAATACTAACATCTCTCTCTCTCTCTCTCTCTCATTGTTAGCTGCCAGCAACAGTAACACATAAGTTAAATCCAAACAGGTAGACACAGACAAATATGATGATCATCTCCATTATGTGACCATTCTTGCTGCATACATTATCCCTGTACATAATTAACTTGTAATTATTGAGTCAAATTTTGATGGCATGTGCCAAACCCTACAGATGGTGACCATCAAGCTACACATTAGACCACAAAAATAGATAAGTACAGGTGGGGCCCATGCTCTGTCACAAGGTGATAAATCAGATGAAGATCACATGTGTTCTCAAGTAAAGACATCCAATCCAAGCAATGATACCATTAAACTAGAGAGCTTATCATCATGCCAATCCTATGTTAGGAAGGCTCATGTGGCTCAACAAATTAAGTTGCTTTTATTAGGAGCCTTGCAAGATCTGAGCAGCAGCCCTCAAGATGTAGTTCACTGGAACATGGGGAGGGAGGGACCAGACTAAGCAACATAATCCAAGGTCAGAGATTGCCTTCCAACTGCTCTTGATGGCACAAAGCTCAGTGGGTGATAGTGTGCTTGGTTGCATCATAATTTTTATACATTTTATGACAAAATTTTATATTAAAATAAAATATATGGTAACTAAAGACATATAAATATAGTTGGGTCCAGATATGATGATAAAAAAGGGAGGAGACACTTTATACTTATAAAGGTGGGGGACCACATAGTAAAGACAAGAAGCGTCATACATTTTTTCCTGAGAACAAATTTTCTATAAAACTATAATTTCAAAATGATTGACAAAAATATTTTATAAAAAGTTTCCAAAAAATAAAATTAAATAACATTTACTTGACTCATTAAATTTAAGAACGGTTTCATTTGATCTTAAATATCCATCAAACTAAACGAAATTAGTAAATCAAATGATCTGAAATATACTAAACAATTATGGTAAATTATAATTATCAGACAAGTGTGTGATCTTTTTATGTTACAGTAAATAATTTGAACATTCCCAAGCTAAACTAATAATAACATACTTAAATATGTACATGCCATATTTTACTAAAACATGATTTCAATAAAACTAAATTTTAATAGAATGTAATTTACAACAAAGCAAACAAAAATGTATGGATATGCATGCTGTGTCATAATAATTTGATGTGGTTAAGGAGGTAGTCTGATTTTCCTTGGATTCAATAACCAAATCAAACCATGGACAGCGCCAGGGAAGACCCATTTCATCCTGATGCGCCCTTCAAGAGCTCCAAGAAGAGCGAATTAATCGGTCCGACTTAGATTCCAACATATCTGCAATGCCAAAATTCAGAAAGCGTCGAGATTTAGAGAATGATAACGGATTCAAATTTTAAATCAAACTTTATTTAATCAACGCAGTTTTAAATTTATCATACATACATATACTAACGCCGTGCGTATATTGAAATTTTTTTTTTTGATCACGAGGTGGCCCAGTGGCCGGCGACGCCCGCTGCACGGCAGGCAGCGAGGGTTCGAGCCCCTGCTCCAACCCCACAGGTCACACCCCCCCCCCCACGGGGGTGCCAGGCTTGACACAGCCGATTTAATAATTTTAACAAAGCATTTTTATAAAACTACTTTAAACATATCATAACATTTGTTAGCTGCATTTCAAAATAAAAGACTAGTTCAACGAGGCCAATCAACGTAAACAAACGCGTTATCATCCATACCGAGATATTCGCCACAACAGATATTTTATAATCAAGTATTATTCGCACAAACATACACAAACCAAGTAAATCGGGATAGCCCCAACCACTAAAACATGAATTAATTCAGTTTAACTTGAAACGAGACTAAAAATTTATCAAACATTTTAAATGATTGAAAATTGACAAAGGTACACTTTTTTTATCTTTTCGCAAGAGCACCCCCCCTGAGGAGAACTAACATGTGCTACGTCACGGTCACGACCAATTTTAAATACAAATTATTAAAATAAAATTAGTTCATTAAAAAAACTAAATAAACACCATTTCATCAAAATATTATATTTAAATACACTTCATTTAAACAACAATTGTTTTAAATTAACTCACATCTACCCTTAAAATCGGTAAGAATTGAGACATTCAATCAGCTTCGTAAAACATCAAAACATAATAATAAACCCTTAAAAGCTGATTAATCTTTTGTAAACAATTACAATTTTTTATTATCAAAAATCGATAAATAATATCTTGTCATCTTGTGTTCCATAAAAGATAAGACTTGGGCACTTTATCAAGTCAAATCAAACGCCAACTTAAAGTACACAAATGTCTTTTATAGTACTTGGCAGCTGAGTTAGGACGGTATCATACGGGACAAATTGATCGGCAAATTCCACCATGAATACCTCCTATAAACATTAGTAAAAGAATATTACATAAATGATAACTACCAATTCAATCCCACAAAAAGCCAGCCTCAATAGTCTCATACAACATAACCTAGACACATCTAAAAAAAAGAAAAACAGAACCTTCAAAGATTGTATAAAGCCACAAGCGTGCTCAAAAACCATTCAATAACTAGAGAAAGCAAAATTATAAAATAAAAACAACCATATTAAAGTGTCCAATTTGACAGGATTGCGTTGGCCCGAAAAGAAGTTCCAACCAAACAGAAAGCCCAACACAGCCGGGTTCAGACGTTGTTCGGCATGTTGTCATTCAAACAAGATATTAAAACTACTGATGTTCAGAGTTTCATGAACCATCAGAAAAAATAAAATCCAACAATTTTCAAAAACTACATACTTACAACACACCAGAACGTTATCTACAATTGTTTACAGTTGCACATAAGCAAACAATATCTATTCAATAGAAGGGGAAAAAAAGGAGATAGAGGAAGTAATACGGGTGTGCCCATTTTACCTCCTATGTTCCTAGCATGCATTGATTGGAATATGATACCAAGAATGATAAAACTTAAAAAAGAAACTAGCTAAAACAAATAGAAATGCTGGCCCTGAGGGATAAACCAGTGGACCAATACCTGCAAAATTCAAGTTCTCCCTACATCTAAAAGATTGTAAACCAAAAAACGGCAGATATACATTCGCCTATCATCAAAAAAATGCTGATTTAAAGCACGGAAAAACACTTTTGGCGACAAGTTAAAATTAAGCGTTGAGAAGCATGTGATAACATATCCCATCATGAAGAAAATTTCTTTTGAACCTACAACTTATAAACTATCTGAACACCTCATTCTTCTTAGCAGCATTTCTTCTAGTTCATTTTCAATAAGAAAAAAAAAGCTATTGTACTACAGCAGTTCAGACCATAAATCATCACTGGAAAATGAAACCTAAAAAGAAAAAGGGACAAAGTTTTAGTGTCTTCGTACCATGCATACCAATGTCACGGGTGGTCAGTAAACCTGACATGGTGGTCGTGAATAACAATGCAAATAAACCCTAAGTTCCAGGCAGCCTTAAAAGATTAAATGAAAAAGATCGTCTTGAGCAGACAAGTGGCCTACGACATGTCTTTAGATCAAACCTACACACTAACACGAAGAATAATAGCAGCAACAAGGAAAAGTTAAAGTTACGGTACACGATCTCAGTTCACAAGTTCCCTCAAAATACTTCGAGCACAAGTCTGGATAGTAACATGTCTCGCAAAGGAAATACTTCATTAGTGTCAAGAGAATGGCAGACTGGAGGGGAAGAAGGATTTATGATCATCATTTCTCCAGAAAGCATCCTCCTAAGTGTTGATTCCAAGGTAGGCCATCTATGACTCGG
The DNA here is from genome assembly GCA_036172225.1 of Cryptocoryne crispatula var. balansae. Taxonomy (NCBI): domain Eukaryota; kingdom Viridiplantae; phylum Streptophyta; class Magnoliopsida; order Alismatales; family Araceae; genus Cryptocoryne; species Cryptocoryne crispatula. The sequence continues at coordinate 33,929,605 of CM069935.1, forward strand.
ATGCAGTTGTTCATCTGGTCCTCTGGTTTTAGGCTTCAGGCTTCATTAGATAAGGCTCTAGGCAGGCTCCAGGCTGCAGAGATCTCAGCTGCTTTTATAGGAAGGTAAGGCAACAAAGGTCAAAAAAGGCAATAAACATCAATTATAGGTTGGCTAGCCAGGTCAAAGATTAATACTCATCCACTTTTAAAAAACAATGTATTCTGAGAATCAGATGATGCCTGCTCTTCTAAGGTTAGGAAAAATAGAAGCTGGAGGGCTTGAAGCAAATATTCTACCTGCAGTTCCTAATGAGTGAATACTAGTAAAGATGATGTTTCCCATGGGAAACAGGGTTTTGACCTGATAACCTGGTAAAAGAAACCTTGGGTCAGGGGTAAAAATAAAAGAATAATTTAGGCAAGCAATTAAGCAAAGTAGATTGGGTAAAGACGTATCATACAAATAATTTGTTGGCCGCAATATAAAAGTAAGAAATTCAACGTCATATCTGCTAGATGATTTGATCCCAATATCTAGAATATTAGTGCTACTACGTGACAAGGAATCAAAAGAAAATGTCTTACCCAGAACTACCACTTCTCCCAGATGAGTATCCACCATATGAAGCATAACTGCTCCCACCAGCCTGACAAGCGACAACACCATTGACCAACTTTTAACAACACTCCAAGGTGAATTATATTTTAAAAAAATGCAAAATAAATGGTGTTGAGAAATACCTGTGAGCTACCATAGCCTGCATAAGAATCTGAAGCCAAATCAGATGATGCACCGTATCCACTGTATGAAGAATATCCGCGTCCATGTAATTTGCTGTCTCTGCTTCCATACTTCAAAATGTCGGTGTCACCAGTAATAGGAATGTAAGGAACAGCTGGAAGGATTGCCCCTAAAGCACCCTCTCTTTCAAAAACGTTGGCCTTCAAGCGCGTGGTCACTTGTACAAGAGCATTTCTAGCAACATCTATGTCACCGCTGATCTGAAGATTAGTGGCATAGTCAATGAAAAGCCTCACCGAACTTCAACTAATGAGAAACTACTGTGATCAACGTGACTTACCTGCACCATTTCATCATCTTCAGCTGCAACCTTGGGAAGATTTTCCTTTGAAAGTATGCGTAAATTGGCACGGGTGGTTCTCCTCATCTCAGAGATGATGGATCCACCTTTCCCAATTAAGCATCCAATTCTTGATGTTGGCACAAGTAAACGAGTCGTATATGAAGGTTCACCAGAATCTCTCTCTGACTTCTCACTGCATCTTGGCTGCAAGCGGACTGCAGCATCAATTGCAGGAGATATTGGGTCCTCAAAATGCTGTAGACAATTCAAATGACAGTTAAACAATAAACACATGCACAATAGTGACGTGGGGATAGATTATGCATGACAAACCTCTTTTGCAGATATAGCAATTATACAATCATCCTCCACAGATGAGCTGTCAACCTTAATTGAAGCACCAGACTCCAGCCTGATCTGTTTGATAATCGCACCACCTTTGCCAATAACACCTCCAATGAGGGCCGAAGCACAGACCAAACGAAGAGAGAATTCCTTGGCAGAGCTTTCATCCCTTGGAGCTGGATAAAAGGATGGCCACTCAGCACCCGTTTCACCCTTGTATCCTCCATAAGGTGTAACAACAGGACCCATGACTGGACCACCAGTAGCAGAACCACCAAGCTGGCTGACGGCAGGATACATGCTGTTGGTAGATGTGAGAAGGTGCTGAGACCGTGATGGATTCTCATGGAGTCGAATTGATATTTGGAATAGAGCACTCTTCACAACTGAAGCTTCACCGGTTATCTGAAGATGTCGGTAATTTTGTACAAATCAAGTGGTAGATATACACAAAACCGATGAACATAATAAGCAAAACAAAAAGATTGAACATTTAAATAGAACATGATCATTTTATGCAGACATTTTAATGGGCTTATGGCCTTCAAGTTTCCCATAATTTTCAAAAGTTCATTTTCTTTCAACCTTATCTCTCATGAATGAGCCTCCCCTAATCCCCTTGTTCACCAGGGTGTGATAGACCACAAGCTCTCCTCGGCACACCACTAACTCAAACTGCACATGCTTATGGAGCTGGGGTGATAGAGGTCACTAAGGTGGGTTCATCCCACGGTCAAGCATCTATTAAGACAGAAAATTCAAAGGTTATAACCCTTCCAGTCGCATTCCAAATGTAAAATTTATCTATTAAGTGATATGGGAGGGAATCTTCTCTTATTGCTCAATCCCCTTATCTAGATAAAAAATAAATGATTAACTTTGAATGACAGACAGAAAATGATGTTGAGTGCAAAAGTGTCAAGAGTGAAAAAAATGAAGCGGGAAACTAAAAATTGCACCCAGATCAGGTACCTGGAGAAGTTCATCACCATTAATGGCACATGGCGGGACATCATTCTTCAGAATACGAATTTGAGCACCTGTTTCAGTCCGAATACCTTGAATAATCTGGCCACCTTTTCCAATGATACATCCAATCTGATCTGATGGTACAAGTAAACGAGCAGTAACCTGTGGACCTTCCATATCAGGATCTTCTTCAGTTAGAACTTCATCTGCAACCAGCCTGTCATGCACCTTGAAAAGAGCATCTTGTGCAGGGCAAATAGAATCCCCCGTGTCCTCAAAACTATTTGTTTTGCGACTTGGGCTAAAAATAGTTATAACTCGATACTCACAGCCTGGAATAGTCTCACCAATCCTAATTTTTGACTGACTCTCAGATCTTAGCTGCTTCACAATTTCACCACCACGACCAATGATGCTTCCTATTTTGCCACCTGGGCACAAGTATCGATAAACAGTATCATCTGGTCCAGGGGCATATGCTTCTCTATCAGCACCGGAGCTTCTTCTCTTGGTCCCTCCATTTTCTGTATACTCAGGCTGGGAGTGTGAACGCTTGCCATAGCTATTCCTCTGGCCAGCCATTATGCTAGTTTATAGCAGGAACTTCTAGGAATTGGTTTCCTACAAACCAAAATTCCAAATAAGCCACTAGGCCACCGGAGTTTCCATTTGGAGGAGGAGCATGATATATATGGAGGCATGACATAAAAAGTAACGTAAATATTTCCATTTTCCAGATCCAGACAACAAAAATATATGTCAAAAACCAGATAATTCAAGGTCAAAACATAGTTAAGGACAACAGTAGTAAATAGTTCTAAAACTGGTATACTCTCTAAATGTCTAAATTTCTGACATCATAAACAATGCTTGCTTTGGAAAATGTTTCAAGCAAATGTGCATTATAATGATAATATTCCACAGGTAGGTATCATTTATGTAGACAAAGATGGTAATCTATGGGTGGATTTGCTCAATTCATATTTTGAAAACAGAGGCATTGTGTACAGGAAATTATGTACTCTTCAGAGATTTTTAGAGTTAATACCAAAATAGATACTTTACAGAGAGTAGTAGCTCTGACTCTGAACAGGTCTCAACGTTCTATGCTGATGACAGAAAACAAAAATAGCCGCTTCAAAAAGACTATGATATTATATACATAATCCCTAGTTTATTGTTTGGGGCAGAAACTATACGGAATGTTCATGCTTATTGTTAACCATATGTCTAACATGAGTGACAAGCATAAATAATTAGGTATTCCCCAGGTTGCAAATCCAGTGAATTTTTCAACAAACTCAAATTTCCAACTTTAGTCAAGTTAATGATAAAGCAGAGAAAACACGAACCACAAGAAGAAGAGAACAAAAAAATTGGAGTACAATTACCTTCCTTAAGAACGGTGTCCGTTTCAACCATCTTTCAAGCAAAAGATGCGAAGAATATCAGGCACCACTTAAACGAATGGAAAAATGGAATCTGTGACTACTCTTTCTGTCATGACGAGGATGGAACTAAAAAAACTGAGAAAAAAAGAGTTGTACGGAAGAGAAGACGTATGCACGACCTTGGCTACCAATTACCAACAAAAAGAAAACAAAGATCTATTTTACAACGGAGAACAGAGAGTACCAAAATTGATCATAGATAAGAGAGTAAATATAATGGACACATAGATTTGGAACAGGTGAGATTAGGATGAGACGATCTGAAAGAAGAACGACAAGCAGGTGCTAGAGAGAACAACGAGTAAGAGACCGCAGAAAACACCCACATAGTCAAATATCGGTCTTCTCCCATACAGATGAGATCCGCACGGATGAAAAACGCAAGATCTTGGCGTCAATGCAGATCTCCAAGCCAAAACCGACTTACCAATACGCCGGAGAGAAACGAGGAACAACGCCGAGCCGGAGATCTGGAAGATGGTGAAGACCACGACCTCCTTTGCAGCTGGCAAGGATCCCAGATGGCGGAGAAGAAGCGCGCAGGCAGCGAGCGAGGAGAGTCGGCGAAGATCCCGGGGGTGGGCGGAGGAGGAGGGGGAGCAGGATGCGAGAAGAGATCGTGCTGCGCGAGAGGGCGGAGGGTTGAAGGGTTAGGGTTTTGTAGCCGCTTACGGATATGCCATCCCCCCCGGATCTTGTAACGGAACGGATCCGAGATACCGACATCCGATCCAATCAAATCGACCCGATAAACCGCTTGTTTAGACTTCATTAAAATTCCAATTTTTAATTTCACGTCTAGCGTTTAACTTGCATTAAAAACGAATTTAACTCGATATAATTATTAATCAGAGTAACATTTACCGAGATCACAGTATGTAAATATGTATATATCATGGATTATGTGTGCATGTATATATATACCTTGCTTATGTGTTGACTATTATGTTCAATCAGAAAGATTAAATCAAACTAAAATTTTGGCTTGAACCATTGATCTATTTACTAGGTCTTCAAGGATCATTCAAACCAAACCAAATAATTAAATTGAATATTTCCATATTGCATGTAATACCTTATTTTAACTTAGATGTAATAAACTTTTATGTATCTTATGTTAGGATTTTATTAGGTAAAATCAGTCATATACACACACATATATATATAAACTATGTTTTAATAAGATTGAGGTTATGATGCAGAAATGGTCGTCATCAAAGTAATTTTGTGTAAGGATACAAATTAATATGTTTGTTTGTATATGCATGAATAGGTTTTTGATGATTGTGATCATATGAAATAATTTACCAAATTAAATGTGAATTATAACTGTGACTTAATTTAATTATCAAGAAAATAAACCTTTCATGCTATCATTGTTAACATGAACAGTATTTACATTTGTCTATAATAGCATACTCAGTGATTCAGTAATATTTTTATTTGCTATTATACTACAATCAAAGACTACTATATATCTAATTTACAACGAATAGAATTGGTGTTATATGTATCTTTAATAGCCAATCTGATTATAATTAAAATTTATTTTTTATAGTAGCCATTTGAATTGGTTTCTACTATTATCTTTTACCAGCCAAATCATGTGTCATTAATATTTTTTGTGACTAATATGATGAGAAAATGTGGCATTTTAAAATGTATACAGAGACAATTAAAATTATTATTAAACTGGCAATATAAATAATTAGCACTTTTAGTGACAACATCTATGGTAGCCAAAATATAATTTATTTTAGTAGCAAATCTGGTATTTTTAATAACAAATATGATAGGTGTTAAGAACCTATTTTGGCATAGTGATATGTTTGGTTTGATTTTACTTAAAAAAATATTTAAAAACCAAACCAAACAAAATCATGAACTCCCCTACCAGCAAGGTGCCCACATGTTCTTGCTCTTACTAAGATTATAACAGGAGAATATTTTCTGTATGAAGCTATTCCCTTCATTGAATTTATCATTTTGACACCTACAATCCCTTTGTATAATCACATATAATGTATGCAAAGGTGCTTATGGTAGCTGGTCAATGAAATCCTATGACTTACTACTACAGAATATTGTATGCTGGTTGCATGATGAAATGATTACTCACTACAGAATATTTTTATGATTTTTTTTAAATGTGTTCAATAATAATATGTTTTACAGCAAAACAATCTTAGTCAAAAATGTGACACTCTTCTTTTTTTTTCTTCTTAAGGTCTTTCACCTTTCTTACTTACCCTACACATGGTCCTCACACTTTTTGTTAACATATTCCACCCAACATTTTTAACATATATATACATATTTCTATGACAAAACGATTAAAAAAAATAGTTGCAACCAAAAAACCATATTAAGTTGTCTATTGGAATAGTGTGACATGATTTCTTTATCCCTAACAAAAGAATATTCTAGATCTCATTGAAAGGGCAACTAGGTCAATGAAAACTTTGTGTGAGATATGGCCCTACAAGTCCATATATATATATATATATATAAAAATAGATCCCTCCCTCAGATAAATGAAAACCGCCCCTTTATTTATCTATATGTATTGCACGTACATATAAATATATATTATCAATTCTTTACTGCCAAGATCATTTTACATTTTTTAAACATTTTATCTTTGACTTTTTAAAATTATATGGTAGTAGAATGGCTCTTTTGTTTCGAATATTTATATTTGGCTCATATAAATGTGTACAAAATTGCACATAATGTTAGCTTCTAATGGGAGGTTATCCACAATTTACATACTCAAAAATAACCCCTGTGGGGATTTTTGATATCTTTATTGTTCCCTTCATTTTTCTATCATCTCTATTTTGACTTAATAATTAATGAGCACGACAAAAAATATTTTTTTCCTCGCTTGTAGGCTTCAAAATTAACAACAATTATTATGCGAAACGTTGAGTTGTATAACTTCCAGCAAAAAGTAATTAATTAAATAATGTAATTGTTTCAAGCCTTGCTTGGTTAGAATGGTAAATCCACCAGCATGTTAACAGTAATACTCAATATTTTCTAGGATAAAATATTAATATTAATGGGGTGTTTGGTTGCATGATAATTTTTGTACATTTTCATGATAAAAAATTGTATTAAAATAAAAAGTGAACCAACTCATGACATAAAATTATCATGTTTGGAGGGATGTGATAACAAAAAAATAGTAACTACTATACATTACCAAACAGAGTGGGGGACCACAAGAAAAAAGAAAGAGATGATATCCTCTCTTTTTTGTTTAAGAAGAAAATCATTTTCAAAACATAAAATTGTCATGGTTGCCAAACACCTCTTTTAACAAGTTTTCTCACAATTTTTAAAAATAAAAATAAAAATATCTATTATCATGCAACCAAACACCCCATAAACCAATTATCAGAAATTTAAATATAAATATCCATCTATTGTGATATGAAGAAGATTTTTTTTCCCCTCAAGTTTGAACTAGATACATAAATCAAAACAAGAGCAAGCATGTGAAACTTAATTTTTATGGGTTTTCAGTTTCCACTCTCACACTTTGGAACATCAAAATCAATGATTGTGAAAATAAGTGATTCTAATATTAATTAACTACTACCTATGAGTGGTCACAAAATCCATTGGTCTCTGTTGATCAACTTCCTTCAACATTATTTATTTGATAGAATTCCAAAAAACAAATGGATTAAGTTACCAAATCCAAAGTTAACTAGCCTAGTTGAATATCATTTCATAGATAATTTTGCATGGACACAAATCAGATCCATAAATCGAAAGTAAATTCTGATTTAACCTTTGGTTTAAGTTTTCAAAATGAACTCAACCCACTACTGATTTGATTTGGTTTTCAGATGATTTTTTTCTCAAACCAAAGTGGTTTGTATTTGTTCAAATCCTATTTATTAAGATATAATATACATAACATTGTATAATTTCTTTTGATTTGTTTTAAACCATAACTTATTAAAATTTAATGTATATACTTATACATATCATTTGTTCTATCTAAAAAGCTCTCAAAATAAATTTGTTTTTAAAAGAAAATTATATCCGTGTCTTAATAACTCTAACTTAAAAAATAAATATTTAATCAAAATCGGGATTTTTATTCACCCGTTTGATTGATTTGATTGATCTTAAAAACTAAACCAAATAGATACAACTAGTTTGATTTTGGTTGGTTTTATGGGTGAACCGAAAAATGAACACTGCCACTGCAAAGTCAGGCTTTGATTCCTTCATCACTTCATAGTCTTGGCAGAGACCATTTTAGCTACGGTTCTGTCCTAGAAAACCATTTATAAATTGGCATTCTGATGTTATCTAGTCAGAAATGAGGGCTCTTCCAACAAAGGAAAAGAAAAGCATCCAGTGGTCATCTATGAGTATTTCTTTTAAACAGACACAACACCCATTTTTTTGGTTTTGGTTAGGACCATATTCATATTATTCACTTAATCATACCATGTAGTAAAATCCATTCAAAGGTCTTCCACATGCCTTCACCTGAAATGCAAATTCAAGACAAGTTTCAAGAAGAATTATGAGAGTTTTCCTTGGATTTATTTGTCTACAATTTTCCGTCCAACAAGTTTATGTGGCTGGCAAACATCATAATCAGACCGATAATCGAGCCTTGATTAATAATCAAGATCTTGTGGGTGGGATAAGACTCTAACAAAGAGCAACTAATTTGGAGCTCTAGTAATCGACCACCTAACAGTAGGAAAACCCACACAAATTTGCTGCTGGGCCTTGCCAATGATGGTATACCAGGTTTGCTGGGAAAGTATACAACTTGTATGACAGTGAAGCCTGCAAAATCCATGAAGGTGATGAGGAAATGCTCAAGACAGCACAAGATGAATACACACAAGAATCCATCATTACCTTTCTTTATAGTTTAGTTCAACGTTTCATCTAGCTTCTGTCTGTAGAGGGCAAGGCCCTGAAAAGAAATAACAACAATGTCATCAGATTAGAAAAGAAAAGATAGGCTGACCATATTAAAAAGCCCAATATCTCAAATCTATGTTACTCTCTATTGAATTGCTTGAAGTAGCAGAAGATGTACCCATGCAGTTCAGAATTCAAAAATTGTATGCAGTAAATTCAGGGGACAGTCAACCATCGAGGACAACATGATAGAACAAGATCAAAAAGCCGGGCTTCAAAGAAGAAATACCCTATCCTCTGGATGAATTAAAATGCAGGGCCATAGGCATTAGATTGGTCAGCAACCAATGAAGATGCCGTGCTGGCTTATAGTGTATATAATTAATTTAACACTGGTGGATTTTCTGAAACTCGTGTAGGACGCCACAACAATATCCATCCGATTCATAGAGGACCTAAACTAGGCACTGAAAGAGATCAGGAAGCCTAATGAAGTTCATTTACAGTACATCAAATTTAGCTCCCAGTAGCCATCATTAGAGAGCTACAGATCTGAACCTCAAAAATACCGCATCAATTGAAAAACTACATGGATTAACAGTTACAGCTAACCAGCATAAGAGAGCCATAATGACATCAACACGATATGATTGGGCTGCAAGTTTCTGTCTGACAACAAACTTACCACATTTTGAAATACAACTACCGTCAAACGATATAATGGGGACACTGATTCAGATTGGCAAGCTTGTCCGACTCAAGTCAGCTATCGGTGAGATCGGATAATTGATAGCAATTGGTTCAATTCCGATTCTGTCATTTAGTATGGATATGATGTACTCTCTTAGAGTCGCATGTAATTGACTTGTCAAGTTGATGATATTCAACCTTTCCTTTTGTTAGCTTCCATACTACAAGAGAACCTTTTATTTAAGAGTGGTTCTTTTCTTTCTGCCAATGTTTTCAAGGCATCGCCAAGGTGACAACACCCCCCTCACCTGTCTAGGCAAGGGGGCGCGCCGCGCCTAGGCAAGCATCATACTAGTTGCTCATTTTGTCTAATTTAAGAATGAATAATGCTAATTAGGTATCAATATCACTTAATCGAGTAGTTTTGAAGTAAAATTAGCTAATTCTAATACCTAATTTGATTATAAAGAGATATTTTGATAAAATAAGAATAATAATCAGAATTAATTAATTTCATAGATATTTACTAATAGTTAATACAAATTAAGTATTAAAATTAGCTTAATTTAGTAGTTTAATTAGGTATTCATGTTATTTAGTTCTAAATAGGTGTCTTCATTAGTTTTACTATGAAAAAAGGCATCACCTGATGCCTCGCCTTATCATCTAACGGACAAGGTGGTACTGTGTTGCCTTGGTCGTCTTGATTGCCATGAAAACTATGATTTTTGCTTGCGGGGTTCAGCACTAGTTAGTCAAATTTATTTTTTATGATTGTGTTTTAAAGAAGTTTTCTCCTTTTAGATAGGTTTGTTTGGATATTATTTTTTGGAGGGAGATAATTCTGTAAAGCCTTTTGACCTCATATACCCTCCATTCAAGGTAATGAACATTTGACAGAAAAAATAGTGAGTAAGCTCTAGTAAGCAATCATCCTGTGAGGGAACTCGTGAGGGGTATTTCATCTGTTTATTCTCCTTTACACCCTCCTTTTCCTCTCCCTCAACCCAGCCACCTCTCCTTCTGTTGAGCACCACATACCTGTGGACCAATGCATCCACTTCCGTCTACCTTATCTATGCGGTCCACTGCACCCTTCTCCCCCCTCTTTCATTCCTTGAAACCCCTTTGTGCGTGGAGCCTCAGCATGCTGAGTGCACAGTGGCTGGGAGCATGTCCCCTTTCACCTCCTTCCTCTCAACTCCAAATGCCCTCTCTCAGGCCTGGCTGGCCAGTCAGGTGCCAGAGACAGCTGTTGCCTCCACCTGCCTCCGTTCACCACCTAGCATCAGGATGCCCCAGCTGGCCACCCTTTCCCAGCCATGGAGAGCTCCTTCTCCAGGCCTGCCTTGCTCCCTGCCTTCCCCGCGCAGCCAGAGGTGAAGCCCTTTCCCCCTCTCCCTCAAATACAAGTGACCTTGCATCTCCCCTCTTCCTCAAAACCCCTTTGTTTGTGGAGCCCCATCATGCTGAGGGCAGAGTGCCTGGCCTGCCTTGTTCCCCATCTTCCCCAAAGCCCTTTTCCCCCTCTCCCTCAAATCCAAGTGATCTCGCATTCCCCCCCCCCATCCCGGAAACCCCTTTGTGTGTGGAGCCCACCATCTTGCTGAGAACATAGTGCCTGGGAGCATGCCCCCTTCCACCTCCTTCCTCTCTCGCCTCCTCCTAGCCTGCCTTGTGCCCTGTCTACCCACAGCCATTTGTGAAGCCCTCCCTCCCCCCTCCTAAAAACCCCTTTGTGCATGGAGCCTCATCATGCTGAGTGCACGGTGCCTGGGAGCACACCCTTTCCATCTCCTTCCTCTCTAGCCTCCAAACATCCTCTCTCAAGCATGGTCGGTCAGTCAAGTGGCAAAGATAGCTTTGTTGCCTCCACCTGTTCCCGCTCACCTCAGCCGCCTAGCATCATGATGCCCCAGCCATCAAACCCTTCCCATCCCCCCCTTTTCCTCTGTGTGTGTCAACCACCCTCCAAAATGGCAACTGACCCTCCACCCCTGTGGTGACATCCCTCCATTTGGGGCACATTAATCCCCCTAGCACTGGCATCTCAGCTCCACCAGCAATGCCTCCCTCTCTGCCTTGTCAGCACTTCACACCCAGATTTCCCTCTTACCCTCCTGATTGCAGATGGCTGCACCTTCAGCATTCCCCAGACTGCTTCAACCCTTCCAAGCTGCACCTCTGTCCTCAGGTAAGATTGACCAGAATCTCCCTAGTTCCGGTGTGTCTGAGGCAATCCTATTCAAACAGCTGTTCAGAGGCGGGTTCCCAGCAATCCCACCAACTTCTCAACACCAGAGGCCAGCATCCCATCTCCCCTTTGGTAGAGCATGAAGCAGGACTAAGAGAAGGCATTTGGCATGCAGATGATCACTAGAGAACACTCATGGACATCAAGCGCCCATCAACATGGTGCTTATCCCAAGGATATCTTGCCTGTAGCCTATTATCCCATTGCAAAGAGTGATCAATCATAAATTTGTAACTTATTTCCTTTTAAAGTCTATAGTCATTGTGAAATATGACAACCAAGTACTTCTCCCACACTAGGAACTTGGAGGTAACTTCTCATCCTCTCTTTTTAGAGACTTTACTTTGTTCATCCTGTATGTGATTTGCACTCATGCTTGACAATAGTATATATATATATATCAAAGTTTCAATGCCTGAGTTGGATAACCTGAATGTTCCTTTGTTTGGATCTTCAAAAATTAGGCACCTAATATTGGTGGTTCTCAGCCACATCGGTATTGTTTCTTTCTCTACTGTGTCCGATGCTCAAGCCTTGAATTGAGTCAAGTGTGAGAATCGAAGTTTGCTGAGTCACCCATCTGTCCTGCATCATGATCGCCACTTCATACTTAGTCTCACTGATCTGACTGAAAGATGAGCAGATTGAATTCCATTTTTTTAAAACATCTCAATCCCAAAATGACCTTCGTCGAATCTCTATCCTTTACTATGACCTTCATAGAGGATGTTGCATCCACTGATTACTGACATCATACACATTTAATCCCCAAAAAATTTCAACATCACCCACTCCATAAAATATCATCCAGAAGCTTCTTTGAAAACCAGGAAAGGGAAGAACATAGTGCAAGAAAGCAACACACCATCATCAAAAATAATGACAGTAATAGAGAAGCGCACATCACAACAAATAATTAGTAACCTGCTAATCTTTTCCTCATCTAGATGATAAAGATGAGAAAAAGGATCCTAGGCTTCTATAAAAAACATTTTGGTCCCAACAAAAGTTAAGCACTTCAAAATTGAAGCAAAGAGCTCTGGTTTGAAGAAATACCAGAAGGATTGCGGAACATCAGTCATTTGTGACAAGAAAAGTTCAAGAACGTTGAATTCAACCCATTTACCAAAAAATTGTTAACAAAGATAAATTAAGAATTTGGCAATCACTTGCTCAGAAGTTTGATAGTAGTCACCATGTTACATCAACCTTAAAGACCAATTATTTCACATATTGCTAAATCTAAGAAAAACCCATGATAAACAGGAAAAAAAATCATCAGCTAATTGCCTTTACAAGAGATCATTAATAATATCAGAAATAACATTTGAAATGGATAAGGTACTTAAAAGTGTTGCAATGGGTTTAAGTAAAAAGTAATGTGAAGTCTGCTTACCCTAGTGTAAGCATAAACACCAGCTTCAGAAGGTCCTACTGGACTTCCCCTTCGGATGAATTTACCTTCCTTAGATATATAAAGCATTGGAATGCCAGTTGATAATTCAAGGCTAATGACCTGTCAATAAAGCAAAACCAATTTTCTGTCAGAGACAATTGCACATGCAAAACTAATATATAAAGAAACAAAACAGCCATGGGTGTATGACACGTTTTAGAAATGGTACAATCGCTTCACCTCTTGAGAAGTTAGCTTGTCAAGGTACATGATAATGGACCGTAGTGAATTCCCATGTGCAGCAATCATTACATTTTTACCATTGAGGAGTTGAGGCTCAATCTGTCGAAGTAGTCATCAGTTACATCAGCCTGAGAAGCAATTTGGTAATCTAATTTCTTCATGGAATACAGTTACTATGCTGAATGTAAACTGATTTATTTTAATGGAAAAGGAATAATCTTTGACAATACAAGTACACAATTAAAAAACCTGGCTAAATGGAACAAGAGAGAAACAAAACTAACATAAAAATTCAAAGCAAAAATTAACATATATCAAAGAGAAGAGATCTCAAAAAAAAATCTTGGGAGATTCGACTTCAAAAATGTTAATTCAAGTGCCTGTATAGGTGTAAAATCGGTTGGTAGTCCCTTTAAAAGAGCACTAGAAACTGAGGACTAGGATTGGAACAAGCTGTCAAAAGGAACTAAAAGCAAAATACATGGAGGGTGATCATTGTCCGCAAGGGACACATCAAGGGATCAGTGATCCAAAGTTGAGACATCATCTTGATCAATATGGAAAGAAGAGATCTCTTTGAATCTTTAAGAGATTGGTGCAACATCTCAGATCAATTGTATATAATAGCCATATAAATTTATTAATGTATAAAATATATTATAAAAATAAGATAACAATACTAGAATCTTGGGAATGGTGCAAAAAATGGAGTTGTTTAACATGTCGAACAAACTAAACTGAGGTCATCCAACAAAATTAATTTTCAAAGATAGAATAGGAGTGACAAGCAATTGCATCAAATAGAGTTCTGAAGTATATGTAGCAATATATGTTGAAAATGGAAAGGCTAGAGATATTTAGACGGGTATCACCATTTCAGTAATCTCGTTTCTCAAGTGTAAGGAGAGATGAGATTCTTAAGAGATTTCGAGAGATTGCATTCTATGTTTCAAAGAGTGATTCACATAAGAGCAGGGGAGAAAGTTGATGGAATTAGGACCTGTATTTAACAATAAAAAACACTAGAATGAAGAAAGAAAACTACTAACCTGCTCTTTAAAATATGCAACTGCCCTTTGAGCACACATTTCAAGACTCTCACCACTAGGTGGTGGAATATCATAACTTCGACGCCACTCATGAACCTGATCTTTTCCAAATCTATTAGCAGTTTCTTGCTTATTAAGCCCTTGCAACTCTCCATACCTACAGTAAAAAGGATTGCCAGACAAAACTGTCAACAGCTCCCAAGAAAGATAATTTCGGCAAGAGTTAAAGAAGAATGCAAATAGGGCTAAAAGAAGGGTTAAAACATTACATTCTTTCATTCAACTGCCAGGCTGCTATTACTGGAATTGATTGTTTCTTGGTCTCTTCACTATAGATCTGGCTCCACAAATTTGACCGTTCATTTTCATTATGCATGATAATTGGAACCTACAAATCAAAAAGCACAAGAATGTTATGCCCTGTTTTCTAAGTCACAAGGAGAAGATGCGGTTCTAAAAGTAGGGGTGCGCATGGTTTGGTTTGGTTCAGTTTTGGGGCTCTTTTCTTTTCAAAACTCAACTAAAAACCAAAACATGTACGCATACTGAACCAAACTAAACCACTGGTTTAATTCAGTTTTGTTCAGTTTGAGACCAAAAATCAATTAAATATTTAAAATAATTAATTTTTTACATATATATCCTTAATTTTAGTTATAAATAATTAAAACAAATATTATTCTATCATTTTTTAACAATATAGCATTTATTTTATGATATCTTATGCTAATCAGTTTAGTTGGTTTGGAAGAACTCCAAACGGTTGAACTGAATTGGTGGTTCAAACCAACCCTATGTTACCTGAGGCATGGGAAGGGTTGCCTCACCTCAGGTCCCTAGGGCGACACATCTCAGGTGTTTGAGGCAAGATATATTTTTTAAATATTTAATCATATATATTTATGTATAACATTAAAACTTTTGAAAAAGAACATAAAAAAACAAAAAAACTCACTTCTAGGGCCTACAAGGCATCATGATGTTGAGGCCTCAGGTGGAAGACTAGGCAATGGGGGTTTTGGGGTAGAGAGTGGGGTGTAATGGAATTTGATATTCCGAAATTTTGATTCAATTTCGATAAAAATTAACAAATTTAGATACAGTTCTTGCATCCTATAAACTATCAGAATCGGAATCGAATATTCCAATAACTTATCAAAATCAAAATCAAAATCAGGTGATTCCGTTTCCGTTTATCCGATTTCGATAATAAATAAATAAATATAAATAAAAATAATTGAAATGAAGTCAAATAAATCATAAAATACAATATATAAAATGATAAAAATAAGGTTTTAAAAATAATTTATTAAATTTTATTAATTATATGCAAAGTATTAACTTATTTTTGAATAAAAAATAATATTTAATAACAGAATCGGAAATTATCGAATTTGATTCTGATTTCGCTAATGGAATCGAAATTGGATCGAAATTGGAACATAATGATTCCAAAATTATTGGAATCGGAATCGGAACACCTTAACCCTTATCGGAATCGGAATCGGATCCTGGTGATTCCGTTACCGAATCCGACCCGTTTACATCCCTAGTGGGGAGAATCCGGCCCTTACTAGGTCCAAATCTAGGCAAGGTGGGCAAGGAAAGAACTGCCGAGGTGGGGCATTTTTGCCTTGCCTGAGTGCCTCTAATAATATAAAACCAAACCACTCGTCTTGGTTTGGTTTGGCAGTTTGAACCGTTTTATGCACACCCATGGAAAGAAGTATCTTTGGGCATGTAAAGATTAATCTTGCTTAAATTATACATGATAGAAGTTACCTTCTTACGCCGATGTTGGGTCATAGCAAGCATTGCGGTCATTTGTGCACGAATCAAGGAAGATGTGTAAATAATGTCAACAGGTATGTTGCTAATTCTCTTTCCAGCTTCAATTGCCTCCTCGACACCCTTCTTAGTTAGGGGTACATCAACACAGCCTGTGAAAAGATTTTTCTCGTTCCATAGGGACTCTCCATGGCGAATAAGAATAAGAGCAGCCTCATCTGGAATGAGTTCAATACAAAAAAATTAGAAAAACAACAAAGTAGATAGAAGTCCAATGTATTAGCAATTCAGCATAGACCAGTTACTAGTATAAAGGACAATGAACAAGCATGAAAGAGAACTATGGCAAAAACAGACCCCTATACAAGATCCCGAGATACCCCTTAACAGTGATAGAGAGCAACATAAGTATGCAGGAAATTTACACGGTACCGAAGCTGCAAGGCAGGCCTTTTCACAAATTGATTGCAAGATAATATAGACATAATCTCTATTATCAATACCGATGGCTACATCCACATGTTATCAGCCTATAAATTTATTTTTACCCTCTTCCTACGTTACTAGTTGTTCTAGAGAAATGATGCTATTTAGTGCATTTAAATTTGTTTGGTTATTGAACTAAGATGTTGATTTACATATTAACATGCATATTTTGGTAGTTCCAACTTCATTTTTTACATTTTCTGAAGACTTGGATCTCATGCATACCTGAGAGAACTGAATAGATGAGCCTCACAATCTGTACTTTTTTGCCATTAGCAACATACTTATCATGTATTTTGATTTTAAAATAGAAATTGTTATCCTAAGTCCATCAACCATTGAGAATGTATTTGATGCTGATGAAATTACTAGGCATTTCAACTCTCTCACCCTGATTAAAAAATGGAAAATATATCACACTGCATCTAACGACAATGGCAATGTAAATTATTAGCTTATAAATCAACACGTATCATACTGCATAACAGATTGAAGATTTCAGAAGTTCAAAAATCAGGCATGCCAGGAAGAAGAAGTATTAAACAAACTGAACAACAAATGGGACCTTAAAGAAAAGCCAGGGTGGGGAAGCAACCAAAAAAGTACTGTTTGACTTTAAATAGTTCCACCAGTACAAATGCTGTACATTTTAAGAGTGGCAAATCATGAACCGGTAACTAATAAACCATTATATGTAAGAAAGCCTTCTTACTTGATTTCTTCTGAGAGTCACCAGAACTACCGCTTGACTTCTTGTGAACTGGTTCAGATACTGAAGATTGTGGCGTCGACCCAATAATAACATTCAACCTCCAACCACCAGAATGACGTACTCCGCCTCTCCACTGATTGCTCCCCATAACATGACTTTTGGATATAAACCTCAAGGAGAGATTCCCGAGTCTTTTGTGAGAAGCGCTGCAGACTCCATGTGTATGAAATTTCCCGACCACATTGTGAGAACTGGTGGTTGCCATCTGACATCCATGGAAAAATCATTTATTTCTACTTGGCAGCTGAACAAAAGTTTGCATTTCAAATGGTCAAGAAGGGTTATTCTAAAGAGACATGCATGATAAAGAACTGGTCTCTTGGGATAACCTCAAGGAATTCACAAAGCATATAAGGGAAACCTCTTTATGACTAGCAACCACCCAGAATGACGATCATATAAACGTGTTAAGCAGGTTTTAATCAGGTAAGAATGCAAGGTGAAAGCATGTCAACTCAGCAGAAAAGAAACAAGAAATGAGGTCAACTGAAAGCAATGTTCCTCTTGGAAATCGCGTAAAACGCGGTACAAGCAGACTAAACACGATTTGGATGAGGATTTGTCCTTGGTAAACTAGGATAAATTTCACATTGGGATTATGAAGAAAAAGAAGATAATAGGAACACAAGATATTCACATTCCTGACAATGGAAAAACAAAAAAGACAGGAAGAAGAACAGAGAATTTTTTTTTTCCCACAGCAGGGAACCAGCCACCGCGCCGTTCGGAAAACAGCAAGAATCCAACGCAAAACGATAGGACCACCCACGAACCACCAAACTTTGAAGCAATACAATAGATCCGACAAAACCCAAAGGTAGCATACTCTATCAGGCGTACAAGCCGGAAAAAGAATCCTCCCACAAGCAGACCGAGGCTCGCGCGATCGGCGGAAGAAGATGGACGGAGAGCGACCGACCTCCTTAAACGTGTTGCGCGGCGACGGAACCGAGGATCAATGAGGACGGCGTCGAGCGAGCTGGCGAGACGCGCGTGTCAACTTTGGGACGCACTGGCCTGTATTAAAGCGACGGAGGTTCCCGGGGGGACGCCGGGAAGGCGGGCGAGCGCCGGCGGGGGTGGCGGTGGGAAGGTGGGAATGACCGACCGACCGGCCGGCGAGAAGCAGCACGAAAATGAGTCTTCTTCTGTCCCCGGTCATTAACGGGTTCGGTACCGGTATCGGTACAGGATAGTAAAAGGATACCGCCCCGTGATGACGCCACGTGGAATATCTTGGAATATTTTTCAGATATTCCACTACCAAGTCAAGGGAGTTGCTTTTGGATTTTTACGTAATCATTACCAAACATAATATAAGTTCGTTATTTGAGTACCTTTTATCACAAACCACATAATTAGATACAAAATTAAATATTAACTAAGCCCAAACAAACGTACCACAATCTAAGATATATTCCACGTCTGCCAACCATCAAGGAGCCCTGTGTCAGATGCTGTGATACGGTGTCCAGCTCAGCACCCACGTGTCGGCCACGTGGGCAGCGTCGCCTGGTGGGGGTCAAAAAAGGTCCGCGCCGCCTCGGTTCTTCTGGAGGCTTAAAGGATACCCGTTACGCTCGAAGACCGAAACCCAACCGCTCCAAATGCCGTTGGCGAATTTACAGGAACACCCGTAAAAAATATGCGACTTGTGTTCAGACACGCAAAAAACGTTTATCCCGTGTGTGTACAGAGAGGCAGGAAAAAGTAAATGTCTTGGAATCGTCCGATACAATCAATCAAATCAAAATTTTACTATTTAAGTGACAAGAATTTATTAATATTTGTTTTAAATTTTATTAAATTACCTCTATTCAATCCAATGTTGTGTTCATTTATAAGATTCGAT
Organism: Cryptocoryne crispatula var. balansae; assembly: GCA_036172225.1. Classification (NCBI taxonomy): domain Eukaryota; kingdom Viridiplantae; phylum Streptophyta; class Magnoliopsida; order Alismatales; family Araceae; genus Cryptocoryne; species Cryptocoryne crispatula. The sequence goes on from CM069935.1 coordinate 33,948,871, forward strand.
CTCTATCCATCTTTTTTTTTACAAAACTTGAATTTTTTAAAATCATCTAAATCATATTAAATTACTTTCCTCTAAATTAACGTAAGTCTACCACATCATTTTTTGTTTCTTTTATTTTAAAATTTTCTACTTTTCTCATCAGAGTCTCTTAAATATATTTTTAATAGGTTCAAACTATCTCAATTTCAGTTCTTTCAATTTATATATAATTATTGCTACTCTTATATTTTTTTCTAATATATTCATTTATGATCCTATCTAATTTAGTACAATGACTCATCCATCTTAACATTCTCATTTCAACATTGTTAATCAACTTAATCTTTACATCAAATTAAAATATGCGTGCATGTCTTGCTTAATTTTTTTCTAAAATTAAGAGATCACTTCTTAATTCAACTACGATCTCTTATCTTGTGGTGAAAAGAAAGTTGATCAAGACATTTATTTGACGATTAGTTTGTTCTTTAGTTAAATTTTACTTGATTCTGATTACAACCAAGAAGGTTGGTGGAATTCTTGACCAAAGTATAATTGATTTAATAAGAAGTAAGAGGTTGGTTAAGACTTTATAGTATGTTTGGTGATATTGCTGAGCAAACCAAGTAATTTTACAATCAATATTGATAAGAATCATCAATGGAGTTTCTGGCTATTACCGTCAATATTGAAACTTACGGTACAAGCAAAGTATGATATTAAATATAGGTCTTCACTTATATTAATTTCGATATTGATATTCTCTTTTTCGAAAATATCAATATCACAATTAATATAATATCATTTTTATACTCTAACTAACACCACATTTAATTAGATAACTCATCAAATAGTCTTAACACTCCAACCTTTGGCTATTACAATCAATATTGATAAGAATCATCAAGTCAGAGGTTTGATAATTGATATAAAAAAACCTTAATCTTAAGAGTTTTTTAAGATACAAGTTCCAACCTCTGGCACCAATCACAATTAGCCAAAGGCTACTTCTTCTTCTTTTTTCTTCTTCTTAAAGCTGCATCCTATAGGAGGCTGTTCATGTCATTTAGCTTGGTGGGTAGTTCATGGGCAGGAGGAGAGTGGATGGAGTCCATGCTGGCTACCCATCAGCCAAAGAGGCAGAATAGCATAGTTTGGCTCTTCTACACATCAACAGGTGTACTCACATAATAGAAGGGGATGGGCAAGGTACCCTTTCATTTCATTGCATTCCAAGATTAGGGAGGGGGTTGGTGGCCTTTCTTGATATGGATGACATCCCCAAGTGCCAACTACCCATCTCCAAGGGCTGTATTTCTCCCAATTGGGGCATTCCACAACCTACCACAGGGGTCATGTGCAACAGAGAACCCACCTAATTGCATGTAAAACTTGATTAAAAATTTGCCCTGATAAAAAAATATGTGCATTTATGGGGGCATGCACACATTACCTTTGTATACGTTCTTGTAAAACCCAAGACCATGGCTATTGGCCACCACAAACTTATTGGTATATTAAAGTTAGAGATGCAAATAAATTCATTCACATGTTATAAACAATAAAAATTTTATAAAATCACACGGTGTGATCACTGAGGTGTTTTGGCTTGATTTTTGAGATTTTTATTTTCTGAACCAAAATAAATCAAACGTACCTCCTTTGGGACTAAGTCAAATCAAATTAATCCGGTTTAATTCGATTTGAATCATATTTTAGTAACGTATAATATATATATATATGTCTATGTGAAATTTAAATTGATTTTTCATAAGTTATATTTTATTAAAATACACCGTAAATATGATTATATTGTCTTTAAAATTTTAAAAATAGTATTTTACATGAAAATGTATAAATATCATTAATATGTCTAATGTAAAATAAACATTTAATCTAATGCAAACTATTAAAATAAACATTTAATATGTCTTGTAAACCACAGAACCATAACTTTGACAATGGATGAATCAGATCATATAAGCGAGTCAAGTTTGTCATGTTTCAACAACATCGGACAATATTCATGTTTCAACACTCATTTTCACTATTAAGATAGACGGCCAAAATATGGGTTAAGATAGTCAAATATTTATAATAAGATCTGATGCCATCTTTTAAATCCTAAAATTACGGTTTTGACATTGTAGAGCCAATGATATATAATGGCATGTTTGGTTAGAGTATCAAAATTGATACAATATCAATTTTGATATTGATATTCCAAGAAGATGTAATATCAATATCAAAAATGATAGTATTAAATTTCTTTAAGCGTTTGGTAATGTTATATCAAAATTAAAATTAATATTGAATGTTTGGTAATACAATATCAATATGAAAATTATTATTTTAGTGATTTGATTGATTAGAGTCAAAATTATTTTTTAACATCAAAATTATTATTATTAGATGGGAGGGGGGGTTTGGGTGTCTGCTCTGCCGTGGGGAGGGGGGCTGCCGCGGGGGGTGGGGGGCGTCCGAGGGGGGTTGGGTGTCTGCTCCGCCGTGGGGAGGGGGCTGCGCCGCGGGGGGAGGCATCTCGTGGGGAGGGGGTGACGCGCGGGGGGCGTCCGCCGCGGGGGGGGGGGGGGACCGCCGTGGGGGCGGAGGCGTACGGGAGGGGCGACGCGCGGGGGCAACGGGGGGACTCCGGCTTCTCTCGCGGCCGCGGGGGCGGGGGGGGGGTGTATGCCGGGGGGCGACGGGCGGGGGAGGGGGGCGGGGGGCGACCGCCGTGGGGGCGGAGGCCGGGGGACTCCGCCGGGGGGGGGGGGGGGACTCCGCGGAGGGGGCGACGCGTGGGGGGGCTCCGGCGGGGAGGGGGGGACTCCGGCGGGGGGAGGTGTGCGGAGGGGGGACGCACAGGAGGGCTCCAGCGGGGGGGACTCCAGTGGGGGAGGGGGGCAGGGGCGACTGCCGTGGGGGTGGAGGCATCTGCAGGAGGGGCGACGCGCGGGGGAGGCATCTGCCGCCGGGGGGGGCGAGGGGACACGCGGGGGAGACGTCTGCCGCAAGGAGACATCCGTATCAATTTCAATACAGGTGAAGACCTGTATTGTTTATGATACTACTTTTAACTATTAATCTTAAAATTAATATTGGTATCCAAACACCCACTAATATAAAATATCAATATCAGTTTTGAAACTGATATCAATACAAGTGCTTGATACAGTTACCAAACAGGCCCTAAGCAACTGAAACTTTACTAACATCTCACATTTTGTTGGATATTTGAAGTCATTTTATAAACAAAATAATTCTATATGATATAAGTTGTTAAAGAGAAAATATAATAAGTTAAAATAGGAAAGATGACTGCCACTGCATGCTTGATATAAATATATCTATATATGTATATTAACATCGTACGTAGGCTTAAAGTGACTCGACAAAAGTCACTTAATTATCCTAATTAAATATTTTAATGGGTTCTCATTAGGCCATCACGTGATACCTTTAATGGGCCTAATCATAATTTTTATTGGATCCTTGAGTAGGACTACTCCAATCTAAACAGGATTTTTGACTTGATTACCAAGTAACTCAAGCATTTGTATCATTAGAGCACTTATGAATATGTTGATGATATTATGTTATCTATGGGGTTTTGTCACGCCCCGGATTTCACAACAGGCGCAGCAGAATAAATCCGGGTACGGGACCGGGGAAATAACCCCTAAATTACGTCGGTTTGAAAAAATAATGAATCACAGGTCCCATTTCATAAAAAATGATTCAATCCAAATATAAATCTTACCTTGATTTCAATATGAACCATTCATAAACCAAATTCTCTGAACCTCTTCTACACTAATCATGATCCACTACGCTTCTGCTGCGCTACCAGATTTCCTGAAAAATGTTAAAAGATTTGGAATGAGTCACACGGACTCAGTAGGACTTATACCCAACTTTCCTATTATATTAATCAACCTAAATGGTAGTAATAAATGATAGAATCAACACAAAATCAGATTATATCATAATCACTAAACTAATTATAAAGATTCAATTATTTATTTGGGTCCTTTCCCAAATTGATTAACCGATTTAACCAAACTACTTAGACCAAACTAACTATACTAAACTAAGCGATCTACTCTACATGTCCATGCAACCCTGGACCTACATGTGTTTATTTCTTTCCATCTGTACGAGTAGATCATATGCCCACTTAAGCGAACTCCACCCACTCTAAATATATATAGAAGTACCATATAGTAAGCTAAATCCCATAGTACGTCTAGGCGGGGCGTACTTAGGATAAACCACGATATCCGGGATCGAAGGATGCACCGGATTGATCTAATCTCCGCTGCCCACGGGCCACTAACATAGGCCGGAGGAGTAAATATTATATCACGTGCATCATAGCATCAATAATATTTCACAAGTAAAAGCCATATAATTACTCAGACATTATAAATTCATCAGAACAAATAACCAAAATTACTGAATCACATTTGTCATTTCACTGAACCAGATATACATAATATCAAGTCATGCAGAACAATTCCTCAATTCACATTTCAATGCAACAAACCCAATCCAGAACAATATGCAATCATACACATCATTCAATTGTACTCAAATTCATGCAATTGACCCAATCAGAAATATGCAACATAATTATACAGGTTAACTTTAATTGATCACGATTCAATATCCATTCATAAAATGATACATATTACATGATTATGCAACTATTAATGTTAATCAACCATATTTCTTCATTATCAAGCAATTCCAAAGTTATCTCAATTAACTTAAATAAATCAAGATCATTCATAACATAGATCGGATATAGTTATGATCATAAAAGAATTGTAATTCCATTTTCATAATTTAATACAATCAATACATTTAATCATGATCTTATCTAACTAACTTCTGATAATTACTAACACAAGATCAAATATAATTACCACTATCTAATGCATGCCATGAACATAGCTAAAACTATACATGGATGACATGAATGACATTTAAATAAATACATCCAGACAATCAATAATTAAACTACTATTTAATCATCAATTTCTAACTATTTATCTAATAAACATGTTTTAACGCCTTAATTAATATATCGGAATGCTAAGGATAAGTCGGGATGCCTACCTCGAAGAGATCGGTAAATTCCCACGTCCAAGAACCTAAGCCGGATTAATCACAAGGCGACCGAGGCAATGGTGATACCGAGTTGTCCTCCAATCCTAAAAGCATTAAAAATGATAACTAGATTAATTAAAATACTCAATTTGATTAATAAAATAATTTAGAGAGAGAGAAATAGGAGAGGAAGAGAGAGAGTGCATAGAGGAGAGAGAGGAGAGAGAGAGAATAGTGCGGGAGAGAGAGAGAGAGCGACCGGGGGGAGGAGAGAGACGGGAGGCGGCGCTTTGCGCCGCCCCCCTCGCGGCGCAGCCGCATGCGCAGCAAGACGGGGGGGGGGGGGGAGGAAGAGAAGGGAGAGAGGGAGAGAGCGCGAGGGCGCCGGAGAGAGAGGGCGGGGCGAGCGGCGGAGGCGGGGCGACGCCGGCGGCGGTCGACGGCGACGGCATCAACGTCGACGGCGGAAGAAGAAGAAGAGGAGCAGGGGGTGCGAGAGGGAGAGAGCGGCGCGGCGCCGGCCGCGACGGTCGGAGGGGAAAGGAAGAAGGAGAAGAAGAAGAAGAAGAAGGGCGACGGCGGTGGAGGCGTCGGCGCCGGCTACGGCGGAAGAAGAGGAAGAAGAAGAAGAAATGGAGAAGAAGAGGAGGGAGGAGAGGTGGTCGCGGCGGCGACCTCACGACGGCGGCTCGCGGCGGTGAAGGCATCGACGGCGTCGACAAAGAGAGAGGAGGCAGACGGCGTCGATGATCGACAAGGGGGGGGGGCTGGCTCGGGAAGACGACGACGGCGAAGTGGCGAGGCGGTGAGGCGGCGTTCGACGGAAGAAAACGGAACAGGAGAAGGCGGTTCGCGGCGACGGAGAGGCGGTGACGAGGGAGGTTCTGGAGAGAGGGTTCTGGAGAGGGAAGGGCAGGGGAGGCGGTGGATGAGGAGGGGGTACGTTGGCAGAAAAAGGATTTTTCAATCATTTTTTTTTAATCAGGTATTACAGGTTTGGTAATATTAGATTATTTGAGTGGCAAGTAACTCGAGAATTTAGTATTATTAGGCTACTGAATGAGTAAATAGTTGAAGAGTTTTACATTATTAAATCACTTAACACATAAGTAACTTAAGAACAAACTGATGTCATTAGGCTACTTATGACCCGGGTATTAATTTTTTTGACATTATTAGCTGGCTTATGAGTTTGGCGGCATCTCAATCCTTATAAAAAGGGGGCACACCTTTTTAGGCCCTTTTTGGTGCGGGGATAACTTAGGATAAACTTGGTTTATCTCTGATCCCTTGTTTGGTACACACTTAAAAATGAATTTAACATGGATTAAGTTAATCCAAGTTATCTCCAAAATTATGGATAAGTACAGGGATAAATCATCCCACCTAATACTTGGGATATCTTACTCCCAAAATGATATTTCGAGGATACGACGCCCCGAGGTCCGTCCGGCGGGGCGGGGGGCACCGCGGGGCGTGAACGCCGCCGGGGTCGTGGGGGGCGGGGCGCGAATGCCGGGGGGCTCCCCGGGCCGCCGGGGGGATGCCGTCGTCAGGGAGGGGTAGACCGCCGGGGGGTGCCGTCTCGCGGGAGGGGGGCGAACTTCCGCGGGGGGGAGAACCGTCCGTCGGTCCCAGGGGGGGTGCTCTGTCCGCCGGAAATAATTTTTTATTAATATTATAATATTTATTTATATTTTGATTAAGTCAGTTTAAACAATTTAATTTGATTTAAATCGGTTTAGAGATTTTTCAAATCGAACCAAGTTGAAAGGGGTCCCAAATCGAACCGAATCGAACCAAATGAGCTGGTTCGGTTTGGTTTTTCGGTTTGAACCGTTTTGTGCCCACCCCTAGCCGGGAAGGAGGGGCGGGGAGCACCGTCCATCTCCGTCCGCCGGGTTCTGTCCGAAGGGGGGGTGGGTTGAGTTCCGTCCGCGTTTAAACTTATTTTTATTTATATACTTAAATAATATTTTATATTTATTATATAAATATGTAAATGAGTTAAACTATTTATGAATATGTTATGAATAATAGAATAAGATAATATAAAAAATAAATATAAAAATATAAAAATTTAAAGTTATCCTCGAATTTATTGTTAACATACCAAACATAGGATAGGATTATCCCTAAACCTATCCTAAGTCAAGCCAAACATAATGGGGATAGGGTCAATCACATGGATTGGTTTATCCCTATCCCCATTAATTTTATCCCGATACCAAACGACGCCTTAGAGATTATTTGGTACAAGATTAATTTAGAGATAAATCTAATATAAACGGATCTCAAGGTCTACTTAACTTTATATCCCCTCTCATCTCATCATGCCAAGAGTAGATAGGGAAAGAGGTGAAGAAAAAGAAATTGAAGGAGTCCCAAAGGAAGAGAGAAGGTAAGGAGATACTTCAACCATGAAAGTAACACCCCGACGTTAATATATTAAGAGATTAAATTAATAAACCATCGACAACTCCGGTTAACTATTTCTTGGTTATTGAGTTGAAAAGAACTCTAAAATTAAGTATACTTTATTAGAAATAATTTGAGGATATGTGATCTTTCTTGAAAATTACTAATCATCGTGGTTGTTGGGCCAGTCGGTTGGTTTAATCATTTTATATGGTATCGGGGCATGACCCAACTAAAAGATTCGATACACGATGTGTGTGTGATTTCGACGAGAACGTCAAGTATCTTAAGAGAGATATATTATATAACACATCGATTTGTAAATATGTCGGGAGAATAAATCAGCAAACAATCGATAACCCTGCTTAATTATTTTTTGAAAATCGAGTCGAATTTTTCTTTCGAAGTTAAGCACACTTCTCCGGAGTAGTTCGAAGATGAGTGACCCTACGAAATGATTATTAATTAATACGATTATTGGATTAGTCAGCCGATTTAATCGCTGCGAGAGAGATTCTACCCATTTTATTGGTCACCAATCGCCTAGTCCAAAGAAAGCATTTTCAGAATTTCTAGCCACTTCACCGTGCGACAACGAAATCTGTCACCTGGGTGATGATGCATCCTGGGTTCGAAGCCTGGATGGCCTCCGGCTGTAGGAACAGTGCCAGAATTTTTAAGTCACCTTTCATCGAATCTTAAAAGAAACTCTACCAAGCGCACACCACAAGTAGAAACCTGAATGATTTTAAGCATTAAGATTATCATCTGTGTACCTCCACACTCAACTATATTCAAGTTCTATCTCATATTATTATATGGTTCTGACATCTATTATCACTCCATTAGCCTCTATTTGCGACATTTCTATGATCATATATTTTCATTCTGGATATATTTGACTTAATGATGCACTCACAGTTATCTTCTCTATCAGTTACATCTTCGAGAAGCGCTCTAACGTATCTTGTTCAATTTAACTTTAAACATGTTCCCCCTTTTTTAGACGTATCTTCTCGACCACGACACCTTTATGCCTCAGCTTTAAACCACCCCTTGCACGGGCCTCTGTATGATCATTAACTGTATGTTTAATCCCCCAGATTCGTCAGATATCATTATTTAAAAGCTAATAATAATAATAGGGTGATACAAATCTTTGCATAGCATTCAGAGATCTAAAAGCTTCTGTTTATTTAGCAACTTTATACATTTTTATGATAAAGATTACATTCAATCAATGATAAAGATTACATTCGTTTGGTATCGGGATAAATTTAATGGGGATAGGGATAAACCAATCCTTGTGGTTAACCCTATCCTCATCATGTTTGGTTTAACTTAGGATAAGTTTAGGGATAACCCTATCCTATGTTTGGTAGGTTAACAATAAATTCGAGGATAACCCTATATTTTTATATTTTTATCTTGTTTATATTATCTTATTTTATTACTCATAACATATTCATAAATATCTTAATCAACTTATATATTTATATAATAAATTTAAAAAATTATTTAAATATATAAATAAAAATAAACTTAAAAATATAAATTTGAAAATATAAATAATGTAATTTATTAGGCAGAATATTTTAGCGGGAAGCAAGTGTGTTCCTCGCGCCCCCCTCCTCTCCACTCGCCGGACGGAGCCCCACCCCCCCGGCGGACCGACGGTGCTCCCCACCCCCCTCCTCGGCGGACGGAGCCCCCCCCGGCGGATCGATGGTGCTCTCTCGCGGAGCCGCTCCCCGCCCCCTCCCCGGCGGACCGACGTTGCTCCCCTCCCCGCACCCCCGCGAACGGAGCTCCCCTCGACAGACTGGCGGTGCTCTCCGTAGAGCCGCTCCCCCCCCCCCTCCCCGACGGACCGACGGTGCTCCCCCCCCGGTGGACCGCATTCGGTTCGATTCGGTTCAATTTGAGACCCCGTTCGATTTGGTTCGGTTTGGAAAACCTCTAAATCGATTTAAATCAAATCAAACCATTTAAATCGACTTAATAAAAAATAAATAAAAGATGCACGGTGCTTCCCCCGTTCCCGGCGGACCACCAGAATTAATAGAAAGCCTGGGTGGTGTTTCTTTTGTACCCAGAATTGCCAACCAGGCTGCCCTTCTTTCGCCTAAATGGGCACTGGCCCTCTTCTGTTTGTGTCCCTTTCCCCGAATGGGCCTGGATGACTGTTTTATGTTGATGGAATTTGCTTTTATGTAAAAATAAAATAAAATAAAAAGAGCTCCATCCAACAGTGGACTTAACGGTACCCACTTTCTTTTCTGATCGGTACCCACTTTCGAATGTAAGATTTTTACAGGAAAAAAATATCTTACAATAGAAGGAACAGTAATTTATAGAAATGAACAGAGCCCAGATCAGATGAGATGCCCCCTCTTCTTCCACTCTGTGAACCTCGTCGATCCCACCCCTCTTCTTCAAGCACCCGGGCGACAGATGATCGAAAGATCGAATCTTTTTAGTGAATCCTATCGCGAGCGAACGATGAAATTCATCTGCGGGCGGCTGCGGCGTCGCTATGGCTAGCCGTCCATGGCGCAGGAAGGCCGAAGTTCCCAGAGGAGGAGTCGGCCTCGTGGAGGCCTTTGAAGCCCAGGATGAGCATGTCGCCCTCGCCCAGCACCTCCATATCGAGCAGCAGATCCTCCCCCCCATCTTCTTTTTCTTCTTCTCCCTGCTGCCGCCGCTGCCGCCTCGGTAGACGCAACAGCTCCTCCGCTGATTCTGCCAACGGCGTCGCGGGGGAGAGACCCCCCGCCGAGGGGGAAGAGGAGGACAAGGGGCATTGGCCAGCGAACCCCCCCCCCCCCCCCGAGGCGCCCAGCCCCCTCCCCCCGGAGCTCCCAGCTCCCCCTCCCGCATAAGCCCCCCCCCCCCCCCCGCGGCGGCTCCCCGCCGGACGGCGGCGCTCAGCCCCTCCCCGGAGCTCCCAACTCCCCTCCCGCGGAAGCTCCCAGCCGGCTTTCCCCCCGCGGAGCTCCCAGCCGGCTTCCCCCGCGGTCCCCCCGAGCGAGCTCCCAGCCCCCCTTCCCCCCGCGGTTCGCCCCCCTAGCCCACCCTCCCGGCGGCCCGCGGACATGGGAGGACGCCGGCCCCCTCCCCCGCAGACACCCCCGGAGCTCCCAACGCCCCTCCGCGGACAGCGGAGCCCCCCCCCCCCCCCCCCTCCCCGGACGCCGGCGGGGCGTTTGCCCCCCCGCCCCCGGAGCTTCCTGCTCTACATCGTATCATCGAAATGTTATTTTGGGAGTAAAATATCCCAAGTATTAGATGGGATGATTTATCCCTGCACTTATTCTTAATTTTGGGGATAACCTGGATTAACTTAATCCAGGTTAAACCCATTTTTAAATGTGTGCCAAACAGGGGATTGGGGATAAACCAGGTCTATCCTAATTTATCCCCATACCAAACAGGGCCTTAGATAATGATATCTGACGAATCTGGGGGATTAAACATACATACAGTTAATGATCATACAGAGGCCCGTGCAAGGGGTGGTTTAAAGCTGAGGTGTTCGAGGTGAGTTATTCTCTTGAGCAGAACCGTGTCAACAAGAAGATACTTGGATTGGGAAGACCATCACATCAAGATCAGAAACTACAATCGTGTAAGAACATGAACATCAAATTTGCTGCTATGTCCATTTCCAGAGCAGAGTCAGAACATGGAGTTTAAAGATAGAGGTTCCAAGGTCGGGTGGCCACCATCACCCAATCTTGGTAGAACCTCGTAAAAACTTCAAAGATGACCGGGGATGTGAAGATGATGATGGCGCTCTAAATTTTCACATCTATTAAGATAACAAATTATCATATGCTGATATTATCAACTTATCTGGAATCCTTGGCTTATCCTTTTGACTATTTGCTATCTTCTGGCGTGTTTGGTTGAACTATGGGTTTCGGTACAATTACATGTTTTGATATTGTCTTTAGATACGTCATCGTCAAAGTTGATGCCATTGAATATCAACGATAATAACAAGAATAATAGTGGAGGTTAATAGTAAATTCCGTGAAAAATCTCAAAATCTAGGTATTGAGATATCCAGAATCAGATTTATAAATATGAGAATATTCTCTTCGATATGATTTAGAGTCACGGTAGAAATTCACGGGACAAAGTCGAGAGAAAATAGGAGACGGATCCATCGGAAAGATAAAACTCAAACCCAACTGCTCTGATACTATATGAAAAATATCAAAACTTAGACATTGAAGTAACCAGAATCAGGCCTATAAACGAACATGAAAATACTCCCTCCGCCCGACACGGAACTAAAGCTTTCAACAAATTCAAACAGACCCCTCACAAATGAATAAGATAATCGAATAATCTGTTACTATTGACATCAATACTCGGGACAGAAAATCAGCTTCTACCTTCTTTTTTCAGCTCTCTGCCTGCAATGACTGTCATCTAGCAGGCAGTATTGGTTTTACAAACACTTTCAGCACCTCTACTCGATCCATGGGCTAGTGGCAGAGTTACGAGGTCGTGCATAGCAGTTGAATAGAAATTTAAAATGGTGCAATTTCAAATGGTTTTCCTAGAATTATTTTTTCAATGATTTTTATTGGCACTAAGATGATTGCGGAAGGCACATCACAAATTGGGTAGCTAATCAAGCAGTAGAAGTTTTATATGAAGATCAAAGCCAGCAGAGGTATCTCCCTTTCTTCACAAGAACACCTAAACAGCACAGACATTGAGAGGGGGTTATCTCACCTTGCAAGAGCCAGAGACCCCAAATACTCCTTACGACGCCATCCATTCCCCCTCCCCCCCAACTCTAATCGCTGTTCTCATCAAGTTGGTACATCTTCATGACCTCGGCGCAGCCGTCCACGGCGGCGCTCCGTCGGAAACCCAGGCTGTTGGCGACGCGCTTGTCGGAGACGACGCCATTGTTGTGGGAGAGCACGATGCGAGCACGCTCCCGCCCGACGAGCGGGGAGGCGCAGTCGGGATCGGGGCTGCTGACCAGCACTGACTCGCAGACGTCTTCGCTGTGCTCCCCGTCCACGACGATCTTGTAGCTCCCGGTCTTGTCGGTGGATCCTTCGGCTGTGTAGTGGACGGCCGCCGTCACCCCGTCCCGGCACTCGACACGCACCTTCGCACCTGGATTCCCAAGAAGAGGAAGGGACAGATCAGGAAAAATACTTCACGGAAACCAAAGCAAGGTAGATCAGATGAGAGCAGAGCAAGAGAGATCTCGATTAACAGCCGCCATTACACAGCAACCGGCGACGAGGCACCGAGAAATCTAGCTACATCAGATCTAAGGATTCCCGTTCCCGTGCCAGATCGGCCGGCTAGAACCAAAATAAAACCTATGCTTCCTTTCTGTGCCGGTGGAACAGATCAGCTCAGGCTCGAAGCCGGGCGAGAGTGAGGGGCGTCACCGTGGATGTACGTCGTGGCGGTGGTCTCGAAGCCCGCCTGGCAGGTGTCGCAGAAGACGTTGCCCTCAACCGTGAAGGTGGGCATTGGCAGAGCGCGCGAGGCGCCGGCGAGCGGCGACAGCGCCGCGATCCCGCAGACGACGAGCGCGAGAAGCAGGAGATTGGCGGCGGCCATGGCGGTGAGAGAGAGAGAGAGACAGAGAGGAGCTCAGTGTTGAGGGGTGGGGGTGCGGGAGAGGGGGGAAGAGCGGGGAAGGATATATCGGGAGGGAGAATTACAGAAAGGTCCACAAATTAAATGAAATTGGAGAACGATGCTGCAAAAAGGTCGGACAGCTGGCGGTGGTGGCGGTCACATGGAGCGGTGAGTGGCGTACGCCCCCACAAGCAGCAAGGCGCTTTCCTCGTACGGCCACGTACCCCATGAGTCCACGACGTTCAGACGTGCCCTATCCCAGATTGCCACGTGTCCAGAGCGTAGGGGCGAAAGGGGAAAGTTGAGAAAGTGGGTGCGGCGGCGGACGCGGCGGGGCTGTTGATGGCGGGCGCGTCGCCGCGTCGTCAACCGGCGGTGCCGTGATTCCAGTTGGGTTGCGTGCCTACGCGGAAACGTCGACGTGTCGAGGATAGAAGGGTAAATTGTCTTGAAATGAGGTGTTATTTACCAAAGGAGAGCGGATCACCTCATGTGGCTCCTGAGGGAGCCCCTCGGATCCACTCAAAAAAATGCATTGAATGCAAGATGTGATGGATCTTAAATACATTGACATGATAAACATTCAATGCATTTTTGTGAGTGGCATGAGGGGACTCCCTCAGGAGTCCACCTGAAGTGATCCGCTCTCTTACAAAAGAATCTTTTTTTACGGAGTTCACGTGTAAATTATTAAAAAAAACTTTTTATTTTGGATTTCCTGCCAATTTTACTGGTCTATGCAGGATCATTCATGTGCTATTTATTTAGCGCTTTAAATATTTGTGGTCTGACTATTTTTTTTCTCAAGTTTGACGTAATTATAATATGTACTCTCGTGGGTTTTAATTTTCATGATAAAACACCAAAAGCCAAGAAAATTATTGCGAAAAAAGTAATTTAAAATTTTATGGGGTGTTTGGTTGTTTGGTTTTTACTATAATTTTATATTTTTGTAACAAAATTAGTAAAAAAAATGTGTTTGGCAACCTTAACAATATTTTCTAAAGATATTTCTTTCTTAGATAAAAAACATGATAAAATCCTTTTTTTATCTTATGATTCCCCACCTATTTTGGTCATAGCTAATGGCTCTCACTCTTTTTGTTATCACATCTTCTTGAACAAGGTAATTATTATATGCCGTTAACTAGTTTACAATTTATTTTAATATGAAATATTACCATGAAAATATATAATTGTACAACCAAACACCCTATTATTTATAGCATACCAAATAGAGCAGGCAAGACTGTGAAATTGTTGTCTTGGGGTGTTTAGTTGCATGACAAAATAAGCTTTTACCACCAAAAAAAAGTTTTTTGTATTAAAACTTGTTAAAAGATATGTCTGGCCATTATTATAAATTTATAATTCAAATATATTTATTTATTATACCGAAAAAAGTGGTGAGACTTTTTTTTATCTTGTGTGCGCTCCCTCAAAATTACTGAAGTGATCTACTATGACTTTCTTTTTCTTTTTCTTTTTTCAGAAGTGAATGGTATCACCCTTGAAAGTTTACCCTTAAAAGGTAAATTTCGTATCAACCAACTCAAATGGATGGAGGACCATCTTCCCTTGTTGCCAAAGTTGTGGACTCAAAACCTTTACATTACATGTCACGGTAAAAGAAACCAGTGTATTACATGCCATCAAATGTGTGAGACAGGTAGGCGATGATCTTGCCCAACAGACCGGCCTGTCTGGTCAGAGCATCAAGATTGGTACTATATCAGTCTTAATATTGTTATTTGTGAATGATAGAGTATCAATATCAAAATTGAAACCAGTGTATTACATGTCATGTTTTGTGTTTGCACGAGAGTTTCAATATTGATATTGGTAATCACAATATCGACAGTGACAAAGGTGTTTAATACACTTACCAAACGGGAAAAGCATGGTGGTTGTCATGTAACTTGGAAATGACAATGGTCTATCAACATACGTGGCATAATTATACCGAAAACATGATAAACTTTTGTGAAACCTTAGAACTGAGATGATTTTATCAACGTTGATAGGCTACAGCTTTGCTTTGTGACCTGTTTGGTTAGAGTTTCAAAAATAATATTATATTAGACCCCGTTTAATAACACTATTAGACATCTTTATCACTATCAATGTTAAAATTAATATTCATAGCAATCACTAAAATATATTAGTTAATAGTATCACTTTTGAAATTGGTAGTGGAAATAAAGTATGTTATGTAATACAAGTGTCAACATGTGCCCCCGGTAGCCGTAGTCGACATTGGGCTGTCGACGGAGGCCACCCAGGCGATGGTGGAGTAGCTGAGGCAGCCACAGGGAGACGCCGAAGATGAAGTTTGTGGAGTGAAGCCCAAAGCCCTCCAGCAGCGATTGGGGGAAATCGGGTCGGCCCGCCATCAACCCGAGCCAACCCATCTTAAGCGCGCGGGCTTAATTGCCTAACCCGAAATCAGGCCCAGGGCTGGTCCGGCCCTAGGGCCCGCGGGCCAGCCCGGTCCATTGACAGTCCTACCTAGAAGTGATCAATATGGTCAAGAAGGGCACAAATACTCTTAGACAGAGTCCACTATATATAGAGGACTTACTTATAATGTGCCGTTCATATAGAACTGAACCTGACAAATATTAAATAGCTCTGAAAACACGCTTATTAGATCTCAGCCCAACAAGGTATATATAGAATATGGATATCCTCCCGATAGGGGACATAATATTTTTATTTATGAATCTTAAGGTTGGGTCGAGAAAACAATTTATCTTCACATGTCTCAACGATTTACACAACAATCAAGGTTAGGTGTCTTTTATGTATTTATTTATTTAGGCGTGTATGTATGTACTTATGTATAAATGTATATGTATGTGTGTATGTATGTATGTATGTATGTATGTATGTATGTATGTATGTATACATTAGGGGTGGAAACAGAAATTGATATTTTTCAATATGATTCTAGTAAAAATCAACGTAGTTTTGTATCTTATAAACTATCAAAATTAGAATCAAATTGTTTGATAGTTTATCGAAATCTAAATAGGAAACATCAAAATTTCTCTGAACTAACTTATCCTATCCTCATTTATGTTGTAAAAAAATTAAGTATATAAATGTTAAAAATTAAAAATCAAATATAATCATATCATGTATATATATTAATACAAAATTTAGATTTATTTAATTTTTTTTAAAAATAATATATTTATATTATATATTTTAAAAATTATCAGATTATTCATATTCATTTCTGATGATAGAATTTGAAAGTGAGTATGAAAATGCTACCAAATGACAAATCATGTTCATCTTTTCTTGAAAAAGGTCACGGAAGAAATTGGCTCTCCCAGGGTGTTCATTGTTCGGATCAACTAGAAAAACCAAACCCAACCAAAAACACTAGCTTGGTTCAGTTTAAACTATAGATTAGTTTGGTTCTTAAAATAACAAAACCAAACTAATAAATAAAATAATATAAATAACAGTAAATAATTATTTAAAATTATATATATTAACAATATAACATTCCTAATAAAATAAATTTCAAAAATGTTTATATATATTTTCTAATAAAAATAAATTACTTTAAAACCTTTTAAGATAAAACTAATAAAATATATAAATATAAACACTAAATTTAAATAAATATGGTTTGCAACAAATTAAATGAATTTATACATTAACATATATACTATATCATAATAAAATATGGTTTGAACCAAACCAAACCAAATTTGGGCCCACTAACAACAACCAGCCCAAAAGAGCTTAGCCCAACAAAAGAGAACAACAAATTAAATGAATTTATACATTACCATATGTACTATATCGTAATAAAATATAGTTTGTACCCAACCAAACCAAACCAAATTTGGGCCCACTAACAACATCCAGCTCAAAAGAGTTTAGCCCAATAAAACAGAACAAAAGGAGAAACAAGTAATAGAGGATCAGAAGCTGTTGAGGTTTTTTAAGATAAGTCTTTATAAGTATCCATATTCCCTATCATATCCTCAAAAAATGTAAAAATTATAGTATATTTATAAAATATTTTATTGATGAAACTAATTTATGCCATGTAAAATCTTTGAACCAATGTTATTTAAAGAGTTTTAAATGTTTTGAAATGTCTCCTTCCAAGTCTCTCTCTCTCTCACTCTTTCTATATATATATATATGTATACATATATCTAAGAAGGAGAGTATTCTTATAAATAAAATTATAAAAAGTACTTGAATAATGACATTTTGGGTTGTATTGGGTAGAGGTATTAATTTTAAAAACACAAGATTTCAAGGGTCTTAAAATTTCTTACGAGACATATTTAGAAATAAAAAAATACGCAGAATGATATAAAAACTCTCAATATAAACTCTCACGTGGGTTTTAAGTTATTTTGCCAAAGATATTTAAATTATTCAAATAATATTGAATTGCATTATGGCCTCACTGCCGGTTAATTATCTGAAACTTCTTCCTGAGGATAAATTCAAAGTCAAGATAAGTTGAAAAAAGAAAGAAAATCTAGTTTATCAGGTGGGTTAATAGATGGAGGTTCTTCATTGATATATATATATATATATATATACACGTATATGATAATGATGATGATGCAACTTGAAAGTACCTTATATCCATAGGATTAAAAGATGAAAGTATATTAAAGACTAATGATATGCATTACATCATATTGCTATAATTTTAAATGATATTAGATTCCATGGGTCAATTCAAATTTTGTGTACACATACTCTTATCTATGGTCTACGCAACAGAGTTTAATTAGAATAATTTCATATATAAATATTTAAAAAATTATAAAAATATAAGAAAATATCTAATTTACCCACTGCCGAGTTTGAGTTGGATAATCTATTTGTTTAACAACCCTCAATCCCTATGTTCTCACTTGTTAGTCTTTGGAGAGAGAGAGCCATTTTGTGATGAATAAGTTAAAAAGGTCTAGTTACCTCCAATGTCCAAGTTTTCATTTTGGGTTTGTGGAGAGGGAGAGAGAGAGAGAGATGTTGACATTGACATCCCCTTCATCATAGATGGTTACCCTTTTTATTCTTTTAGGGGGCCCCACCCCTTTTTGGCATCCAATTCATGCAGCCCATGATGAGGAGCCTCACCATTTGGAGGGTGATGCAGCAACATGCCATGGAGGCACACTCAAGTCCTTTCAAAGCCTCATGGGTCACAGCCCAAAAGGGTTCCATCATCATCTTCATCTTCTGTGTGGAGGAGGTGGTGGGAGAAGAAAAGACACCAGTGGCCACTCTAAAACAAACAGAACTTTGTGGTGCAGAGTTCAGTGACTTCCATTCATGTGATTGGATACAAAAAGAACATAACTTTTTCCCTCTACATTTTTTTTTTAAATCCTAAAATTCAACTTTTGACTCTAGTTCTTGCATGCCAAATTCATTCACTTGTTTAAGCTTCATGCTCTCATCTATTTTTACAGGTCAGGAACAAATAGCATTTCAGTCGAATTTTTAAAATTTCATGAAGTATTAATCTTGAAATATTTTCTCTTAAGCATTGTTTTCTTTATTTGTTTTGGTGATCTTCCTTATATCGTCAGGTAATTACCAGGTCTCTACCCTAATATATGGATTGAGATCAATAAACTAATGGGGTGTTTGGTTGCATGATAATGAAGGTTTTTGTTTTAATTTTTAAAAATTATAAGAAAACTTGTTAAAAGAGGTGTTTTGGTAACCATGGCAATTTTATGTTTTAAAAGTGATTTTCTTCTTAAACAAAAAAAGAGGGTCTCACCTCTTTCTTTTTTTTCTTGTGGTCCCCCACTTTGTTTGGTCATGTGTGGCAGTTACTCTTTTTTGTAATCGCATCCCTCCAAACATGATAATTTTATGTTATGAGTTGTAAGGGTGTCAATGGGCCGGGCCGGGCCGGGCCCGCAGCTGGCCCAACAAAGCCCGCTCCAATATATAATGGGCCGGCCCGGCCCGGCCCGTATTACATTTTGGCCCGACCCGGCCCGGCCCAAAAAAAATATAAGTTTGGCCCGGCCCGACCCGGCCCGGCCCGTTCTTTTTAACATATTATAAGATATATTTCATATTTTTTTAATTTTTTAAACATCAAACCAAAGAACTTTAATAAATTGGAGAAGAAAGCGGGAACCACAAGCAGCTTGATTACAGACATCAAATTAGGGGTGTCAATGAACTGGGTCTAAAGTCGGCCCAATCAAAGCCAAATTAAAACACTACCAATTAAAAAAATGTAAAATTTATTAAATTATTTAGTTATTAAAAATACAATTATAGGATGCTAACCGAAGATTTCAAAATATTGAATAGATTTACATAAAATTAATAAATTAATGATTTATTAATAAATCAGAATAAAAATTAGATAATTTTGTCTTTATCAAAAATTATGACATTAAATGATAAAAAAGAATAGAAATAAGGTTCTAAATTTATTAGATCAACTATTAATAGTTATAATTTATTTATTTTTTTATTTAATATATATAATTAATATAATTAATATTTTAAAAATATTTTATTTTTTGTCTAAATAGAAGTTAAAATAAAGTTATAATATCATATGTTTGATTTGATCATAATCTAGCACTAAGATATTTTAATAAAAAACTTTAATGAGAATTAAAATTATTTTAAATTGTATTTATACATATTTTTATAATATTGAAAGTATTAATCAAACATTATCTAACTTATAATCCCATCCATATCAAACTAGGATAATACACAAAATATGTTAAATGCTTGAAGACAGAAAAATGAAGAGTGAACATCAACAACGCGTCAGCGCGTGAACAGCAGCCAGCCCGCGGGTCTCTTCAACGTTCTACATTTTATTTTTTTTAACAATAAAATGTTAAAAAAAGCAGCCCGTGCGAAACCCGAACAGCGGCTGACGCGTTTACATTAACTTTTACATTCAACGCGTGAATTCGGCGGGCTTTCCGCGGCCCGAACAGCAGCCCGTGCGAAGCCCGTGGGTTTATTCTGCTGACCCGAAAATCTATTCAACGTTGTCCGGGCCCGATGGCCCGCGGGCCTGCCCGCCCCACTGACAGCCCTAATGAGTTGGTTCACTTTTTATTTTAATACAAATTTTTATCATGAAAGTGTACAAAAAATTATCATGCAACCAAACACCCTATAAGGTAACATGAAAATACAATTAAAAAATTAAGATAACTTGGTCTTTGTCAAGGGCAATTTGATTTTTAATCCCTTATTTTTTTATACTTATTCGATATTAATCTACAAAGTTGACAAGTTCGTATCCACAATTGTATAAACTTCAAAAAGTTATGTTTTAGTTCCTGTGATTCGTTCCTTACAATTTTTTTTTTTGCGTAAATTAGCATAGATGAATTAGTTAACTATGTAAATCTCTCTCTCTCTCTCTCCAAGGTTGACTATTTAACTATCCTTTTTCATGTAGATCAGGGGATATTTAACTTTTAACTACTAGCTAATTTAATTAAAATATTAACTATGGTATAGTTCAGAAAAAATCTAATGGAATCTAATGACAGGATTAAGATCTAATTTTTAAAATTTAAGAGGATTGAAATATAAGGATGCCTAGTTTATAAACCAACATCCAATTGGACAAGGGGAGTTAAAAAGGAGACTGACCTTATATATGTTACCAAAGTGTGCATGGAGATGTTTCACTGTTTATCTTTGTATAGATCAACCCAAAAAACTAAATGGACCAAGTGAATTTGGTTTGGTGTTATTTGGATGCCAAAGTAAACCAATAAAACAAAAAGAACCACAGCAATATAAATATTATTTAAATTAACCCAATGAAACCATGATCATGTCTACCAAGTGAGTCAGCAAAAGGTAGCATGACATGTGGGTGGGTCAATAATGCTGACTAAGCGATGTGTCATTCTTTTGTTGGAAAAGTAGGCTTACATCATCAACCACCAAGCTGACATCACACATCTTCTTAAAACACTCACAATACTTTTTTGCCATTTTCATCTCCTCCTCTCTTTCAAAAGTATGCTTACATCATTAACCACCAAGGTGCCCATTTACATCTCTCTATGTACATATATATATATATATATATTTGAGTGAGAGGATTAATCGAATGCATATGTAAAAATATTTTTAAAAAGCATATACTTGTATCTTTATACTTTATGATTGCATAACAAAATATATTTTGTTGGGTGTATTTCTCCAATTAAACCCCAAGCCGAAGAGAAACCCATCAAACAAAAGGAGATTGTGCATCCCTAGGTTGATTTTGAAACATTATATAAACCATGGTTCGCCGGGTCGGCGACCCGGTCGGCCGGGTTGCCCGACCCGGTCGCTTTTTGGGCCGACCGACCCCGACCTGGCCCCGACCCCCAAACCCGGTTATTATTTTTAAATAATTTTATTATTATTATTTTTTCCTGACCCCCATCCGACCCGGGTCGCGACCCCAACCAACCCGGGTCAATTTTCGGGCCGACCGACCCGGGGCCGACCCCGACTATTCCTTCCTTGATATAAACTATCCAAAAGTATGATAAAAATGTCAGTCAACTTTAAGGTTGCCCATTGTCGAAGTTTCTATACTACATGTGCTAGCTAGACCAAGTTATTTAGCTGGCTGAAGCGATCCAATCTTACATTTATCGGTTCAAATATAACTAGGTCAGCTAACTTTATTCGATTTTTCGGTTTGATCCAAGAAAGAACCAAATTTCTAAAAGTCAAAATATTATTTGTTGACTTGTGTTGTTTTTTTATTTCTTTCTTTATATGGTGCTTGGATACAATTTTTTTTGACTTTCTTCTTATCTAAAAATTTAAAATAAAAACAAAGATGTACATCTATGAATTCGGTCATGTTTATGCTAATATAAAAGAACTGTTTTTTTTCTTTTGTTTATCCCTGTCAAAGTGTTCCCCTATGCTACCAGGGGAACACTTCCTTCCACTTGAGAGCATCCCGACTTTGAACCCGGGACCATTATCGATGACGATGTTAGCTACAAGTGTAGGAATGGCATAAAAAAAAGTCTTGGAGCGAAAACAACAACCAACATTTCGTTTCTAAGAAAGACAGAGGAATGTGGGAATGTGGCACTATATACCCACCTTATCTTCAAGAGGCGAATGGATTATATACACTTATCAAACAATTTTTGGATAATTTTAAAAAATCATGTCTTTTCTTTTTCCCAAGCGAAACGAGCATGTTGGGTAATCTTCAGCTTCCAATTTTCGTATAGAGAAACATAAAAAAAGTTTTTTTTATTAAGGGTCCTAAAATAGGTCTCGATTTATTTTTAGATCCCAATGTTTAAGCAAAATAATTTTCAGTCCTACAACTGTTAATCTTAAAGCTTTTAATCCTTTCGGTTTCAACTCATGTTTTGTTCTGATTTTACCCTCCCTTGTATGTTGTCATCTTCCAAGCTCTTTGGTGAAGAATAGCCTGCCATGGAGCCATGATCTTAATCACAGTTAAGAGGCAAATTGTCAAGACCATTATCTCTTGATCTCCACCCCCTTCCTCATCATCTGCACTCCTTCACCCTCTTATAAGGATCAAATTGAACTTGCAATAACTGTCTTTTATGCGTCAAATATTCTCTAATATAGAAAAAAAACATCACATTCTCTCAACATCCTTAAGCTTATTTCATTTCATTAATAATCAATCTGTGGAGGTTTTGTTTTGTCACCACCTTTTTGTCATTCTTATGGGGGTGTTTGGTTGCATGATAATAGAGGTTTTTATTTTAAATTTTAAAAATTGTACTAAATTTTTTTTTAAAAGAGGTGTTTGACAAGTATGACAATTTTTTGTTTTGAAAGTGATTTTATTCTTAGACAAAAGGGGGTCTCACCTTTTTTTTTCTTCTTGTGGTCCCCTACTTTATATGGTCACATGTGGTGGTTACACTTTTTTACTATCACATTCCTCCAAACATGATAATTTTATGTTATTGGTTGGTTCACCTTTTCTTTTAATATAATTTTTGATCATGAAAGTCTGCAGAAAATGATTGTGCAACCAAACACCTCATTAATTTTTTCAGAGTCAAATTACTATACATAAATACATTATCTTTCTATGTTGCTATATGATTTGAATCATATAAATATCGAGTTCATTATTTTGCAAGGTTCCCCATTCTTTGTTCAGGAAATCAATTTTCTCTCTTTTAATTATATATCTAAAGGTTAAATAATTTTTATGATATTTTAACACTGTCCAGTTGACAGTGTCGTCCAAAACTTGAGTTTTTATTATGGATATATTTTTTTTCGTAACAAAACTTGTTAAAAAATGTGACAATCATTACAATTTTATATTCTATGATGTATTTCTTCCTTGGACAAAAAAATGGTGATATATACACTATTTCTTTTCCCTTGTGGCCCCTCACTTATTGGTAGGTATACATGGTCCCTCACTTCTCTATTATCACCTCCCTCCACACGTGACACTACTAAGTCCTTGCCCTAGCTTGGATTTTATTTTAATATAATTTTTTTACCATGAAAGTGTATATAAAAATTTTGTGTGCAACCCACCACCCTACTCAGCACAAATATATGACACAAAAATTGAACCCTTCACCCTTTGAGTCAAGTGTGCTGTGCCATCCAAGAAGGTGTGGTTCTTGAAAAACCATTCCAACTTATTCACCTGTCTTTCACTACTATGAGCAAAAGAGAAGAGGGCCCCACCTTCTTGTTGGCTCTAGATAATTGAATTCAACCAAAATTAGTAAGATGTTTTTTTATAGCATTCCAAGAGGTTGGCTCATCTTGGGGGCATGCTCCATTTTTCATTCCTAGACATATTTGGCTGAATTGAGTTTTTATTGACTCGAGTTTCAAGTTACTTGTCGAGTGTGTTAGTTCCTTTACACAAGAGATTTCGAGAACACGAACAACGCTTTAAAATGAACCTTTCGGAGTGGATAGGATATTAATTTTTTTCTATTATTTTTCAAACTCTAGCCACACGGATGATTAAGTTATAAAACCACGATAAATAGTTGATACCAGACAAAAAATTTATTTGATTCTTTGTTTTTGAGTAATTTTTTATCGTACATACCCCCACCAAATACTCCAAAATAAAGAGATGTTAAAAGCAAGGTGTCAATTGAATCCAAGTATTATATCTGCACAAAACTAACAAAATTCTTTTATGTGGGTGTTTGTCTAAGCAATAAATTTTTACACACTTTTCCGGATGTTACACACTTACACCCTTTGTGATCAATTTCAAAAAAATAAAATCTATATTTCATTTCTTTTAAGGGAATTAGCGGTTGATCTTCTCTTGATATCCCACTTTCTACATCGGACTCAATAAAAAGTTTCTTCCCAAATTTTATCTCTAACTCTTAGGCAAAGCATCAAATTATACCTTCGATATTTCGACAAATTGTTGATAAACATTTCCTGTAATTACTCTTACCGTAAATCAGATTTAACTCTCTCTCTCTCTCACGACTAATATCTCATCCCTCCTGCACGCAGCAGTGCGAACGAATCAATACACTCGGCAAGTAACTCAAAGCACGACTTGATGAAAACTCAACTAGATTCGTCGATTATATTAAATGAACAAGTTGGAACAAAAAATAAAATTTGACTCGTTAAATGAGCTGAACTTGAACAGACCCCTACTCGACTCGATAAACTCGCAAGTAGTTCGATTAAATATATTATTTTATATTTATTTTTAAAAATTAAATTATGGGTATTAATATCTATATACTATCATTTGAATATATTAAATAATTCGAATTTTGAGTTTAAACTTAGATTGAGTTACATAAATGAGCTAAATCTAAAATTTTATAAATGACTTTTGATTGACGTTGAATTTTATGGACGAGTTTGTATATAGCTTAAGGCTGAATGTGAATCGAATTTTAGTCTATTTACTACTCGAGTTTGACTTGGCTCGATTGATAAACGAATCATATTTGAATACAGATTCAATGTACTCGTTAGAATTTGAGCTCGAACTCAAAATCATGTAAAATAAATGAACCAAACTTTGAACACCGTGTTTTTTTTTTAAACACGTGGCCCAGTGGCCAACAACACCTGCAGCGTAGCAGGCGACGAGGTTCGAGCCCCGCTCGAACCCCACCTGTCACCCCCCCCCTCGGGGGTGCCCGGCTCGGCGCTGCCGAGAAGCGAACAGACGACCTCCGCCCCCAGGCGGAGGAGGGCCCCGCGCCAACCGTGCTACGCACGGCCGGCTTGAACACCGTGTTACTCGACTGGTTTGCACCCCTACTCGGCAGGTGTCGGCGGATTGCGCCTCTTCTCGTTAGATCCGTCTCTTTACAGCCGTCCGATGGATGTTGGGGATGTCGATCAGAGATGGCCCCCATTCACCACGTGTGACTGCCGACCTTCCTCCTGGGACCCACCACGTGCCGGAGTATCTTCACAAGCCTGGGCGTAGTGCGCCTTATTTCTTTTTTTTTGGCGTACATTTATTTTTGTATCTGTTAAATTAAATATTGATAACGTTAAGGGAAAAAAGGAGCTGTCATTTTTCCGTGCTGGGTCCCACGTCGTGGGGTGGAGCGGGAGCTGACGTGGCCTCGTGAGATTCCGGAGAATCGATCGGACGGCCGAGAAGCGCCGCCGCTCGTTTCTTAACGGCCCCGCCCCTCCCGGCCTCGCCGCTCCCCTTCCGCCTCCCCGCCTCCGTCACTTTCCGCCGCGCCGCCGGGCACCAGGACCGCCGCCGCCAGCCAGCGGCTGTGCTGGAGCGGGCCCAACTTTCCGGCGCCGTCGCCCTCTCCTCTTCCTCCCTTCCCCCGTGTTTCTCCACCGTCACTCTCACACTCTCTCTCTCTCTCTGGGCGTCGTCCTCTTGATCTCTTCTCCCTGTCAATAGAGGTAGAAGGAAGGAGGAAGGGGGGGAGGATGCTGCTGGGGAAGAGGCCTCGCCCAGCCATGAGGAGGACCACCAGCCTGACGGAGATCACCTTCGACCTGGGCACGGCGGAGGAGCCCCAGCGCCCTCCCGGCAACCCCCCGCCGCCGCCGCAGCGCCACCACCAGGGGCCGGCCCCCGCCGTGGCCACCGCCCGCCGCCAGCAACAGCAGCGCCGGCAGAACCCCTTCCACGCCGGCGACGGCCAGCCGCTCCAGTACCCTCACCACCAGCACCAGCGCGTGTGGCCGATGGTGTCGCCGCGGAACCCCCGGCGGAACTCCGGCGACTTCGCCGTGGAGCCCGCCGCCTTCCTGAGGGTCTGCGGCCTCTGCAGGCGGCAGCTGGGTCCCGGCAAAGACACCTATATGTACAGGTACCTAGAAATTCCTCAACGCCATGCATGTGGTAGAGATTCTGAGAACTCGTTTGGTTCGGATTTTGCGTCGGAGATTCCGTTAAAATCTCTAAAAGCTCCTGGACATGATCATCCTTTTATCATGTACATATATATGTATCGTGTATGTATGTATGCAGAGGTGAAATCGCGTTCTGCAGCCTGGAGTGCAGGCAGCAGCAGATGAACCAGGACAGGAGGAAGGAGAGGTGCTCCCTCGCGTCCCTGAAGAAGGAGCCCGCCGGACCGCCGGCCGCAGCGGCGCCGGAGGGCGGCGCCGTCGACGGCGAGACCGTGGCGGCGGCGTAGAATCGGCGGGATCAGGAGGATTCCGGCGGTCGGCCGTCCAGCTAGAAATAATCAATCAATCAAACAAACAAACAAACTCCTCCCTAGCTCCGTATTATCCGGCAGTAATTAATTTCAAGTTAACTAAGCCATGACGATGTAAAACGGATCAAAAGATGGGTCGTCGCCTGATCATGTTCTTCTTCCCCCGATCTTCCCGGTTTAACGAATGAAGAAGAAGAGAGAAGATCTGCAGATCTCGAAAAGCTGTGTTGACCCATCGAGCTGCTTGATGAAATATTAGAAGATTTTGATGATCGTGTTCTGTATGCATGGATCGCGGTGTGTTCTTCCATGTTCTCTTCTTCCCTTTCTGATTCTCCTGGGCCGTCATTAATGGCGGCGGAGGAGCGGTGCCACGACGGTGATGGGCGGCCGGAAACAATGGATGTATGCACCGAAAGCTTTGATGAGTTCAGATGATCATCACCTCTCAAAATCAACTAACCAGAGGCATTTCTCTGGTAATTTAGTCGTATAAATATAGATCTCAATCTTGAAATTAAATTAGTGTGTCCTCGTACTAATTAGTACATATCCTGATGATCGAGAGGGACTAACATTTAACTGCGTGTTAGATAGAAACCTCGCCAGCGTCTAGATGATTGAAGTGTGATGTGGATTTATAACTTGGTACTCTTCTGACTAGGGTTGACCATCACGGTAAAGAATCGGCCGATTTCGAAATCAGATCGAAGTACGCTTGATCCAATTTTGGGGAAGAAGAGACCGATCCACCCCTGATTTTTCCAGAACCCGCGGCCGAGGCGGTGGTGATGCTGCGGCGTTTTTCTTGCCCCATTAATGGTGGTCCTGTTCGGTCCGAGTTACCCGATCCGGCTCGGCCGGGCACGGAAGGAAGGCGCAGTGGTGGCCTTGCATTTCTAAATTGATTTCGGCCCCAAAGGAATCAGATGCTACCGAAGTCTCGAAAATTTTCTTTTATATGTTTTATAAGTTACTTTTTTATTTTAAAAAAATTAATTCAGACCGATTCCAAATCAAATTCTAGTGATCTTAGCTAGATACGATTAGATTCAACACTAACCAATCTAGAACCCGATTCCGACCTCCCAGTCATCATCGTTGTCATAATAGTTTCTAGAGTGTAGACCTGGTCAGAATTTGAGCTTCAATAAAAAGTGTTTTTTCCAAATCTTATCTTGAACTATTAGATATTAGGTTCGACATACAGTTAGAATTAGTTCAGATATTTTAATTAAGTTGAGATAAGCGCTATCTATTGGGATGTGTTTGATTACTCAATGAACTTGAGTTCTTCAAACTTGTTTACGAAGCTCAACCGTTGGTTTGTGAAGCTCAAATTTTGAGTTCGGCCTAGTGTTATATCTAAATTTAATGTAATTTCATCATATTTAAAATGATAAATAATCACGTTCTAAAATTTAAAATTAATATCTAATCTAGCAATTATTTAATAAAACTTTTCTTAATACGTAGTATGCTCAAATTTGACTCATTAAAGAAAATCTAGTATATATATATGTTTTCCTTCTAGTTTACTTATTTAACGTGATATACAAGTATATCGATCGATTGGATTTTTTATCGACCTAGATGTCTTGAACTGTATATAAATTGTCTTGTATACCGATTTGTTTTTTTTTTACATCCTTGATACTCTCATCTCGAGCAAGTACCCTTGGAGGTGGGGGGTTGTGCTGTGTTGTGTGGAGAAGCACAGCCGCCTCAAGAACAGCATCTTCCTGTGGGTGTGTTCTAGGGTTTTTCTTTTTCTTTTCTTTTCTTTTCTTTCTTTCTTTCTTTCTCCCTCAGATGTGGGGGCTCCTGCCATGACGCATATACAAGGGGGGGGGGGGGAGGCATCTCTTCGTCTCCTTCATATCCACACGTAAGGCTTCTGAATATGACGCGCACAAGGCAACCACGTCTCTCTCTCTCTCTCTCTCTCTCTCTCCCTTATATATGCAGCCTTCAATTCAATTCCGGTCACCATCGATGCCACCTCCGCATGTTTCCAAATCCTCCTTTGGGAGTGTGTAGCTAGCTAGCCCCTCGAATCTATCATCTCATTGGACCCCATTTGCCTTGTATTAATATTGTGTACAAAAGAAGCTCAGGCAAAATTCTGTCTTACTTTGCACTCAATTTCAGGGGGGACACAAACGAGCCAATATAGCCCATGAGTAAATGACTGGTAATCTCGACTCGATACGAACTCGACTTGGTTAGTTGGTTCTACGAGCCAAAAATATATTTGTCGAGTGAGCCGAGCTTAAATGGATTAATTGGGCTCGACTCAATAAACTCACGAGTAACTCGACTAAATATTGAAATAAATATTTATTTAAGAAATAAATTATTAATAATATATTGTCGGTCTATCGTATGAAATAAGTCGAAATAAAATTTGATTTAAATTTAAATTTAGACCGTGTTTTATAAGAGAGCTAAAGTTTGAGCTTGAGTATTTTTGAGTTTTATTAATGAGTTCTCATCCATTTTAAACTCAAATTTGGATTGAAATTTGGTCCGGTTGTTATTTAAGTTCGAACCCAAAGTCGGCTCGATTAACTAGTGAACCAAAGCTGTAGAAGGGGTTCAACATACTTGTAAAAGGTCTAATTAAATTTAACTTGAAATCGTGTAAAATAAATAAGCTGTCCTTGAACTATACTATATTATTAAAATATCTGGTCGGCTCGTTTGCACCCCCATTTAGCCCAACATGGTAGTAGTTCCCCTTGATATATGTATAGATCCTTTGAAAAAGATTCCAATGATAGATAACCAACTAGCTAGTACCTAGCTAGCTATTATACGTACTGTGATTATATATGACTCAGAGAGTTATGATGTTACCGAGGAACAATTTATGATAATATTTTCATTCTTCTCACTTTGGATAGCTAGTTAGAAATAATCTTCCCGTGGACATTTAGAAATTTGTTTCACGAAGCTTCGATAGAAAATTTTGAGTCATGCGTACACGACGTAATTAACCTAATTTACATGGCCGTTAAAAACTAGGATATATACCCATTGCCATTAATAAGTATGATATACGAGCATGATATATGCCCATTGCCATTGATAAATACGATACACAAATATATACGTCCATTGCCATCAAAAAATATGATGTACTGCGCGCTCTCTCTCTCTCTCTCTCTCTCTAGAAGATGTCACAAACTAGCAGATTAACTTAGGAGGTAAGCAAGAGAAAAAAAGAAAGAAAGAGGAACCCAAGACCATTTGGGGCCGCGTGGGAGGATAAAGAATATATGAAGCTGAAGGGTCCAATATGTTGAGGACTCCTTGATTAGTTGAGAGTTGACCTGAAGAAGGTTCCTCTTTCCTTCCGTATCAACTGTTGAACTCTAAAATATGGGTGAAAATCCCAAGCACAGAAGGCAATCTTGTTGGAGATCACTTCCTTCCCAAGGTTCTCTTCAAACAGGTCAAGTGGTTGGGGAATCAATTGGATTTGTATAGAGCACTGTTATCAAGGGTGTTGTATTATATATATCCATCTCCTCAATCTTTATTCCTCCATAGAAAAACAAAGAATGCATATACGCCTTGAAACCATGGAGCAACTTCTTATAATTGCTGCCCCGTGAGAGATTATTAAAAACCAAGGTGGAGACTCAAATGCATTCAAAAACATGATCTGCATGTATGTGGGTGTGTGTGTGGCTGATAACAGTGTATCTTTCTCGGGCAATGTAGAGGAGAGGTGTCTCCTGTTGAGGATCACTTGCTGATGTGGTGGAGAGAGGGCATAGCGCTTTAAAAATGCAGAAATAGCTTTCGGCTTGCTTCATCACTAACAGCAGTAGCTTGAAGAAGCTGTCAAAGAAAGGAGTAAAGAAAAGGAACCACATTTCAGCTTTGATAGGTGGCATTGTTTATTATCTCTTGCTTGTGGCTTAGCTAACTATTTTCTTGTGTCATTACCCCCACTAAACAAGTACAGACAGCTAGGCTGTGCCCCATCTCTCTCTCTCTCTCTCTCTCTCTCTCTCTCTCTCTCTCTCTCTCTCTCTCTCTCTCTCTCTCTCTCAGAGGTAGGCCGGCTAAATAATGGAGGCAGCTGGGGTGGGGCTACATAGAATGAGGCTTGAGATTTTTTTTAAGATGATACCCAACAAAGCTAGCTAGATATATATGTAGAGCTGGTTCTATAAATCATAAAATTATGGCAGTCAAATGGGAATTGCCTTCTACTCTTCTAGACCAACTGGCTTGAGGAGAACTGATTATTTTTCTAGGGCATATCCATGTACAAATACTGGCCAATTCTGAGCTGAAATGCAAGGGAAGGTGGGTTTGCTTTGTAATGCCATTTTTACATTCTATTTTCTACTAGGACATGACAACACAGTATAACCAGCTAGGTGCTTTTTTTATGTATACACTGAGCTACCTCTGAAGGCTCTTATTTGAATCCCACTGTTCATGCCTAACTTAATTATTGAGGATGACTGTAGTGCATGGTGGGGATGACCTCAATACTTGACCCCAAAGTGCAAACCAAGGCTCCATATTATTGGAAGGGGTGCTTCAGACTGTTGGCTTCCCCGTACTTGAAGGGGTGGATAGGTTGGCCATTGCTGGATAGTCTCAAAGTTAGGGAAGGAGTGACCATACAGGGAGGGGTTATTTTAATGGAAGGGATTACTGGTTAGTAGAGAAATCAATGAATTACTCTGGGCTGGGATCTTGAGAAGGCTGCAGGATCTGCAATGTCCCCAGAAAAATATCAACTTGTGCTGGGATGAGGGGAATTAAGCTGGAGTAACAACAGGTAGTGCCAGATAATGGTTTGGATCATCCTTAAGATTAAATCAAGAGGATGGTTAAGGAGCATGAAAGAGATTCACATGCTGCTGAATTAGATAAGATAGGTTGGAACTAAGGATGGCTGTTATTGTAGGGTCTAAGAATAGAAAATTAACAGCTGGAGACAATTATGGTTTGTTTATTTATGTCTTAGTCCCTATGAATGTAATAATTATAAATCACTCTCTTTATGTTGGGTGCTTTTGTATCAGTCCCTAAAATCTTAAGTCTCAACGAAAATTATACATTAGTCATAGAGTATGTTGTATATTATGGGGTATTAGGTTGCATGACAAATTGAGTTGTTACTATAAATATATTTTTGTAACAAAATTTTTAAAAAGGTGTTTGACAATCATAAAAAAATACATTTTTATAGAGAATTCCTTCTTGGACGAAAAAAATAAAGAAAGAGAGAAGTGTCACCCCTTTTTTCCCTTGTTGTTTCCCTATCATTTTTTGTAGTTAACATGGCTTCCACTCTTTTGTTATCATCACCCGATGATAATCTAATGTTTTTAGTCGTCTTAAATTATATTTTAATCTAAAATCATTTAGTCATCTTAAATTTTATTTTGATCTACAATTTTACCATAAAAATAAAAAAAATTATTGGGCAACAAAAGACCCTATAAGTCTCTGATCGGGTTCAAATCTTAATTTCAAAATTTCTCAATCTTATGAGAATATGAGAGAGAGAGAGAGAGAGAGAGAGAGAGAGAGAGAGAGAGAGAGAGAGAGAGATGAGCATCAAAGGTTCCATTTTCTTGATCTACAATCCAAACTGTTTGTGCCATATGCCTGAAAAACTTCAAATCCAAGAGATGGGTTTAATCCAGGTAGCTGCTAATTAAATAGCATCTTGACTTGCCAACAGGTGGCAGATCCCACTCCTAATCACAAGCAATGTACCTTTACAATCTATAGCCTGTGGCAACCTCTGCCCCCATATATATCTAATGGGCATGCACTTAAATTAAAGACCTGACCTGAAGCCCTTCAAGGTGGTGTTGAGAGCATCAAATGTATGTTCCTCTTTAATTAACTGGCCATTAGCAGCTTCACACGTGGGGGGCTGATTTGTATAATTAAGGCTAGTCACAATGTATATATAATTAAGGGTGGTTTGTACAAGATTCCAATGGATTAGCGTGATAATATTTCATTAATCTTAATCTTGATTCTCCTAGATTTTGACATTTAAGTATTCATTGACCAGTTGTATGCCACTGGCAAAAGCTTGCATGATAATGGTGTGATTAATGTCAATATATCCTAGTCTTTCTTGGTATCAATGGATGGTTTAGAGTTGGGTTTTGTGTAAATAAGCACAAACTTGGTAGCAAAATCCGATACAAGTTTGTCCGAATTGGGTCGGGTTTTAATATAAAAAAAATGGGACTTGGGTCGAGTTTACTCAATATAAAATATAGATGTTTATGTGAAACAAGCTAAGGTTTTTAGACCAACATGTTATAAGTATATTAGCTTTTCCAGATATAAAAACACATGAAGATAGTACAAAATAAAGTAGGCAAACTCTTATGGGGGTGTTTGGTTGCATGATAATGGGAGTTTTTATTTTAATTTTTTTAAAAATGTAAGGAAACTTGTTAAAAGAGGTGTTTGGCAACTATGATAATTTTATGTTTTGAAAGTGATTTTCTTCTTAAACAAAAAAGGGTCTCACCTCTTTCTTTTTTCTTGTGGTCCCCCACTTTGTTTTGTCATGTATGGTAGTTACTCTTTTTTGCTATCACATCCCTCCAAACATGATAATTTTGTGTCATGAGTTGATTCACTTTTTATTTTAATATAATTTTTTATCATGAAAGTGTGAAAAAAATTATCATGTAACCAAACACCCCCATTAGTATGTGTTCCTAAAAATATAGTTATTTTAGGCTCCATTTGTTTTGGTTTAATTAACATCTAACCTTTCAATCCATCAGGGATGGCATATTGATATATTTGAATAAAATAGTAATTTTTTGATAAACGACTTAATTTTAAGTGGCTCACTATAAAAGATTTTATTTTCATAGGAAGATAACTAAGATTTTATGTTCCACAAGAGATATTAAAGATAAAATTAAGATTTAAACATTTTATCAAGTCAAGTCAAACGGCACCTTAGTGTTGTAACATGTAAAAATTGAATTATGTTCAATAATAATAGCCTTTGATGATAAATTCTTGTGGTCAATAAAAAATATATAATTTTTTATTTTTTTAACGTATCTTTATTAATAATTTGGAGCTTAATAAGAACAAAATAAATATCGTCTTTCTTCTTGTAGAAGTGGTCAGTGCTAGATGGTGCTAGATAATAGGAGACAAAGGGTTAGTGATCAAAGTACAATTATATAATTGCACATATATATATATAGTTGCATATGTAAAATCCACAAATCTGGATGATAAGAGGCAAAGGGTTGGTTTGTTTGAATTTCCTGAAAACTTGAAGCAGTCTATCAAGATTTTGGGTTCAGTCTTGGCTAAGCCCAAGCCTGACCCCATAAAAGGAATACTCTTTTTTTTTTTAAGCCCAAACTTGCAACTTGTTATCTTGGGCAGGCTTGAGTTTTGGGCTTGAAGGCCTCTGAAATCCTGAACCCCTAGAGGTGTTCTATTTAGTTCATTTGCCCATGTCATTAGAGCTCCTTTCAGGACGTTTAATGGGCCGCAAGCAAGAGTTTTGAGAAGTAAGGCCACGTTTGTTTTGGCTTAAAAAAAAATAGACATTGAAAGGTTCGATAAAACAGTTGAATTTAATAATAATTTTTTGACTAACCACTTAATCTTAATTGGTTACTGTGGATTTTCTTATTTTCGAAGGTGAGTAACTAACATTTTGTCGGCCGGCTGTCACCGGGTTGGCATGTCCCCTGTCCTGTGGGCGGGCGGGCGGGGTTCGAGGGCCGGAGGAGCTCGACTTCCCTTGGGGGTGGGGAAAAGGTACCGGTGGGGATCGAGCGGGCTTTAGGGTTGGCCGTTCGGCCATCGTGGACCAAAAAAAAAAACTAGCATTTATATTTTACAAGCGAAATTAGATATGAAAGTAAGACTTCAATCTCCAGACATTTTATTAAGTCAAATGAAGTGTCAGCTAAGACCTAGTTATGGACTTCAATCTCAGCCCGCCTAGTTGTGGGCGGGCGGGCAGGGTTCGAGGGCCGGAGGAGCTCGACTTCCCCCGGGGGTGGAGAGAAGGTATTGGTGGGGATGGAGCGGGCTTTAGGGTTGGCCGTTCGGCCATCGTGAACCAAAAAAAAAAAAAACTAGCACTTATAATTTACAAGCGAAATTAGATATGAAAGTAAGACTTCAATCTCCGGACATTTTATTAAGTCAAATGAAGTGTCAGCTAAGACCCAGTTATGGGCTACCTACAGCCAGATCCAGTTTCAAGGCCCATTTGGATATTTCTGGCCTTGGACTCCATGATAAAACAAGGTTCTTGGATGCTTGCTTACAAAATAATGACGTGCAGAAATCTTAGGAGGTGTTTGGTTGTATGGTGAATTTAGTTTTTTGGTTATAAAAATATTATTTATAAGGAATCTTTTTTAAAAAAGGTATCTGACAGTCATTACAAAATATGATTTATAGATAGTTTTCATCTAGACAAAAAAAGGTGAAATGTTTTATTTTCCTTGTGGTCTCCATCTTCCTTTTACTTATATATGGGTCATCACTCCTTTTATTATATCTCACCAAACAATGACATTTAGATATCTTTAACTATCTGATTTTATCTAGATATAAAATTTTAACTTGAAAGTAAATTTCGGTATCTTTTTTCAAATCAAATGTAATTAGACCCAACTCACTTCTCCAACAAAAAAATCAGGCAAATTCAGTTTTATTTGACGCAGGCTATTTTATGTAGCCTTAGAAGTAGCCTTAGAAGAACATATTCAATATTTTATTTAATATTACTTAAATATTTTATTTTATTCCTTTGTAGAAAATACTTTATAGTCCACCTCCGAGTCATTATGGCTAAACTAAAAATAAATACACCGTAATCTTTTGAAGAAATTATAGCTTCTTTTATCAACGCTAGCAATGACATGGAAGTGAAACATTTTGTACACCATTCATTTTTATGATTAAAAAAAATCATCTTTATTAAGTTTCTTTGTCCAAGATGAAATACATCATGACCTTGGAAATCAAAACCCATATAAATAACTTGTATGCATTGCCGAATAAAGATGATAGTGGAGATGGAGTGGAGCATTTTGACGTCACCGGGGGGTTAAAATTCAGAAAAAATCCCTAAATTGAGGCAATACTAAGATGTCAAGGAAGACTGTCACCATATATGGGCATGTTTTTGTTATAACTTAAAAACTAATATGATATTAATTTTGATAGTGACAATGGGCACATAATTACAAAAATAAATATAAGTATTAACTTAATCTTGGTCTTGGGGCTTGATAATGTAAGCAATTTTTTATTTGTCATTTAATATTGAGTTTAAGTTATGAATTACCTGAGGACCGGTTTGGAAAGAGCAATGACCACAGATATCATATTATTTTTGACATAAAGTACTATAAAAGTTGATATTGATGTATCAACAAGTTGAAACAAAAATTGATAATATATAAACTTTAACACTCTAACCATGCATGTCCTCATTTATTAAATTTGAAAGAAGCAGAACTTGATTCAAGTGCCAAGGGGAACAACATCTCATGCACATAATGAGTTTAAGAAAATGAGACTCCTAAATAGGCGCCCAAAAAAAATGAAATTAGAATGCCAAGACATAATATTTTACCACCTACTGATCTTGAGCTTAGCATACATGTAAACCTCTGAAAACTTGACCTCCTAGTATGGTGAAGAGCAGTGCTTACATGCTTTTCTTCTTTCCTTTTCTAATAAGTAGAAAACATATTTTAAATGAACATATATAGCTAGTCATCACCGACAACAAAGTTATAGTGAAAAAAAGAAAATGATTGGGGGTGAAAGCATCTAGAAAAAGCAGCATCTGTGATCAAGGGCACCACATGCATAAAGAAAGAACCCATCATTTCTTCATGCTCCCACTGTAATGGCAGCACATGTAAAGGCCATGAGAGCAAGAAAAGGAGCAGGCCTGCTCTCACTTTCCCTTCATGTCTCCATATTCCCTTCTCCTCATCATGTCCTTCACCTGCACACTTTTGCAGGTCATGCTCTTCCCCCTCACCTCATATTCTCTGTAGCTGTCCAAAAGGAGAGAAAATTTTCACCATGGCACTGTGCTAGACTCTTTGCCACCCCCAAATCTTCGAATTCATCCTTAGAAATCGGAATTTAGGCCTGTTCTTTAGAAAGAGAAGAACAACAGAAAATACTAGCATGACTCTTGGAAATAAGAATAACTAGGGCAATATCAATCATTCAAACAAAGGGAACAGTAATCTCCTTCAAAAATACCCAGGAAAGCTATCACCAAAATGATGAAGGCACAAAGATGATGTCCCAACCACAGCAATAACCATGCATACATACAATAAAAAGAAAAGACCAGCAACCACTAGAACAAGACTCATCCTATTCCCTCTACCTCTCAAGTAAAGGTCCCCATCTGTAGGAAGCAAGCAGAGCAACAAAGGGTTCCCTCAGAAGCACAGATGTGCAGCAACGGCGGCGCCGGCAAGAAAGAAAGCAATGGAGGGAGCTGAAGCCTTTGGGGCCACTGCCTTCATTGGTGCTGGAGCTGGGATTCCCTGGGTACCTCCTACAGAGGAGGGTGAAGGTGCTGGTGATGGCACGGAGAAGAAGCCCGGCGCAGGAGCTGCAATAACAAGAGGGAAGCAGATGATACCATCACCAAAACAAGTCATATGTCTTTCTTCAGAATTCAGATATAATTTCATAAGAAGGATGCAGACAAAAAATTTGGATACTTGAAATATGGTTTTATCACACTGTGATGATCATAATATACCAAACAAGAACCCTGTGATGAAGCCAAATATCGTTTGTCTTCTTAAGAATAATCACACAAGATCAGCAGGAAAAATTCTTGGAATAATAAAAGAAGAAATGAAGAAGACAGGGAAAAGAATGATACCTGGGGCAGCACCAAGACCTGCAACTGCAACATCAGAAGAAAACATGAACTTATGAGTAAATCGCCGGAGAAAGATAAAGAAACGCAGTGAGAAAAGAAATGAAAAAAAAGGAATCTTTTCCTACGAAGATACCCATTTCGAAGATCAGATAAGATTGTAATTTTTTTCCCTTTGTACGTGGAGAGAAGAGGAGGGAATATATAATCTTTTTCGTGGAGGAAGAAGAAAAGAGAGGAAAAGGGTGTTCTTTTTGCTTCTCACTCTTGCATTTGCTGATAGACGGAGAAGAGACGCCGCAGGCGGCGGGAAGAGAGAGGGCCTTGGTGAGGTTGAGGGCGGCGCCAATGTCGGCGCTGTTCTTCAAGACGTCGCACAGGCAGGACGCCTCCGTCTTCACCACCTTCTTCAGCCCCGAGCAGCAGGCCGCCTCCGGCTTCTCCAACTTGCTCCCGGCCTGCACGTAGCCCAGGCAGTCCGCCAAGCTGGAGACGGCGGCGGTGCAGTCCGGTGAGGCCGTAGGCGCGGTCGCCGCCCCCGCGATGCCCACCGCCACGGTCACGCAGGCCAAGAAGAGCCGGAAGCTAGCAAACGAACCACCATTGCCGCTCTTCCCCTCCATCTCAGCAGCCGGAGGAGGAGGAAATAACCTGCCTGAAACCGAGATGGAGGAGCCCAGGGGAAAGAAACGGTTGAGAATGGCAGATAGATACAGGAGGGGCTCCTTGGTGTGCTTGAGAGGGGTGAGGATCCAAAGGCCCCAACTTGCCCAAAAAAAGAGGGGTTTTAGTGGCTGGTCTTGGGCTTGGGGAAGAAGAAGCTGAAGATGCAAGCAGATTTTGAATTTGCACCGTAAGGCCAACTCCCCCTGTCTTCACCCCTCCCAATACCTTCCTTTGAAAGAGAGGCACAGATACTATTAGACCCGGTGAGAGGAGAAGAGAAGGGGACCTCTTGAAAGAAAGGGACTGTGCTTGCTTTTGAATAAAATCCCAAGGAGCCTCCCGGTGGAGGGCATGTGGCACCTAGCATGGGCTGCATTTGGGGCAGTGCTGTTCTTGGGGAGGCACCCATTTTCAATGAAGACATTGGGGAGTCTCCATATTTCATATATGATCTTTTCTTATCTTAAATGTTAGGCCAAGTCACTACATTTTCTAGCAGCACAAAAAGGGTTTTTCTTTTTTCTTTTTTGGTTAAGCCACACAGATGATAAATAAATGTTGCCCTCCAACCCCCCACAGGGGCAGAGGATTTGGTTGGGATCATGTGAGAAAGAAATTAGGATAGAGCTTTTGAGATTGAAAGGAAAAGAGATGAACCCACCTCTCTTTCCCATCCCAAAAAATTTAAGCTCAAGTATAAATAGAATAATATGTGAGAAAAAGATTTTAGTATCATTTTATTGAAATATATAGTTTTAGAAATAGATTATGAAAATATATTATGCATATTATTTTTTGACTGTCTCTGATACTAATTGGTTAACCCAGATAGAATTCTGTCCTTCACCCAAAATAGGTAAAGACAGTTTGACCTAATTCAAGAAACTGGTATCCTCTGCCGTTTACACTTGAACCAGTTTTTTAAAACCTAAATTGCTACCTGGTTGGCGTTGCAAGAAAGCATAAGAAATAACAAGAATATATGAAATGCAAATTCAGAGCTGTTGGAGGCTTTTGTAAAAATGGTGCAACCTTGACCTTTGACTGCGCATCACCTTGCGCAGTGATGACGTCATCTCTGGGGGGGGGGGGTTGAACCGCCAGGCCAATGAATCAATGAAAATAAATGTTTGAAGAGTACTATATATATTATTGGCGAAAATTAACATTCATGATTAATAACATAAAACGATAGCCATTTAAAATATTTTCACCTTACAAATATGCATGTGTATGGATTAATTATTTTTATCTAGTGTCATACCTTTTGATTTTAAATCAAAAGAACAATAATCGGGAAACCAATCATTAATTAGTTGCACCTTGGGTCCATATCAAATGAGAGTGATGATTTTTTGTATTTGGGATGTCTGCTACTTGGTTTTACCTAAAATTCAAACCGAACTGGTGAGTTTTGCTTGGTTTAATTTGGTTTTGACCAATAAGAAACTGATTTATATACAAGATGGATTTTCTGATTTCTTCGATTTTAGGATGATTGCCTTCGTTGCAACTAAACTATACTAAGAAAATCAATTCATTTTAAAGTGGTACACTAAAATTTATTAAAAATAATTCGAATTAAATTTTAAGGTGACTCGATGAACTAAAATCTTAGATCCGCCAACGGTCCTCTTCGGTCACATTTGCGTGCACGTTCTTGTCAACACCTGCACTCGGACATGTGTTAGGGCTACAAACAGATCGCATTGGACAGTGGAATCACCGAAATATGATTCTGATTCTGTTAAGAGTTAAGGGATTTCGATTTTGATTCTGATAATTTCGGAATCATTATATTCCGATTTCGATCTGATTCTGACTCTGCTGTCTAAATGATGATTTTCAAAATATACATTAAATGTTAATTTTTATTTAAATGTGACTTAATAATTCACAAATAATAACTAAAATTTAATATAATCTCTTTAAAATTTTATTTTACCAATTTAAATATGGTATTTTATGATTTTTAATTTTATCTTAATTAATTTTACTTATAAGAATACTTATTTCTCATCGAAAGATAAGCAGAAAGGAAATTAAATAATTCAGACGTGATAACTCATATCATAAAAAACAAGTTACAAACCTATTACTCTTTACCGAAATAGAATCAAAATTTCCAAGCATAGAAATCTGTTTGCACCCCTAATATGCATGTACACATTCCCCATCCGTGAGTGTAAATCTCAAGATAGTGTAGGAGCATATGGTCAGAGTAATTCCACAAGAGATAATTTTAAGGCCATTGTCTTATCATTCTCTCGGTATATTACTTTGAGTTAGAATAGTCCCATATTGGACAAAGAGGGGAGGTTCCCTATGCTTATAAGCCTGGGCCTCTCTAACTCAGTACCGCGGTTTTGGGTTGGTTAACATGGTATCAGAGCCAAGGGCTGTGGACCCCCCCTCAGACAGTCACCCGTAAACAGTGTACACGTGTCAAAGCCAGAAGAGCTTGCACGTGAGGGGACGAGTTAGAATAGTCTCATATTGGACAATGAGGGGAGGTTTCCTATGCTTATAAGCCTGGGCCTCTCTAACTCAGTACCGCGGTTTTATGTTGGTTAACACTTTGTGATATATTTTAGAGAGATCCGTGAATACAAGGAACTTTGAGCTCGGAGAGTTTGTCGGTTTCCTTGTACTTGAGTCTCTTTCCCTTGTGGTCATAGAAAGGCATATGCTCTCATAATATCAATTTTCTTTCTCATGAGAGATGCACACACTACATCCGTTTTGAGCCAAGTGCTTTTGCGATGTGTCCATTTTCAAAAATACTATACCATTAGGTCTTTTTTTCAAAATATTATCACACCAGTTCTGTTTTTCAGTTAAAAACATCTTTTTTTACCCCTGTTAAACAAAGTACCTTCTTGTTAAACCCCCACTCTCTCTCCTTCTTAATTATATGTTTTTGTATTTATTCTTGACATACTCTGTTCCGTTGCTATAGAGAGAGAGATACCGAATCAGTCCTCTGATATAAATAGGGTGACAAAGATGATTTAATGTATATATGCGAAGACATTTATCATTTTTGTCCCTCCTTCATGTGAGAGGACTGACCGGATTCTCTTAAGAGATCTCTCGAGGATATCCGGTCTCATATATATATATATATATATATATATATATATATAAAGGTGTTAATCACCGTGATCTTCGACAATTGATCGACTTATGGGTTCACAAGGATCCAAGTTAATTAATTATCTCAAGTTAATTAAGCTCATTAATTACTAAGGTGTTGTCCACAATACATATATACAGTAATATATATTTATTTTTTTGTTAAAAAGGTTGCCTAATTTTGTTTTTTCCAGTGGAGTGAGATTGTAAGAACATGGAAGAAGCCTCTTCATTAGCGATCAGAGATCTGCCAAGAACAAATATTTTTCAACATTTTTCTTTGTCCGTGCACAGACTATAATATATATAAATATATATTAAAGGGAACCAGGTCCATCTCCTCCCTCGTCCTCGACGTCCTCGTCCAGCTGAACGCTCCCTTCCCGATCTCTCAGAGCTTGAAAGCCATGGCGACGGCCAGAAGAGCCGTGGCAAGACCGGCGCCGCTGCACGGCACCGAGAGAGGGAACGCAGCCGACGTCGCCGACGGGGCCGGCGCCGCCGTCGCGGTGGGC
The DNA here is from genome assembly GCA_036172225.1 of Cryptocoryne crispatula var. balansae. Lineage (NCBI taxonomy): Eukaryota > Viridiplantae > Streptophyta > Magnoliopsida > Alismatales > Araceae > Cryptocoryne > Cryptocoryne crispatula. The sequence continues at coordinate 33,990,924 of CM069935.1, forward strand.
GGCTGTGTCGCGTCGGCGCCGGAGGCCGGGCTCTCCGCGGCGGCACCGGATGAGTCGACTGGGCCTTGCGCACCGGAGGCCGGGCCCTCGGCGGCGGCGGCGCCGGAGACGGGGCTTTCCGCACCGGCGGCCGGGCTTCCGGCGGGCGCCGACGGGGAGGGCTCGTCGCCGCCCTTAGACTGTGCCGGCGCTGCCAGAATCAAAGAGTAGTCAGTGCTCATCAGGTCTTCCTCTTCGTCGTGCCGCCATGCACGATACAATAGAAAGAGCGAGCGAGCGAGCGAGAGAGAGAGAGAAGAGATTATCCGAAGCTAATGATATACGTACCGTCGGCGGCCGGCGTCGGAGCAAACGCAGCTGAAACACGGCGGAGAGCAGATGAGATGTCATGTCATCGGGCGGTAGAAAAATATGTTAACTTTAGAAATAAGATAAATTTTAAGCTGTGTAAGTTTAATTATTATTATGTTAATTTCAAAAGAAAACAATTAAAAATTAGTATATATACGTACTCCTGCATTCGGCGAAGATGGGGACAGGGACATGGCAGGCGGACGGCAGCTCGTCGGCCCTGCTCATGTTGATCTGGACGTCCATCCGGAGGCTCTCCAGGAGGGCTTCGCAGAGGCACCACCGGTTCACCTTCGCCACCGCCTTGATCCCCGCGCAGCAGCTCGCCGGCGGCGCGCTCACGTTGCTCCGCGGGCTCAGGAAGTTGAGGCAGTCGGAGACCTCGTAGATCATCGCGTCGCAGTCCGTCTTCCCCGGCGGTGGGCTCTGCGTCCCCGCCGCCGCGACCGGAGCGCAGAGCGCCGCCGCCAGCACCGCCGCCGCCGCCGCGCATGCGAGCACCCACCGGAGCTTAGCGTCCACCATATTCGTGGACCGGTCGAGGGGGGAGGAAGAAGGAAAAGAAAGGAGCCTTCTTGGGGATGGGATGGAGTGGAGGTACCCTGCCCTTCTTCGAGGGACGTGTGCATATATATATATGCGGGTGAATTAGGGTTTCTGTGGTCCGTGTGATAAGATTGGGGAAGGAGGAGAGCGATTGGAAAGCTCCGCCGCTAACATTTTTAGGGTTGCAACGACCGAAACCCTCTCTGGCAAACCCTAGCAACAGACGTTCACCTCCCAATCTTGGGCATGCCTAATTTAGGGGTGTGTGTGTATATATATATGTGTGGTATGTGTGTGAGTCTCTCTCTATCTCTTTCTATATATATACATAGAGAGAGAGAGAGAGATGCCGTTGTTGTGAAGAAGCTAGAGAGATCTAGAATGATTCAGTAAAAGAATTTAAAATTTGATGTTTAATGGGGTGTTACAAAACTTATCAAAAATAATTAAGTAATAGACAGCCACTACAAAAGTATTTTTTATAGAGAATTTCTTCTAGCTAGGATTGTGATACCCTCCGCCCTTTTTGTTGTTCTATCTCACCAAACATATATACTAAATGTCTTTAGTTATCAAACATCATAGATTTTGTTTTAATATCCTCATTTTAGTAAGACCCTGTTAAGTGAGGTTTGTCTCTGAAAGACTCTTCACATGGGTATTTTCAGATAGTTTATATCAAAACAATTTTTATGGTTAAAAACATAAATTGATCAGTTGTGATCTTCTCGCCATGGTTGCATAATTTCTAGACTTGTAAATGATGCTACCTTATAAAGGTGTAAAACCATCATAAAAGACAGACTAATAAATGGTTAACAAACCATAATGCCACAGTTTATTGTGTTCCTCAGTAAAAAAAAATCACTCAGTAGAAAATATGCTTCTTGCTGTTTGGTAGTGAACCGAAGTTCGAATGTTATTACTTTGTGTAAAATTTATGTTTCTTATATACATTTATATAGATTAAACACGCGCTTGCACATGTACACACAAGTTGAATTAGGAAATTTAATCAAGGTTACATTAATGAAGTAGCTAGATTAGAGCTTAATCATTAATGATCTTTGAACTTCAGGGATGCCTTTATTTTGACTTAATTAGATAGGCAGACTTGTCAGTTGTCGTAATCATGTGTATGTATAAATGGTTCAGACCATTAAATTCAGCTAGATGAGCTTGGTTTGGTCAGTTTGAGCAACGTAGGTGGGGGTCGGGACCAAGTCGGTTGAACCCAAATCGACCTAGGTCGGCCAGAGTTGAGACCTAGGTTGGGTCAGAGTCGGCCAAGGTTGCAATAAAAAATAAAAAAAATAAAAATATCCACTGATCGGGGTTGGGACCGAGTCGGGCAATCCAAAAACCGACCAAGACAAACTTAGGTCGCGGCCCCACATTCCATGAGTTTGAGGACCTTAGAAATCGATCCAAGCTTGATAAAAATCGAATAAGGAACAATAAAAATATTACTGTACCATTGATTAAAATGGTAATTTACATAATTTGTATGATAACATAATATTTATATTAATTATAACTTCAGATGAGTACATACAGGCATATGGATGTAATTAATTATTCTAAGTATTTGGTAAAATTTAGGTCTCATACCGAACCCAATTCAACCAAACCATGATTAATTCGGTCACAGGACCCTTTTATTTGATTTGTTTTTGAGAAAAAAATCGCCAAATTGAACTTCTTTTTATCTTAAAAATGACCTTTCTCCATTTGCTTCAAATGCTCGAATAATTTGCAAATAAAACAACAGATACAAGGTTTCTGGGTAAAAGCTGACAACTAAATGCAGAAGAATACGAACAAAGGGGGAGGGGTGGAAATTGTTGGGAATTTCCATCTAGGAAGCAGCTTTGCTCTCCTCAGCAGCTGCTTCAAATGTTTCTCCAGGGACCAGATCTGGCACATCGTCGTCTTCCTCTTGTTGAGCAGCAGCTACGTACACACCACCATCAGCAGAAACTCTCTTTTGGAATTGTTCCGCAAGCTTTCTTAGGTTGTCAAGGTTATCAGGTCCTACGAGGGAAAAAAAGAAAAGAATGTGGGAAGAGTTTCAGAGACCAGACGAAAATGGAAAGAACGCAAGAAATTGGATGTATTTTGCTGGATGAAGATGAACAAGATTATGTCAAGAATGTGACAGAGTTCATTGATAGTATATAGTATATACACTTGGTTCTCACAATACATACAGAAGCTAGGAATTACAAGATAAAACAGGGCCGAAGGACAGGATTAAATACCAAGTTTTGGTTGATGATTCCAGGAAGCACGTCCTGAAGCTCTGCCAAAATCAGGAAAAGATGGTGAACAAAAGAAAGGTTGTCCACAAAGAAAATGCCTCGATCGACAATGGGTGCAATTAGCAAAAATAATCAATGAGTTATGGGTCGACAAGCTTGAAGGAATTAGCTCAGCATGCAAAGAAAGATAATTAAAAACATATATGTTTGTCTCGTCTGAATACCGAAATGAATAGGACACGAAGGTGGAGTAGTGCGAGGGAAGTACTTTTTGTCATAGGAGAACCACTGACTACCCAAGTGTTGGCAGCTATTGAAGCTTGAACTGAATAATAGACAAGTTAGTCAGACAGAAGCAAATATAGAAATAACGCAGCCCTTTGTCCACTGGCTGACCTAACAGCGCTTACCCTTGGGATTTAAAAACTGGATTACATTGTCATCCTTGAAAATGTTCACTTCTTCTATTGATGGGATCGTATTCACACCAACTCTTTTCAAAGTGCTTTGAAGCCGTTTGTCATCTGTTGTCATTGTCTTGTGAACTGCCTTTTTCTTTCTGATCAAAATAGATGAATATGATGATTGGTGAACACCGTTGAAAGGTAGAGCAAATAAAAGGTTCAACAGGCAGACCTCAAAAGTCAGATAAGAGATTATGGAAACATGTTATAATAAAGACCAACCACGGACCACTTTGGGGTCATATGTGTGAAACCTCGAAAATTTATTTAAAAAAAAACTCATTGTTTGAAATTTGAATTTGGAATCGGTGTGATGTGATTTGGAAAGTTTGAAAAATTTGTTGAAGATATGTATACCTAACCTCAAAATTTGAGATTGAAATCAAATTTGGAAATTCGTTCGTGTATGTGTATGTATTTCGAAACATGTATATATGAAAATTGAAAAAATTGAGTATTTCAAAAAGTTTTGAAAATACATTTTTGATTTGAGTTTTAAACATGAAAAAGATTTTGATTTTTAAAGAATAATTTTCCAGAAAATCTCATCCAAAATTTATTCGTCAAATTTCGGTTTTACAACTATGAAAATATCGATATTCCATAGAAGTATAACTAATCCGACGATATACATAAAAAAATTTAAGTTCGAGGTTGGGTTCTTTGAAAATTCGTTTTGACCTCTCCCCATCGGGTGGTGCGAAGACCCGATGTTAATTATATCGAAAACATTCGAATACCCTTGATTCGCCGCCATAGCAATTTCGAAACGATAGCATACATCCACAAATGAACATGATAAGAGCAACGGCTCCATACCTTCGATGGAATGCAAACCTTTTATATTTAAAATTGAATTTGATTTGATTTGATTTAAAACTTTGATTTAATTGATTTGTTACTTAATACCTTTTGTGGTTGATTTAAGATTTGATTAAATGTTTAAATTAAAGTTATTTTGATTTATTTTTAAAATTGTTAAAATTGTTTAATTCAAATGTTATACAATTATTTGGAGATGTTAAGATTAAAAATCTTAAGTAATATTTGTTTGTTTTGTTTATTATTATTGTTTATCGATTATGATTACATGTGTTTTTGTTATTTAATTGAATTCATCAATTAATTAGTTTAAGAGATTTGATTGTTTAATATTTTGATTGATTTAAAGGTGTAAAAATTAGTTTTAACTTAATTAGGTATGTTTTGTATATCTTCTTATTTAATTTTTGATTAAATTGGTATTAAGTCTTAATAGGTGTTTTATGTTTATAAAATTTATTATGTTTTGTATTATGTGCTGTTTTTGTTTGTTTAACTTTAAAATTATCTTAAAATTAATTTTAATTTATGAAAGTTATGATTTTATTGTTATGATTTTAATATAATCTTTCTTTAAATTACTCTTTTCTTGTTTGCATTCCATACAACTTATGGAGCTATTTTAACTCCCATTGACATCAAAAATACATACACCATGTAATTTTCATTAATTGAAAAAATGTACAACTTACAAATATGATGAATATAAAATGATATCATGATTACAATGAATCAAATCGGTTTGAATCCATTGAACCTTTGATAGGCATTATGGAATGGATCACATCGATAATAGAAATAACACACCGACCTTTGGCTAAGGTTTATGGGTGTTATTTATCGATATAATCACTATCATATCGGTTTTATATTTTGGCAATCATGCATATATGCATATACATTTAGCCATCATATAAAATTGATATAATAATCTCTTGATGGGAAAATTGATATAGCATTGGGGTCATTTTATTTTGACCTTTATATGCTGATCAAAAATTATTTATTTTTGATTCTTTTAAATTATGCCGAAGCGTAGAGCGTGCCCGATTGGACCGGCCCCCAATTAACCTCGATTGTTTGATTATTTTTCCAAAGACGTAGGGCGTGCCCGATTGGACTGGCCCCCAATTAGTCTTGGATCGATTTATTATTTAAGTTTAAATTTGAGACGAAGAGCGTGTCCGATTGGACCGGCCCCCAATTAGTCTCAAATCGATTTGATCGTGAATTTTATTTGATTTATCAAACAATCATCTTATCTCAATGAACAGAACGCTGCTGTCATCCATTTCGTCAACTCTCCCTCCCCCCCTTTTTTTAAAGGAGATAGGTAAACAAACAAAAGACAACATGGTTAAATCGAGAGACATTGGCTAAGCTTGAACGGAGGGGACCGGTTGGGTTTGAGGGGGTTCGGCTTGAAAGGTTTTTTTTTTTATTGCGGGAGCATGTCCAAACGAAGGAAGGATGAACCGGGTGATTTCTTTGCGGTTAAGTGTAACAGGGAAATAGCAAGAGAAGAAACAGAGTGCACAGCGACGGTGAACGGGAGAAAAAAAGGGGCTGCGGCTGCGTGCAGACGGAGAGGAGAGAGACGCGCGGCTGTGGGCGGCTGCAAGTCGACGGACGGAGAGAGGAGAGGGGCGCGCGGCTGTGGGCGGCTGCGGCTGACAGAGGAGAAGAAGGGAGGCGCGCGGTTGCTGCGGAGGCGCACAGACGGAGATGAGGAGCGCGCGGGAGGCGCTCGCCAACCCGGCTACACCCGCTCGGAGAGAGAGGGGCGTGAGAGGCGCGCTACTGTGGGGCTGCGCGCGGCGGACAGAGAGAGAGAGAGGGAGAGAGGGCTGTGGGCGACGGCGACAGAAGAGGAGAGGGAGGCGACGCTACGCGCGGACGCGGCTGCGGGACGACGAACAGGGGGCGCATGAGTGTAATCGCGGACAGACAGAGAGAGGGAGAGAGACGCAGGGGAGGCTGCGCTTGGCCGAGAGGGCGTCCGGCAGAGAGAGACAGGAACGCGCGCGGCGACGCTGAACAGGGGGCGTGCGGGCGGACAGAGAGAAGCGGCGCGGCTGTGACAGAAGGGGAGGAGGTGCATCCGGCGGCGACCGCTAAGGGGTGCGACGACCGCACGATGCTCGTGTGGCCGGGAGACGTCTGGCGTCGGTGAACAGGAGGAGAGGGAGGTGCGCTGGACGACAGAAGAGGAGAGGGAGGAGGTGCATTCGGCGACGGCGGAGGTGCAGACGGAGAGAGAGAGAGACGCAGCGACGGCGGAGGGAGCCGGAGACGATCACCATCCACCCCGGTAAACCTTACCTCTCCTCCTTCTTCTTCTCTTCCTTTTTCCTCTGCCGTAGAATCGAACCCCCTCCTGTATGCGTCCAATCCCCCCTGCTATATGCTGCCACCATCTCCTTATCTTGCGGCGGCCATTGATCATCCGGGAGTAACGCCCTCCTCTGCCGTTATTGAGCTGACAATGTGCCTCATTGTTATGGGGGCTTCAATGCGCTTCCGTTACATCGTCTTCACCTCCTATGGGCCTTGTGCAGTAGGAGCATCCGATAGCGACAATTACGTCTGGCTTTTAATTTGCTTATCCATGCCATTTAGAATATTCCCTCCTTGAAAGGAGCTTCGGTAAACATCGATACTGTCGGGACATCGCTGTAACCTTCTCGGTTCCCTTCCGTCGACACGTCAGAATATCGTACGAGAGCTTTGACACTCTTCGTACGAACCTCGTCGTCATTTGGACTTGTTGACGAGGTGTCGTTTGTGACAAATTCGGAGGACGTATGTAAACGTTATGTGTTTGTCGGCTAAATTGTAGCGTCTTGTCCACTTTTTCTTATTTTGTGATTTTTTTCCAGCATTTTTAGGCGTCAACGATATGCCAAACAAATCTGCGAGAAGATTTCTTATAAGAGCACTTCAGAATGAAATTTTCAATTAAGAAACAAAAACACTAAAGGTGCCGACGAAGGTGCTCTATCATAATATTATATAACATCTCAATTTAAATATTTTTAAATTAAGAAAGATGATGACTATATCATAATATTATATAAAACACCAAAGTACACGATAAAGCTGGTATCGATCAATTACGACACAACGGTAACATAACAATAACAATAAGCAGATAATAATTAAGTACTAGAAGCATAATATTTGCCTAGCTGAATAAGTTACATAGGTCAAGGAAAAAAACTGACTAGCTAAAATGAGTAGTTTATAAGAACTTCCATCGGTTCAAGGCATTTGGATTGCAGAGTCTGACTATGCAACACCCACACAACACTTTGCATGATGCTTAGGTCAGCACCTTGCCCACCTGAAGAAGGTGCCTCAATGTGAGGCTAGCTGTTGGGCACCATGATGTATAGGTGAGTGCCTTGATAAATATGACATGTACAATTATAGATGCAAGAGTCATCTATCAACTGAGTTATGATCATGGGAATATTTTTTTACTGGAAAGGAATATATAATCAAAGAAAAACCTGCGCATGCTGCCTTTCCCCCCTGTGCGGACAGCACCAGCCATCTTCACGAGTTTCTCTCGATTCATCTGATGCATTTAGAAGAATTAATACAAAGAGATAAGTTTTTAATAACACCGTACGTGTCGTCTTCATTGAATCCATGCACAGAGATTGAATAAAAAATATCAACCCACAAGAAGAATTTTTTGCTTAGTAATGTTTAACAGAAGTGATAATAGAGAATATTTCAATTGCTAACGATCGAATTCGATAAAAGTAGGAGAACTAAGATTTTGAAAATTGAATTTAAATTGAGTCATGAACAACAAAAGATTTTATAACTCAAGAGAACTTGAGTTTTTATCCGTAAGTTCTCAGGTTGTGCATTTCCCAGGTTGATGATGAGCATGAATATCACTCAGAACTCGGTTTTAGCGAGAAATAATGCATAGTCTGAGAATCTGTTTTGGGAGACAGGGACATCCCATCCTACTTGTAAAAGAGGACTGGGACATCATCATGATTGAAACCCATGGTTTGAATGCAATGACTGGATATGTGGCATGCATTATAACAAAATAATATGATCTAATCAGCAATAAATAGTTTACAGATTCCTCAGCTGTATACAACAAAATCTATGTAAGATATTCTACCTTCAAGTAAAGCAAATATACCAATACCACCACCTCCCTGAAATATTAACTTGAAAAAAATTCACCACAGACTCAAGTCACCAGCCTTGATCCAAATTCCCGACTACAAAGAAATTAAATGTCCATTTTTATTGGGAAAGACGGCCAATGGAATTACAACTAAATGGTAAAATATAGATGCTTCACATTTAATATTCCAAGACATAACTTAGCTGCAATAATGCACAAGATCATGCCTGCAGATGTCCACAGCTGAAGGGACATGATTACCAAGGCATGTGGAGGTCGTGAGCATAAGTTAGAGGTGGCACCAGAGAGGAGAGCTGCCTAGTGTAGTAACCACTGACGTTGCATGATGTGATGGCATTTGGTTCAGGGTGATAGAAGAGTAGATTGCGTGCAGAGAATGCATTGTAATCCCACCTGAAAAGGAATCACTGACTCAGAGAAACATATAACAATAAATACTGCTGGCTTCCACATTCTCTTCTTGTTCTTTCATCTCCGTAATCTTTTCACTAACATCTGAACCAATGTGATTCTGCTCAAATCAGCAACCTAAAAATACTATTGTCCTCATCCTCAAGTCCGCGTATCAGGGAGCGCTAAAGAAAATTTTTTTTGACAGTAATACGCAGAGCATTTGAAGATATAGATGGGGTTGACCATTAATTTGTAAAATCACACCTACCCCCAGAGCATTATCATTCTTGCGAGTCCTGAAGCAGAAGTATATCAACGACATCGGGAGGAGGCTCCAGGCATTTCTACATGGGCAAAACTCTGGGTTCAAAAACCAAAACAAGTGGTTTATCGCACGAAACATAACAAGGAGTTGCATTCATAGAAGCGAGAAATCAGGGATTATCTACATCTTCCACCCCCTCGTAGCATTTCCACGCCCAACGCAACACAAGCGACAAGGCCCCAGATGATGTCCTTACAGTGCACCGGAAATTCCATAAAGATTTCTGTACGCCTGGAACAAGAAAACGGAGGACGAAGCAGAGCAGGAGACGGGTACCGTCGTCTTCAGGAACCGAGAAGTACATTCATCGTTAAGCTCGCACGGACTCATCAATCGACTCGGGACCCCGAAAACGAAGATCAGCGAAGCAGAAAACATGAGACCTTGGTGAGGACGGAGCTCGCGAGCGGTGCCGACTGCCGAATCCCGCCCTCCCCCCTCGGCGCCGGCGGCAAAGACAGCAGCTTTCCAGAACACACGACCAAGCAGACCGGAGGAAGAAGGCAGGGAGGGATCTCGTTCCAGTGACGTACGCATCGACATCCACGTTCTGCCTACGCTGCACGTACAAGAGCCCGCCGACCGTTTGTCACGGGGGAAGCGGACTCGGGACCCGCGGCCGGTTCTTGAACTGCACGGCCATCGGTGCATACCGAAATGTATCCGATGGGGGCCATTTAAGCCCTGGGGTACCGTTAGATGGTGGAAAACTCTGATCCGGCTCAACGCAATTTTCTTTGTTATTGTATGTTTTATTATTGCCAAATTTAACCAAAAGTAATTCTTATTAAATATAATAATAAAGGATTAATAATAACTTAAATTAAAAATATATTTTAATGAATAAGATGCTGTTTTGGATAAATTTGTGTCTTGAAACTTTAGGTATGTTTGTTTGGTCTATTCTAACCTTTGTGGTATCATGTTAAACTTAGACGAGTACGTAGCTCGAAATTATAGTGAATAAAAATTATATTAAGATCATATATTTTGTTACATTAACAAGGTTGAGAAAAAATAAAACTCAGTTTATTAATCAGTCAATTTTGGACAAACTTTTCTCAACTCAACGTGTTCCTTCATAACTCGATTAAATATTTGATTGAAAATAAATTATATGTATTAATAATTATAAAGCACCGTTTAAATATATAAAAATGAATTAAAATAAATTTGGGTTTGAATCTAAATTACTTGAATCAAATCTTATGAGTTAAAACATAAATTTCACAGAAGATGAGTTCGATCGATACATTAAGGGTTTACAAAACCCCGTCGCCAATACATTAAGGGTTTACAAAACCCCGTCGGCACCTTCCCTCTTCCCCCCCCGCTTGCTCTCGACGCACCGCCGCCGCCCCGCTTGCTCTCGACGCACCGCCGCCGCCCGCCCGCCGCTACCGCCCCGCCCGGCCCGCGCGCCGCCCGCCGCCCGCGCCGGCTGCCCGTTGCCCGCCGCCCGCCCGCGCGCCCGCCGCCGCCCGCTGCCGCCCGCCGCGCGCGCCGCCGCCGCCGCTGCGCTGCCGCCGCCCGCGGCTCGCTTCCTTGCGCCGCCGCCGCCGCCGCCGCCGCCGCCTTGTTGCGCCGCCGCGCCGCGTGCCGGCGCCCTCCTCTCGCTACATCCGTCCGGCCATTATCCTCCAAGGTATATTTTAAGTGAAATTAGTTTATTCATTAGTTTCTATTTGAATTTTTTAAGTAGTCTTATGAAAAGTGGATGTTTATTGATAAATCTTTCATTTCATATCGGCTAGGGTTAGTTGTGTGGTCAATCATATCGAATGAAACCGGACCGAACCGTTTGAATCGAATTGTTTAAAACATTACATTATTATTAAGAAAAATAATATGTATATAGTTTGATTCGGTTTGATAAGTTATCTATTTGGTTTTTTGAACCAAATCGAACCGATAACTTTTTATCGATTTAGTTCGGTTCGGCACCTCCCCAAACCGAACCGAACCGGTAAACTAGTTGACCCAATTTGTCAAAATTTGACCCACTTTATTTACATATTATGTTACATTTAAATATATATATACATATATTACATCAATTGTAAATATATATTATTATAAATACATATTATGTTACATATTATTACGTAGTTGGATTTTTCTTTAACAAGAGTAGAAGATAAAAAATTTATAAGAATTTTTTAATGAAACTCAATGTCATTAATATGTTTATCTTATGACGGCTTTAATTCTTATTTCAGGTAGTTTCAAACGACATTCTCGTTCGAGACTTTCTTCTCTTGGAGGTGGTTTGGTTTGTGTTTATTTTGTTTCGAGACTTTCTTATCTCATTGTTTATTTTTGTGCATATATATCTTTATTTATATTAACACATGACGATGAGCTTAGATAAGTCTTGGATAGATATTCCTAACGATTAAGTCCTAGGTATCTTCAAGGAGTAGAAGAATTTTTAGATTATGCTTACGATGAATGTAGGACTCGATTTAGACATGGATTAGACAAAACTTTGATTCAATGTCCATGTAGACGGTGTTGTAACACATTTACTTTAAAAAGAGATGTAGTTAAAGAACATCTAATATGTGATGGCATATGGTCCAATTATCGAACGTGGATAAGTCACGGAGAAATTGAACCTAGTTTAAGTATCGATAATGAAGTTCGATTAGATGAAGCACAACTTGAGAATTTAAATGACGATGTAATAGAAATGCTTGAAGACATTCAAAATATTCAAGGACCATCTATTCATCATGAAGGTGAACCAAGTATAGAAACACACAAGCATTTCTTGCTATTAAGAGATGCAGAAACACCACTATATGAAGGATGCACAGAAATATCTAAGTTAAAATTTATTTTAAAGTTGATTCAATTGAAGTCAGTAAATGGTTTGACTGGAAAATGCATGAGTAGTATATTGTCTATATTTAATGATGTATTAGTGAAGGATGCAAGTGTTCCTAACACTTGGTATGAACTTAAGAAGATTGTTAAGGACTTAGGACTTAGTTATGAAAAGATAGATGCATGTAAGAACGATTGTGTTCTCTTTTGGAAAGAGAATGCACATAGAATTAGTTGTCCACATTGTGAGTCTCCGAGATACAAAAATGATCAACAACATAAGAGTAAGAAGGTGGCATGGAAGATATTACACTACTTCCCTTTAAAAGATAGGTTGCGGCGTTTGTTTATATCAACAAACACCGCTAGGTGGATGTCATGGCATAGTGAGCAACGTTCGTATATATCGAGAGGTGAAATGCGTCATCCAATAGACTTCCCGCTTGGAAAAGAGTGAATGAACTTTATCCGGATTTTGCATCATAAAAACGCAACATTCGGCTTGGATTGGCCGCCGATGGTTTTAACCCATTTGGCAACATGTCTTCAAAGTATAGTGTGTGGCCTATAGTTACATTGGTTTATAACTTACCACCATGGATGTGTATGAAAGCGGCTAACACGATGATTTCATGTCTAATACCGGGTCCAAGAGCCCCGGAAATGATATCGATGTATACTTACAGCCGTTGGTGGAAGAGTTAAGAAATTTGTGGGAGATCGGATTGGAGACATATGATGTTTTAGCGAAAGAGACTTTTCTATCGAGAGCTATATTGTTGGGTACCATAAACGATTTTCTCGGTTATGCCAACCTTTCCTACGGAGTACTAAGGGAAAATTAGCATGTCCGATATGTAATGAAGAAACAAATTCGGTTCGACTAGTTCATAGTCGAAAACAATGTTATTTAGGACATCGGCGATTCTTACCCATATCACATCGGTGGAGAAAGAATCATTACGTACATCTATTTGATGGTCGCCGGTGTGAGAGGGGTACACCAAAGATACTAACCGGACATGAGATGTGGAGACAACAACAGGAGATTGACCCCGTAAGATTCGGAAAAACATTTAAGAAAGATTTGGAGAGCTTGAGAAAGAATTTGACAAAAAATAAGAACTGAAGAAAAGAAGTATCTTCTTTGAAAGAGCGCCATATTGGGCATCGCCGATTGTCCGACATCATTTAGACGTGATGCACATCGAGAAGAATGTGTGTGACAATATTTTAGATATGTTCAACCTATCCGGATCGGATAAAGACAACTCGAACTCTAGAAAAGACTTGGTAGAGTTAGGAATTCGTCCGCAGTTACATCCATACGAGAGTTCATCTAGGTTTCCGGATGCTATCTATAAGCCGAGTAACGCACAAAAGACTCGCATACTCGAATTTGTAAAGAGCATTCGAGTGCCGGATGGGTATTCATCAAATTTGAGTAGGTGCGTAGATCTAAGTAGTAGGATCATTAGTGGATTAAAAAGTCATGATTGTCATGTAATGATGCAAGTGATTATTCCTCTTGCTTTTCAAGGGATCGTACCAAAGGACGTACTCAAGCCCATTGTAAAGTTATGTCAGTATTTTAAAGTAATTTGTGCTAAGGTTTTAGATACTAGTATTTTAAGGGATTGGGAATCAAAGATTGCAATCACAATGTGTAAGTTAGAGCAAATCTTTCCACCGTCATTTTTTGATATTATGGTTCACCTTGTTGTGCATTTGGCTTACGAAGCTAGGATATCCGGACCAGTTCAATACCGGTGGATGTATCCGATTGAAAGATATTTAAAGAAATTGAAAGATTATGTTGGCAACAAGGCGAGAGGTGAAGGTTCCATTGTCCAGGGCTTGGTGGGAGAGGAGTGCGCGCAGTTTATTTCTTTGTACATGGGACATGAAAATGAAGATGAGCGAGATCGGAACTACGATGGTGGTCCCTATGACGATGATCGTGAGCGGGGTTCAATGTTTAAGGCGATTGGACGTCCGTTGAGATGCACTCGTGTACCTAGAATGTTGACGGAAAGAGAACAAGCTTTAATCCACTCATATGTGTTAAATCAAATTGAAGATATCGAGGATTTTCGTCAAAAATATAATGATGCTCTTATTAACGGAGGTAGGAATGAGTGTAGTTTTTCGGTTTGGTTTAGAGCACACGTTACAGAATTAAGGAACACAGGTCTTCTAGATACGGTAGGGATCTAGAGATTTTATCACTTGGTCCATCCCGTTTTGCTTCTTCATTATCCGGGTATATTTGCAATGGGTTTAGATTTCGGACAATGAATTCGGATTCAACCAAGGCCACTCAACTATGGGGGGTCATTGTAACTTCGTAACTTCCATCCGGTTGTGATGGATATTATGGACGAATTTTAGATATAGTAGAGGTATCGTTTGATAGGAATAGTCGTTTAGTATTGTTTGAATGTCAATGGTGGGATGTGTACAATAAGGACAGAGGATTTAAGATTAATGAGTATGGATTTATTTCATTGAATACACAAAGGCAATTGGGGACAGATGAACCGTTTGCACTTGCAAATCAAGTCGAACAAGGTTTTTATGTGGAACACAACATGAGTAAGGGATGGATGATACCAAGAAGTCACTTCCACGTAACTACTACAACTTATCGGAAGGAAGCGATGATGAAGTAGAACCATATCAAGATGAACTTGTGAGCGTACCCGTCGCATTTGGTGTAGCCGATGAAGATGTACAACTACAAACAACCTATCAGATAGAAGTGGAAATGTGATTGTCCGAAAAATAGCCGGTTAGCTTGGAAAATAGCATAACACCCCACCCCGAGGCCGGTTAGCTTGGAAAAATGCATAACACCCCACCCCGAGGCCGGTTTGCCCGATCGAAGCCGGAATTCCGGCTTGGATCGGGCAAACCGGCCGGTTAGCTTGGAAAAATGCATAACACCCCACCCCGAGGCCGGTTTGCCCGATCCAAGCCGGAATCCGGCTTGGATCGGGCAAACCGGCCGGTTAGCTTGGAAAAATGCATAACACCCCACCCCGAGGCCGGTTTGCCCGATCGAAGCCGGATTCCGGCTTGGATCGGGCAAACCGGCCGGTTAGCTTGGAAAAATGCATAACACCCCACCCCGAGGCCGGTTTGCCCGATCGAAGCCGGAATCCGGCTTGGATTGGGCAAACCGGCCGGTTAGCTTGGAAAAATGCATAACACCCCACCCCGAGGCCGGTTTGCCCGATCGAAGCCGGATTCCGGCTTGGATCGGGCAAACCGGCCGGTTAGCTTGGAAAAATGCATAACACCCCACCCCGAGGCCGGTTTGCCCGATCGAAGCCGGAATCCGGCTTGGATCGGGCAAACCGGCCGGTTAGCTTGGAAAAATGCATAACACCCCACCCCGAGGCCGGTTTGCCCGATCGAAGCCGGATTCCGGCTTGGGTCGGGCAAACCCGCCGGGTAGCTTGGAAAATGCATAACACCCCACCCAGCCGGTTTGCCCGATCGGCCGGAATCCGGCTTGGATCGGGCAAACCGGCCGTTAGCTTGGAAAAATGCACAACACCCCACCCGAGGCCGGTTTGCCCGATCGAAGCCGGATTCCGGCTTGGATCAGGCAAACCGGCCGGTTAGCTTGGAAAATGCACAACACCCCACCGAGGCCGGTTTGCCCGATCCAAGCCGGAATCCGGCTTGGATCGGGCAAACCGGCCGGTTAGCTTGGAAAAATGCATAACACCCCACCCCGAGGCCGGTTTGCCCGATCGAAGCCGGATTCCGGCTTGGATCGGGCAAACCGGCCGGTTAGCTTGGGAAAATGCACAACACCCCACCCCGAGGCCGGATTGCCCGATCGAAGCCGGATTCCGGCTTGGATCGGGCAAACCGGCCGGTTAGCTTGGAAAAATGCATAACACCCCACTGAGGCCGGTTTGCCCGATCGAAGCCGGAATCCGGCTTGGATCGGCAAACCGCCGGTTAGCTTGGAAAATGCACAACACCCCACCCGAGGCCGGTTTGCCCCCGGATTCCGGCTTGGATCGGGCAAACCGGCCGGTTAGCTTGGAAAAATGCATAACACCCCACCCCGAGGCCGGTTTGCCCGATCGAAGCCGGATTCCGACTTGGATCGGGCAAACCGGCCGGTTAGCTTGGAAAAATGCATAACACCCAACCCCGAGGCCGGTTTGCCCGATCGAAGCCGGATTCCGGCTGTGATCAGGCAAACCGGCCGTTTAGCTTTGAAAAATGCATAACACCCCACCCCGAGGCCGGTTTGCCCGATCGAAGCCGGAATCCGGCTTGGATCGGGCAAACCGGCCGGTTAGCTTGGAAAAATGCATAACACCCCACCCCGAGGCCGGTTTGCCCGATTGAAGCCGGATTCCGGCTTGGATCGGGCAAACCGGCCGGTTAGCTTGGAAAAATGCATAACACCCCACCCCGAGGCCGGATTGCCCGATCGAAGCCGGATTCCGGCTTGGATCGGGCAAACCAGCCGGATAGCTTGGAAAAATGCATAACACCCCACCCCGAGGCCGGTTTGCCCGATCGAAGCCGGATTCCGGCTTGGATCGGGCAAACCGGCCGGTTAGCTTGGAAAAATGCATAACACCACTTCGAGGCGGTTTGCCCGATCGTCCGGAATCCGGCTTGGATCGGGCAAACCGGCCGGTTAGCTTGGAAAATGCACAACACCCCACCCCGAGGCCGGTTTGCCCGATCGAAGCCGGATTCCGGCTTGGATCGGGCAAACCGGCCGGATAGCTTGGAAAAATGCATAACACCCCACCCCGAGGGCGGTTTGCCCGATCGAAGCCGGATTCCCGCTTGGATCGGAAAAAACAGGCCGGTTAGCTTGGAAAAAAGCATAACACCCCACCCCCAGGCCCCTTTGCCCGAGCGAAGCCGGAATCCCGCTTGGATCGGGCAAACCGGCCGGTTAGCTTGGAAAATGCAAACCACCCCACCCCGAGGCCGGTTTGCCCGATCCCGGCTTGGATCGGGCAAACCGCCCGGTTAGCTAGGTAAAATGCATAACACCCCACCCCGAGGCCGGTTTGCCCGATCGAAGCCGGAATCCGACATGGATTGGGAAAACCGGCCGGTTAGCTTGGAAAAATGCATAACATCCGATCTCGATGCCGGTTTGCCCGAGCGAAGCCGGAATCCGACTTGATCGGGCAAACCGGCCGGTTAGCTTGGAAAAATAGCATAACACCCCACCCGAGGCGGTTTGCCCGATCGGCCGGAATCCGGCTTGGATCGGGCAAACCGCCGCGGTTAGCTTGGAAAATGCATAACACCCCACCCGAGGCGGTTTGCCCGATCGAAGCCGGATTCCGGCTTGGATCGGCAAACCGCCGGTTAGCTTGGAAAATGCATAACACCCCACTGAGGCCGGTTTGCCCGATCGAAGCCGAAATCCGGCTTGGATCGGGCAAACCGGCCGGTTAGCTTGGAAAATGCATAACACCCCACCGAGGCCGGTTTGCCCGATCGGCCGGATTCCGGCTTGATCAGGCAAACCGCCGTTAGCTGGAAAAATGCACAACACCCCACCCGAGGCCGGTTTGCCGATCGGCCGGAATCCGGCTTGGATCGGCAAACCGGTCGGTTAGCTTGGAAAAATGCATAACACCCCACCCCGAGGCCGGTTTGCCCGATCGAAGCCGGATTCCGGCTTGGATCGGGCAAACCGGCCGGTTAGCTTGGAAAAATGCATAACACCCCACCCCGAGGCTGGTTTGCCCGATCGAAGCCGGATTCCGGCTTGGATCGGGCAAACCGGCCGGTTAGCTTGGAAAAATGCATAACACCCCACCCCGAGGCCGGCTTGCCCGATCGAAGCCGGATTCCGGCTTGGATCGGGGCGGAATCCGGCTTGGATCGGGCAAACCGGCCGGTTAGCTTGGAAAAATAGCATAACACCCCACACCGAGCCCGGTTTGCCCGATCGAAGCCGGATTCCGGCTTGGATCGGGCAAACCGGCCGGTTAGCTTGGAAAAATGCATAACACCCCACCCCGAGGCCGGTTTGCCCGATCGAAGCCGGGATCCGGCTTGGGTCGGGCAAACCGGCCGGTTGGGTTGGAAAAATGGATAACACCCCACGACGAGGCCGGTTTGCCCGATCGAAGCCGGAATCCGGCTTGGATCGGGCAAACCGGCCGGTTAGCTTGGAAAAATGCATAACACCCCACCCCGAGGCCGGTTTGCCCGATCGAAGCCGGATTCCGGCTTGGATCGGGCAAACCAGCCGGTTAGCTTGAAAAATGCATAACACCCCACCCCGAAAAATGCATAACACCCCACCCCGAGGCCGGTTTGCTTGGAAAAATAGCATAACACCCCACCCCGAGGCCGGTTTGCCCGATCGAAGCCGGAATCCGGCTTGGATCGGGCAAACCGGCCGGTTAGCTTGGAAAAATGCATAACACCCCACCCCGAGGCCGGTTTGCCCGATCGAAGCCGGATTCCGGCTTGGATCGGGCAAACCGGCCGGTTAGCTTGGAAAAATGCATAACACCCCACCCCGAGGCCGGTTTGCCC
Organism: Cryptocoryne crispatula var. balansae; assembly: GCA_036172225.1. Taxonomy (NCBI): domain Eukaryota; kingdom Viridiplantae; phylum Streptophyta; class Magnoliopsida; order Alismatales; family Araceae; genus Cryptocoryne; species Cryptocoryne crispatula. The sequence continues at coordinate 34,009,644 of CM069935.1, forward strand.
GATCGAAGCCGGAATCCGGCTTGGATCGGGCAAACCGGCCGGTTAGCTTGGAAAAATGCATAACACCCCACCCCGAGGCCGGTTTGCCCGATCGATGCCGGAATCCGGCTTGGATCGGGCAAACCGGCCGGTTAGCTTGGAAAAATGCATAACACCCCACCCCGAGGCCGGTTTGCCCGATCGAAGCCGGAATCCGGCTTGGATCGGGCAAACCGGCCGGTTAGCTTGGAAAAATGTATAACACACCACACCGAGGCCGGATTGCAATTTTAAAGATTATATTGCAGATGAAGAAATTTAGCAAGAGTCGACGTACATCGAGGAGTGGGACAGCCGGTGGATCCACCGATCAGGCCGGTGGTTCTCAGGGCCCATCTCAACCTACCTAGGATGCGATGCCATCAGTGGACCATCCCGGGCGGTTGACACTCGCCCTACTACGGCGACGCCCCTACAGACCGTCCATCTTCTTCCGCCTCCGGTAAATATCAATTTTTTATATTTTGTAGATTTATAAATATCAATTTTTAAATGTGTTAAAATTTTTGGCATGCGGCTACGATTGCTAGACGTGGGAGAGGTCCCGCAAAGGCGTATAATGTGCGGACATTAGCGCACGGGGAGACATTGAACGTCCGGGTCATTGGAGGATCGGGTGTAGGCCCGAATGGCCAGGAGTTCACCTCATATCTTGGAGTTTGCAACAGGTACATTGCAACTTATGGCAACAGGATTACATGACCCTTCCATATGACAAGAAGGAGGCGATATTTAGAGACCTCGAGGTAAATAAAAGTACTTGAGCTTATTTGTTTTTTTTCACTTTAAAATTACTAATCTATGTATTTTTCCTGTAGCAACATTTTACATTTGAGCGGTCACCATCCATAGATGCGGAAATTTTAAGGCATATGGGAGAGATGCAAAGAAAACAAAGGGGTCATCTTAAGAAGAAGGTAAAAATTTCATATTTATTTTTTTAGTAAACGATTATGTACTGTAACTAATACAATTTTGGCGTACAGCATTTTACAGGCCGGTCACTGGAGGAGGCACTTGTCGTTGTGCCTCCACAATGCGATCCGGACCAGTGGCGTCATATGTGTGAGATATGGCAGAGGGACGACAATAAGGTAAATAATTTATTTAATTTAAAAGTAATCCACATTTGATAACTCATTTTATTAGCTTGTCTTAACAAAATTAATGTGTTATGAACTTGTTTGTAGGCACTTAGCCAAAGAAATAAAACAAACAGGGCTAATTTGAGCATGCCTTATAGGCGAGGTAGAACCAACATTCATCAGCTGCAGATTGATTTTGTAAGTTTATAATTTTTTTTATTATTCACTATTGTATATCTCGATAATAGTACTAATGTGTTCATAATGTTTTCTCTTAACGGACAAACAAAGAAGGGCGTCGTCCTACCCGTCCCGCAGGTCTTCGAGATGACCCAAACGAAAGAGGCAGAGGATGGATCCCTCGTATGGTGCAACGAGGAAAGTCATCAAGTTATGGTACGCAATATGTTTGTTTGTATCAACATTAGACAATTTTTATTTCATATAACAACTGACTTTATATTTACATTATATAGGATGAGATGCGCCAGTTGATGAATGCCCCCGGTCGGAGGAATCGGATGCTCGGAATTCCGAGCGGCCATTCTCTCGCCGAGGATGCATTTATCACCGTGTTCGGCAGAGACAGCCGGGACGGATCCGATGTGGGGGAGAGGACGGACCCGCAACACCCGGTATGGTGTATGCGGTGGAGGTGCGAGTACCTCTGCGGGTCCGGGCTACCAAGTTGGTGGACAAAGTCGATGCTCAAGCTACACAAATCGAGAAACAAAACTCGATGATCGACTCGCTCCAACAACAACTGGACGCCCAACGTCAACAGTTTCAAGAGTCGATGACACGGCTAACACAAGAAATGTTAGCCTAATTAAACAGTAGGCTCCCACCTGCAGATCCGTCTAGTTCGAGGCCAACCCAAGGCTATAGAGGCGCACGGGGGGACGAGGAGGAGGAGGATGATGACGAGGACGCAGAAGACGATGAGCGTTCTTTTGGGGAGGATGAGTGAGAGAGTTTACTCTCTATTTTATTATTTCTTTGTATTTGAGATACTTGTTGTGTAATGATACGTTTTATAAATATGAATTTTTCTTATTAAAGAATGTCAGTGTTTATTATGTATGAATGAATGTTAATGGCTTTGATCGGGCAAACCGACAAATTATTTGTGTATACAGGTCTTGCTACGAGAATACAATTGATTGCAATGAAAATTTTTTTTTAAAAACTGTAAGTTATTTGCGACGGCTCCTAACAGCCGTCCCTAAACTTATTTTAAGCGACGGCTATTAATGTAATTGCGACGGCTCTTAGCCGTCGCAAAACCAGAAAATGCACCCCCGCGGGTGTCGCCGGGGCTGTAAATTGGGTATTAGCGACGGCTCTCAGCCGTCGCAAAACCAGAAAATACACCCCGCGGGGGTATTAGCGACGGCCCTAAGCCGTCGCAAAACCGTAAAATGCACCCCGGGGTGTCGCCGGGCTGTAAATTGAGTATTAGCGACGGCTCTCAGCCGTCGCAAAACCAGAAAATACACCCCGCGGGGATATTAGCGACGGCCCTAAGCCGTCGCAAAACCAGAAAATGCACCCCGGCGACATTCGCCGGGGCTGTAAATTGGGTATTAGCGACGGCGATAAGCCGTCGCTAATGTCTATTACGGGTTTAAATTTATTTGCGACGACTTAGTGCCGTCGCGAAAAACTTTATGAGGGACGGTTTCAGCCGTCGCTAATAACTTAATTGCGACGGCTTTGGTGGTCGCAATTAATACTAAAAGCGACGGCTTATATTGAGCCGTCGCCATTAAAATTGGCGACGGGCTTATTTGCGACAGTATTGCGACGGCGGAAGAGCCGTCGCTATTGCCTTATGGCGACGGCTTTTGTATTTTTAGCGACGGCGGTAAGCCGTCGCTAATGACTTTAATTCCTGTAGTGCATGTTAAACTTAGACGAGTACGTAGCTCGAAATTATAGTGAATAAAAATTAGATTTAGATCATATATTTTGTTACATTAACAAGGTTGAGAAAAAATAAAACTCAGTTTATTAATCAGTCAATTTTGGACAAACTTTTCTCAACTCAACGTGTTCCTTGATAACTCGATTAAATATTTGATTGAAAATAAATTATATGTATTAATAATTATAAAGCACCGTTTAAATATATCAAAATGAATAAAAATAAATTTGAGTTTGAATCTAAACTTGAATCAAATCTTATGAGTTAAAACATAAATTTCACAGATGAGTTCGATCGATTACAGCTCTTATAAACAAGATTATAGTAAGCTTGAACTTGACCATGGATTGGACTTCAGTGGAGTGTTCTTATTTGACAACTCATTAACTAATGAGTCGAAATTGATCAAGGGTTGAATTTACTAGTAAAAATCGAAACATGTGTAAAATAAATGAGTAGTATATATATATTGTTAACCATACTTGATTGATTCAAGCAAGACTTAACCTCCCAAAAAAATACTTAATGACCATGGCTCAAAAGAATCAAAGTATTTTAAGGGCGTTTGTGTAAAAAAAATAATAATCCCCAAAGTAGATATGCACTTAACTATACGAGCTAGCTAGGGGTTTTAAACCCAGATAATTAAGATTAAGCATAAAAAATGCACATGTAAATGACCTTAAGTGTATCTATATATATATATAGCTGTTGAAATATCGAGAAGAAACTCCTTTCGATGTTATATAGAATTAATGAGAAATAGGGATGTGTGCCCATAACAGTCGTATCTAAAATGAGAGGAGAATCAGCGTGCGTAATAAATAGCTAGAATTTTCTGATATTTTAGATCTCGTTAATTGGATCTTTAAGAGTCGTATCAATATTCTTTTTCTTTATTTCAAGCTTGCACTCAGCAGGTTAATTAATACGGTCATTATTGTTAATCTCTGTGTACGTCTTTTCGATCATTCATCAAAATATGTGTGTATATATACATAGACATATTCACTCACTGTGGTACGCCAAGCCAACACCCATCAGATCAGATATCGCCGCCGGCGTCGTCTTCTCGTCCTCGTCGTACGTACGTAGTGCTCCCCGGCCTTCGCCGCCGCCGTCTTCGTCCTCCTGGGAGTAATTATTCTCACCAGCTCCGGCGCCACCGCGAGGCAGTGAGTGCCATGGCTTCCGCCCTGGGGAGCGGGAACCTGTACAAGGTCCTGTCCCTGGAGTCGGAGAAGGCGAGCCCCCAGGAGATCAAGAAGGCGTACCGGAGCTTGGCCCGGCGGCTGCACCCCGACGTCTGCCCGCCGGAGAGCAAGGAGCGGAGCTCCCGGGCGATGGTGGCGGTGAACAGGGCCTACGAGACGCTGTCGGATCCCGTCCTGCGCCGGAGCCACGACGCCGAGCTGAGCGTGCGGAGGTCCGGCGGCGCCGCCGACGGCCGGCGGCGGGCGCCGGGCGGGACGTGGGAGGCGCAGCTCTCGGAGCTGGAGAGGAGATCCGCCCTCCGGATGATGCGGCGGCGAGACGGAGGCGCCGCCAGACCATGGTGAAGGGAGGCGCCGGAGAATATTGGTCGCTACAGGAAGACGGCTTCGACGTTAAATATTGAATCCCTGATATTTGGTACATCGTTAAATTCGAATATTTGAAAGGGAGACCGGATCGGTCTTTCCACGTAAATGTGAGAACATATGAAAATATTAAATATATTTGTACTCTAATTTTCGTGAGAGAGACCGATCAAATTCTTTCCAGAGGTCTCTTGCAAAGAAGGTGAGATCGGAAGTCAGGATCGAGTCGATTTGACTCCAAATAGACTCGGAGGGGTCGTCAAAAAAAAATTAATTATAAGGTCAAGAGCTTGGGGTTGAGACTGAATGATCAGCTCCAAAACTGACCAGGTCACGACGGAGTAACAACCTACCCGGCAAATCATGGTCTCCCGAGAGAATCTAATCTCTCTAAATCGATACTAGCGTAAAGTTTTTAATTTCATTACTATCTTTACTTACTGAAGTCTTATGATTATATATGGTGCGTTTGGTTGAACAGATTTATGTCGTGGACCAGCTTAATTACTTTTTTTTTTTACTTTAAAAAGTTATCAAGAGAACATCAGAATGAGATAAAAATATAGTTAAACATTTTTTATTTATACAGTTAATTAAACGTCTCGGCGAGAAATTAAGGCATATTAACTGTCTTCGTGCTCCCAGACAGTGATTATATATTTTCTCTCAGACATAACCGCTGTACTTTAAGAGAACACTGCTAATGGTGTATTAATTATTTATATGATATTTATGCAATTACGAATACTTGGATGTGTATATATGTATCGTATTTAAACAAAATCCATTCCTTAAAAAGTGATTTGCTTACGGTACAGTCACACAGCAATACTAATCCTTTATATATGAATCTGTTATATACGCTACACAGTACATACTAGAAAAATACATTTTTTATCGCCAAAAATATACTATATATCTATCAAGTTAAAATTTTGTTATTTTCAAGATAATAAAATAGCATCAATAATTAATTTTGCAAGTTCAGTCTTTTGATGATACGCGGATGCTTGCAGCTATTTATTTATCCCTGTGCAAGCAATATATCCAAGAAGCACGGCAAACATCTTTATCCCAACATTTACATCTCCTCCAAAATAAAAGTATATTCAGATAAAAATATACGGTGTTTATACACGCCTAATTTCTATACATTGGTGTGACAAAAATTGTATTAAAAACAAAGTGTCAACTTTTCAATAACAAAAAATTGAAACTTTCTTTTTTGTACACATGGTCGAGTGGTTTGAGAACATGCGCACCACAGTGCACCGTCGAATGTTCGAGCACCATCTCAAATGTTACCGGAGAATCTTCTCCCCGGGGGCAGATCTGACCCGAGGTCGAAGAGGGTCAAGCGACAGTCGAAACGATCGAGCTGACCGTTTGAACCTAGAAACGCTATCCCCTAGACAGGCGCCGTGCCAACCCACCCAAGGTGAGTCCACAACATAAAACTGTCACATTTGGAGAGATTGAATAAAATATTCATTAACAATATGCAAAAATGGGATCATAAAACAATTATTATTTTATCATAAAAATACATAAATATCGTTTTAATCATAGTTTAGTAGTTATAGATTGTATTCAAATACATAAATATCGTTTTTAAACATAATATTCAGTTCAAGGGAATTTGGTCAGATTTGGTTCAAACCATTTAATTAATGAAAACCACTGAGTTAGCCATGAAATTAATATTTAGAATTTTTCTGATCAGTCAAGACAAATAGGCACGTGAATCACGTGACAAGGCACGAGCGATTTCTTCGCTGCTTCGGAGAGAGCAGGTGACGAGGAGAAAGTCTTCTCTCTCATTCTTGGAACGACGTCTCTCACGCGTTTCTTAGGTGATAAGTTATTATTATTTTTATATAATAATGATGATAAATTATTAATTTTATTTTTATATGAGATGATAATACATTATGTTCCTGGTCGCCAAGGTATTGATAATGTCATCATCATCCAAGAAGTGAGAACTACTTTTAAAAGGATGAAGGGAAAGGTTGTGTTCTTTATGGCAAAATTGGATATTCACAAGGCCTATGATAAGCTTCGATGGGATTTTTTATATCATGTTCTACATAAACGGGGTTTCCCACTTGGTTTGATAAATCTTATTTTGTCTTGTTCTAAGACTGTTTCATATTCTCTTAATATTAATGGTCATATATCTGGAAAATTTTATCCTAAACGTGGTATCCGCCAAGGCTGCCCATTGTCGCCTTATCTCTATATTTTATGTGCTGAAGTGCTCTCTTCTATGTTGACTCAGGCAGCAAACTTACAGAAAATTACAGGTGTGAAAGTAGCTAGAGGAGCCCAGAGATTTCACACCTCATGTTTGCAGACGATCTGATTATCTGTGGTAAGGCTGACTTACAGTCAATAGCTTCTTTTTTAAATGTTCTTAAGGACTATGAGAACATCTCTGGTCAAGCCATCAATTTCGCTAAGTCCAAGATATGTTTAAGTAAAAATGTATCTCCTACTCTTTCTGCCCGGATTTGTGTTATGACAGGTTTTCAAATGGCCTCTGATGATGATCTATATTTAGGCCTACCGTAGGAAAAGCTTTCCAATCAGCCAACCTGCTTACGGCCTTTCAATCTAAGATGGCTGGGTGGAAGGCTAATCTATTATCCACTGCAGGTAGAACCACTCTTCTTAATTCTACAATTAGCCATATGCCTCTTCATGCAATGTCGGTTGCTAGGTTGCCGGTGAAGACTTTAAACAAGCTTGAAATGGTTCAGCGAAGGTTTTGGTGGGCTCACAGTTCTACACAACAACATAAGATACATTTCTCTAATTGGCAGACCATTAAGTTGCCAAAGCTTATAGGTGGTATGGGGATCAAGGATTTAGAATCCTTAATTCTAGCATCTGGTATGAGACTCCTATGGAATTTCTTGGTCAAGAAGGATCGCCTTTGGGTAAAGGTTCTTTGTGCAAAATATTTAAGGAATCAGGATATTTGGAACATAAATGTTAAACATACTGATTCTTATGTCTGGAAATTTTTACTTTCTGTTCGACCCCATTCACTTAAGGCTGCCGTTTGGAAATTAAAAGATGGTTTGTCTGTACATCCATGGAAGCACAATTGGGTGTGGGATACTGATGGGCCTCTTCGCCCCAGAGTTCCAGGATGCTTCTTTCCGGGTCTTGTTAAGGATCTTATTACTGATGGCAGTTGGAATGAACAACTTATCGCTATGTGGTTTGATGATACTTCCACAAACCGTATTCTCAACACCCCGATACATGACAGTTTGTTACAAGATACTCTTATTTGGCCGTTCACCTCATCAGGTTCGTTTAGTTTAAAATCTGCTTACAGGTTTTTACTTGAGGCTAAGTTTCCTCCAGGGCCTTCCAATCTATCTATTTGACGCAAGCTTTGGCACCCCAGATTGGGTGCTTTCTTATCTCAGAAAATTATAACTTGTATATGGAAAGTGCTTTCAGGTAATCTCCCAACAAATTTGGAAATTCATAGGCGATGTGCTTGGGTTTCTTCATTATGTGCCATCTGTACTAGGGAGATAAAGTCATTGGAACATATTTTCATCACCTGCTCCCGCAGTAAAGCTGTTTGGCTCCTTTCACCTCTTGGTAATCCTCTAATGTGGAAACAACGCTCTTTTTCAGCACTGCTTGATCAATGGTTGGAATGGGTTATCTCGAAGGATCAACATTTACTCCGATTGGGAATCCTTGACTTATCTATAGTATGGCATATATGGAAAGCTCGGTGTAGATTTATTTTTCAGTCTAAGCATGATGGTCCTTCTCGTATATATCAGTTAGCTTTGGTAACAACTGAATTATCTGTTGATAATGCTCCTGCAGCTCATATGGCTCATGATCCTGTTTGGTTACCCCCAAAGCTGAATCAGTATAAAATAAATGTAGACTGTGCCACTTCTGACTCCGCAAGTGCTATTAGTTTAGTTGTTCGGGAGGAGGAGGGAAAATTGGTTTTCTGGAAGACTAAGCTGTTGAATGTGGTGCATCCCCAGGTCTTGGAAGCGCTGGCCATTGAAGAGGCGTGCTCGTGGGCATCAACCGCTGACAAGCCTACAATGATCGAGAGTGATGCCAAGGTGGTCGTTGAGGCTATTACGGGTCAAGGACCCATGATCTGGAGGTCTCAACATATTGTTTTGAGATGTTCTTGTCTTTTTCTTCTTATTCTCATGTAGAACTTTCTTATGCCATCCGTTCTTGTAATCGTCTAGCTCATGTTCTTGCTAGGTGGACTATAAATTCTAACATAGAGAATGCCTCTCCTGCTCCTCTTCCGTCAATGGCTTGGCATCAATTTTGTAAGGATCTTCCAGGATGATGTTTTAATATGATGCTGTGTTTCTCATCAAAAAAAAAGATAATACATTATGTTAATCAAAATGGTTGACTTGACTGTTCGTGTCTTTCGCACGTGACTTGCCAGTACACACCTCTGACCATGGTTGGGTGGGGGGTTTGGTTTAATTTAGTTTAGTCAAAATTTAATTGGATGTTTCGTCGCATATTAAACTTTTATATATTTTCATGATAAAAATTATATTTAAATAAAATGTAAATCAATCAATGATATAAAATTATCAAGATAAAAGGGATGACATTTTCTGAAAGAAAAATTTTAACAACATAAAACTCCAAGAGAAACCTAATTTATCATGCTACCAGACACCCCATAACCCTTGATTAGGTGGGAAATCAACAAAGGTAGATTGTTTGATATTTTTGGCCTTAGTTTTGACTTCAAAACATATATATCTCTCGTATTTCAATGAATCTCTTAAAAATAAAGTATGTAATTTACTTGTCTACCCCTGAGAACTTTTTACAAATATGGTCCTATAAATAAATAGGAGACCCCCAAGGGGACGACATCCATATGTGCAAACGAACTAATATACTCGACAAGTAGTTCAAAAACTCGGCTCAATAAAAATTTGGTTCGATTTGTTTATTATGTTAAATGAACAAGTTTGAACGAGAAATAAAGTTCGACCCATTAAACGAGTCGAGCTTAAACAGACTCCTACTTGACTTAATAAACTCGCGAGTAACTCGATTAAATAGTTTATTAAATATTTTTTTAAAATAAATTATTAATATTAGTAGTTATATATTATCACTTAAATATTTTAAATATTTTAAAATTTGAGTTTAAAGTTAGATCCAGTTTCAAAAATGAGCTAAATGTAGAGTTTATTTTTCATCGATCTTGAGCTTTATAAACAAATTTGTATATGACTTAAGTTTGAATGTGAATTGAACTTTAATCCAGCTGTTACTCGAGTTCGAGCTCGAGCTTGACTCGACTCTATTAATAAACAAACCAAGTTTGAACAAGAGTTCAACATGCTCATTAAAACTCGAGCTCGAACTCAAACTCGCCTAAAATAAATAAGCTAAACTCGAACAATATACTACTTGACTCGACTAGGCTCGTTTGCATCTCTAGTGACATCTAACATTTTGGTGACCCACTTGTGCTTATTAGGCACTATGTGATCTCGTATCCAACCACGATTTCGACCCTAGAAGTCGAACTTTTCTAGTCTAACTTTTTCGAAAGCATGTCATTCTTGTTATACAAACTTTTAGTGTGCTATTTTTATAATTTATATATTAAGGTGTGCTATTTAAAAAAAAAACACACACACACACATACAATTAGGAGTTCATATTTTCATGTCAGCCCAGAAATTAAAAACTGCCGGTGCTTCAAATCAAATGCCCCGCCATGCCCTAATCCACGTACCATTTGATTGTGCCCAAGGAGGTTAACGGGATGTTTGGTTGCATGATAACGAAGGTTTTCATTTTAATTTTTAAAAATTATAAGAAAACTTGTTAAAAGAGGTGTTTGACAACCATGATAATTTTACGTTTTGAAAGTAATTTTTTCTCAAACAAAAAAGAGGATCTCACCTCTTTCTTTTTCTTCTCGTGGTCCCCCACTTTGTTTAGTCGTGCACGATAATTACTCTTTTTTTGTTATCACATCCCTCCAAACATGATAATTTTATGTCATGAGTTGGTTCACTTTTTATTTTAATACAATTTTTTATCATTAAAGTGTACAAAAAATTATCATGCAACCAAATACCTCATAAGTGATGATCTTGGCAGTCTGGGACAACAGTCGAGGAATCTGTCTCCATAAATTATCTAGGGAGGTGGGCTCCTCCCGGAAGAAGGCACTGCCTTGAAGGCTCTTGATTGATAGAAATATATAGACAACCGTGTGGACCGATCGAGGAGCCCCCTTTTAGGACCAACATATATGCATGTAGATGGTATTAAATATGTATATATATATATATTTTCTTTACTGGCCTTCGGTGGTGCCGGCGAGAGCATCTCCGCATGTGCATGCATTTAACTTATTATTATTTTTTTTTGATAAATTTATCTACTCATCTATCTCTTGCCTCCTTGTTGTGCTGCTGCTACAGCCACCCCCATCCATGTCCATTTATTTCATTTCCTAACCATGTAAGATGCATGATAATAACATATGCTGATCGATAGGGTGTTCGATGGCATCACGAACTTTTTACGCAAAATTTTATATCTCTGTAAAATCCAGTAGAGTTTGAAGGCATACAAAATGATCATGCATGCTTGTTCTTCTGACAACAAGAAGACCGAGAAAATGGATAACTGTAAAAGATATTTCACACAAAGACCAAAAAAAAAAAAAAACCGTCGTTGCCCACCCAAAAGATAGTATTTCACAAAAATATATTTTACAACGTACGGTTGTCAAATATATTCTTTTAACACGTTTCCTTACGAAGATATGTATATATATTTCTATAACCAAAAGTCAACCAAGGTAACACCATGTACAAACTTGCATCATTAATTCTTTTCCACCGGGTTTCATGGCAGTTTCAAGCTGCAGCATTTTAAAATGGAAGGGGTACTCCCATTTTATTGCCACAACAGTACAACACTCCATCTTCTTCTTGCAAGGAACGAATTATCAACTATATATATATATATATTGCTAGTTTGCTACACCACACCCATGGAGAATAATTAAATTAATACGTTTTTTTGGTCAACTTAATTAAATTAGTACCAAGGCACGCAATGAGATAGAGATCATCAACAACAAGTAGTTCTTCCGGTGATTTTCTGTGATGTAAAAATTGATAGAAACAGGAGGGGGTGACACCATGTGTGACTAAAAAAAAGGAAAAGTGACAACATAAGAAAAGAAAATCCCGGATCTTTTAATCAAAGAATGAATTACCTATAGAGTTTAGTAATTGATATCATGATTGCCAACCTCTTTATCAGCAAGTTTTGTTAAAAAATATACACCTTTTTTGTGGAAAATGAGAAAACCCTTTCTCATCAATATCAACCCATAACCAAGCACCGTGTAATCATATATCCATACATGGTCAAAGTCAAACGATCCCCGGCATCTCCGATCGGGTCGTCGTTGACGGCAGCCGCGTGAACACGAAGCATCCGAGCACCTCCTCCTCTCTCGGCAACGGCCGGCCGCTATTTCAGCAACCTCCTCGCTCGATCGCCGGGATTACGGCGAAGAAGGAGCGAGCAGAGGGAAGGAGAGAGGGGGGAGAAATGAAGATGGAGGCGCGGCTGAGGATCGGGCACACTGTGGCGGTTCTGCTGCTGCTGGGCTGCGCCCTCTGCATGTCCATTCCGGCGGCGGCGGCGGCGGCGGCGGCGGCGAGAGTGCGGCACTACAGATGGGAGATAAGCTACCAGTTCAAGTCCCCGGACTGCTTCCAGAAGCTGGCGATGGCCATCAACGGCGAGACGCCCGGCCCGACCATCCACGCGGAGCAGGGCGACACCGTGGTCGTGGAGGTGAAGAACGGCCTGATGACCGAGAACGTCGCCATCCACTGGCACGGCATCCGCCAGGTACGAAGACGCATCACCCCCCCCTTCTTTCTTCTTCTTCTTCTTCCTACTGTCTGACGACTGTCCTAATCGATCGATCTGTGATTCTTCTTCTTCTTCTTCCTGCTGTCTGACGACTGTCCTAATCGATCGATCTGTGATTCTTCTTCTTCTTCTTCTTCTTCTTCTTCTTCTTCTTCTTCTTCTTCTTCTTCTTCTTCCTGCTGTCTGACGACTGTCCTAATCGATTGATCTCGGTTTGGCTGCGCAGAGGGGAACCCCTTGGAGCGACGGGGTCGAGGGGGTGACGCAGTGCCCAATCCTACCTGGGGAGACCTTCATCTACAAGTTCGTCGTCGACCGGGTGAGAATCTCTCTCTCTCTCTCTCTCTCTCTCAAGTTCGTCCCCGAAATACTTAAAAATTTCTAGTGACCCCGTGAAGCCTTTCTTGCTGAAAAGAAAATCTTTGACATCTAAAAAGAACCCTTCGAATATTTCTGGTTAAAAATTGCTAATATTTTTAGAACAAAAATAACCTCTTTTATGTTGTCTTTCTTTTCTTTCTCTTTCTCATTTTAAAAAACAGAGTATTTTTGTCAGTATAATATAGAAATACTCAAATGATTACTTACATTTCCGTTTGGCTTAATAGAATATCTTGGGCTTTAATTTCATACTAAATTTATCCGGTAGAACATAAAATCTTAATTGTTCACATTTGAAAATAGCAGATTATGATTAACCATTTAAGATTAAATGATGATTTACGATGGAATTACTATATTATTTAGACATTTTATCAAAGGCCATAATCTTTAACCAATTCAAAAGTAAGGCATCAATTAAGTCGAAATAATTCATTCAAAAAGATATAGATCTCAAGGACTCTACCATCCTGTTCGGTAGTAGAAGATTAGTCTAGGGACGACGATAGACTAATAACCTGGTTAGTCAGAATATTAAAAAAATATTATAACAATTCTTATACCATTTTTGCTAATTAAAAATAGTTTATTAATCTCAATTTTGATATATTACATACAAAAATCCCTGATATGACAACGATAGACTAATTAGTACCCTGTTTGGTTAAAATATATTCAAAATATCATATCACTTTTAACATTAGATCTCTAGAGATATAGTTTTAATCACGGAATTGATATATTACGTACCAAAATCCCTCGCATGACAGCAATAGACTCGACCAAGACACAAGCCACGACATCCGGAGGCGTGGTCAACTTTGGCTTCGGCGGAGTTGACCGTTGACAAAAAACACAGTCAAACTGGCCTATTTTGCGTTCACCCCCCTCTGAAGTTTCTTCCTCGCGGGAATGCCCTCAGGCGGGGACGTACATCTACCACTCGCACTACGGGATGCAGAGGTCGGCGGGGCTGTACGGCTCCATCGTCGTCGCCCTCCCCGGCGGCGCCCGGGAGCCGTTCGACTACGACCACGACCGCAGCATCATCCTCAACGACTGGTGGCACAAGAGCACCTACGAGCAGGCGGTGGGGCTCTCCTCCATCCCCTTCGTCTGGGTGGGGGAGCCGCAGTCGCTGCTGATCCAGGGCCGGGGGAGGTTCAACTGCTCGCTCGCCGGCGGCGGCGGCGGCGCCGTCTGCGACCCCAGCAGCCCCCAGTGCTCCCCTCACGTCATCACGGTGGTGCCCGGGAAGACCTACCGCCTCAGAATCTCCAGCATCACCTCGCTCTCTGCGCTCAACTTCGAGATCGAGGTAACGATCCGAATATCAATCTCAACGATGATGAGTATATATAGTTTCCGAAGGATTTCGTGGAATCGGCCAGTTTTCGGATTGGATCGAGATTTATTTATCCTATTTTGACCGAAAATCTCCAACTTTGACCGAATTTTTTCTGTTAAGATCGATCAAAATCAGCTGACTTAGACCGGATCTGGGTTGGAATGACTCGAATTGATCGATTTTAGATGAGTTCGGATTATCTCAGTCTCCAACTGGAGGAAGTACCCTCATTCTTCAATAAAAAAAAGATCACGAACTCAACCACTTAAGCTATTAGGTCGTGAGTCAGTAAGACCGATTCGACTCCATCGATAGCGACTTAATGAGTATGTAAATCATTATTGAATCGTTATCGACATCTTACAAATTCACTATCAAAGTTAATACAATTTACTATTGATGGGTAGAGAGTTAGTAGTGACAGTTCAGTCATTTTCAATAATAATTCATTAAATTTGTTATTTGAATTGTCACTTAAATAATGTACTTGATCACTTTGACTAAAGACTGAGAATATTCTGTCCACATGAGTATTGAGATGATCCGAACTGTCGATTTTGTAATCTTCTGTGTCCAATAGATAGAGTCCCGGGGCATAGTCTAACTTGACCGCCGCCGCCGCTTTGCAGGGTCACAACCTGACCGTCGTGGAGACCGACGGCAACTACGTGGAACCGTTCGCGGTGAAGAATCTCAACATCTACTCCGGCGAGAGCTACTCCGTTCTGTTCACCGCCGACCAGGACCCTTCCCGGAACTACTGGGCGGCGGCGAACGTCGTCAGCCGCCGGCCCGCCACCCCCACCGGCCTCGCCGTCCTCAACTACTACCCAAACCACCCGCGGCGGGCCCCCGCCACCGCCCCTCCCGCCGGCCCGCTCTGGAACGACACGGCCTACCGCCTCCGCCAGAGCCTCCTCACCCGCGCCCGCCGGGGCCACGCCGTCCCGCCGCCGCCCGCCCCCGACCGGCTCATCACCTTCCTCAACACCCAGAACAGGATCGACGGCCGCGTCCGCTGGTCCGTCAACAACGTCTCCTTCACCCTCCCCCACACCCCCTACCTGGTCTCCCTCAAGCGGCACCTCCTCCACACCTTCAGCCCGGCGCCGCCGCCGGAGACCTACGACAACCGGAACTACGACATCTACGCCGTGGCCGGCAACCCCAACGCCACCTCCGCCGACGGCGTCTACCGCCTGCGCTTCAACTCCACCGTCGACGTCGTGCTGCAGAACGCCAACACGATGAGCCCCAACAACAGCGAGACGCACCCCTGGCACCTGCACGGCCACGACTTCTGGGTTCTCGGGTACGGCCGGGGCGTCTTCGACCCGGAGAAGGATCCGAAAAACTACAACCTGGTGGATCCGATCATGAAGAACACGGTGGCGCTGCACCCCTTGGGGTGGACGGCGATCCGCTTCCGGGCCGACAACCCGGGTGTCTGGGCCTTCCACTGCCACGTCGAGTCGCACTTCTTCATGGGCATGGGGGTCGTGTTCGAGTCCGGCGTGGAGAAGGTGGGGAGGCTGCCGACGGCCATCATGGGCTGCGGCCGGGCCAAGGTGGTACGTAGGCCTTGATCAAGAGGGGCCAACGGATCCAAACCCGTTAACCCCCCGCCGTTCAGGCGGCAACATGATCCGCCGGCATCCCGACAGCAGCAACAGCCTTCCCCTAGTCCCCACCGTCCGTGTTAGATCCGATCCGATAGCAACCCGATGCCCGGCAAGAGCAGCAACGTATCCGGATCCAACCCACCTCCTGACTGGCAGCAGCCCAAGGCCCAATAGCCCAACTATTCTTCCTATTCTTCTCTCTCCCCCCCCCCTCCTCCTCCTATTTGATTCCAAGATAATGTGTAACATTGTAATGGGAAGAGCACAAGTTCCTTTTATTGCTCAGCTTCTACATGCATTCATTTGCTCCAATATAAATAATAAATCTTGCAAGAAATTCTCTCTCTCTCTCTCTATTTTTTTTTTTTACAAAAAACATAGTCTCATAACTAAACTTGTCCAATGTAGAGTTTGGTAATTGTTAGGAAAATATATTTTATATAGAAAGTCCTTCCTTGAATAAAAAAAGAAGTGAGCCCTTTATTTTCTTTTTGTCCATCACCTTTGATATTTACACATGGTCCCCCACCCAGCATATCTCACTAAACATGATGATTTTGTGTCTATAGCAATCCTAGATTTAATTTTAATAAAAAAATTCTTATGCAACTAAAATCCTTTAAGTTTAATAGCCAACCAAATGGACACAATTTTTTTCGTTTTCATATACATATGAATATAAATTCAGATATGTGATAATTCGATGTCGACCTAGATAAATTTAGATGTACCCATTTTATACCCTTCGTTTACTGCCATAGGGTCTACTTGATTGGCCTTAACAATTGCTGACCTCTAATTTGGTCACGATTTAGGTGGTGTCTCATTTGACTTGATAAAATATTTAAAATCTTCATTTCATCCCTAATCTATCTTGTGGAACACGAGAGCCTAGTTATCAGCCTCTCGAAATAAAAAAATTCTAATGAACCCCTTAATGTTAAAACTTTTTACCAAATTAGATCCCAACGCCTATCCTTAGATCGATTCGGATGTTAGACATTAATTAAGTCAAAACAAATGGGACAAGATTGATTTAATATCTAGATTAACGTCTAAGATATATAAACAAGCCCCTTAGAAACAAGTTGTAAAGTTTACCGGGTGTTTGGTTGCATGATAATAGAAGTTTTTATTTTATTTTTTTAAAATTATAAGAAAATTTGTTAAAAAAAGGTGTTTGACAACTTTGACAATTTTATATTTTGAAAGTGATTTTTTTCTCAAACAAAATAAGAGGGTCTCATCTCTTTCCTTTTTCTTGTGGTCCCCCACTTTGTTTGATCATGTATGGTAATTATTCTTTTTTGTTATCACATCCCTCCAAACATGATAATTTTATGTCATGAATTGGTTCACTTTTTATTTTAATATAAATTTTTATCATGAAAGTGTACAAAAAATTATCATGCAACCAAACACCCCCTTAGCTTTTTAGTTTTCAGACATAACTAAACTCTCTTTACACGCGACACAAACAACATACTTGATGTTACTTAAGTAGCACTAAATTGATTAACTTGTAGGCATCTTAATCAAATTAAGTTCTTAATTTTTAAACAAATGCCACTTTTTAGTTCACTTTTTAACAATATTCTCAGTTTTATCGCATTTTTATTGTAGATCCAAAACTTATTATTCTGGTATAAAATTATGGGGTTATATAAGATATCAACCTTTAGTGTTGCCAGAATTTATTCACTACTACATGTAGCACAAGTTACATTCAACAATCAATATACCGTATCTACATATTATTTGTCGTCGTATGACAAGCCTGGAAACAGCGATATTTATTGCTACTATTAAAATAAAGAATATCTATATCTATATATTGATCAGGCTTTTCATCTCATCTTATTTTCCGGCCTTGTGATTCGTTGAAAAAGAATGCATACTTCATGAAGTAGAAATCTCTGTTAAACGACAATATTAACTAATACTGTGAGTGGACATAACCAACATTTGTATAAAATTCGATAAAAATCAAATTTACTTTTACACTCATAACAGAATATTCTTTTTTTTTAAAAAAAAATGTAGTGTTCGGAAGAAGGACAGGTACATGCATAAAAATATAAAAAGATATATATATAATATATATGAGTTTAATTTTTCTCGAGAATCCTCTGCATCGTAGACAAAAAAATATGAATGTTACGACCCGGAATTTAAATAATATAACCTTAAATATGCAACGAAAATACACAACGTCGTGACAGTGAGATGAAACCCAACACTTGAATTCCATAACCCAACTTAAACAATTATTTTCATAAGATCCATCATACAAGAGAATAGAACCATACTTCTAAGTCTAATCACACTCTTGTTCAAAAACAACCAAGACCATCTATCTAAGTAGAGAATACCAAGAATCTCCAAGTGCAAATGACTCTGACTCCTTTGGTTCCACCTGAACTTCATCTTCAAGCTCCTAAATCTTCAAAACCTGCTAAAAAATTTAACCCACAACGGGGTGAGTCCGGGGACTCCGTAGGATTTACACTCATTTCCCGCCAATCGGATACTAACATATAAATTTGCAATGATAGATAACATATCTAAATTGAGATGTAAATACAAATATATAGAATGTCTTCTATATTAAACTCACAACCCATAACCAAACCATGAATTAACTTTAATGAAACAATTATGCCAATGCTACTCAATTCTAGATCAATGCACACAAGACCATACAAGCTAAACAAATATCATCTAATAAATGACCTCAAGACTTAACTTAACAAGACCGAACTAACACAAGACAAATCTGATCCATACATGACACACAACTAACATATTTCATATCCTTTCCAAAACACATAGCCAAAGAGCAAGGAATTGGTCATCTTGCTTCACATGTACAAATGCATTCACCAGCTCTAATATATATAGAAGTAACATATACTAAGCTAGCCCAAAGTGAACCTAGGCAGTGGTGACACTAAGGGAAAAAAACCGCGGTAATTCGGGATCTGTGGGAGGGCCGGATTCAACTAAGTTACCCGCTGCCCATGGGCATGTGACTAACATAGGCTGGTGAAGCCTTCATAGTACGTCATATTAGGAGTTCATAACATAAAATCAAATCATGACATACTTGACAATACCATGCATACATGACATAAACATCTAATTTCATAGCCTTTCATGCAAAACATAACATGCATAACGAACTTGACAAAACATATGATAACCCGACTTAATTAAACGTGTTCTTAATGACAACTCATACTAATCATGACCAAATTGACATGACTAACTATGCATAGCATAGCCCATGATCTGAAACCAAATTAAACATATCTTACCATAAACTAGACAAGACTTGTACTAACCGACTTGGTTGACATATTCTAAATCAAACTTATACCAAACTTGACCATATGAACATAACCACAGCATGCATGACATAATACATAGTCTGAAACCAAACTAACCAAAATTTACATGACTTACATACATGAAATGACAAACCGAACTAGACATACTTAATTACATATGGAAGACATTTAACCTAAATCAAGTTTGGCATAAACTAAACAAATTAAATTCTGAGATAATCAATCACAATATGACCTAAACAGGTTCTAAAAGGTATGATTTGATGATCCATGATTTTTCCAAATCAACACATAATTATATTTCAATTCTAGGTCCAATCTAGCATATATTCACATACATAACTAACATAAGGTCAAAACTTATGAAAAATGTTTCTACCCATCCAGAATCAAGTTAAACATGTTCCATAATATACAAAATAGCAATTTGAAGATTCTGGTTTCAAGGATTTTTGAGAAGAATTACTAATCTTAAGTTCAAAGGTTAAACTAGTCAAATCAAAGTCCATAAGTTAAATCATGCATATTTTCTTATAAAATGGGATCAAATAAATAGATGAGCTTGAGAAACCTACTTAGAAGCTCCTGTGAATTTTCCTGATTTTTCTGAAATTTTCTGCTATTTTTCTGGCATTTTCTCTGATTTCTGAAATTATTTAAAACAAGATATACTAAATGATTGAACCAGCATTGATCCGGTGGTTCGACCGGCTGAACCGGGCGGCTCAACCGGGGGTGCTGGCCGGCTCGACTGGCGGCTCGTGATGGCGGGCACGGCGGCGCTCGCGACGGCGGGGCGGCTATCAGATCTCGTGGCGGAGGAGGCGGCCAGCGGCACTTGTGGCGGCGCTCGACGACAACGGCTCCGGCGACGACGACGGCAAGAGGAAGGTGAAGGCTGGCGACGACGCTGGGCGGCGGCTGCCACGCGCTCGTGCGGAGGGAGGCAGCAGAAGGGCGCGGCTCTGGCGGGCGCGCCTACGGTTGACAGCGATGAGGAGGTGGGGGGGATGAGCATGGCGTGGCCGGGCGGCGCTGCAGACGGGGCGGCGCAGACGAGAGGTTGGCGATGGTGCAGGCCGGCAAGGCGATGGCGGCAGCGGCCGTGGGTGCGCGCTGCAGCTGGCCGCGAAGGCAGAGACGGCCAGGTGGCGCAAGGTGGCCGAGGCGTGGTCGTGTGGATGCTGGGTGGCCGGTTGGCGCGTCCGTGCACACGCGCGGCGCTCACGCATGGGAGGAAACCGGGGACGATGGCATTAACGGCCGGTGGCGAAGGGGGGGTTGGCAGGGATCAAGGAAGGAATAGTCGGGGGTCGGCCCCGGGTCGGTCGGCCCCAAAACCGACCCAGGTCGGTTGGGGTCGCGACCCGGGTCGGGTCGGGGTCGGGTCAGGGTCGGGTCAGGGTCGAGAAAAAATATAATAAAAAATTCAATTTAAAATAATAACCGGGTCGGGGGGTCGGGGCCGGGTCGGGGTCGGTTGGCCCAAAAAGCAACCGGGTCGGGCGACCCGGCCGACCGGGTCGCCGACCCGGTGAACCATGGCAGGGATGATGCCAGCAACAGCGGCAGCAACGAGGAGAGGGAAGGCCGGTGACAGCGGCGGCGATCGGCGGCGACGATCGACGGCGACGTAGCGGCATGTTGCGGAAAACCCGGCGATCGATCACCGACGGAGCAAGACGCACACACCACGAAGACGATGGGATTTCGGAGAAGTCGAACTCCACTAAACTGCAGACGTACAACCTCTCTTCCAGTGGCTCCCTCGACACCTGACATCCCGAATGAGCCACCGGCCTGGGCTATTTATAGGGAGAACAACCCAGGAAACCCATCCCGACTAGGACTCTCCTAGTCCCTATCCAGAGTCTTGATCGACTTGGATAGCCCCGATGCTTATCCAGTTAACAACCACCGAATCCTTATCCCCACTTGGGATTAACCCATTCGTACGTACGTAACTAATTATATAACATTCTCTACCTTGGGTTAACTCCAAAAGTGACCGTCCGTCCGCCAGCTACACCAGCATGGCCCGCACCAAGACCAGGTGCCCGCACAGCCTGATTCCGCTACATGCCCTGACATGGCCCCCTCCTCTCTCGGTTGATGCGAGAGATATCGACCACCGTCGTTGGAAGCAAATGTCACATGCTTCCTCCGCGCTCCACCTTCAGCAGATATTGTCCTCCGCTGAACCGTACTACTCGCCAAGGAATTTGTAGCTACACCGGTGTCAATCCTCCCTATGAGCCTGTACAAACCTTTCGTCAGCAGCCCCTTTAGCACGATCCGTGCTCCTCTGCACACCCTGAGAGCTCCACCTTCAAGAGTGCATCGGTATCCTCTTGAACACACGGCTCCCAATGAGATCAGGTTCTTCTTCAGATCTGGCACATGTCGAACCTCCACGAGCTTTCGCACCTTTCCATCAAACATGCATATCCTCACGGATCCGATACCAGCAACCGAGCAGTATGCTCCATTTGCCAATCGGACTGAGTCACCTTCGCATGCTTGATACATGTGAAACATCGTCCTGTCCGAACATACATGAAACGAGCAGCCATAATCTAAGATCCAACCTGAATCTTGCTCTCCTGCAAATGTCGTACAGAGGACGTCATCCATGTCCTCCTCGTTGTCCTATGCTGTTGACACCTCTGCCTTCTCCAACTTTGCCTCCTGCATGCGTTCGCTCATCTTACGCAGTGGGCATTCCCGCTTGAAGTGACCTTCCTCGTCGCAGTAGTAGCACCTACGACCCCGAGTTTTGGATCGTCCTTTGTCATCTTGTCTCCCCTACCGATTGTCCGATCTTCCACGACCTCCACCTGCAATCAAAGCCTGACTCCCACTTGACGTCTCTGCTTCGTTGCTCTTTCGACGAGACTCGTTCGAAAGCAACGAGGCTATGACATCATCTAACCTGAGAGTGTCGGTCTTATACAGCATGGTCGTCACGATGTGATCGTACGACATCGGTAATGACGACAATAGGAGAAGTGCTCGATCCTCTTCCTTGATTTCTTCACCCAGAGATAGCACCTCCGTCAGAATCCTGTTGAAGTCATCGAGATGAGCTTCGATCCCTGTTCCGTCGATCATCTTCAAGCCATATAGCCGCTTCTTCGCTAGCAATCTATTCGTTAATGACTTGGACATATACCTGCTCTCGAGCTTTTCCCAGACATCCGCCGGATCTTCTATACTAATCACCTCTCGGAGTGTGTTGTCCGCCAAGAATAGTTGAATCCTGCTATTTGCCAGCGCCCGCTTTTCAGCCCACTCCTCCTCTGTCAGCTTCTCCGGTTTGTCTGCAACTTTGCCGAGAGCTTTGACCAATCCTTCCCGCATAAGAATATTCTTCACGCATTGCTGCCATAGAGTGAAGTCTCCATAACCGTTGAAGGGTTCTATGGAGAAGCTTGTAACCCTTCCAACGAACCTCTGACTTGTGCCTTCTTGCCCTGCCATCGATCAATCCTGATCAAGTACACCCTTGATCGATATCGACGTACACCTGCACCTGCACAAATTAGATTGTCGGTTCGAAAAATCACCTGATCCATACCGTCCAAGGAACCTGGAGTGCCTGAAAATCTAGGGTTGGACTCCTGGATCGCCTGATTCCGCCACGAACGCCCCCGATCAAGCCGAAACAACCTCGGCCACGCGATCGAAAAACCTGCTCCTTCCGATCTCGGATCCTGTTAATGGGTACGGACGAGACCCGATAACCCTATCCGAAACCCGGACCTAGCAACCTAACCTTATCGGATCCAACCGGACTTAAAATTCAAGTCCTAATAATCAGATCCAATAAGAACCACCAAGACCCAATAAAATTTATCTTATTAGATCCTGTCTTTTCTTTTTCTCTCCAGTTTCTTTTTTTCTTCACGTTTCCCTTGACTCTTCTCTTTCATCAACATATTTTCTCCCACGTGATTACAGGAGCAACAAACAAGAAAATAAAGAATAACCTTAGAGAAAAATTAGAAAACTCCTTCTGCGCAAGACAGCTACAGCCGCTGCTCTCGGTTCTGCGCCAAGAACCACCAGCCGCCGCACTGTTTCTTCACGTGGAGCTTTCCTGCGCACACCAACACAAGGTCGCGGACCCTGTTCTCCAGGAGACTGCCGATCCTGCACCAAGGCTTCACCTACGCTGCCTATCGCCGGTCTTTGCTCCGCACCATCAGGACCCACACTCCCCGCAAATCCACCGCCAGAGCCCGCTCCTAGCGCAAACGCCCGTGCACTCCTTGTCCCGCCGGACCACCGCCCTAGTTCTTCACCTGCGGCAAGAAAACCGCCACAGAACCGGTCGGTGCAGGGATACCGCCACCACCAAACGTCGTCTACACTGTGCCGTCTCCAACTCCAAACGATCAAGCCATAGCTCTGATATCAGATGTTGCGGAAAACCCGGCGATCGATCACCCACGGAGCAAGACGCACACACCACGAAGACGACGAGATTTCGGAGAAGTCAAACTCCATTAAACCACAGACGTACAATCTCTCCCACGGTGGCTCCCTCGACACCCGACATCCCGAATTAGTCACCGGCCTGGGCTATTTATAGGGAGAACAACCCAGAAAACCCATCCCGACTAGGACTCTCACAGTCCCTATCCAGAGTCTTGATCGACTTGAATAGCCCCGATACTTATCCGGTTAACAACCACCGGATCCTTATTCCCACTTGGGATTAACCCGTACATACGTAACTAATTACGTAACAGCGGCGAGGGAGGAGAGGAGGAGGGTGGCGGCGTCGTTGCTATAAGAGAGGGAGAGGAGAGTGATAGAAATGTATGCCCTACAAGCCAATCATATATGATATGATTCGACATTTCTAGAAATATCTTATTCAATTAATTAGGCAAATCTTCATTATAAGCTCTTATTAGAAGCGAATATCATAATGAAGTCCTTGATCAAATACAATGATGATTAAATCATGATGAGATCATGATAATGAGATTGATCATCTAGAGGTATTTGATCTAAATGTTCCTAGTCATAGGATACTTGAGACGGGACATCAAGGATCCGGATAGACTCGTGTATGTGATGTCTTCTCATGTGATGAGGACGACCGATCTCATTGGTCATTAGTGTGGAGACACTGAGATACACATACAGGTGCTCATTAGTTGAATGAGTTCACTGAACTGACCGAATTAGAAACCCCGAATGGTATCTTACCGAACCGTCTATCGTGGTCTTCTATCATCACGGTTGCATGGTTGGACCTTTGACTCGAGTCGCCAAAGATGCCTTGTTGGGTGGAACTTGTGCTTTGACCATTGACTTATGGATCACAATTTAGATGGTCCTATATAGCAATGGATCGGGTACAAGGAAAATCCGATGGAGGCAATTGAGCGGACAACAAGGGATCATCCACTCTCGGTAAGTGAGAGTGAATGTCCTATGGGATAGTACTCTAAATCCCTGGCCAGGGTAGATAGGATAATTGGAAAAGGAGTTTTTCAATTGATCAAATTCCGAGTACATGATCCTATAGAGTCGGTACACTAAGGAGTTGACAGTCGATGCCGTACTCCTTTCCGACCGGGACATTGGATGGATGAGGGTTTATATCCATGTGGTAACTGATGATGGAAAGGCTCAATGGAGATGAGATTATCCCCATAGCCATTTGGGATCATGGGATGTGGCTTGTACCCTTCATGATCGGTAGGCCGATTAATCTGTTATCGGATAATGGATTTAATTAAATTAAATAGAATTGTTCTATTTTATTTAGGTCTCAACCAAATAGGCTATTGGGCCTAGTGGGTCACACACAAAAGGACTTATCCACAAGTACAGGGGCAAGGGCGTAATTTATAGAGATTTTGGGTTTTTATGAAAAATTCCATAATTCTCTATAAATACTAATGGTTTCAGCCAAACCCCATCAAGCCAAGGGTGAAAACCACGTCCCTAGTCTCCTCCCTACCTCCTCCTCTCTCTAGAAGGTGTCCATGGTCGATGGAGCTCCGTTCGGGAAGAGTTCTCGAGGCCGGCGCGAAGGGAGAACCTGCTGTGGATGAAGTTCGTGTGGATACTGCTGGAGACCGGACACTTGAACAGTTTGTAGAGCTTGAGAAGCTCATATCCTTCCTCTCCATGGGATTATATGAATCCCTATCAGGTATATTCGAACCCGATTTGATCGGTTTTCGGTTTTCGTCGTTCGGTTCTGATTGAGACGGATTCTAAAGGAACCCATAGGAATCGTCGCATCCGCTGCACCAAATTTTAATGGGCGATTCCTTACAGTGGTATCAGAGCCAGGTTCAAGTCTCGGTCAAAACCAACTTCGAATCGACATTATTTCATGTTATTTATGTGTTCCCGAATCTGTGCAAACGTCTGTTTTGACGAGGCCACCATATTCTGTGTACGACTCAGATAAAAGATTTATTGGCCTTGCTAGAATCTCGTGATATAGGTCTTTCCAACGCCGCAAACCGTTTGAAGTTTGTATCTCTGTAGTGTTCGGGAGAAACGTCAAAAGTTGGTGTTTCTGTCATGCCCGAACCGACACCCGGATTTGGGGATTTTGTGAAATTTCCGTCCATAGAAAAAATTGAGGCTTGGAAAGGGTTTAGGAGATGGGTAATATGATTACCTAACCTTTAACTTTGATCTCCAGCTTTGAACGATGGCGGAGGATGAGAATTTTTGAGTTTTCCGACGAACTAGGGTTCTGCGGAATCTGGTGGCGCCGACTTGTTTCTTCCTGATTTCCCGTTGATATAGAATTTTTATCTGAAGGTATATATACATATTTGGAAACTTCATATGATGAGGATTCTAAATTGTATTTTTTTAGAATATTTGGCTTCCTGGATAAGGAGTTATCCTCGTTGCAAAATAGAGTTTCTGCTACGGAATTTGGGTGACCGCCGCCTCTTCTTCCTCATTTTCCGGACGACTACGATTTTTCCTGGATATGATGCCGACTGTTTTGGATTCCTTATTGGATAAGGATTCCAACGCATATTTTTCCAGATTTTTCGGAGTCCGGTATAGGGAGATATGCCCGAGTTAATGAGATTAACTCTCCTCCGAATGAACAGTACCTGCTCGGGTAGGCGACCGGCGCACCCGCCGGCGCACGGAGGCTGGTGCACGCGTCTCTTGAGCCCGGCGCACTCTGCGGCGCATGCGGCGCACGCCGGACGGGCGCAGTACGCCGCCGCCCGCGGCGCAATGCGCCACATTATTTATTTAATGATTTTAAATTGTTTAAAATCATAGAAAATTCCGAAAAATTGCCAGAAAATTCCATAAAAATTCTGAAAAATTCTATAATATTATTTAACATGTTTTAAAGTGTTTAATGACATGTTAGATGATGTTTAGCCCTATTTACATAGATTCACTCATGGTTAAACTTTAAAATTGTTTTAAAGGTTTAACTTAAATTATTAGTGTCTTAATTAATTCTGTAAAATGAGATTTTACAGAATATAAATTGGTACATTAATTTTTGACCTTGCACAGTATTGGGAATGCATGAATGTTCTAAATAGTTTAGTTTTGTATGTTCATTTCATATAAATTGTTTATATGTTGTTGTCATGTTATTTTCATGTTATTTATTTCATGAAAATTCGACATGCATGAAATTGAGAATTTCAAAATAAATTATATAATTTTATGCTGATATATATGATATATCTCATATAATTATCACGTATGCGCTCTATGTTCATGTGATGAATGTTAGTGTGTGTATGGAGGTGATCATGGACTTAATTGTGCTTAACTTGTGATTGCTTTTAATTATGTTGGTTATGTTATTAAATGGGGCCTGCGTGTGCCTCCTCTCTCTCTATACAATCTGATTGTACATTCTACCTCCCTCCATTAATGTACTCCCCTTGGTTAAAACCAAGGTTTCTTATTGAGTTATGTACATTTGTGGGGTCTGCTTACCCTTAAGCCGCTTGTAAGAGTTAGAAGCTGGTTCGTGGAAGGTTGGAGAGCGGGACCACTTGGAGAAGCACCCTTCTGAAGTGGGAGCATACCAACTCAAGCATCTGAAGCAAGGATTTTCACCTAGAGGGGTGCCTTAGGTGCATGCTTAGGGTTAAGTCCATGATCGCCTAATTTTTATGCATATTTGATATGTGGTTGTGTGCTATCTTTTATACCTTAGATATATGATATTCCAAAGGTATTATATATACTTAGCACATATTATTGATGAGACTAAAATAAAATCCCTCCTTGTCATAATTAGGTTGATAAACGTGTGACATTAAGAATGACTCACGTAGCCTTCCGTTGTTATGGTCTTGATGAGCCAATCTTAGATTGGATGGGTTTGTTGTGCTACCACAAGACTCATTCAGCAAGGGATTGGTGATCATGGCTAAGGCATTTGCCGAACCTTGGGGTGGACCATTTGCATGGCTTTGTTGTGCTACCACAAGGGTCATGTGAAGAATCCATTCTCATAATGTAACAAGCGGATTTGACCTAACTAGAGTATATGGCTTGTTGTGCTACCACAAGGTCATAACTCTAGAGGCTAAATGACTAAGAGTTGCAAGAGTTGCAACTGCAATAGTTGCCTACCTATTAAGTATGGGGTGATTTGTTGTGCTACCACAAGGTCATCACCATAAAGTTAATAGGGTCTTAGTCCCCACTAGGATTTCATCGTGATATCCCGTCTTTGCATAATGAGGGTTATGCAAATTCGTTGATAATTAGTGGGAGCATAAATTAGGATGAAAGACCATATCTTAATTTCATGAATATCTGCAATGTTATATTGATAAAATTATATCTCAGTTGTAGAATACGTTAATAAACCACCATTAGTATGGCATATTAGATGCCATATAGCTTAATGGATCACACTTCTTAGACTGGTTTAGAACTAAGAGAATTGTTCTCATAGTTGACCAATTAACTATTCTACTTGAGAAGTAGGTGTCTCCTAAATTATCTAGTGATATGAAAGAAAGATAAGATCTTATCTCATAGACAAGATGCATTGTTTGCCTTAAAGTAGATGTTAGTCTCTATGAGACATAATTATAGAGACAACATGGATAGATGGATATGAGATCCATCATGGCTCATAGTGATGAGCTAACTAAAGGGCAACTTAGATCAACAATACATCTTAATTACTTCTTGTTGGTGAGACCAATAGTAAGAAGTAAAATCATTAGTTAAAAATAGGAGAGAGTTAATAGTAAAAGAAGGTGGTCAAGATAATAAAGCCAGAATAAGACAGGATTCTTACACTGTCATGATGATGATAAGTGGAAGAGAAAGTACAAAGTGTTTTTGTATATAATGCAAAGGTGGAGCTTGAGAAGCTTCATGTATCCAAGTCATTGGGACTTACTTGTTTTAAATATACACTAAATAGTATTAGATACTATATGTGTATATCATAATATTAGATACTATGGATGCATCTGATGGTATGAGATACCAGATATGCATCTTATATCTACAAGAAGTTGTAGATGATGACAAGTAAATGAAGGCTTAATAAAGAAGATGTTGACCTACATATGAAATGGTGCAAAAATTGCATCATTATTAGTGGGAGGTGCAATTCTTTAATAGCCTTATGGAGATGTCTTAATAATTAATATTGCTATTATATCCTTCTACAAGAACATTATATGATTTCCTACTTGAATAAATGTTGATTTATTCTAAGCTATGGAAATGATAGATGTTCTAATAGATTGAATGGCAAAGTGTTTGCCGATGGGAGCTTAATGAATTGTTTAATCATATTTGATATGTTAGCTCTCATGTTATGTGTGAATATTCCTTTTAAGAGGAAATGGGTTGATTTAGATCAATCTACACGTTAGCTTTATATAGACATGGAGAATGGGTTAATGAGTTATTAGAACTCATACATTTAGATGTATGTTAGCCCATATCTAGTAAGGCTAAAGAGGAATATTTCTACTTCATTATTTCAAAGATGATGTCTCTGGGTTTGGAAACATGTACTTTATGAAGTACAAAACTAAAACCTTTGAGAAATTATCTGAGATTAAGAATGAAGTAGAGATACTAATGGAACAAGTATTAGAACTCTTTGATGAGATCAAGGAGGGGAATACTTAAGTACATAATTCACATATATTTGAAGGATAATAGAATCTAATTTTAAAGGACACCTCTTTACACATTTTAGTTTAATTGAGTAGCTAAAATGAGAAGTCATATTAGTCATATTATGTAAGACATAATATGAACAATGACAAGCTTTGCAAATTTTCTCTTTGTCTAATTTTGGTTAAGTACTCATTATAACCACTTGTTCTTAATAGGTACCTTCTAAATCTGTTCTGACTATTCCATATAGGATATGGAAAAGGGGTTAAAGCTTGACCTTAAGCAAGTTAAGGTTTCGGAATGTCCGACCTGGTGAAGAAGTATAACTCTAACAAGTTGGAATATAAGACTATGAAGTGTTGGCTTGTAGAATATCCTAAGGAAACTTTTGGATATTAAATATACGACTTTTATGTCAAGGGTATGTGTTACTTAGCTCACTATATTTCTAAAGGAAAAGTTCCTTCTTAAGAAAGATAGTGGGAGCAAGGTATATATGGAAGATGTTCCAGTCCCACAACCCAATAACACTTCTATTAAGGTGCTAGTTAATAATTACACAAGGACTAATGATAGGTCTTTTCTTGTGTCCATTCTACCAAGGAGGTATGTGAGACATATGGCTGATAGATGAAATGAGGCATAAGATAATAAGGATATTGATCCTAGGATCTATATAGAACCAATATGAGATACTGATTCATTAATGGGAAGAGACAATAAAATCCGATATAAACTTTATCTATTCTAATCAAGTTTAGAACTTGATAGATCCACCTAAGGATATAGTATCCATAAGGAATAAATGGATCACTAAAGAATAGATTGGAGTGGATTAGAAGGTAGATACCTTCAAAGGTGAGAATAGTTGAAAAGGATATCATTGAAGTCAAATGGTTGACTATGATGAGATCTTTTACCTATTCCATGGATTAATCCATTCGGATTTTGATTGTAACACTCTATGATTATGAGATAAGCTAATTGGATGTTAAGATAGTGTTCCTCTAAAGTATTTTGAGGAATAGGTGTATATGATACAACTATAGGGAATCAAGTCCCAATAACATCCAAGAAGAGTGTGTATTAAGTTCATTTATGGACTGAAATAAAACTTCCCATAGATCATATATAAGGTTTAATGAGATTAAATCTTATGACTTCGTTAAGAACGAAGAGGAACCTTGTGTATTCAACAAGATAAGTGGGAGTCTTTGTTACTTTCTTGACATTTTATGTTGATGACATACTACTCATTGAGAATGAAGTAGGTGTGTTATCATAAGTGAACCTAGCTATCAAATTGATCCTTCAAACACAATTTGGGTTTTGAGATCTATGGAGATAGATCTAAAATCAATGCCCAGTTAATGTACGTAGTCACCATAGTCAAAGGGTTTGACATGATAAACTCCAAGATAGATTTCTTACCTATGTGGTGTGGAGTTGATCTCTGTAAAGTGTTGTCTTTGTAGACTTCTTGAAAGATAAAGAGATCACATAAATAGAGCCCTTATGCCTTTGTCATAGGGTCTATTATTTATATGATGCTACGTACATGATGTGATTAATGCTCTAAGTGTTATGAGTATTCATCAGGAAAATCCAGTGAGAGTCACCGGATAGTTTAGAGATATATCATTTGGTACTTGAGAAGCACCGAGAATGTATCTCTATACGGTGGAGGATAAGACTTGAAGTCTTGTAGTTTTACAAACACAAGCTTCTAATCAAATAAGTTTGATATTAAGTCAGAATAATTGTGGTGCAGTGAGTTGAAAGAGTTCTATGTGATAGAACACTGTAAGTTCTACAACATATGTAAACAAGTTTACATGGTGGTTGCACACTACTTGAGAAGTAGTCTAGACGAAGTTTTTCATCTACATATTTGATATGGGATTGTCTCAATTTTCTCTGAAAGTGTATCATTGTTTTGAGAAAACAATGGAGTAGAGCCGATGTCTCATCATAAGTTTAGAACTTCTGTGGCGATACCATACAATCAGAGAGATTGCAACTTATAGAGAGATAATTAAAGATAAAGTATCTACCGTTAATAACATTGCAGATCCACTAATCAAGCGATTTACTCAAAGAGTGTTTGAGCTTCACCTCGAGTCGATATAGATCGACGGATGGGTGATTGGCTTTAGTGCAAGTGGGAGATTGATAGAAATGTATGCCCTACAAGCCAATCATATATGATATGATTCGACATTTCTAGAAATATCTTATTCAATTAATTAGGCAAATCTTCATTATAAGCTCTTATTAGAAGCGAATATCATAATGAAGTCCTTGATCAAATACAATGATGATTAAATCATGATGAGATCATGATAATGAGATTGATCATCTAGAGGTATTTGATCTAAATGTTCCTAGTCATAGGATACTTGAGACGGGACATCAAGGATCCGGATAGACTCGTGTATGTGATGTCTTCTCATGTGATGAGGACGACCGATCTCATTGGTCATTAGTGTGGAGACACTGAGATACACATACAGGTGCTCATTAGTTGAATGAGTTCACTGAACTGACCGAATTAGAAACCCTGAATGGTATCTTACCGAACTGTCTATCAGGGTCTTCTATCATCACGGTTGCATGGTTGGACCTTTGACCTGAGTCGCCAAAGATGCCTTGTTGGGTGGAACTTGTGCTTTGACCATTGACTTATGGATCACAATTTAGATGGTCCTATATAGCAATGGATCGGGTACAAGGAAAATCCGATGGAGGCAATTGAGCGGACAACAAGGGATCATCCACTCTCGGTAAGTGAGAGTGAATGTCCTATGGGATAGTACTCTAAATCCCCGCCAGGGTAGATAGGATAATTGGAAAAGGAGTTTTTCAATTGATCAAATTCCGAGTACATGATCCTATAGAGTCGGTACACTAAGGAGTTGACAGTCGATGCCGTACTCCTTTCCGACCGGGACATTGGATGGATGAGGGTTTATATCCATGTGGTAACTGATGATGGAAAGGCTCAATGGAGATGAGATTATCCCCATAGCCATTTGGGATCATGGGATGTGGCTTGTACCCTTCATGATCGGTAGGCCGATTAATACGTTATCGGATAATGGATTTAATTAAATTAAATAGAATTGTTCTATTTTATTTAGGTCTCAACCAAATAGGCTATTGGGCCTAGTGGGTCACACACAAAAGGACTTATCCACAAGTACAGGGGCAAGGGCGTAATTTATAGAGATTTTGGGTTTTTATGAAAAATTCCATAATTCTCTATAAATACTAATGGTTTCAGCCAAACCCCATCAAGCCAAGGGTGAAAACCACGTCCCTAGTCTCCTCCCTACCTCCTCCTCTCTCTAGAAGGTGTCCATGGTCGATGGAGCTCCGTTCGGGAAGAGTTCTCGAGGCGGCCGCGAAGGCAGAACCTGCTGTGGATGAAGTTCGTGTGGATACTGCTGGAGACCGGACACTTGAACGGTTTGTAGAGCTTGAGAAGCTCATATCCTTCCTCTCCATGGGATTATATGAATCCCTATCAGGTATATTCGAACCCGATTTGATCGGTTTTCGGTTTTCGTCGTTCGGTTCTGATTGAGACGGATTCTAAAGGAACCCATAGGAATCGTCGCATCCGCTGCACCAAATTTTAATGGGCGATTCCTTACAGAGAGAACTCGACGAGGGGGGGGATATAAACATGGCGAGGGAGGAGAGGAGGAGGGTGGCGGCGTCGCTGCTATAAGAGAGGGAGAGAAGGAGATAACTCGACGAGGGGGGAGGGGGGGATATATACATATCGGTAGGGAGGGGGGTTCCGTAACCGGGGAGGGAGGGGAGAGTTCGAGCGGAGAGGGGGAGTCCGGCGAGCGGGGGGGGCGGGGGGAGGGGAGTCCGGGTGAGAGGGGGAGACTGGAGAAGAAGAGTTCGGATCGCCTCAGGACGCCTCCTGAGGCGTCTCCCGCAGTCGCGTATCCGCGAGCACCACGTAAGCGTCGGGACCGCTGCGCCAAACGTCCGACGCCGGAGAGTCTGACGACGTTCGCTTAACGGCCCGTCTGACCCAACGAAACGGCGCCGTTTCGCGACTGCCGGTTGACAAGATTAAAATTTGGGCGCGCGACGATTAGGGGTTTGAAGATTTCTGCTTACACGCGCGTCTTCTTCTTCTCGTCGCAGTGCCCTCGGTCGATTTTCCCTCTGTCCGCAGAGCCCTAGTTCTGGAGGTCTATTCGCAGTGCCAGAGGTATTCTTCTCGTCACAGAACTATTCTTCAGTCTAACGGGTATCGTCGTGCTTCCATAGTAATTTCCACATATTTAGAATATTAATGGCGTCGACTAGGGTTTGTGTGAAATTGTATCCGCCAGTCGGGAAAGTGACACATGAGGAGTGATGCAGAAGAGACGGCACGAGTATTGAGCGGGAATGACTTAATGTAGAAATTCCTACCCAGTTCTTACGCAATTTTGCGTGTCTATCTATCTATGAAAATTGGTTTCCGGGGCAATGTAAAGGGTTAGTAACATAGGGAGAGGGTTAGTAACTTCTGAAAATTGGTTTTAGGGGGCTCCGTATAGGGTTAGTAACATAGGGAGAGGGTTAGTAACTTCTGAAAAAGGGTTTCGGGGGTCCATGTAAAGGGTTAGTAACATAGGGAGAGGGTTAGTAACTTTTAAAAAATGGTTTCGGGGGGCCATGTAAAGGGATAGTAACATAGGGAGAGGGTTAGTAACTTCTGAAAATTGGTTTTAGGGGGCTCCGTATAGGGTTAGTAACATAAGGAGATAGTTAGTAACTTCTGAAAAATGGTTTCCGGGGGCAATGTAAAGGGTTAGTAACATAGGGAGAGGGTTAGTAACATAGGGAGAGGGTTAGTAACTTCTGAAAAATTGCTTCAGGGGGCCATGTAAAGGGTTAGTAACATAGGGAAAGGGTTAGTAACTTTTAAAAAATGGTTTCGGGGGGCCATGTAAAGGGTTAGTAACATAGGGAGAGGGTTAGTAACTTCTGAAAAATGGTTTCGGGGGGCCATGTAAAGGGATAGTAACATAAGGAGAGGGTTAGTAACTTCCGAAAATTGGTTTTAGGGGGCTCCGTATAGGGTTAGTAACATAAGGAGAGGGTTAGTAACTTCTGAAAAAGGGTTTCCGGGGGCAATGTAAATGGTTAGTAACATAGGGAGAGGGTTAGTAACTTCTGAAAATTGGTTTTAGGGGGCTCCGTATAGGGTTAGTAACATAAGAAGAGGGTTAGTAACATAGGGAGAGGGTTAGTAACTTCTGAAAAATGGTTTTCGGGGTCCATGTAAAGGGTTAGTAACATAGGGAGAGGGTTAGTAACTTCTGAAAATTGGTTTTAGGGGGCTCCGTATAGGGTTAGTAACATAAGGAGATAGTTAGTAACTTCTGAAAAATGGTTTCCGGGGGCAATGTAAAGGGTTAGTAACATAGGGAGAGGGTTAGTAACATAGGGAGAGGGTTAGTAACTTCTGAAAAATTGCTTCAGGGGGCCATGTAAAGGGTTAGTAACATAGGGAAAGGGTTAGTAACTTTTAAAAAATGGTTTCGGGGTGCCATGTAAAGGGTTAGTAACATAGGGAGAGGGTTAGTAACTTCTGAAAAATGGTTTCGGGGGGCCATGTAAAGGGATAGTAACATAGGGAGAGGGTTAGTAACTTCTGAAAATTGGTTTTAGGGGGCTCCGTATAGGGTTAGTAACATAAGGAGAGGGTTAGTAACTTCTGAAAAAGGGTTTCCGGGGGCAATGTAAAGGGTTAGTAACATAGGGAGAGGGTTAGTAACTTCTGAAAATTGGTTTTAGGGGGCTCCGTATAGGGTTAGTAACATAAGAAGAGGGTTAGTAACATAGGGAGAGGGTTAGTAACTTCTGAAAAATGGTTTCCGGGGTCCATGTAAAGGGTTAGTAATATAGGGAGAGGGTTAGTAACTTCTGAAAATTGGTTTTAGGGGGCTCCGTATAGGGTTAGTAACATAGGGAGAGGGTTAGTAACTTCTGAAAAATAGTTTCGGGGGGCCATGTAAAGGGTTAGTAACATAGGGAGAGGGTTAGTAACTTCTGAAAAATGGTTTCCGGGGGCCATGTAAAGGGTTAGTAACATAGGGAGAGGGTTAGTAACTTCTGAAAAATGGTTTCCGGGGGCAATGTAAAGGGTTAGTAACATAGGGAGAGGGTTAGTAACATAGGGAGAGGGTTAGTAACTTCTGAAAAATGGTTTCCGGGGGCCATGTAAAGGGTTAGTAACATATGGAGAGGGTTAGTAACTTCTGAAAATTGGTTTCCGGGGGCAATGTAAAGGGTTAGTAACATAGGGATAGGGTTAGTAACATAGGGAGATGGTTAGTAACTTCTGAAAAATTGCTTCAGGGGGCCATGTAAAGGGTTAGTAACATAGGGAAATGGTTAGTAACTTTTAAAAAATGGTTTCGGGGGGCCATGTAAAGGGTTAGTAACATAAGGAGAGGGTTAGTAACTTCTGAAAAATGGTTTCGGGGGTCCATGTTAAGGGTTAGTAACATAGGGAGAGGGTTAGTAACTTCTGAAAAATGGTTTCCGGGGGCCATGTAAAGGGTTAGTAACATAGAGAGAGGGTTAGTAACTTCTGAAAAATGGTTTCGGGCGGCCATGTAAAGGGATAGTAACATAGGGAGAGGGTTAGTAACTTCTGAAAAATGGCTTCGGGGGTCCATGTAAAGGGCTAGTAACATAGGGAGAGGGTTAGTAACTTCTGAAAAATGGCTTCGGGGGTCCATGTAAAGGGTTAGTAACATTGGGAAAGGGTTAGTAACTTCTGAAAAAGGGTTTCGGGGGGCCATGTAAAGGGTTAGTAATATAGGGAGAGGGTTAGTAACTTCTGAAAAATGGTTTCGAGGGTCCATGTAAAGGGTTAGTAACATAGGGAGAGGGTTAGTAACTTCTGAAAAATGGTTTTCGGGGGCCATGTAAAGGGTTAGTAACATAGGGAGAGGGTTAGTAACTTTTAAAAAATGGTTTCGGGGGGCCATGTAAAGGGTTAGTAACATAGGGAGAGGGTTAGTAACTTCTGAAAAAGGGTTTCGGGGGGCCATGTAAAGGGTTAGTAACATAGGGAGAGGGTTAGTAACTTCTGGGAGAGGGTTAGTAACTTCTGAAAACTGGTTTCAGGGGGCCATGTAAAGGGTTAGTAACATAGGGAGAGGGTTAGTAACTTCTGGAAAAGGGTTTCGGGGGGCCATGTAAAGGGTTAGTAACATTGGGAGAGGGTTAGTAACTTCTGAAAAATGGTTTCGGGGGTCCATGTAAAGGGTTAGTAACATAGGGAGAGGGTTAGTAACTTCTGAAAAATGGTTTCGGGGGGCCATGTAAAGGGTTAGTAACATAGGGAGAGGGTTAGTAACATCTGAAAACTGGTTTCGGGGGGCCATGTAAAGGGTTAGTAACATTGGGAGAGGGTTAGTAACTTCTCAAAATTGGTTAGTAACTTCTGTAAAATGTGTTTGTATTGTAATTAACATGTGTATGTTCCTTCTTTGTTATATTAACGTTCCAATCTTATTTTACAGACATGGGTCAAAAAATGAAAGCTGTGAAGCGTAAGGTCCCTGTTTGTGAGGGTCCTTCTGGTGAGAAGGAGGGTCCTTCCGGTGAGAAGGACATTAAGAAGTATGTGCAACACAGGTGTATCATCTCACACTATGTGGAAATGGTTGCACAAGTACAGTTCCGACAAAGTCATTTGGAGTTATTAGCAAAGTCTCCTTTTGGAATATTCCAGGGCCTCCCAAGCTACACCTTCAGTAATGACATACTCAGGGAAGTGCTCCGGCTACACTGTGGTGGACACGTGTTCAACTTACAAGGTCACCATGTTGAGCTAACCACCGGTGATGTTAGTCTAATACTGGGTTTACCGGACAAGGGTGAATCCATCGATTTACAGGGCAAGGCACGGCACTCAACACTTGACAAGTTTGTGCGAGGTGGTGGCCTGCATCGGGACGAAATATTGAAGGTCCTGAAAAGGACTGCCAAGTCTGACAATCCATATGATGTGCAGGTCACCGTGAGCTTATGGGTTCTCTTCATGCTCGCTTGCTTTCTTATTCCTAAGTCCAACTTTTCTTGTTCCCGTAATGTTCTTTATTATTTGCAAGATGTAGAATCAGTAGGTAGATACAATTGGGCTGCTTGTGTGCATACCATTCTTTTCGATAAGCTCGGCACGTACGTTGCCGACCTGAAAGATAATAAATCACCATACTTGGTTGGGTGTGCCGCTATTATTCCTGTAAGTACATTAAAGTTCTTTTGAATTGGCTTCACCAATTTCTATCTTACAAACGGATGTAATAACTACTCTGACACTCCAACATGTTATTTTGCTCCTCTTTGCAGGCATGGTTCTTTGAGCACATTTCTGTCATTGAACATTTTACTTCACGAACTATTCCACGCCTTTTAAAGTGGAATACCAAGACGCTCAAGAAGCCATTGGACTTCTTAGAGATTTTTAAGAATTTGGCAAAGCAGCAATATGAGGTGAGGAGGTGTAAAATGTTAACCCTTTTTATGTGCAATTCCGGTCAACATCCTCGAGTTTGCGTTAACATGTTTTTGTGGTATATTTGCGGGTGGTTTTGTCCCTCCTCCCAAACGCGAGAGGAGGGACACCTCATTACACAATATCAATCACAACACGGTCATGACGCATACGAGGGAGGTGAGGAGGGTGTTGGAGGCTGAGGAGGGTGGCACGTGCCAACCTCACGAGAAGGAAGAACACGACCTTGACCTTGTACTACGAGAGAATGGCAGCCCTTGAAGAAGAGATGCATATTGAAAGACAAAAAAGGGAGTCTCTTGAAATTAAATTTGAAGAGTTCTAAAATCAGCAGAGCGCAGGGAGTACAAGCAAGAACAAGAACCACTGCGGAGGAGGATCCGGTTGAGGCCATGGACGCCTGCGAAGCAAGGCCAAGAGAGAGTCTGTGCACTCTCTTTCAATACTAAGAGATGAGGCCTGCAGCTTGAGGGTCGAGGTGGCAAGGGAGAAGGAAGAAAGAGTGAATTTAGGGTCATGTGTTGGCAGGGGTATGCAGGCAGTGAGCTTGTTCATGGATGAGACTACAGATATACCACAGGACTTGATGGAAAGGGATGAACACTTGTCTTCCGACAAGGTTCATGACATAGTCTCCTCCTTGGTGTTGAGGGTGAAACGAGAGGACAAGAACCGGGCGAAAGCCATCCGACAAGGTTGCGGAATCATCATTTTATATCCGCAAACGCCCGACACAAGCACCTTCAATTACGGAGGACTCTCAACACTCACCTAGCATTGCTCACCTGCAGACCGTTCTGGAAGAAGAGCCAGAACAGGAGGGGAAGGGGAGGGAGAGGGGGAGGGGGCAAGTAAAGAAAGCCCCCGCAGCCAGCGGGGCTAGGAAGACCACGAAGAGGACGAAAGCAACGAAGGGTGGGATCACCACAACTAACCAGGTTTTGACCAGCATTCCAGAAGACGATTTACTTGTGCGAGGAATGGCTAAACACCGCGAGCAACGGGTTAGTGTGATATCTTGTTACTATTGGCTTTACATATGTTATAACGCTAATATGTCACTGTCTTGCAGAAATAGGGGTGACGCATGTTACTACACCCGGCGGAGGGCTACCGTGCTAAATGGTGATCCGGAGGACCTCTTCTACTTCGATAGGTATACGACCTTGGCCCACATAGAAGTCTTCTGGGAGATCATGACAGATGACCTCAAGCAGAGTCCAGGATTCTACAGATCTTGTAGGTTTTGTCCTACTTTTCTGTCCACATACCAAAGTGACTCAGAATTACAATGGGGTAGGGTCAAGGGTAACATCCAAGAGGCTTTGAAAGCCAAGACAGCCAAGAGATTCCTGGCTGTCGAGAAGTACTTTTTCGTCTGCCATTATTCTAACCACTTCATGCTGATCGTCCTGGACACCGACAAGCAACGGTGGGTAATCTACAACTCAATCAGTGGCAATCCTCGCTACACAGCCGGTGCAAGGAACATGATTCAGTTCCTGACGGCAATGGTTTCTAATGTATTTGGAGTACCAGACATAGACGTCTGGCCCACCAAGTTAAGTGAGAGTTGTCCACAACGACCCGGCGGGAGGTAAATCACCTTATCTTTTCAATATATCACGTATTCCAAATAGGTATCAATTTTGCTCTTTTTGACTATGTTTCTACTACTTTCTGCGTTGAATGTGGGTCGTATGTCATGAGATTTCTTTGAACGTGTTGCCGGGAAGATCAAGCGGCCGTGGTGTATGCGTCCTCGAAGATGTTGCGGACAAGAGTACAATTGATTTGCTACTTGATGGAGAAGTTGACGGACCACTGCTCCCTCCCCTCCCTTCCCCGAACCCCACTTTAAACCAGATGACATGTGTAATGTACTCTCAAGTGGTGTAATATTTGGATTACGTGGATAACTTATTGGAGTACATCTCTTGTTTCATTTAGGTGTGGTTTTCCTGTATGGGTCCTCTGTTTCTCTTATTCATGTGATGTTCCATTTAACCGTTTACATATATGCTGCTCAACACCATTGCAATCGGTTACAGGGACTTTACATTAAAGTCCTCTTGAAAAGTTACTAACCATTTTTCAGAAGTTACTAACCCTCTCCGTATGTTACTAACCCTATACGGAGCCCCCTAAAGCCATTTTTCAGAAGTTACTAACCCTCTCCCTATGTTACTAACCCTTTACATGGCCCCCCGAAACTCTTTTCCAGAAGTTACTAACCCTCTCCCTATGTTACTAACCCTTTACATGGCCCCCTGAAACCAGTTTTCAGAAGTTACTAACCCTCTCCCAGAAGTTACTAACCCTCTCCCTATGTTACTAACCCTTTACATGCCCCCCCGAAACCATTTTTTAAAAGTTACTAACCCTTTCCCTATGTTACTAACCCTTTACATGGCCCCCTGAAGCAATTTTTCAGAAGTTACTAACCCTCTCCCTATGTTACTAACCCTCTCCCTATGTTACTAACCCTTTACATTGC
This sequence comes from Cryptocoryne crispatula var. balansae, assembly GCA_036172225.1. Lineage (NCBI taxonomy): Eukaryota > Viridiplantae > Streptophyta > Magnoliopsida > Alismatales > Araceae > Cryptocoryne > Cryptocoryne crispatula. The sequence goes on from CM069935.1 coordinate 34,050,114, forward strand.
CCCCGGAAACCATTTTTCAGAAGTTACTAACTATCTCCTTATGTTACTAACCCTATACGGAGCCCCCTAAAACGAATTTTCAGAAGTTACTAACCCTCTCCCTATGTTACTAACCCTCTCTGTATGTTACTAACCCTTTACATGGCCCCCTGAAATCACATTTCAGAAGTTACTAACCCTCTCCCTATGTTACTAACCCTCTCCCTATGCCTCCTGAAGCTCTTTTCAGAAGTTACTATCCCTCTACCGATGTTACTAACTCTCTACATAAGTTCCTAACCTTTCACTTGGGCCTCTGAAACGTTTTCTCAGAGTTACTAACCCAGCGCGTACTGTATACCCCGTGTAAAACCCTTGACATACCGTGTAGACCGTGAAGATAGAACTTCTGAAAAGGTGTGCAATCGGTCAACAGTGACGTTACCGCTTCGTTTTCAAAAACACCGCCCCTCCGTATACGCCATCCCGAAGTTCTTCCCTCTCCTCCTTCGGTAAGTAGGTTCCTACCCGTGTCTAGCTCGTTTTCCTTTATACTGAGTTTTAATGGTCGGAGCTGTAGCAATGGAAAAGGGGAAGAACGTCCTCTCTACCACCTGCACCGTAAGAGGCGGTGCACGATTATGTTGGATCCAAAAGATGTGCCGAGTACCGGCGGAAACCAGCGGGAAAGACCATCGAAGAGAGTTGACAGTGCCGTTTGCATTTCATCTTGCCCCCTGCAGCTATTTTCAAACTGCCCGACGAACGTGGATGGGGGCAACATTGATCTTCAACGTACTGATGATCGCGCACGGCTTCAGCAGGTCCTTCATCTCTTCAGCGTATTGGTCGACAAGGTGGAGAAGTGTAAGATCACTAGGACCAAGTACCCGTGTATGTCGTCCAGGCTGGACGTTAGAATCTTTACGGTTCTGAGAAACAACCAAATCACACAACTGACCAAGTATTTGGGCGACGTTCCTGGGGTCGAAATTGGGGACAAATTTCGCTACAGGGACGACTCATGTGCTCCGGTCTCCCACCGCAACCCAATCTGTGGCATCGACAGCATGATGCATGGAGGGTTGAGAGTTGCTACATGCATTATCGCTTCTGGGGCGTACGTGAACCACCTTGACAACGACGTGTTAATATACTCCGGAGAAGGGGGAAACCCCGACTTCGAGAAGCAGAGGAAGAAGCCTGCTGGACACCAGAAGCTACAGCGCGGAAATGCAGCATTGGTGAACAGCTTCCGCGCCAACACGCCGGTGCGTGTTATTTATGGTCTCCGTAATTCTGGCGCTGGCTATACCCTCAAAACCACTTCGGGGACGGCCTCAACCTTTCTGTACGATGGCTTGTACAAGGTGGAGCGAAAAGGGGAAGAGAAGGGGAAGAATGGCTACATGGTTTTCAAATTCCAGCTGAGAAGGCTGCCCGGGCAAGCAGCGGGAGGTAAAACAACACATTTTGGCTCCGATTGTGCTTTGTTACAAATGATGTATGATGCAGGAACTGGTCGTCAGAAGACTCAATTGTCACCTGATCCATAAGGCCGCTGCGTAGCCCTCCCCATCCCCTTAGAAATTTTCAAATTGTGACAGGGTAAACGGTGCGTGTTGTGCAGACTATGAAATATGGGATCATATGTTGGTTGACGTCTTCATAATACTTGGGCTTTGTGTAAATTGATTTCCAGATGTTAGACCTTTATGCTTCGTTAAGTTAGATGTGCTTGGTGACCCTCTCCTTATGTTACTAACCCTTTACATGGACCCCTGAAAACATTTTTCAGAAGTTACTAACCCTCTCCCTATGTTACTAACCCTATACGGAGCCCCCGAAAGATATTTTTCAGAAGTTACTAACCCTCTCCGTATGTTACTAACCCTCTCCGTAAGTTACTAACCCTCTCCGTATGTTACTAACCCTCTCTGTATGTTACTAACCCTATACGGAGCCCCCAAAAGCCATTTTTCAGAAGTTACTAACCCTCTCCGTATGTTACTAAGCCTCTCCGTATGTTACTAACCCTATACGGAGCCCCCAAAAGCCATTTTTCAGAAGTTACTAACCCTCTCCGTATGTTACTAACCCTCTCCGTATGTTACTAACCCTATGCAGAACCCCCTGTAGATGGTTACATTAAGTCCTTTCGTACTTCTTTTGAACACAGATTTAATTTCGGACAGGGGTCCATGCTTCAAGACATGTACACTCCGCTTCACTCATTCAGTAGTGAGAACTCACAAACTTGCTTAGCTCAGAAAATAACGACAACTGTTTACAGAAATGGCTGAGTAGGCACAAGATAGTTAATTCATTTCACAATGGAGTAGAAGACATTGTTCTACATCGCAGGTTTCTGTCCACATATATACATTAACATGTCCATATGGCTCACACTTTGTTGCGTGGCCGTTTGTGATGACAACTGTGAAACCTCAAGAGTAGACGAAGAAGGGTCTGTGTACATAATGTCTTCCGAAGGGCATGGTTCTTCTTCCACATCACATCTATCAAGTGGTTGCCCTTGCAAAGAACTCCATCTGTCAGATTTCTTTTTTTTCCTCCTTGTCTCAAGGCTGGACTTTATCCTCCTTCGTCGTCCTTTCTCTATTCCGCCCTTCAGGCGAAATTGTTGTGCAGCTTGTTGATCAGGGTTAACCTGTTACGAAACAAATAATCATGTAAGGACTTGTAAGCAATCCAATTCTGATAGTAAACAAGAAAAACGTGTGATTCATGGTCAACATGTACCTGTGATTGGGATTCAACGACCTGCGATGGTTCAGTGTCTTTATCTCTGTTTCTGTCTGCAGCTGGTACATTCGCTCGAGGAGACAATCTGGTGTACTCGTCGTGTGTCTGTCGGCAAAAGTTGAGCAGGTGTTCATATGTTTCTTTCGACTTTGCTGCCGTTGCACATAGCTCAACAACGTTGCCCACTAGATGCATAAACCTCATAGTTGAAAGTGCTTTTTCGTCCGTTGTATCTGTACCATGGACAATGGCATTTTCGCAGACATCTTACATGCATCCCTTGTTCACCTTGTCAAAAAATACTTAGAAGGAACAAGTGTAATCTGAGCGTGTAAGAATACACGTATGACGTGCCTACATAAGACGCCACTGAATTCAAATTTCTTACATGAACAAGTCACATCAATTTCTTCGAATCTATTGAATTCTACCCGATGGTAGTGCTTTGCGTCGTCAAATATTATAAATGCATTGGCCTCACACGGCTGCAATACGCGGTCAATGGCCTTCAAGTACTCATGCTCAAATGTTTCATACACAGCCGGTGTGTACCGCTCCTTTGCTTCTTGGAGCATTATGGAGTCAACTGCACATCTCCTAAAGGTATGCCTCATTTTATGATCTGCGAGATCTTGCTGGTATCTCCGATCATCAAGCAATTTTTGAAAGTTTTCAAAAAATAGATTCATTGTTTGCCTTATGTCCAAATAATCTTTTAGTACCTTGTTCAAACTTTCACACCTCTGGGTGCTGACCATGTCCGCAGTAAATGTGCTTCGTCCGTATACCAAAGCCCACTTTTTCCTGTCCTCATACAACACTTTCCGCCCGTGGTTGTCTTCGAGTTTATACTTTGTCAACATTTCAGCCCATGAATCTACAAAAGAATCCTCGTCTTCGTAATCGTAAATGCATCTTTGAAAATCTGTCTTAAAAGTATGTGTGGCACCGAAAACCTCGATTTAGATGCTTGCATGCATTTTGATACATATGCCAAACACATATTCTATGGTATGTTCTGGGCAGTTCTTGTGCAATGGCATTACTCATAGCCTTGTCTTGATCGGTCAATATGGTCTTCGGCTCCTTACCATGCATGACATTTATGAAAGTGTTGAATAACCATCGAAATGTGTGTATGATCTCATCATACAATAAGGCTGCACCGAAGATTATTGTTTGTTTGTGGTGGTTTACTCCAACGAAAGGAGCAAAAGGTCTCTCATATCTGTTGGTCTTGTATGTTGTGTCAAAACACAAGACATCACCGAATCTTTTGTAGTCCTTGCGCATTCTCCAGTCAGCCCAAAAGATGTTGGTAATGAGGTCATCTTGATCCACTTGTATGGAGTAGATAAATGAAGGGTCTTCCGTTTGCCTACGATGGAAGTATTGAAGTAGTCCCCGGTGTCAAATTGAAGCATTTCTTTCTTGTCGTTTGGTCTGTAGGTAGTTCTTCATATCGACCTGGCTAAAACCTAAGTTGCTTCTTCCACCTACTTGGTTGGACATCATGTGATATAGTTGCGTTGGTTTCAAGCCACTACTTTCTCCAATATCTACAACTGATGCATGAACTTCTTTAAACTTACGATGTGATCTTAACATGTGTGCCTTGGTTGGGCTTTCAAGATCATGATTGTGTTCTACATCCCATCTGGTGATTCTATACATCCCATTGACGTTCAGCCCAAAGGTTATCCTTGCCAGACAACCCGATCGGGTCTCAGCTCGTTGAATGACTGTGTTAGAGTACCGGGCATCTTTCTTCCTCCAACCTTCTTTGGAACATACTAACCGCATGTTTCTGACAAGACCTTCCCTGTCCTTAGCAAAGTGATATCTTCTAACACCAAATCCTAGACCTTTGGCGTACGTAAGGAATGCTGCATATGCCTCATCAACAGTTTTAAATTCGGAATCATGACGAGTCCCTCATGCCTTATGTTACAAGTCGCTTTTAACTGCTGGCTTTCTTCCCTGTAAAAATAAATACAATCTTTCGTAAATGCATTGCTACTGAACCCTTCGCATATTTGTGACAGGTTACTAACCCTTTACATGGCGGCCGAAACGATTTTTCAGAAGTTACTAACCCTCTCCTAGGGTTACTAACCCTTTACATGGCCCCCTGAAACCCTTTTTCAGAAGTTACTAACCCTCTCCCTATGTTACTAACCCTTTACATGGCCCCCTGAAACCAGTTTTCAGAAGTTACTAACCCTCTCCCTAGGTTACTAACCCTCTCCCTATGTTACTAACCCTATACATTGCCCCCGGAAACCAATTTTCAGAAGTTACTAACCCTCTCCTAGGGTTACTAACCCTTTACATGGCCCCCTGAAACCCTTTTTCAGAAGTTACTAACCCTCTCCCTATGTTACTAACCCTTTACATGGCCCCCTGAAACCAGTTTTCAGAAGTTACTAACCCTCTCCCTAGGTTACTAACCCTCTCCCTATGTTACTAACCCTATACATTGCCCCCGGAAACCAATTTTCAGAAGTTACTAACCCTCTCCCTATGTTACTAACCCTCTCCGTATGTTACTAACTCTATACGGAGCCCCCTAAAGCCATTTTTCGTGCACTAACCCTCTCCCTATGTTACTAACCCTTTACATGGCCCCCGAAGCAATTTTTCGAAGTTACTAACCCTCTCCCGTAAGTTACTAACCCTCTCCCTATGTTACTAACCCTATACATTGCCCCGGAAACCAATTTTCAGAAGTTACTAACCCTCTCCTAGGGTTACTAACCCTTTACATGGCCCCCTGAAACCCTTTTTCAGAAGTTACTAACCCTCTCCCTATGTTACTAACCCTTTACATGGCCCCCTGAAACCAGTTTTCAGAAGTTACTAACCCTCTCCCTATGTTACTAACCCTTTACATGGCCCCCTGAAGCAATTTTTCAGAAGTTACTAACCCTCTCCCAGAAGTTACTAACCCTCTCCCTATGTTACTAACCCTATACATTGCCCCCGGAAACCAATTTTCAGAAGTTACTAACCCTCTCCCTATGTTACTAACCCTTTACATGGCCCCCTGAAACCCTTTTTCAGAAGTCACTAACCCTCTCCCTATGTTACTAACCCTTTACATGGCCCCCTGAAACCAGTTTTCAGAAGTTACTAACCCTCTCCCTATGTTACTAACCCTCTCCTAGGGTTACTAACCCTTTACATGGCCCCCTGAAACCCTTTTTCAGAAGTTACTAACCCTCTCCCTATGTTACTAACCCTTTACATGGGCCCCCGAAACCATTTTTTAAAAGTTACTAACCCTCTCCCTATGTTACTAACCCTTTACATGGCCCCGCGAAACCATTTTTTAAAAGTTACTAACCCTCTCCCTATGTTACTAACCCTTTACATGGCCCCCCGAAATCATTTTTTAAAAGTTACTAACCCTCTCCCTATGTTACTAACCCTTTACATGGCCCCCCGAAACCCTTTTTCAGAAGTTACTAACCCTCTCCCTATGTTACTAACCCTTTACATGGCCCCCTGAAACCAGTTTTCAGAAGTTACTAACCCTCTCCTTATGTTACTAACCCTATACGGAGCCCCCTAAAACCAATTTTCAGAACTTACTAACCCTCTCCCTATGTTACTAACCCTTTACATGGCGCCCTGAACCCATTTTTCAAAAGTTAAAAATTCTTTACATATCTTCCTAACCCTTTACATGCGCCTGAACACATATGTTTCACAGGTTAATAACCCTTTACATAACTTACTAACCCTTTATATATGATGTTCAACCTTCATTTCACACGTTACCAAATACTAAATAGTAAACGTTTACATATCTTATTAACCCTGTACACATCACTCATTATGTTTTTTCCAACCTATTGACTCCTGAACCGTGATCTTATTAGTGTACATTTAGTGCTAACTACCTATTGTAACTTCTCGTACGCTAGCACCACAGTCCATTGCTCACTAAATGCATCTGTACTACGATCGGTGGTTTTCAGAACATTAAATACACTACATTCAATATCTTTTAACGTAAATAAACATACTAACATGACGGCTGTCTCTGACGAGGGGCCAACACAACTTGCTTCAACTTCTGCTCGCCTTGTCGTCCCAAATCACGGTCCATTGCTTCGATTCTTCCTCACCACGCGCACAAATGCACCGGAAAATGGAGGAGGAATGCTCCGATGAACATGCGGACGAAGACGAATATGACATAGGCCGATTCATTTCCCGCGCAATTTTCATCGTGTCACCATTAAGGAGGACTTGACAACGTCATGATGGCATGGTAAGGCAGAGACGGTGGCGGCGTCCGCACCGGCAGTCGCGAAACGGCGCCGTAGCGTTGGGTGAGACGGGCCGTTAAGCGAACGGCGTCAACCTCTCCTGCGTCGGACGTTTGGCGCAGCGGTCCCGACGCTTACGTGGCGCTCGCGAATACGCGACTGCGGGAGTCGCCTCAGGAGGCGTCCTGAGGCGATCCGAACTCGGAGAAGAAATAAATTTTGTTTTTCAAAACGTTACAATGAATCTCGTATTATATATATATATACTCATTTTTGAAAACAGAAATTATTTCAAAACCCCATGAACAGGGGTAAACTACGATAAACCCAACTCGATCGATATGCATGCGACGGCATGATCGGAAGAGCAGCAACCGATCGATCGGCCGCCGCAAGCCCGCCGTCGCCTCCGGCGGCGTTGACGTCGCGCCGCCGTCGCTCGCTTCTTCCTCCACCTCGGACCTCTGCCGCCCGCGCACCCTTCTGATATTCCTATGCTGGAGTTTCCGGCCGCCGCTCTCTGCTTTCATGGCGCGCCTCCCCTCAGCCCCCGTTGTCATTGTACCACATGACCGTTCATATCGGCCGCCGCCGCCTGAAGGTTGACGTCGTACGCTGCTGGCTCCTCCCTCGGCTGCGCCGACGGCAGCGCGGGGCAGCAGCCGGGCGCGCTCTCCGCCACCTGACCCGGATAGACGCCCATGGTGCCAAACTCGGCGCCGCCGCCGCCGCACACGGCCGCCATCGGTTGCTGCGACAGCCTCCAGCAAACGTCAGCCCGCCGGCAGCCGTATAGTTAGTTTCCGTCCCGTTGCTGAGAGAGCACCGGCCGGACGAGAGAACCTTACCTGCATCAGAGGGGGGAGCGGCGCCGCCGGCACCAGCATGGAGAGGAGCTCCGCCGACGTGTACGCTTGGTGCCAGGGCGGCAGGCACCCGTCTCCTAGGTCGCCGACCTGGCAGCTTCCCATTGGCATGGACGGTTCGACCTGGACGCAGCCGGGTCCACTCTGGAGCGCATCGTACGTCGTCGGGTCGCTGCGCAACGGGGATCATGATCCGGTAAGATCTCAGTCGTTCAATCGGTGTTCTCCCGACCAGGCAGGCTCACCTGATTGGAATCAAGGGCTCAGATGTTCGCACGTAGACCTGGGCCGGATGAGGAGCGCCGTCGGAGACCCAGCTGGAGACCTCGCTCTGGTACGTGCCGGACAGCAGGCCGTCGTGGGAGTCAAGGAAAGCCTTCACACGTGCGAAGCTCGGTCAACTGACACGCGCGCGCCATCTACGGTGCTTGGTCAAAGCAAGGAAGCTAACCTGAAAGGTGGCAGCGTCGTACGGAGGAAGATCGCCGCCGGTCAAGAAATTCTGCGAGAAGACGCCGTCAAGAACTTCAAAACAGCCCATACGTTCAGTAAAGCTTAGTTGGATAAACAAAATTGATTTATTTTATTTATTATATTAAATAAGTAAATTTGAATAAAAAATAAAACTCAATTGATTAATAAGTTGAGTTTAAACAAGTTTTTACTCACTAGATAAGATTAACGAACTTCTTCCTTGATTATTTAGTTAAATATTTTTAAAATAGTTGAATTGTAAATATTTATAATTATATAGTGCCGAGTAAGCTTAGTAAACTGGTTAAAATAAAATTTAGTTTGAATTTTAAATTTAGACCGACCTTCAAAAGTAAACTTAAATTCAAACATGAGTCGAGTTTCTATTTGACTCGATTAGATAGTGGGTCGAGTACGAATAAAAGTCCTAACTTAATCATAAATAGGGGTGTGCATTAAAAAGTTCGAACCGAAAATTAAATCAAAGGTCTGGGCAAGGGGCATCTAGGTGAGAAAGACATGTCATCCGTTTGGTTCGATTTGATTTGAGTCCCAAATTCGGTTCAACGGGTTGGGAGGATTTTGAACCGATCCAAATCTCGTACCAAATTATTTAAGCCAATTTAGTTAAAATATTATAGTATTATCAAGAAAATATTAGTCATCCGGTATTTATAATGAATTATAGTTATTTAATTAGTTATAATTTAAGTATCAATATACATAGTTAATTATTATTTTTTGATTTTGGTGTCAACAGGAGTCAAATTAAACGGTGCACACCCCTATAAATGAATCTTGACGGATCTAACTTCAGCTCTAAGGTTAAATTTGAACAACATATTACTTAACTAGGGGCTGCTCGTTTGCATCTCCGGGTGCCTGCATGCATGCATGCAACGCACAGACAAGGGAAAAGAGAGAGAGAGAGAGATGGTTACGTTTCAACGTACCTTCCTCTGAGTGACACGTGCGAGGGTGTCGAGGAGGAAGCCCTCGCATGTCTCCATCTCGTCCAAGGACATCAAGCACATTGGCTCTGGCTCGAAAACCCTAATCATGCATATAATCAGATTTCCAGCATCAGGATCGATGCTGATCTCTCTATCTCTCACTCTATCAACTGAATATGACTAATTACCTGAGGCGCTCCTTTGCCACCTGCAACTGGTGCTGGAAGCTGTTTATCTCTTGTTGCAGCTCCTGCGATGTTGAGGCATCAGGAGATGAATGGGCATGTACGTACACAGCTGGTACTCTCTCTCTCTCTCTCTGTCTCCCTCACTCTGTTTCGGTGGTTGGGGAAGAAAATGTACTGGAGGATTTACCTCGATGTTGTTGTTAATAGGTTCGGGACTGGCCGACGACGACGGAAGGAAGAAGAGAGAGAGAGAGAGAGAGATCCGAATCAATCAACCATGTTGTTGGAGCTCTATACATAAATAGAACAAATAGATCAAGCAAGGGGAATCAAAATTCGAACCTATCAAGTTGGGCAGCAAACTCGTTCTCGCATTTGAGCTTCTCCAGCATCTTAACGAGGTACTCTACATTCTGGATGGATCTGTGATACGAACAGGATGAAAAATTAGGCAATTTCTCGAATGAAGACGTGTGTGTGTGTGTGTGTTCTTGACCGGAAAAGAGATTAGGGTTGAGAGGAATATTTAGGGCTCGAACGGGCACACCCTCTTCGGTCGTGTTCCGGCATGTTTGCATATCGGGTCAGAACATCTTCGATCCTGAACACACGAGATCCAGGAAGCTGGTGTAATCAGCAGGGCACGGCATTCTCTCCAGATTTCTTCCTTCGGATATGTACGTACGTACGTACCTGCTGCGGCCGGAGAAGTGGCTGAGCCGGTCGGAGGGGGAGAACATGATGAGGGCGATGTCGATGTCGCAGAGGACGGAGAGCTCGTAGGCCTTCTTGATGAGGCCATTGCGGCGCTTGGAGAAGGTCACCTGCCGGTTTGTCTTGTTCTCGATCCTCTTTATCTGTAGCTTCACCCTCCCCATCCTCTGCTCTTGTCTTCCTCCAATTTCTGCCTCGATGCCCAATCCAAAACATCAATGTAATCATCAAGTTTAGGTAAAAAAAAAACAATCAAGCACAGACGACTATGTTCCATTTACCAAGAATAACAAGGAAGAGGAGAAAGGATACATTCGGCTGCCCACGGGTGCAATCAGCGACTCTAGCCGATCCTAGTAATAGGCTGTTCTAGCTAGCTAGTTTGGTTTATATTTATTTTGCACTAATATTGTATTAATGATGAGTTATAGTATGATCTCTTAGAACTATGCTCACTTTTGTTTAAGTTTGTATACTTGTTTAATCAAGTAGATTTTGAATTTAAGCTCGGCTCGAATTCGACACACATTAAATTTCAAATTAGATATAAACTTATTTATAAAATCTAAGGTCGATCTAAACCCATTTGTAAAATTCTAACTTTATCTCATTTATTAAATTAGATCCAAGTTTAAACTCAGATGAATTTTTGTTTCGACTTATTTTATGTATTTAACTGATAACACATAAATATTAGTACTTATAATTTATCTTTCAAAATAAATATGTGATAAAGTTTTAATTGAGTTATTCACGAGCATATCGAGTCTAATAGCAGTCTATTCAAGCTCGACTTAATTAGTTAATGCGTCGAGTTTTATCTTTTTATTAAAAATTATTCTTTTAACGTAATAAACTAGTCAAGTCGAGTTTTTATTCAGTTCAATTTCAATTGGTTCATTTGCACCCCACAGCTAACATGTTAAAGTCGGAGGGAGGGAGAGAGAGAGAGAGAGAGAGAGAGAGAATCTTCGATGATATATTCTATATATATTATCACTAATTAGATTACATTTATTTTATCCTGTACTACGTATCATAATTTTTTTGTTTAATTTTTTATTTATACCAGTTTCCTAACCACAAGTTTAACAACTTTAAGGATTATATAATTTTTAAAAACTAAATTATAAAATTTTATAACATACCTTATATGACAACAACAAGAATTAACATAATTATCATACTAATTAAGTTTAACATGTTAAGTTGTGTAGCATAGACCATGACAAGTTTAAAGTAAGTGACAAGAAATATGTTAAGTTTAACTAAGTTGGTCATGTATAAAATATTTTTAATCACTTACATATGCTCAAATTTCAAAAAATAAATATTCATAAACATGAACCCATTAACATGCATATACATTGTGTATAAAATCTGTCAATCAGCTAAAAACTGAATTAACATAGCATACATTTTTAAACATTTTATTTTAAAATATACATAAATGATGGTTGTTAGTTTTCTTTAACAATTTTATTTATCTTTATAATCATAGGGATATAAACACAAATACATTTGACTCTTTGTTAAAACGTGGTGTGTACAGACAATTGTAGTTATTTCAATATTTATACGTAGTGCGTAAAGATATATATGAAAATATATTTTATGGCATTACTTTATATGTATATCAGAAATCATACAAATAAAAATAAATATTTTGTCGGTTATAGCATCATTATTCAAGAGTATATATTGATATACAAATAACATTCCTTGTTATGTCACAAGGGTACATAGACGAATACTTCGTTAAGTTGTGCTTAGACATCAAAACATCTGTCTTCCTCAGTGGCAATCGCATACCCGGTAATGGAGGAGGGCGGAGGGGGCGGCCGGCGCAGCGGCGGCGATGGCCAGTGCGGCGGCGGACAGCGACGACGGCACCCGCGGCGGCGGTCCACGGTGGTGGTTGCAGCGCCTGGACAGCGGCGGCGGCAGCGGCGTTTTGGGGCTCCGGTGATCAGGTTATCTCCTCCAAAGGAGAGCCATATATATATATATATATAGGAGCTCTTCCGCCATCGGTCATCGTCCCCCAACTCTCCGGCCAACCGCCCGCCGTGTTTAACGTGTTAGACCGGGTCGTCGGACTTGTGGGAACCGGACAAGTGGAGCTGCTCGCCGGGAGACACCGCTTCTTCCGGGTGACCACCCGGCGGGGCTGGCAGATGGCCGCGCCAAAGCGGAGGCCTGAACGGGGAAGGGTCCGCCGTCGCAGACTGCTGCTGCACGCGCGGCGGCCCTGTAATATTCAGTCTTTAAAAAACATGAAAAAAACCCTTTTCTCGCCACGTACCCCACCTTCTCCACCGTCTTTCCCTCCCCCTCTCTCGAATCTTCTCCCCTCTACGGCCTCCATCGCCACCGTCGCCTCCACCGCCTTCCGTCCGCCGCCCTCCTCTCTCTCTCGAACCCTCCTCGTCACCGCCTCCCCTCCGCGTCTCCGTCGCCCGATTTCTTCTTCACACCCCCTCCGCATCGTCGCCGCGCCCCCGCCACATCGCTGCCGTCGCCGTGGGCTGCCGGCGGTTGTCGCGGTCGCCGCGGGCCGCGGCCGCCATCACCGTGCTCCCGCGCTCCCCCTCCTCCTTTCTCCCGAGCTCCCTCTCTCTCTCTGCTTTTTCTTCCGAACCAGCGGGTCTGCCGCGGTCACCGTCGCCGCGGGCCGACCGTCGCCGCCGTCGCGGCCGGCGTCGCACCCCGCCGCCCTCCTCTCTCCGGCTCCCCCTCCTGCCGTGGTCGCCGCTGCCGCACTCTCTCTCCCTCTCTCCCCCTCTCACCCGCACTCTGCTCCCTCTCCCGCGCCCGTCGCCGCCATGCGGCTGCTGCGACCCCCCTGCCCTCTCTTTCTCTCTCTATGCCGTGCGTCCGCGCGGCCTTCCCGCGCCGCCCCGCGACGCCATCGCCCTCTCCTTCTCTCGCAGTCTCTCTCTCTCTGTCGCGTGCCGCGCGAACGCCGCACAGCCGCGACACCCCCCCTCTCTTTCTCTCTTCCTGCGTGCGCCGCGCGTGGCGCCCGCCGTTACCTCCCCCTCGTCTCCCTCTCCTTGCTCTCGTGTGTGTCCCAACGCCCCCCCCCCCCGTCCGCCTCCGCGTGCGCCACTGTGCGCCGTCGCGCACGCGGCTCTCCTCCCCCCCAGCCGGCTCTCTCTCTCACGCTCTCTCTCTCCCGCTCTCCCTCTCTATTTTCTCTCTCTTCCCCCCGCTCTCCCTCCTGTCTCTCTCCCCCCCCCCCAGCTGCTCTCTCTCCCCCCTATTGCTCTCTCACTCTCACGCCCTAACTCTCTCTCTTCGCTCTCTCAGCACTCTCTCTGTCTCTCCCTCTTCTCTCTCCCCCTCTGTCTCTCTTCTCTCCCGTTCTCTCTCTCTCTCTCTCGTGCAATCTCTCTCTCCCTCTTTAATTTCTTTTCGGCTTCGTCGACGCTGACCCCGTAGCAACCGTGCCCGCCTCCGATCGCTGCCCGCCTCCGATCGCCCACTCTCTCTCTCTCTTTCTCTTTGTTTTTCCAGAGCGGATCACCTCAGTCCCCGGGTGGAGGGAGAAGCCTCAGTCCCCAATCAGAGGCGGCCACATACCCTCGTCACTTAAGTGAACCGGACCGGTTCAGTTTCAGACCCCGGTTCGGTCCGGTTCACCGAACCGGTTCACTTAAGTGAAGGGGGTATGTGGCCGCCTCTGATTGGGGACTGAGGCTTCTCCCTCCACCCCGGGACTGAGGTGATCCGCTCTCTTGTTTTTCGGGTTACAGTGCGACTTTTTCGGTTCCTGGCGTACACTGTCGCGCAGTACCGCGACCCTTTTCCTCGGTGTGCCATCACGTCCTCTGCTGCACCGCACTCGCGTGTGCCGTGCCTACCACTGTGCCAGTTGCCACACTTAGCTGCCAACCCGTCTTACTCGACCGCTCCGTCTGATAACTCACCTGCTGCCACAGCCGACACCACTTTTCCATTGATTAGTCGAGGTAGGTCTCATCTTTGTCCTTTTCAATTCTATTTTAGAATATTTCTATTATATTAGCAGTTTATTAAAAGTTATTATTTTCCCAGTTTGACGTTGCCGACTGGCGTAGTCGTCACCGTTCCGTGATCGGGCATCCAATCGACTTCTTCTAGACTTGAGAATTTATCGACCTCATCGAGGTAGGCATCCCAACTTATCCTTAGCACATGATATTATAATTAAGGTGTTAAAATATGTTTATTAGATTATTAGTTAGAAAATGATAAAAAAATGATGGTTATATATTTAATTGTCTGCATGTGATCAGTTAGATGTTTATCAAGTCATTCATGCATAGTTTCATGATTTGCATTAGTTAGATGCAATTTTTAATTAATGTGGTTTAGAAAATTATTAAATTAGATATATTGTGTTGATTAATTAGATTGGTTGTATTAATTCATAAGAATTGAAATATGACCTGTTATGATTATATTTATACCTGATTTATGTTATGAATGACATGAATTGTTATATGGAAATAATTTGTGACCTTTTATGATTATAATTATATCTGATTCATGTTTATAATGATCATAAATCATTAATACTTATATTGGAATGAAAATTGATGGCATGATAATTATGGAACGTGGTTAATTAATGTTAATAGTGGCCTGATCTTGTAAAGTGCATTATTTGATAAATTGATATGAAATTGTGCTTAATTGAAGTTAATATGACTCATTATGTTGCATATTCCTTTCTGATTAGGTCAATTGCATAAATTGGTGTGAAATTGAATTATGTGAATGATATTGTATATTCTGTTCTGATTGGTCTATTGCATGAATTGTTGGTATAATGAAATGGTTGTGCATGACTTGATAATTGACATATCTGGTTGATTGAATTGGTTTTGTCTGAGTAAATATATGGCTTTTACTTGTTGAGGTCCTCCAGCCTACATTAGTGGTCCTGGGGCAGCAGATGACGTAGTGAAATCCGGTGCATCCTTCGATCCCGGATACCGCGATTTATCCTAAGTACGCCCTACCTAGGTGTACTAAGGACCTAGCTTACTATATGGTACTTCTTATATATATTTAGAGCTAGAGTTGAGAAGTCCAAGTATGGCATATGATTTACTCAGACACATGAAATGGAAATGGTAGTAAAGCATGCACAGTTGGCTCATGCAGGTTTAGATGGCATAAACATATAGTTTAGTGTAGTTGGTAGCCATGCTCATGTAGAGGCATGTTTAATTGCTAATTTAGTGAAAGAAATACAATTTAAATAAGTAAACATGATAAATAGCCTATATGATATTATAGCAATTGATGGATCTAGTTTATGTATATAATTAGCAGTTAGATTTGTTAGTATATTAGGAAAGTTGGGTATAAGTCTTACTGAGTCCGTGTGACTCATTCCAAATCTTCTAACATTTTTCAGGAAATCATGTGGCGCAGCAGAAGCGTAGTGGATCAGGATTAGTGTAGAAGAGGTTCAGAGAATTTGGTTAATGAATTGTTTATATTGAAATCAAGGTATGGTATATATATTTGGATTGAATCAATTTTTTTTAAATGAAATGGACCTGTGATTCTTTATTTTTCCCAAACCAACGTAGTTTAGGGGTTAATTCCCCGGTCTCGTACCCGGATTTATTCCGCTATGCTGGTTAGGAAATCCGGGGCGTGACAGGCCCGATCCAGGTGCCATGGCGGCGGCGGCCAGACGTCGGTGTGGCCGGAGGCTGATCAGCGCCGGAGGCCGTCAATGGATCGTAGGGGTGTCCCGTTTCCGGCCCGATTTAAACTGTCTTGGGCACATCCGACTTGATCCGATCTGTAAAAAATATTAACTTGACTCGATCCGACTCGATCCAGCCCAATTTTTATTTTATAAATATATAATTATCAAATATAATAAATTTATTTATTTAAGATTATATTATAAAATCGATAAAAATCTGGTTAAAATATATTTTCGATAAATAAAAATAATATATTTAATTAATTTAAGACAAATTTTCGACCCACTTTGGCCCATTTTAGTTAGCCGTAGTTATATCGTGGGCAACCGTCTCGTGAAGTCTGATAATTTGATTTTCACCGGTGAGAAATTATTTAAAACAATTTGGTGTGTTTGAAAATTTAAAATCCTGAATTTATAATTCGATTCCTCTTCTTCACGAGGGACAAGATGAATCTCTCCCTGAATGTATGATACGTATGAAAATCTATATATATATATTTGTATGGGAGCAACATCTGGGGTTACACATGGAGAGCGTAGCGCTTTGCTGCTCTCCGTCAAGTAGCTAGCTAGCTGTTGGAGCTCCCTTTGGCGGCGCCTCTTTGTCTTCAGCCCGCCGCCGTCAAGCTTGCCGATGTGGTAAGAGCCGTCCTAAAGGCCTTCTTCTCGCGGGCGGAGGAGCTCACGCAGGAGCCGGCCAAGCCCTGCACATCCTCCGCCTACTTATTATCGCAATTTTATATCATGGAAGGACGGGTAGCCACTAACACTTGTACGATTTGCTTGAATTTTTGCCCGACCAGCCCGATGGCGACCTACTTGGGCCGACCCAATGGCCAACCCAAATGGGTCCCGTGACCCGATGTTAGGTTGCGCGACTCGACGACTTGGTCGATCACCCCGAGTTTCCCTTGACCCAGCAATTTGACTGCACAGCTCGATCCGCGATTCCTAAGCACCCATTTATTGACGATATAATAATATTTTACTTTCACATACGGTTAAAATACGTGAATATAAATATATGATGCATACTTAAAACTTATATAATTGTTTCTTAATTGTTCTCGCATGAGCTTAACTCTTTTTCAATATATACTAATACAATATAATCACACAAAAATTATATTTACTCATACACACCGATAAACACTCGTATCGAACTATAATATAAAAATAAATATATATTTATGTACATATATTTTTATGTCCGTCCGAGTTAACTATGTCGAATTTGAGGCCGTCCGACCCTAAACTGACCCAAACCTAACCTTCCTTCATTCATATTATCTTGATTTGCCCGAAAAAAAAAATATTTGGATTGCTTTATGAGTAATTTCGCATCCCCCCTTGCTGATGATTTTCTTCTGGACTGGATAAAACTTGTGAACAACATATTTAGGTATGTGTTTAAATTTTTGTTTGTAAATAAGTTAAAATAGTTAATAATTATATATTAATATTAATTAAACATGTTAAATGAGTTAAGATGGAGTTTAATCTGAACTTAAACTTGAGCTTGAGTTTAGTAAATAAATTTAAATTTGAGTTTCTCAAAGGAGTTCGAATTGACCTCAAGTTCAAACTATGTAAATGAACACTCATCAAGTTTCTTCATAAGTTGGAATCATTGGGAAAAGAAATCTGACTCTCTCTCTCTCTCTACTTGACAAAACCCCCCTATCTTTTCACACGGAAGCTAAGCAATGGGGACAATTTTTTGAGTCTTTTAAAAGTTTGTTCAAGTTTGTAAATATTTTTTTAACAGGATCTTTTTTGTAAATATGCCCGGACTCTTCTCCTTCCATCCTCCAAATCCGGCAGATAGCCGATCCCTTTCTCCCTCCTCATTCTTTGGCCTCCGTGTCATTCCTCCTCCCTTCCCTTTCTCGGTTCGACCGCAACGACGCGCCAGCAACACTGCCTCCTGCGCACGCCTATGGATCTCCTACTCGGCAGCACCTTCCAGTTCGTGCAGACTACGGAGGAAGTAGATCCGGCGATCCCCGGTCTCGGCTTCCTCCCCCGCCCGGTTCTTTCTTTCCGCAACCCCTCCTCCGGATTCGTTCGCACGAGACCGCCCCGCCAAGACTCCTCACACCAGATGACAGGGAAGGAAGGAGACAGAAGGAAGGAGTCGTCGGCGTCGGCTCACGCCCGCGGCGGTGGCGGAGGACCATTTCCGTGAGGCCGCTGTTGGCCATCGTCTGGACAAGAGCGCCGCATGCTCATCTGACGAAGAAGACGACGCGGCCCTCGGAGCCGGCCGGACAACGCCAAATGGGTTGAGAGTGACGTACAAGGCCTTGTAATTATTAATATATTCATCATCTCCTCTTAATCAAATTATGCATACATGCATAATTAGCTTACACACATACATACACCCCCCCATATATATATATATATATAAACCCACTTCAAGAATATTGCTCCATACTAAATGGTGTTTGTTTTAGCTTAATTAATCTGCACATTTGAACCCACAATTTTATGTCTAACCGCTTAATTCGCAATAAAGACGGAGACATCGAGATACTTATATATATTAGGCAATTTATTATTTATTTAAGTTATATTGTATTCTTATTTTCATCCACAATAAAGAAATAATATTGATTAATCAAAGCATATTACTTGATTAGAAGAGTTCTAGTAAAATCTCTAAAAGATATATTTAAAGTTGGTCGATTAAGAAACCGAGAAAAGTAGAGCCTGATGAAATGTTTGATCACATGAAAAGTAGAGTTCTTGTTGTAATTTTATATTTTTGTAATGTAACTTGTTTGGTATCCGACTGCAATCGACGCATCAAAGTTGATAAGATATCATTTTAAGACTCTAGTCAAGTAAATCATGAACTCAGCCCCGGGAAAAGAAAGATTTCGGGATCAGCCGATCGTCAAGCTTATTACGGTTTAAAATTTCTTTTTAGACTAATCTCCTTAGACTAGTTCAAGCCTCCGGTTACTATAAGAAGCCGGAATCTATACCAAACGGGCGGAGTAGCGATCTCCCCCCATTTTAAACTCCATTTAGGTTGTGTTTGATTGATCTAAAATCTAAATACATCTCTAACCTTTGATTCAGTCAGTGGTAGATGCATTCGAACTGTTTGGTGTCATATCTTAATTAATTAGTAGTAGTCACATACACCTCTTATATCTTAATAAATCTTAAAAAATTAAGTGCTATAATTTAACCTTTTAACTTTCAGATACAATCCTTATGGATGACAAAAGTAATATACACATGTAATATTTATTTAAGTAAATATTAAATTGATTAATACATAAACATCTTAATGAAGTCAAGTACTTAATTGTATCGCAGATGAAGAGGCTAGACATGAAATTAAGAGTTCCTTAAACAAAATCAAACATCACCCTAGTTGAGTTAGAGACCAATAATCAAATATTTACATCTTGGGAGAACATGAATTCGAAATTGAGAGTAGAAATGGGCCGGTATTTGCTGTGATAGCCAAAGAGATTGAAAACACCCACCCCAAAGCTGAGGTTGAACCAGAAGTTCAAGAACTTCTAACTGAATTTGCTGATATTTTTCCTGATGAACTTCCTACTAAACTGCCTCCCATGAGAGAAGTCCAGCATGCCATAGATCTAGTTCCAGGATCCACCTTACCAAATCTGCCACATTATAGGATGGATCCAAAGTCCCATGAGGAACTTAAGAGGCAAGTAGAAGAGTTACTTGAGAAGGGTTATATTAGAGAGAGCATGAGTCCATGTGCTGTTCCAGCATTGCTTGCTCCAAAGAAAGATGGAACATGGCGCATGTGTGTTGACAGTAGGGCGATAAATAGGATAACTGTCAAGTACCGTTTTCCTATACCTCGTTTGGATGACATGTTCGACATGTTAGCTGGGGCAGTGATCTTTTCTAAGATTGATCTGAAGAGTGGGGGTATCACCAAGTGAGGCTTAGACCCGGTGATGAGTGGAAAACAGCCTTCAAAACCAAGGATGGACTTTATGAATGGCTTGTGATGCCATTTGGGCTTTCTAATGCCCCTAGCACCTTCATGAGGTTGATGAACCTTGTTCTTAAGCCTTTTATTGGTCAGTTTGTGGTAGTGTATTTTGATGATATTCTGATATATAGCATATCACGAACTGAACATTTAGGACATCTTAGACAGGTCTGTCAAGCCTTAAGAGAAGAAAAATTGTTTGGGAATTTTAAGAAGTGCTCTTTTCTCACTCCCACTGTTACATTCTTGGGCTTCATAGTCTCTAAGGATGGCGTTTCAGCAGACCCAGAGAAGGTCAAAGCCATTCTTGATTGGCCTACTCCAAAAAACATCCATGATGTTAGGAGTTTTCATGGTCTGGCCACTTTTTACAGACGTTTCATTAGGGGATTCAGCACTGTAACAGCCCCTATCACAGACTGCCTCAAGAAAGGCAACTTTCAATGGTCTAAGGCAGCTGATTCTGCCTTTGCTTCTTTAAAGCAACTCATGACCCAGTCTCCTGTCCTTAAACTTCCAGATTTCTCCTTGGTTTTTGAAGTTGCCTGCGATGCCTCTGGAATTGGTATTGGGGGAGTTCTGTCACAAGAGGGTCATCCTATTGCTTTCTTCAGTGAGAAGTTGTCAGACGCCAGATTGAGATATTCTACTTATGATAAAGAGTTTTATGCCATCATTCAGAGTTTGAAGTATTGGCGGCATTATCTCTTGTCTAAGGAGTTTGTCCTATTTTCTGACCATGAAGCTTTGAGATATCTCCAAGCCCAAAAGAAACTTAACCCAAGACACAGTCGTTGGGTTGAATACATCCAAGCTTTCACTTTTGTCCTGAAGCATAAACCTGGAACAGAAAACAGAGTTGCTGATGCTCTTAGCAGAAGAGCCATTCTGCTAAATTCATTTAGTGCCGAAACTGTTGGATTTTCCCAAATCTTGGAAGAATATCATGATTGCCCAGACTTTGCTGACATATATTCCAGTTTGACTAATGGACCATCCCGAGATTTTCCAGGCTTTCTCATTCATGATGGTTACCTCTTCTTAGGTAATCGTCTTTGTATACCTCGTACCTCACTAAGAGATTTCTTAGTGTGGGAACTTCATTGTGGTGGTCTTGGTGGTCATTTTGGCCGCAATAAGACCATAGAATTAGTTGAGCACAGATTTTATTGGCCAAGTGTCAAGAGGGATGTGGCCAAGGTTGTATCTCAATGTTATACCTGTGCTACCTCCAAATTCAGGAAACAGAACACTGGATTATACACTCCCCTTCCTGTCCCAGATTGCCCTTGGCAAGACCTTAGCATGGACTTTGTCTTAGGTCTTCCCAAAACTGTTAGGAGGTATGATTCTATTCTGGTTGTTGTAGACAGGTTTTCTAAGATGGCACATTTTATTCCTTGCGCCAAGACTTTTGATGCATCAATCATTGCTAGATTGTTTTTAAAGGAAGTGGTTAGACTTCATGGTTTGCCTAAGACTATTGTGACTGACAGAGATGTGAGATTTGTCAGTTATTTTTGGAAAACACTGTGGCATTTATTAGGCACAAAGTTAAAATTTTCCAGTGCCTATCATCCTCAAACTGATGGGCAAACAGAAGTCGTGAACAGAAGTCTAGGGGACTTGTTGAGGTGTCTAGTCAAAGAGCATGTTAGGAGTTGGGACTGTATCCTTCCATTGGCCGAATTTGCATATAATGATTCTGTCAACAGAACCACTGGGTTATCTCCTTTTGAAATTGTTTCAGGATATAGGCCTAGAAGACCTGTTGACCTTGTAAACACTCCTCTCATGCATAAATTGTCTGCATCAGCTGAATCATTAGCAGAACACATACGGAGTCTGCATGGACAGATTAGACAGCATATAGAAACACAGAATACACTCTATAAGAATCTTGTTGATCTTCACAAAAGACAAAAAGAATTTCAAGTTGGTGATTTTGTTATCATCAGGATTCGTCCTGAACGGTTTCCTTCTGGGACTGTTAAGAAATTGCATAACCGGGGAGCCGGACCATTTCAGATCATAAAAAGGGTTGGTAACAATGCTTATGTTCTTGATCTTCCATTAGATTATGGATTCAGTTCAACCTTTAACGTCTCTGATTTGATAGCTTTTCAACCGCCAACTACTTTACCCAGTGAGTTTATCCAGCCTAACTCCTTCAATCCGAGAGACACTTCTGAGAGTCCACTTGAACAGCATAAAATCTCTGAGCATGAGCAAGTAGAGCGTATAATGGACGAGCAGGTAATTACATCCTCGGATGGACTGATTCAGAGGTACCTAGTACGCTGGAAGGGTAGACCTGCAACTAATGATTCTTGGATTTCAAGAACAGAGTTTCAACAACTTGATCCTGATTTACTGGACAGATTTGATTCGACGGAGTCGAATCCTTTGCAGCCCGGAGGAATTAATGGGGACATTGGCCCAAATCGGTTTGGGAAGTTTTACCGACGTCAAAGAAAGAAGAATTTACAATAATTTCTTTTATTTTTTCGTCATTTTCTTTTGGGCCACCATTGATGTCAAATCTGGCCCAAATTTTCTGCTTATACGTAACAGTCTTTTTGGGCTATTTTAGTGTAAGCCCATTACGTAGGTTTCCATTTGGTCTTTACGTTGAACAGGAGACGTTGGGCCGTCCGCTACACTTTGGTGCGCGGGCCCATTACGCTCTGGTCATGTTTTCTTTCTTTTTTTTATTCATTGTACGTCTCCTTTAAGAGGAGGCGAAGGGGGCGCTGTTCGTAACATGATGAAAGAGAAAAGGCCATTTGATTTTCCCCGCGCAAGCACTCTCGTTCTAGGGTTCCTCCCGTAGCGTCTTCTCCTCCATTAGCTCTAGCGTTAGTCTCTTCTCGCCATTAGTATTCTACTGGTTAAGCTAGTCCGCTTCTCTACATTTCCTGCACATTATCTCCTATTCTATCTTCCGAGTGGTGTTTACATCCCACGGCGACGACTGTTGGAAGCATCTGGCGCCTGCTACCGTCGACACTTCTTCTACTTCTTCTTCTTCTTCAACGGCCGCGACTGCTACTAGTTCTCGGTGATTTCTGCAACCCGCACTTGGCTGAAGACCAAGTCTGCATTATTGATCGCTCTTCTTGATGGCGATTCTGCTCGATGTTTACTACAGTTCTATGAGCCCTCCATAATATCGACGGACATACAACTCAGATAAGTGTGCAGAATGTTTTGCTTTGGTTCGATCTTTTGAATATCTTTCCACGTCGGAGATGATCTTCCAGTTCGGTTGCACCTCCCGTCTCGACACCCTACATGTCGAAGGCGTCCTGCAATACAGACTGGTCCATGTTTTCAATTACTGTTCTGGTTTAGTCCTCTAGATCTGAGATCGTCCGCTTCGGTGGCTAAGCCCCAGCTAGAGACGTATCCGGAACTAGTCCCTGTTGATGGTTTCTATATGCTGTGATTCTTCGAAGCACACTGCGAGTTTGAGTTCGTTTTTCGGCTGAAAATAACAATGACTAGTTCACCAACGATGAAGTCATTGCACAGCTCACTGAGATCTGACGTGATCGATGATTTTGTTGGACGGTGTGGAGAGAATATGATGATAGCCACACCTGAGTCTTAATATGACTGTGGTCCGGATTAATGGTTCAGTCATTTCAAGTTAACACTGGTCCTCCTCCAGTGAACAGTTGCGTTTTCACTTGGTCTAGAAAGGTTTGAACATATGATACTACACTGGTCCATTCCAGTAACTCACAGATACTACACTGGTCCAGTCCAGTAACAGCTGTTCATTCGGATGTCTGGTCGGAGTTATGGCTTGTTTGTGTCTGCTTAATCCGGTGAAGTGGTCTCATTCCAGTTGAGTACCGGTGACTCTGCGGAGATGCCTACCAATTCGGATTGAGTACCTATGATTACTTCAGCTTAGTGGCAACTGATCCCTACTACATCTTCCAACAAGAGTTGTGGAAATATTTGTTTGCCAAAACATCATCCAGTGAGCTACGTGGACATTTTGGAAATTTTCGAATGCTCGTCAACCTGGATGAAGTCACGATTTCAACTATTTGATTTGTTTGACCTGTTACCACCCTGCGAGGTGTGGGTCGTATTTGAATGTGTATAGTTTAATTGAATCTGGATGTATAAGAGATCGTGACTGAAAACCAGCCGAGCCGACACCCACACTCCGGTGTGGAGGTAACCTCTTATCATAAATCCTTGTATGTTTACTTGCTTTTCTATTATACGACTCAAAATGCCATGCTCAAATGTGTGGTTAGGAATCTAGCCCGAAAGTAATCAAGTAGTTGGCGTAAATTGTGAGGTTATTTCAAATCCACCTGAAAACTATCAAAATTGATTTCGTTAGTTAGTTGACGAATTTGGATCTACTGGTTGATTTGAAAAGAATTTTCGTTGTTTAAAATCCTGATTATTTTCTAAATTGGATAAAAGTTCGCTGGTCCAATTTCTAGTGCTAACAGTGGAAAGTCAATCTTGAAATAACCGATTGTTTTAAGTGAAGATTTTCTTGATAATTCTTAAAGAGTGTCTTCCTTTTAATGTCCTTCACTCTAGGTCCTTGTTAGTTCCGCATCACCTCCCCTCCACCAATAATACAACCAAATGGTACCTTAAATCTCCTCACCCACATTCCATAACCTGATAAATCCTTCGAACCAAATCAAACTAGTAAATGGAATAATCCAAAATAGATTGATAGATATGTCAAATTTGATTTATTTATAATATTTGTGTCTTTAACAGACAAATCTGCTCAACACCTCGGAAAAGAGTATGAAATGATCACTTGATCAGTTTGACCCATCATCAAGTAGAAGAAGATCAAGTGAGGCCTTATCATGAGATTATAACACGAGTCCTTGATCCTTGAGGTTTATTTAATTCGGTGCAATATAATGTGCTTAATTACTACAAAGTCAAGCTTTGCCTGAAGAGCTGAATCACACATTGCCTGCTTTTATCAAATCCATGAAGAGAAGCAATCACACCCCCGCTCCCTCCCCCAAACTTGCCAATTAGGAAAGGCAAGTGAAGATGGGTTGCCTTCTCCTTGTTCCTAAGCATGATTTTTTTCATCACCTATCTTTTGCAAGGGAGAACACTCAACTCATACACATTTTCGGAGGCAGAGAAAGTTAGGGGGGGGGCAATTAAAAAGGATGCCAGTAGTTACTGTTAAAGCAAAGGTTGAGTAGGTATATGAGTGTATGTATGTAAGTGTTGTCTTCATGTGCGCAGGCTTTCTCATGGAGGTCCCTCCCACACATTATTCAAAAGCCACAAGTCAAGAGAAACTGCATCTTCCTTTGAGTAATGAGCAGAGAATATAGGACAAAAGTTCTATCTTTTTCACATACTTGCCCCAATGTTCTTCCCCTTCCACAGTTCCCACTCTTTCTGGATCCTTTAGGGGCGCTGCAAAGCTCACAATGCAAGCCCTAGACTAAGATGCCAACGCCACTCTTTCTAGAAATAGGTCTCACCAAAGTATTTAATGTGATGACATTATTTTCAAGACCAATGAAAGAATCACCGTGTGAATGTGTCAGAAGAAAGTTCTCCCTCCAACACCCGGTGATAATATTTTTCTCTAAAGACCTGTTTAGGGGATAAACCAAGTTGATCCCCGAATTAATCTTGTACCAAACAGCCCCTTAATTCCCTCCTGCACCCAGAATTTACCAGTAATCTCTGCAAGAGCACTCCCCATCCTTGAAATGGTGGAACCGGTTGATGTCTCTGAGGAAGATCTCCCGGCCGAACACCGCCGACACCAGCTTCGCCGCCGAGTGGCAGTCGACGCACACCCGGAGGTTCTTCACGATCCGGAGCGTCGTCCCGGCAGCCGTGTTTATCAGGCCGAACGCCATCGCCATCTTCTCGCTGTGGTATCTCAGGCTGGCTTCCTTCTCCCCCTCGGTCATGTCCGCGTGGACCACCCGAGACGTGTCCGGCACGTAGCCGGCGGCCTTCAGCCGCCGCACCATGTCGTCGAGCACCCGGTGCAGGTCCCTCGACTGGGGGTGCTTCCCGTCGCCGGAGAAGAACTCGTGCACCGTGCCGTCCACCTCTATGGAGCTGCATCCGGGCAACTTGACCACGCCTTTCTCCTTCATCTTCTTCCTCACGCCGTTCATCTCGTCCCACCTCCCGTGGGCGGCGTACATGTTGGACATCGTGACGTAGTCGCCGCCGTGCGAGTCGTCCAGCTCGATGATCCTCTCGAAGACGCGCTTGCCCAGGTCGACGTTTCCGCGGCCGCCGCACGCGGACAGCAGCGTCCGCCAGAGTACCGCCGTGGGCTCGACCGGCAAGCCATCGACGAACTGGTACGCTTCCTCCAGGCGTCCTGCTCTGGCAAGCAGATCCACGGCGCAGCCGTAGTGTTTGATCCCGGGTGCGATGCCGTAGACGCTCCTCATGCGGCGGAAGTAGCCGAGGCCCTCGTCGACGAGCCCGCCATGGCTGCAAGCGTACAGGAGGCCGAGGAAGGTGATGCCGTCCGGTCTGGTCCCTTCCTTCTCCATGTCCCGGAACAGGCCGATGGCGAGGTCGCCTCGGCCGTGAACGGCGTAAGCTACAATCATGGCGGACCATGCTTGGGTGTCCCTCGTCCGCATTTCGACGAACACCTTGACTGCATCTTCGAGGCTACTGCACTTGGCGTACATGTCGATGAGCGCCGTGCTCACCTTGACGTAGCAGCCGAAGCCGTTGTTCTTGATGTATTCGTGCATCCATCTCCCGAGCTCCAGGGAGCCCAGCAAGGCACAGGACGAGAGGACGCTGAGCATGGTGACGGCGGTCGGCCGGACGCCGCCGGCCTGCATCTCGCGGTACAACGCCAGGGCCTCGCCGGGGCGGCTGCTCCGCGCGCAGGCCATGATCATCGCGTTGTACGTCACCGCGCACCGGCCGCCGGCCTGCTCGAACAGGCGGCGCGCTGCCCGCACATCGCCGCACTCCGCATACATGTTGACGAGCGTCGGCCGCAGGTAGGCGTTCGCGTGGAGCCCCCGCTTGACGGCGAAGGCGTGTGCCTGCCGCCCTTCCTCGCCGGACTTTGAGCTCGCACAGGCCTTGAGGACCGTCGGAAAAGTGTACTCGTCGGGGACCACGCCGAGTTCGAGCATGCGCACCAGAAGAGAGACGGCGAGTTTTGGGGTCGGAGTGCGGGCGTAGCCCCGAGCGAGAATGTTAAACAGTAGGGCGTCGTCCGGTGGGTGGGGCATTTGGTCGAACAGCTTCTGGGCATAGAGCATGGTGGACGGCGCCGGGCGGAGAGCACAGAAGCTGACGAACTTTGTGAGGGTGGGGAGGTCGCGCTGGAGACCGGACTTGACGGCGGCGGCATGGATCTGCCGGAGGTCTCGGAGGGAGTGACACTCCGAGAGGAGGGACAGAGAGGAGGAAGAAGAAGGAGAAGGTCGAGCCTCAGGCTGCCCGGGAAGGGAGACGGCGTCGGCGCGACGGCGGCCAGCGGAGAGAGATGCCGCCGGCGCAGGTAGACCGACCGGAGAGGGCGACTGGGGGAAGGAGGTCGGGGGAAGGGAGGAGGGAGACGCCATGGCTTGCTGGTCTCCAGTCTCCACCACTCACAGGCAAACACGTGGGTGGGGAGGGGTGATGATCTTCCAGGCCCATTACGGCCCAGAGCTAAAGAGTGTGATCCCAGATCTCTTCTTGTTTTTATTTTTCTGTTACCAATTTTATAAATATAAATAAAATAAATAAACCCACGTCACCAGGATAACCCAAGAGATGTCAATGAGATCGGATTCGATATTTTGAAATTTTGATTTGACTCGGATAAATTAATGAGTACAAAATTTATTTTTTATCTTACCTGTATCATATCATTTTATTTTGTTTCCATTTGTTATATTTCGGTAACAAATAAATAAATATAATTAAAATAAATTTAAACAGGTTATTAAATATAATATATAAAAAGTGATAAAACAGTTATAAGTAAAGTCTCAGAAAGATTATATCAAATTTTACTCTTGTTTTTTTTTATTTTAAGAGAAAAGGGTAAGAAAAAGTATCCAAACACCCCATTATCCCTAAGCTTTAGGGGGATAAACGCTTATAAGAATAAACTATATTTATCCCCTAAATAATCTTGTACCAAACAAACCCTTCTTAAGTAGAGACCAAAGCAAGCTGTTGAAAACCAACCAAAAATCAAACGGAATAGCATCTCTTCGTCGATGGGTTGAACTGTCATTCGGATTGTTTTTGGTATCAAAAGTCCTTGAAATCTGACCAAATTGGTAACCCAAATAACCCCTATTAGATTAAATATTAACTTTAACTTGGGCATATTAACCATATTTACGTATCTTTTCATGTAAAACTAAATATTTTAAAAGTACTCAAGGCAAAACCACCCATGTATGTACGCATACACTATACTTTAATGAAAAACGATCTAAATCAAACCAAATAAAAATGTAAGCATATATATACACACACACACACCATATTACAGAGGTGTGTTTGGTTTACAAAAAAAATCTCAGAAACTCAAACACATCAACTCATGAGCACCCCTAATTATAAGATAGCAGGGATTATCATTCCTCCCACAGATCCAACAACATAAGAGACACAAAATCCTCTAGTCCATGCGGCGGAAAAGATACAGATGTGGGCGGGAAAATTCTAAAATGGACCAAACCGAACCATGCACACTCGGGAAAGTTTCTTAGATTTAATGATTTAATGCAAGACACTAGATGAGTTCAGACTTCAAAATCACAACCACCGGTTGTAACTGCCACCACTGCAAAATCTTGGAACAAGAGAGAGTTAAGGCAACCAATATGAGATTGGATACTTGCTATAAAAGAGCACCGGAGGTGGTATCTTATGATTGCATTTTTCATTTTGATATTCTTAGCTCCAATAAACAGAAGAAAATTGGGGTATTGTTTTTTGGCCCATCCATGACGCTTCAGAACAGGACACGGTGAGGAGAAATCTTACTGTGATTCTAAACCGAAGACGAGAAGAGGTTCTCTTTCCGATTAACACTTGAAAGCTCGCCCAAAGAAGAAATCTCTGAAAGATAAAGGAAGGTGGTAGAAGATGGCAAACAGTGTAGACAGATGCCCATATGAGAAGTATGCAGGAGATTTCCTCTTCAAAACAATGTCTACAGTCTTCCTTGCAAATTCCTCCGCCGGGGTAGACTTGGGGCCCTGGGAGAAATCAGCTCTTGAACGGATTGCAGACTCAAACTTCTTGTAGAACTTCCACTCAGGCATGCGGTTGTACAAGGATGTAGATGTGTTTCCAAGGTTTGATCTGATTGCACCAGGAACCACATTGATAACCTCGATGCCGAAACTCCGGAGTTCTAATCTGCACAAGTGGTAAGATACCTCAGAGTCAGGTAAACATGAAGGCTTTTCCTTTGATCCTTTCAACAAGCATGCTGGGTAGATTTATGCTTTGGAATCTACAACTGGAGTATGTTGAAGAAGAGTTTCATGTTGCACCAGTACAAAAGTTGCAGAAAAAAAGGTTGAACTAATAAGCAGAAAGAAGAGACAAGATCCGGAGGAGGATCATATGATTCAGTTGCAGCTTCACTGGAGTGAATGACCACGAACCTTAAGCTGTCAGTCAAGGCATGAAGAGCAGCTTTTGAAGCAGTGTATGGCCCAGACCATGGACCAGGGGCTAAGGCAGTAACACTCCCTACATTTACTATCTTGCCCATTTTCCTTGTCATCATGTGAGGAACAACAGCTTGAATCAGTCTCAGGGGCCCTTTAGAAAAAATCAGAGCACAGATTATAAGAACAAATAACTAATAAAGAAATAAAAACATTTCCAAGGAAGAACACACAACTGTATATTCTGACCAATCAACGAAAGAAAATCATCTCAATAGAAAGTAAAATGTATAGAGATATTAACACAATGCTGGTATTTTCTTAATTTGTCTGAGACTCAAGAACTCTAAGGATCTTTTCTTGTGCTGAATTATGGGTTAATATCAGCAACAAGAAATAACACAAATTTGAAAGGGACGAGATCATAGAACAATGCCATGTTAAAATGGTGATGATAATGGATGATTACACCAACAAAGATGGTAACAATAACAATGATGATACATCACCTGCATGGGTACATTTGAGAAAAGAAATTGTCTACATACCCAGAACCTCAACCACCTGCCATGTAGAAAATGGTCCGGTGCCCTTAAAGCTTGAAATTTCTGTTCATCATACCCTCCAGTTAAGAGCCGACGATAAAGTAGAAAAATTGACAAGTATACTTCAACTTCATCAAAGAATCACCTTAAGTAAACAAGTCTCTTCTCTTCCTTACCTTTCCTAACGTGTGCCTACATCTTCTGTAGCACAGGCCACCACACCTTGGACCAAATGCAATCCAGAATTGTTATGAAACAAACTGATGCAATTTCTATAGTGTAGCAGGCAGCAACTGATTCCCAGACATTCAAAAAATTAACAGAGGTAATCAAGATCAAAAAGTCGTGAGCAATAAAATGTCCCAAAAATAGGCAATGCAAATCTGAATCCTGGCTGTGTTGAATCCACAGAAGTGATTTATGTACACATCAAGAATCCAAATTATAGGCATCGATGGAGAAAGTAGATGGGAAATCAGAAACCAATGACAAAAAATTACTACATAACATGTGCAAGAAAACATCAAACACAAACTTCTGCACAGCAAGAAATGCATCATCTGTAATCCTGAACAAACCCATTTTCCAAAGAACTTTCTAGCCTTGTCTAATGTTTGAGAACCAGATGAAGAATCTGCTTTGACAACCAGAGAGAAAAAAGACAAAGTAGAGACGGTGAAAGGTGAAAATATTTATTTCAAAGGTAGTGGGTAATATTTTTTTATTATTCTAACACCACCAAGGAAACGATAGCATACGATGCCCTCCAGCATGGATGTAAAAAATAGAAACTCTGAATAAAGGCCACCGTGAAGTTGCACTATTTAAGCATTGATCATAAGAGAGATCGATGCCAAGGTTGAAATAAAAGTACATTTTCCTAGTTTTAGGATATGACTGAAGCACCTATGAAAGATTGCCGGAATTCTGTTTATACTCAAGCCCGTACTCTTATCTCATAGCTATTTATTCACTAGATTTTCTTTTACTGTGTGCGCAGGAAGAGGTGATCAGCAGTCTCTTCTAGCGCATCAATAGACAGCAGATTACATTCTAGATTAAAATGATTTGAAAGTTAACCAACATTAATAAAGGGAAAAATTACAAAAGAAGATTGTGCAAGAAGTTAACTCTTTCAGTAACCCCCTAATTCAAAATAATAAAAAATTCATATGAAAATGCACTTGACAGTCATATCAGCGACGATAATAAATGGAACAGGAAAGGAGCCCCCAGCTTTTAGCACATCCAAAGATCTAACTTCACAACCATAAATGAATAGAAAGGTAGATGATAACACATGCTCGTACACATTAGACGGCATCAGTAGAATGATGAGGGTAGTCAAAGAACACTATCGTTCACGTACATCAACATCCATCGAAGCCAATCTCCAAAAAGTAGTGATTTTTAGGTGAGTAAATTAGTTTATTTGCAACATCACCAATCGAATTACGAAAAATCAACGTCCCACACATCATAATCAGGGTAATCCAACAAAGAAAGAAAAGCTCCGCCAAACGCTCCGATAACCGAACGCAAGAGAGGGGCTCTGCTCACCGTAAACATTGGTGTCGAAGACATCCTCGACGAGGGCCATGGGGACCTCGGCGACCGGGGCGACACAGTGCATTCCAGCGTTGTTCACGAGCACGTCGATCCGCCCAAACCTCTCCAGCGCGCCGGCCACCGCATCCCGAACGCTCTCGTCGCGGAGGACATCGACTTCCCGAAGCAAGAGCCTCTCGTCCCCCTGCAGACTCGCCATGGTGCTCGCCGACCTCGCCGTGGCGACAACCAGGCAATCCCTGGCGGCGAAGGCCCGAGCGAGCGCATAGCCAATGCCCCCCTCCGAGCAGCCTGTGATAAGTACCACCGGCTTCTCGCCCTGGACCGCCGCCATCCTCGGAAAGCTCTGGTCTTTAGGGAAGAAACGAATTCACCGGATACCCCCTCTTCTACTGGAGACCCCCTCTTCTCCTCTCCAGTACCGGCGAAGTAGAAGGTATCAGGAGGAGCAGGAGGACCGTCGTCTACCCGCCGGAAACCTGGTGGCTGTAGACGGCACCACACCCGAGAGAGAGAGAGAGAGAGAGAGAGAGAGAGACGTGGGTAGCTGTTCGCTGTTCGGTGTAGGCCTTAATACTATGTTTGGTACCAAGATACAGAGTGATAAACCTCTTCAATCTTCCGTTTATTTTGCAATAATAATAATAATAATAATAATTGATTTGAATTAACTTAATCAGATTTCTTTCAAAAAAATAATTATAAAATAAAAGATCAGTCATCTCATATAATACATGAAATATTTTATTCTTAATTTTTTAGAGAGATAGTTGTCCCATCCAGTACATAAAATATTTTGTAATATCATTTATGTATTTTTATAATATAAATTTTAAATTTTATTTTAACATTAAAATAATATGTATATCAATATTACTTTAAAATTAATAATTGTATATCATACTAAGATAAGAATATCTTCTAGATATATCTTAATTAAAAATAAAAATAATAAAGATAAAGATAATCATAATGAGTGGTCATTTATTCTTGTCTCATCAATTTTCTCTATTTGTTTCTATTTGTATCTTTTGCCGAAAAGAATCAAATTTACTTTGCTCCAAAAAATTTCGTTGTTTTATTTTATTCACCCTCTCATTCTCATCTCAACTCATACTTATCATATATGGTTGGATTGAACCGTAAACTAAAAATATATAAAATATTTTGATTAATTATTTTTTACACATATAGATATAATAATTTACATAAATATTATTTTATAATAAAATTATAAAAATATTATTTTTATTAATATTTTTAGATTTTAAATTTTTTATTAAATCGATTTAAATGATTTGATATACTTTAAATCAACTTGGAGGACTCTCGAACCAAATCAAATCGAAAATGATTTAAACCGAACGACCCAAATAAGTTGATTCAATTCGATTTCTCGGTTTGAACTTGCTCACCTGTAACAACTGTGGTATCCCTTAATAAACATGGGGTCGAAGTCCTCTAATTTGTCATTTTCTTTTACTTTTATGTCACTTCATGTATTGTTCAATATTAACAGACTGTGGAGATTTATATAATATTTAGTATCATGATAAAATATAATTTTTGTGGCAAATATATTTTTGTAACAAAAATATAGACAATCGTGATAATATATGCTTTATATAAAATTTATAACGATCAAATATTTTCTCGACCAGACACACGAATCACACATATCAAATATCTAGGTGGGCAAGTCATTATGTATTCACATGAAGATTACTAATCTTGAGACTATTCTTAATCAAGCACGTTTGATTGTGGAGTTTTTTTTTCAACCGAACCTCAAAAAAATAAAAAATAAGTGTTGTTGATTATCTATTTATTGATTCACTTAACATATTTTTCCTAGTCATAAAAGAGATACGACCTCATTTTTTTTTATTTAGTGTGGTCTCTCACCCTTTATTTGTTATGCATGATCCTTCACAATTTGTTGACATACCTCATGAAAATGTGATAATTTTATATCTTAGTTATCTTATATTTTATTTCATTAAGTATATACAAAATTACACATTAAACTTTTAAGTGCCAAGGTGCACCAGAGAACCAAAAAAATAAAATCCCCTGCATAAATGTCACAAGAAGCCTAGACCAAATCTAGAGCCACCATTGACCAACGCATAGCATGTTTCATAATAACATTAATTAGGCACCCTTATCATTTTTAATTTTAAAATTGATATTGATTTAAATTATCAAAATATACTCAGCTACTAATATCAGTTTTTAAAATTTATAATATAAACAAAATATGATATATAATACAATCTACAACCGAATTAATCATGATTCTTTAGAAATATCAATATCAAAATTACATCATTTCTTCACTCTAATCAAACAAGGTAGGTGCAATGGGTTGGATTGGCATTCTCGAATTTAATTAATTATCTTTACAGTTATTTCATTTGTCTTTGAACATATAGAGAATCAGAAACAATTCATCACCATCCCCAATATTTTTGTGTTGGTTCTTGGAAACTTGTAAAAATTATATTTAAGTACCTGTTAAGATTAATTAAAATAACTTTCGGCTGAGAATTAATGTATAAATTTATACAGGTCGAAGGGTTCAATGAAAATCTAAATATAGAGAGAGAGTTATTTCTCTGATTCTATGTATGCTAGAGCAAGGAGGGTTGGGTCGGGGGTCGCGACCGGGTCGCGGGACCCCCAGGCCGACCGGGTCGCGACCGGGTCGCGACCCTAATTTTTAATTAATTTTTTTTTGAAAAAATCAAAAAAATAAGAAAAATGCGAAAAAAAATCTGAAAAAATACAGAAAAATTGGATAAATTAAATGACATGATTTAAATAAATAATGCATCAATTTTATTCCAACATGATGTGTTGTACACTTTGTAGGTAGTTGATGTACTCTCTCCATGTTATTTGGGTTGAGTACAAAGCTTGATATATGTACACATGACGATCATATTCGTCTGTCCCTCGGGAAACTATCCTAAGACTTGATTCAAAGGAGTCACCATAACTATAGGTCGATTGGATCGAAGTATCCGATGACTCCACATAATTCATTCTACAGCACTTGATCGTATGTAGGGGAACTGCCAGCCTTGGGATGAATCATTCACATAGTCGGAGGCATCGTGGTATTCGCCTCCAACTCGTACGGCTACGATGACCTCCTCTACCTTGTGGCGGCCTTCTACCATGATCGGTATCTTGGGTCGCGTGAGTATATTGCTCCTCGCCGGTAAAACGTAGCGACGTGGTAGGAGATATGGGAGGATGCGAGGTCCCTTGTACTTGTAAAGTGTCGTGCCCCCGTATCGAGCACCATCATCGGCTGCTACTCTTTGACGACGAATCCTCGGACGTACGGCATCGCACTCGGATGTTCGGCTCGGCGTATCTTCTCGATCGTCTTCGACCGTATCGGCGCTCTCCGCAATATCGAAAGGATCAGTCGCCAACTTGTTTACCTTTTCGCCTACTTTGCGTACCTTGGCTAGTTCCTTCTCGGTCCTTCGGCGCTTTGCTAGTGAGGGAGGGATCTGGAATTCTTCGGCTAAAGGGACATCGTCGAGCACTCCTTCGGCCCATTGTCGGTCTTGGGGGTTGAACTCCGGTTCTCCCAACCCTTCTCGGTCGTTTACCCAAGCTTCTAAGGAGTTCTTCTCGTAGAATATTTGATCCAAATCGATATCCTCTTCTTCAATTGGCGGCTCGTCGGACCAGAACGTCCCTGCGTGTGCTATCCAACTCTTTTGTTCCATCCGGTTACGCTTCATTCTATCCAAATTCCTCAACTTTAACCTCATGTTGTAGTGACAATACACGAGGTCTTGAGCCTCACTTGATGTCAACCTATTTCTCGCCGTGTGAATCAGGGCTCGAATGTAGACTAATTTCGCTCGCGGCCGAA
Organism: Cryptocoryne crispatula var. balansae; assembly: GCA_036172225.1. NCBI lineage: Eukaryota > Viridiplantae > Streptophyta > Magnoliopsida > Alismatales > Araceae > Cryptocoryne > Cryptocoryne crispatula. Next base: position 34,085,700 of record CM069935.1, read on the forward strand.
GCGGATGTGGTTTGACTTAGGACACGATGGCTACGTCCGCCAAGTCCTCGTACCCTCGGTACTTTACCATGGTCCATCCACTAATCGAGCCCATAAATTGAATGACTTACATTATTATCTAAGTAAACTTTGATTAATTAAGTGATGAAAAACATTGCTACGTACCCGGACTTAGAAGCATCACAACTCGTTCAACTCTGCTCGTTCCAAAGTGAAAACTCCGCATTCTGTAATTGTACATCTTGTTGCAGGCGATAATAGCCCGGTCGTCATCACCAAGCAACCGTCGGATGACGCTCTTCACGTCATCTAATAGCTCGTTCGTCGCCTTGAAATGTGGACTATAGCGGATATCTTGGGTTGAAAAAGTAACCTACGAAACAAATAGTATTAGTAAACAAGTTATACACAACTTTGATTAATAAAAAGATTAGTAAATGTTTAAGAAAATATACCTGCTGCATGTATGGGTTGATGTAATGTACGCTCCCAGCGACGATCTATAATATCCCACCACTTGGCGAAGTCGGACACGGTCTTGGAGATTTCTTCCTTCGCTCTCTCAACCGCATCGAATAAATACCCCATGTCTGCTTTTCTATCTCCGTCAACTATCCTTAGTACCTTCACTATGGGTTGGACGATGTCTAACGTCTTCTTCACAACTTTCCAAAATCTCCACTCTCTTATTGTCTCTTCTACTTTTCTCCCCTTTCTCTATCCGATGGGTTACATCTAGCCATCCAACTACCCCAACACGGTGAAATGACCATTTGAGTTAGAGCTCTCCTTTGACTCGATAAACTTTCTAAGGAAATATAGTGGGAGGCGAACCGGGTTGCACCGGGCCGTAACAACTCTCGCCCCTTGGTGTGTTCCCTCATAAGTGCAAGGACAAAGTTGTGGTTATAAATAAATGAAGAAATAAAGCGGCTAGCTTAACTACCTGTCTATTTGAGGATCCTTGCATATATCCTCCAACATCGAATCTAAAGAGTGGGCGGAACGGGGTGTCCAATACAACTTTGGTCTTTTGACCATAAGCATCGACCGGCCGCTTTGTATGCCGCCGCATTGTACGTGACTACTTGAACTATCCGGCTCTCTCCTATTTCTTCTATCACTCCATCTATCAATTGGTAAAGATACTCGCATTCTTTACTGTCCCGATGCGTCGACCGACTTCCAAAAGACCGTGCCGGCTTATTTGTACACTAGAAATTGATCATAGTCTTCCTAGTAATACTGTTAAGTATAAGATGTTAACTAAGTTATACCAAAAAGAATGTTAATACATATAATATGAATGAGTAAAAGAAAAATTTAATTACCGATCCATCCGTCGGTCATTAACGTGCAACCTCGTTCCTCCCGGATGCGTTCAAATGGCGCACGTACTTCTTTGTTTCTTGCACCTCCATAGAAAGATATACATTGTATATCTTCTTTGGAGTTTGGACCGGCACTCCCCTCCCGACGTACGATCGTGTCGGTCCTGTCCTCGTAGTATGGTCCCTTCGCGCCCTCTGCCGGAATGCTGTGGTGAAAGAACCACCTTGACGTTGCCCGGCCAATCCTATCCTTACATATTTTGAGGTTCTTCATCGCCGTCGTGATTGTTGTTTGACGTGTCTGGTGATTACGGGATCCACGGGACCTACTGCCGGGTCGTCGTCTTGTGTGAGATCATGAACCTGATCTTGCGGTTGGTTGTTGGATCCTCTTCCGCTACCTCGACCACTCCCACTTCCAGACCCTTGACCCATCATTCGGCCGGTATGTCTATAGAACTCTTCCTCGGCGAATGATCTTCGACTTGCTTTCATCCCTCGTGAGAGTTCATCTTTTTAAAAAATATTTAAGTATCAAGGCTACTTAATTATCCTTTAAAATAGAATAATGAACAACGTTTATGAGTAACACCTCCCATACCTTCGTACTCTTCGTCTCCAAAAATATCCGGCCTCTCTTGTCCGGTTCCGTAAATGTGTACGGATCGTCTCCGGTTGTTGCGATTCTTCTCGGACGGTCTCTTTATGTCTTTTGCTAGTTCCCTTCGTTTGCTCCATCGCTTGTAAGGGGTGCCTACGAAATTGAGCTCCCGACCTCCGGCGGAGTCCGTGTGCAAGGAAGAACATTTCCCTTCATGCCTGCAAGATGAAATTTTAAACGATAAATACCACCGAATATTACTTTGTCGCAATATTTACATTGCACTTTTCTCTCACTACATGGAGATCAAATTGCAATGCAACCAAGCCGGATCACTCCGGTCGCGCCTGGTAGTTTGGGTTGTTTGGCTTGGAGAAGACATTTTTTAAGTAAATAATTACTTAAGTAAGTAATTAATTATTTAAATAGCTAATAACCTTAATTAGTGACTACTAATGTAAGTATATTTTTATTTATATAAATTGAATGATTAACTAAATATAGGATTAAGTAAGTAATTAATATTCCTTACTACTAATGATGTGTTAAGTAACTACTAAACTAAATATCTAACTAATCTTCTAGCTAACTAACTATGCAAGTAAGCAAATAAGTATTAAAAAGAATAAACTACTTAACCCACTAATCAATGGAACTAATATTAAATAAATATACTAAATGAACTAATGAAATGTTTGATGAAATAATTAAGTAAATGAGAAAACAAATTTGAGCAATGAGAGCAATGAGAGCACAAATGAGAGGTTGAGAGTGAGAGTGGGGGGGTGGGAGTAAGGAGAGCCCCTTGGGGGCTTTAAATAGCCCCCAAGGGGCTGAATGGGGGCTGAATGGGGGGGCTGCGCCCCCCAAGACCGTTGGCAACGCGGTCTTGAGACCGTTGCCAACGGTCGGCACCCGGTCATGTGACCGTTGCCGGAGCCGGGCCGCGCGCCCCGGCCGGGTCGGGCGACCCGCTCGGCCGGGTCGCGCGACTCGCGCGACCCGGCCACGACTCCGCGACCCGGCCGGGGGAGTCGCCCCGACCGGGTCGCGACCGAGCCGGTCGGGCCTAAACCCGACCGGGTCGGGGCCGGGTCGTGACCCGGGTCGCGACCCGGCATTCCATGTGCTAGAGTACTCAAAGATAAATAAGCCATCTCTATGGTTCACCTCTTATAAGCTTTTAGCATAACAATATATATATATATATATCAATCCTGCTGGAATTAAAAAGGAATCCCATGATCATGTGGGTAGTATTATAACAAGCTGTCAGTCAGTGTCAATTAGGTACAACAGTTGGTAGCAAGCTAGTTCTGTTTAAATACCTATCAAGTTTGAAGAGTCCAGATTGTTTAACGATATATAAAGTAAATTAGAAGCAAGTTTAAGCAGAGTAATGCTCTTCAATTGATGCCTCAGGTGATGTTTGATTGCATTGAGCACATATTTACCTCTGATTTTGCTATAATTTTGTTGTTCAGCTTATTTGAAAACAATCTAAATCATTCTCTTATTTTGTCTCACTCATGAATTTGGATTTGAACCTGGGACCATCGCCCAAGTGATGATATATATATGTCACTTGCCAAAAAAAGTGTTATCTAGGGTGAAGTAAGAAAATAATTCATGTGCTTAAAATGATTTCATATATATCTTCCAGTTTACTTGATCAGGTAGAATATTAGCTAGGGATGAACTATATATATATATACACAATAAGATTCTTGTTCAGGAAACAAGATAAGGACCTTTAGTTGGCATAGAGCACTGCCACCAGTTTATGCTTCATTTAGCCATGAAACTTTGTTAATGCAATGCCCAATTATATTAATATGCAAAAGAGGGAATTAGTAAATCAATGGACTGAGCAGGCTTGCTGGCCACTTAAAATTTTGTTGACAGATATATTGAGCTAAGTATACTAAGTTATGTGATCATACAATACAAGTAAAAAGGATCTGAACAGGCATGTCACATTTATTAACTCCCACAAACAGGGAAGGCTAGCTACAGCCCCTTGGGTAAAAACTTCTAACCCAGATAAAGAAAAGCTGGGTTATCTATATTTGGAGTTTTGGTCAAACAGAATTCTTGATGCCCATTTGGAGACTAAGTCAACGAAGTACTTGGTTAACTTTTCAATTGTTCAAAAATACTTATTTTCCGTTGACTTTTGTTGTTCCAGAGGCCCATAAATTAATCTGGGTTGCCTTTAATTTGCAAGCAGGATCTTCTCTTGTGCTCCTGATCATTCTCCCTTTCTTCTCTCCAACTAATTCTCACATGTTCATGCATATATCTTTACCTGCCTACCTAGATACCTCATTTTGAGGATATGGGGACAGATCAAGTACTCAAGCTCCAACCCCATTTTGTTCACTCTCACTCTAAACCTATGCAAAAAAAGAAAGAAACTGCAAATTAATTTTAGAAACTGAAAATCTGAGATTTAATCGTTAATTTTCGGTATTCATTAATGCATTTGCACGCTTGCATCACATGCTTAAATCTCTTAAAAATAAAATGATCCAATAAAATGGCTTAGGTGTTGTTTGATTGGTTTTTAACACATCTGTGATCTGTCAGAGGTAGGTGAATTTAGATTTCTTGAGTTAATGCCTTAATTAACATCTAAACATATCTCTTATATCTTAACAAATATCTCAAAAATAAAATATAAAATTAAACTTTTTAATTTTCAGACATAAACTCTTTATAACAACATGATTTCTTCTCGAAGGAATCCACCGGTGTGCTTGGCCTAGACTGATCATAAAATTCAAAGCAAAATGATAGCTCAGCCTAGAATTGCTGGGTGCTATTTCAAAACATAATAATAAATGCTAATAACTTTTTAGTTTAAATAAGTTATCATTCTTCCGGGTTCTTTTTACAACTAACATTTTTTTTTCAAAATTGTATAACTAATACACAAAAGAACAATATTATTGCAATAATAGCACTGGTAAAAGTCTAACTCACCCAAAATCTTAAAGTCAAAATTTTTGAGTCCAACTTTTGATTCTTAGAGTCCCACTTCAATTTAGAACCAAGTAAGAGTATATATATCTCCAACATTAAAATTAAAACTTGAGTTCATTTATGTAAAACTTTCACCACCCAAGCGTACCATTCTTGCATTTTTGTTCACTCATTGGTTAGTTATGCAATTCTGCAGTTCATCTCAGTGGCTACTTCAGAAAAAAGCCGTGGTTATCTTTGAACGACCGTCACAGTTTCTCTTATAAATGAAAAACTTGACGTGCACGTAGACATAAATACATTTATGAGAGAGCCGTGATAATCGCTCGTCGGTGACTGCAACTCTTCTCTCGTATGGTTAAAATTAAATCCCACTCTCCTGACGGTTTTCTCTCCCACGAGATTCCCATCTGGACCCAATGCAATGCTCACAGAGATGACATCATCATCGTCGTCGTCATCATCATCATTATCATTTACCGTCTTCGTTGGCTCCAACTGAAGGCTGCCGGCGGCACCACCTGGCAGCCGATTCATGAATGGAGGCAGTTGTGCGCCTGCGAGAACAGCCAGCCTCCATTTATGACACACAAGCTCAGCTTCTGAATGTCTCTGCTATAGATGTATATCTTCTTGTTCACCCAGAAATTATATATATATATAACGGCGTTTGGAATGTTAGGAGTTGAAAATTCAGACGATTTTCTGAGATCGTCGTCCGGTTCCTCTTTAGGGATGATGAACACTGCAAGTCTGAGTGTGATCCAGTTCTGACACCCAATTCATGGAATTCTCACACCTGGGGTTAGACTACTTTCCCTTCAGAACCCATTTACATGTGTAGATCTCAGGTGCATGCATGGGTGTTTCTATCATGAGTGTATGTATGTGTGTAGGGGGGAAATTCCTTGAACACCTGAGCTAATCTGAACTCTCTAAATGTGAATATATATACACATCAAATCTCTCTCTCTCTCTCTCTCTCTCATCATACGGGTGCAATTCAAAATAAGTTTGGATCGTCTCCTGAGGCCAACGGAGGGAGTACTCTCTCTATTCAAGATACAAAAAAAAAGAAGAGGCCCAGCATGATTTTAATGTTCATTTAACCCGTGAAACTCACTTCTGTCTCGTGGAGTTCACGGTTGTTTGTGTATGGACAGAGAGTACTCTCTCCACCGGTCTCAATCCGGACCCATACAAAATGGTTTCAAAACTGATTCAGGAATCTGGAAACATGAATATTTGTGCCGCATTTATGTAAAGGATGATTGTGACCAAGAGATTTCTATAAATTCACGCATGTTTATGAATCTTTTGAGGTTTTCTAATTAACACGGATTTTCTCGTCCTCAAGTCCCTCTGCTTCTCAAAATCTATCTTCTCTAATTTAATTCGTTGCACCGGATTCATCTGTCAGATTTCAAGAATTCCAACCTAACACAACCAGCTTAGCAGAAGTTACTGTGACCGGAGTGCCCGCAGATAATTACATTTGATCTCTCTCTCTCTCTCTCTCTCTCTCTCTCTCTCGGCCGAGAGAAAAAAATTTGATGTTTTACACAGAAGACATGGTTACATTCCCAGTGTGTATATATATATATATGTTGGCGTGAGATCCAAACGATAGTTGGTGGAAAAGAATCGAGAGCGTGTTTGGTTCTGATTTTTATCAAGATCTCTCCACTTTTTAAACTCTCTCTCTCTATTTTTTTATTGCATCGAACCCCAAAAAAATCTGATACATTGATTGGATTTTTACATTGTAAGAAAGATTTCTGAAGGAATAGCTCTTTCAGAATCTATGTCCAAGAAGAAAAATACGTCCAAGATAATAAAAAAAGAGCTCTCTCAGAATCTGAACCAAACGCGAGTTCGAGGGTGGTCATCCTGCAGGCCGCCGTTCAGCTGTGGACGGGGGGCATCCTCCTCGCCGCCACCATCATCTTCCCCAACGGCGAGTCCGGCCGGGCAGTCACGTAGCACCCTTTGGTGTTCGCCTCCGGCAGCGAAGACGACAGCAGCACCTGGGGCGTCAAGAACCTCGTCGACGTCTCCCCCGGCGGCGGCGCCGCCCCGTCCTCTCTACTCATCAGGAGCTGTCGCCACGGTGCCGTCGTCGGATAGCTGTCTGTGCATCTTTCTTCCGATCTCGCTGGCGACGAGCGCAGATGGCAAGTAGGCGGCGCCCGCATTGCCTGTTTCGGGCTGGCTTGATCTCGGCGGTGGCTCCGGAGAGCGCCGGCGGTGGCGGCTGTCGGCACGGGCACCGCGGCGGTCGCCGGCGGGGACCGGGTGGTGGCCGGCGGGGCCCGTTCGTGGACGTGAACGAGCTTCAGGGTGAGCCTGCCTCCCTTCCGAGTGGGCTGGAGGTACTCATCTTGCTTCTCCACCTTCACCTCGCGCATCACCAGACGGCCGCCGTCCTCGTAGCTCCGCCGCAGGACCCACGGCACGAGGCACCTGTTCTGCAACATCTTTGCCACCGCCGTGATGGGCGGCGGCAGCCGCCGTACTCTGCGCCTCCCGTATGAAGCCCAGCAGCATCTCTCCTCCTCCTCCTCTTCTTCCTCGTCGTCCTCGTCGTCCTCCTCCTCGTCGTCTTCTTCGCTCCCGGCGGCGGCGGCGGCGGAGGGAGAGCAGACGGGATCGGCGGGCATGTAGACGCCGCTGCGCTTCACGCAGCGGCGATCATACTTGAGGCCGAGAAGCGGCGGCGTTTCGAGAACGGCGGCGGGACTGGCCGCCGGCAGGGGCGGCGGAGGAGGGCAGCGCATGGGCCGCCGCGGCGGCCTGGTGGCGGTCGGGGTCTCGCTCTTCCTCCTAAAGAGAAGCGCCGAAAGGGGCATTGTGTGCTCGCCCGTTCTCTCTGATCTCCTCCTCAGCCGACCTCGCCGGGCGGCCTAATTCGCGGGCGGTCGAGCGGCAGCGGAAGGGGCGGCGGCGGCCATGGGTTGATGGGTGCCCAGCGATGTGAAAATGAAGCACACAGAACGAGAGAGAGAGAGAGGTGGCAGTGCCAGCGGATGCACAGATAGCTAGATAGAGAGAGAGAGAGAGAGAGCAGGAGGTGGTCGACGGCGGATGCCTCCGGAAGGAAAGTCCACCTGTCTCTTCTATCTCCGTCTCTCGGATCTTCTAAGAATTGGTGCAAACAAATCAATACAAGTAGCAGCAGTTTGAAATTTACTTGATAAAACATGGGCTCCATTTATTTAAATAAATAAATTTAAATAAAAAATATGTGGAGTTTGAACAAACTCTTGTCTCGTTGAACAAACGGGTGATTAACTCATCGATTAAATATTTAGTTTTAAATTTTTAATTATTAATATTAATAATCATATAATATCACTTAAATATATTAAATAATTTAAATTTTAAGTCGAGTTTTAAACCTCGAGTTTTATAAATAATTTTTTATTAATTTTAAATTTTATAAACGAATTTGTATGCAACTTAAATCTGGTCAGGTGGGTCCGGTGGGTCCGGATGCTGACGTGTTCTTGGGCACGTGTGAGTACTAATTACTACTATTCACTCCATACTAATTATCAGCTCTAATTTATACCAGGTGTTTATTTACTTTAATGAGGACCCCTTCCAAGTTTCAAGCATTATCTTTATTGGATCAACGGCGCATACCATCCCCTTTTTTTATGCCATCTAACATTTAGGCTATGTTTGATATCGGGATAATCAGAGATAAATGTGTACATAAAATATTTTGTATTATCATTTATATGTTATTTATGATACAAATTTTAAATTTTATATCAACAATCAAATAATTTATACATATATCGATATTAATTTTAGAATCGATAATCATATATCATATTAAACATAATACAGAGGTATCATCTAAACATATTCTAATTCGAATCAAATGCAATGAGAATAAAGATAGTCACAGAGGGCGATTTATCTCTATTCCTATCAATTTTATCCACGCATCAGACGAGACGTTAAGCACCCGTTTGGTATCGAAATATTTTAAGGATAAACTTGATTTATCCCCTAAATTTCGAGACGATTTATCTCCAACTTAATCTTGTACCAAACATGTCCTAAGAATTTACTTGGTCAGAGTATTAAATTTAATATAAACTTATATAATGTTATTTCGATATTTTTAGTGGATTTGTTGTAACCGATGTCGAAGACAATATAAAATTCATGACATCTACTCAGTCCAACTAGACCCTGAGTCCCCCCCCCCCCAAAAAAATCAATGTAGAGGCCAGAGGGTTAACAGTGAACATATATATTGTGATAACAGTTTTGCAGAAAACAAAAAAAAAACATATTGTCTTGAAGCAGTGGGTACTCCCACGTCCACTAATGTAAAGAGGTCCAGTCCCTTATATTGTTAGGCACTTCAATTTCAACGATACGATTTTATAATCTGTAAGATGATATCAAAATAAGATAGTGAACTTATTATAACATAGTAACATAATATTATCTCAACTCTCTTTTTTTTCTGCTCATTTAATAATGAGAGAGTTTGTTTATATCGTATGCATAGAGATTCAGTTGGTTATATTTTATCCAAGAACATTGGCCGGGTATTGGTTACACATCGATGAATATAAGGAGATTAAGTTGTTTATATTTTACAGACTCTTCAACCTCAATATCGTAATTTTGAGGTTTGCAAATATCAGAAGAACACGTGATGACCTTATTAGAATATTTGATTATCTTAACTCATATTTTCACTTGCCGTTTTGTGAGTGTTGAAAAACGGACATCGATGGTTTCTTAATAAAGATCAAGCACTTGCGGATTCTGGACCATTCAACCTCAATAAGATGGTATTGAGTTTGTAAGATGATACAAAATAGCACATCAACTGCATTATAATCTTTGATTGTTTTAACTCCCACCCACACTGTTTATCTGAGCGGCGAAACAACAGTGTTGAAACGTGAGTATCGTCCCACAGTGTTGATACATAAGAAGATTTAATTACTCATCTATTTGTAACGTAATATCAAAGTAAAATATTAACCTTGTTATAATCTTAGATTATTTTATCTCGTATTCTCACGGCCTATATCTCTTGAACACTTTCCCGTTGAATTCAATAACAAGTTTAATCCATCTCTCGACAACTTTATAAAATTGGGGGAGAAGACTCTCTCTCTCTCTCTCTCATAAAAAGGTTATATTCAATCATTACAATAAAAAAGAGAGGCGTTTGAATCAGATTAAGGATGTGTTTGGAAAAGAAAAATTGTCGGAATCACAGTATGTGGTTTCCTAGACAACTCAACAATTTTGATTGTAGTGAATTTTGATTCCAAAACTATATTTGAGACATCTGACGTGCATGCATGCTTTAAAATTTTCGATTGTCCTTGTTCCCATAAAGTTGCAAAATTTAGATTAGCCATATATCAACCATGATGTTATTCTCCCAATTACAAAGAGGTTCAACATTAATTAATTCTCTCATGTGATGGGGTGTTTGGTTGCATGATAATTTTTTTACATTTTCATGATGAAAAATTGAATTAAAATAAAAAATTAACCAACTCATGACATAAAATTATCAGGTTTAGAGGGATGCCATAACAAAAAAGAGTAACTATTATATTTGATCAAACAAAGTGGGAGACCGCAAGAAAAAGGAAAGAGATGAGATCCTCTTTTTTGTTTGAGAAAAAAATCACTTTCGACGTATAAAATTGTCGTGGTTGTCGAACACATCTTTTAACAATTTTTCTTATAATGTTTAAAAATTAAAGCAAAAATCTCAATTATCACACAACCAAACGCCTCATGAGTCTCTGTCGGTAAGAACCCAATTCAATTTAAAAAAAACGCACACATATATAGAGAAAGGATAAAATACAAGTATTTAAATATAAGAAAGCATTCTTAATTAATTATGCTTTGGGGATTCAAAATAAAAAATCCCCAAAAATGTTCAAGCTAATTTCACAGGCGAAATGTTCAACGATCTTCAACAAGGATATCCGTGATGCAGACTGCCTTGGAACGAACCGATCAACGGGAGGAAGAGAAATCCAAGCTTCTCGAGAAAATCCACAAAAAAAAAATCAATCAATCAAGCAGAGGATGTCACGGCAGCCCCGGATGAGATTGCGGAGTCCTCAACACCAGCAATTGGTCGGGATCGATGCTTCGATCCGCCCGCCGGCGCGACGGGAGGAGACGACGGAGGATGTTCTACGAGCAATTCGGCGATCAATCGGCAGAGCGGTGAGAAGGCGAGAAGATGACGGCGCGGCCGATCGACAGCGGCCGGCGACGGAGGATAAAACCCTAGCAAGAGAGGGGGGGAGAGAGAGAGATTGAGCAGCCGATCGGATTTGATCACTTGCCGCCGCCGCCGCCGCCGCCGAAGTATGTGTGGACGTTGAGGGCGACGAGGAGGATGGCGACGAGGGAGAAGAAGATGACGGAGTGGACGAGGATGGAGGCGCCGCTGGTCTGGAAGTTGCCGAACTCTACGCAGCGGGCGTGGCCGGGAACCTGGAACAGCAGCCCCGGCGTCAGCAGGATGAACAGCATCAGCGAGACAAACACCGCTCCCCAGTCCTCCATTACCACGAGCACAGGAGTACTCTCTCTCTCTCTCTCTCTCTCTCTCTCTCTCTCCGAGAGCTCGAAAAGGGCGGAGGAGGAAGAAGAAGAAGAACAGGAGTTCGTCGGAGGAGGACGGGCCTGATGAAGTGTTTGAAAGTGGAAATTTACAGATAACACCACAGAAAAGTAAGACTTTACTATTTCGGGCGACGGGAATTTTTGGACACGATACTAGCTTTCCCCTGCAAAACAAGATTTTCTCGTGTTTTGACCGAATAAACCTGGGGGAAAACCGTGAAAGAAAGCTCATCATTGTATGGCATTATATTTTTTATAAATTATTTTAAAAAAAACCTGCTCGCTCAGGTTTATATATTTTTATAGGCATTGTTTGGATGGAAAATTGGCAGAAGAATTTTAATGATTTTCATCAAACTTTTGGAAGGGTCTCCAACCCAAATGGTTGGTCAACAGAGAAGGAGGCAAGAATAATTATCTAGAAAATAACTTAAAAGTAGATATATACTTTACGGTTGGTGAAAATTAATGAAATGGGCCATATGCAGATAAATATATGTGCCTTTTATATCCACTGAAATCTTCATGCTTGGTTCAAGCCTGATTCATAGGGAGAGAGAGAGAGAGAGAGAGAGAGAGAGAGAGAGAGAGAGAGAGAGAGGAAATGCCTTTGGCGTTGTTCATGAGCAATAATCCTAAAACAATTTCAATGATTTCCTCATTCATGTCCAAAGAAGTGAGGGCTGTGTATATTGATTGGGGCATCTGTCTGAAATAGAATCTGTCAAAGATGCATGATTGGGTCTCTGCCCATTAAAACATGTCTTGGGCATCATGTTAGCCATGTCTCTCACCACCATTCCTTTTCTTTAAGTTTTTTTTTTATTTTTGATTTCTTCATTGTTCTTGGAGAATAATATATGGTTGGTTTCTTAGCTTCTCACAAAAGGGTTGTTCACTTGTTACATCACCATCTCATCTCTTCATTAATCTTAGGAAAATTAAGGACTCATTTGATCAGGATGGACCCACTTCTAACCTCTGGTTTGCTCAAGGATTGGACATTTTAGTTGGTTAGGTAAAATATATAATGTCTCTGGATTTTTCTTTCAAAAATTATTTGGGGAAATAAATGAACTAACTGTGACACTGAAGTACTCTTAGAAGTTATTTAATCTAGGTGACTTGCCACTAACTATTTTTATTCTCCGAGGTACCTATAAGATGTTAAGCTCCTTTTAGTTTTAAATTGGGATTTTTAGACACTTAAATAAAGTCAAATCAAACATCTCTAGGAAGATGGTCCATGACATATATATATACAGATATATGATTAACTTACTCGGATTATTAATGTGGTTATTGAAATGCTTGATACATGATTAAGGAGCCATCAAGATGCAAATTTATACACCACTATACATATATCAGAGGTCTTGTGGTTGTGGTAATGGTACCATATTCATATTCTCTATATTTTTTGGTCGTTGACACAGCAGTTGCACTCAAAGCGACCACCCATATTGAGGGCCAGTCAGTCTTGGATTCGAACTCGAGAAGAGCTGCCCCAGCAAACCATATCCCTATCCTCTATAATCTATTATCTATTAGAAGTGGGAGTCCTTGTTTCATCAACAAGCATATAGTCTCCCTTGTTGTCTAGATACATCCTCTCTCCTCATAGTTTTGATTTATCGATATTCAATTGATTGGTGGTGTATACCATTTTATTATACCTTAGAAAAATGGTCTTTTATTGTCCATATTTACCATGGACTCGTCGTGATCTTTTTCTTTGAACTTAAATAGCATCTTAGGTTTGTGATAAACAACTATATAAATAGTTACAATTTTGTCATACAAAATATACAAAATAAAAGTAAATATCAATGATAGTAAATTAGATGTAATAGTTATACATTCACGGTGAATTCATGGTCAAGAATAGTATCTTAGGTTTGTGATAAATAAATATATAAATAGTTACAATTTTGTTATATAAAGAATACAAAATAAAAATAAATACTAAAGATGCTAGATTAGATACAATAGTAATATGATATTTATTAATTTATTTTTGTATAGATTAATGTAAATTATATTTTCATAAATAAAATTATTTTTATTTTTATAAAAAACCAAAATTATAACAAAGTTTCAATTTATTCAAAATAACTTAACCCTTTTCATGATAATAGAAATATCTATTACCAAAATCCACTACCTTTGTCACATTTTAAAATGATATTTTATTATATTGATAACTAATAGTGTACCCAACTCTAAACTTAACATCTGACATCATTATTTTTCTTTATACGGTCTCATTTTGTGTGTGTAAAAAATGTAATTTTAATAACCATTTTTACAAACTTTGTTTTATAATAATTGTCAACGTCACATCTTTAATAGTTGATATTATTTATTTTTTAAAATAAAATTAACATTGCATTCTATTATTTTATCGGTTGGTATTATAAATGTATTTTGTGTAAATATAAATGCTATATCATTATTAAAGTATGACATAAATTTAAAATATCTAAATATGTATTTACTAGAAAATTAAATACAGGTAAAAAATGAAAGCATCTAAAAATGATAATGGGGTGTTTGGTTGCATGATAATTTTTTGTACACTTTCATGATAAAAACTTGTATTAAAATAAAAAGTGAACCAACTCATGACATAAAATTATCATGTTTGGAGGGATGTGATTACAAAAAAGAGTAACCACCGCACATGACCAAACAAAGTGGGGGACCACAAGAAAAAAGAAAGAGGTGAGACCCTCTTTTTTGTTTAAGAAAAAAATCACTTTCAAAACATAAAATTGTCATGGTTGTCAAACACCTCTTTTAACAAGTTTTCTTACAATTTTTAAAAATTAAAATAAAAACCTCAATTATCATGCAACCAAACACCCCATAAGCTTATTGATAAATCTATTTATTGTTTGGTACTTATTGTTGTCAAATATGATTCAACAATATAATATGACATCAAGATATTTTTTATAAATGTGAAATCAACAATGGTTGAATAGTTCTAGGACATAGTGATGATAAATTACAAAATATTTTACTAATAGATTCTCGGGTAACATGAAATTTTGACAGCATCTTAATTATATGCATTCATAAAGTGTTTGGACTTGATTTTTTATTTGTGTAGTTTTATTTTTAAAATTTATAATCTACATTACTCTATTATAAAATTTAAAAATTTGTTTGGCATGTATTCATTCACGTCCTAGCTTTGCTCTTACATCGCGTAGGGTGTTTGGTTGAACAATAATTTTGTGTACATTTTCATGATAAAAGATTGTATCAAAATAAAGTCTAAGCTAATCAATAAAATATATTTATCAAAGTGCTGGGAAGATATGATGATAAAAAAATAGTGGATACCATATATGACTGAACAAGGTGGGAGATGACAAGATAAAAAAAAAGTATCACTTGCTTTCTTTTGTTCATAAAGTAAAACTCTTTAAAACCATACAATTATAATGATTGTCTTTTTTTTGGTAAACAAAATTATAATGATTGTCAAACACCTATTGTAAGAAGTTTTGTTAAAAAATATAAAATTGTAATAAAATCCCAATTTGTCATGCATACAAACATCCCATTATGATTAATGAATTCAATAATAAAAATCATATCAAGTTAGATTAAAATTCTTTCTTTCACAATTTTTAGACTATCAAGATTTAACGTATCTTTAGAATCTTACTTTTACTTGTTTAAGAATTTCAAACCTCTGGGATTTTTGAACTTTTCAAGTGTTTAATTAGTTGTCGTATTTCTAATCTTTTCAAATTTCATTTTTCCAATCTTTTCGCATTTTCAAGTTTTTGGAGTTTCCTTATTTTTAATCCCTACCCTTTTCTAATTTTTTAGATTTCATAACTTTTGATGTTTCTATAATATATATTTTTTATATTTTTTACATTAATTAAAATTTTCTACTTGCAAATTTCTCTATTTTCTATCTATTAATTAATCATTTTTATTCACTAAAGTAGCATAGCTACTTTCTATCGCTACACAACATTATCTTTGATATCCATTATAATGACCAAAGCATATTTGACTTATACCATTTCACTTCATGTAAATATACCGCTGGTTTGCAATACAAAATGTTATCATTTGAGCAATTCTCTCTCTCTCTCATATTTTGTTGAAGATGTTGGCGCTGAAAGAGTCAAATAAATAAGAAAACTTTATATCGCAAACCAAGTCATCAAAATAGTTACTTTAAATCTCATAATATTTTAATGATACATATATCGTGAACTAAGTCATCAAAGTAGTTACTTTTGGACCTTTCACTAAATTTTCAAAGTCTCTCATATTCAATTAAAAACCTTTAAGTGCTTTCTAATTCAAACCTAGCTAATACATTTAAATAAATAATCATGAAATACACAAACTATCTAAAATATTGCCTTCAAAATAAAATACATCATGTTATTTAAACTACGCGAACCGCAGGTGTTGTCCCCTCGTCTAATCGTCCGATTTTCATCTCGCGTTACAAGTGCCTACTAGCATCTCTAGCCGTTTTCATCTCCACCTCTCGCTGCCATCTCCGCCCCCATCTCCTCGCCGTTACTACCTCTCCTCCTTGCACTCCGGCATCTCTAGCCGTTTTCATCTCCACCTCTCAGTGCCATCTCAGCCCCCATCTCCTCGCCGTTACTACCTCTCCCTCCTTGTCGTTTCTCTCTCTCTCTCTCTCTCTCTCTCTCTCTCTCTCTCTCTCTCTCTCTCTCTCTCTCTCTCTCTCTCTCTCTCTCTCTCTCTCCCTTCTTGGTGGGTTTGCTCGGGCGGATGCTGTTTGGTCATCCTGTCTCCCCCCATCGTCCGATCAACATTGTGCCGCTCGATTCGTCCTCCAATTCTTCCGCCAACTTTCTTCCGTCAGCCATCTGTTCTTACAGAACACGTCGCATCCCACATAACACCATAGGCCTTGCATTATGGGGCTTGGTGTATGCATCGGAGAATGACACTTCGTCCATGTAGAAAACACCGCTCTCCTCTCTATGCAAGGCTACAGTGTTGCCGTTCTAGAGGAGATTTGCTAGAGTGAAGTAAAGATGATATCTGCAGCCTATGAGACCCCTCCCCTACCTCTCGCCAAGCTCATGTTAGTTTTTCACCTTCTCTCGGGACTCTCGATTGGCTTACGATTCTCCTCTTCCCTCGCCAACGTCTTAACTTGACACGATAAAGAGGAGTTGTCGCTAGACCCCTCAATGGTGACAATGGTCGGCCTTGGAGTGCAGTCCATGGAGTAGCTTTACCCCTTCCCCTAGGCTCCTATGCTTTTTCTTTTATATATGTGATTATATTTTTTCATCGTCCATTTTTTCATGTAGCAACTTTACTCTCTTTTCTTATTATTCTTAATAGGTTGGTCGTCAACTTTTGTACTCTACATGAAAAAGAGTCTTGACACACCCAAATGCTACTTTTTAACTATATAAGGAGACTTCACGGTAATGTTAAAAATGTTTTCTCATTCTGTATATTTTCTTTTTTTTCTATATGCACTTATCTTTTTTATGTTCTATTTGTTTTTCAATACCTTTTCTCTTTATGTGTACATTTGGCGATTGAGATGTCTTTAGTCACATATTACATTTCTCGTGTTTTTCTCTTTACATACGTTGTTAAATTTTTTTATCTTTACTTCTTCATTCCTTTTCCACCATAGGTTACTCTCTTTTCATATTCCTATCCCGCATTTCTCATAAATGTCTAACAAATGTGACTTTATTTTTATAAATGCCAATCCAAATGCCCTGATTATATACTATGATTTAAACTTAGTTTTGTACCATAAATGACCTAGATATTTTATTGAAAGTTTCACTCAAAAGAAGGTAGCCATTTCTTATAATTAGTATTTTTTAAATAAATGAATATTTTTAATTTTTTTGGTGAATGTAAGATAAAGCAACTGTATTATTATAATTTATAAAATTTAAGGAAGGACTTGAGTTGATTTGAAATTGGTTCAAAATATGATTAAATCAAATTCATCTAATCTAACTTGCCACTTCTTGATTATGACCAAGGTAATCATATCTGAAAATTGAAAAATGTCACCACATTATAAACCTAAAATGTCAAAAGTAAAAATGAAATAAAGTAAGATGTAAACTCTTAACTAAAAAGAAATTCTCAAATTTAAAATTTCTATCTCCGAAGTTTAACCTAAAATTTGAATTAGGCTTTGTAGACTCAATTAGGATTTGGAGCAATTTCTCGTAGGTCTCGCAGACAATTCGGAGAATTAGGCTTTGTAAACCCAATTAAGATTTGGATTAATTGTTATACCTAATCCAATTGGGATCGGGTGATGTCGTCATAAGATGAGTTTAGTTTAAGTGAAAATTAGACTAGATCCGAATGTTCGTTCCCATTCAAGTTCTTTCGTGTGCCAAAAACATTTCAGGTATTCAAGTTATTGTTGATGCAAGAGGATCCCACTTTCTTTCTTTTAGGATTTTTTTGTGAAGTGGAAAGTTTGGTCGTGTGGGACACATTAATGTTGTCAATTCGGAATTTGACTTGCTATGAACAAAGTAAAATTTGAAAACATATTCCTCACTCACCTCTTTATATAACTTATTTTGAGATGTATTCATGCATGGATGATAGCTTATCGTGACTCAGATTTTTGATGACTAAGTAAAAATTTTGTATCAAAAGCATGAGTGACCTTTTTGTTACTCCGTATCTAATTGACACAATATTTTTGTCCTACGTATTTTAGATTGATTTATGATAATTTATGTTGTAATATTTACTTCTTGCTAGGTTGCGGTGGATGTCTCCATTCTTCGCATCTTATTTTGCTTTCAAAATTATGTTCATTTTCATTTGGAATGTATAAGTCTAGAAATATAAAAATATATCATAACTAACTAGAATCAATCAATGTTTACATTGGTTGCAAATAAATAAATATGATAATAATAATAAAAAAATAATATAAAAGGAGTGTTGTTTATAATATTATAATCAATCTTTATAAATGAAAGTTGTTAAATTCATATAAATGTCACTCAAATCAAGTCACTCAAATCAATGTCAGTTTGATTACCGGTTTATGCATATATTTGAAGAGTAAATTATAAAATTTATAATTTAACTAATTTTTTATAATGTACTTATCTATCATAAGAATTTATCTCAATTATCCTATAAATTTATATATAATCGGTATATAATGTATCATTCGAACACGTGCGAAGCACGTGATTTGACTAGTACATATATATATATGACTCTCCTCTCCCTTCTTCCTCGAGTAATTCAGCGGAACCCTATTTTTTATGCCGAAAATGAAAAAATAAAAAAGAATTACACCAGGTTGCTAGCGTGCAAAGATTCTGACATCAAGAAACCATATATTATTCAGACTTTGTGGTGTCAGAAAATGATTGGCCTGATACAAGTATCAAAACTACGTGCAATTATAGAGGATTTCCGAGTACAATCCTGACACCATTCTCTTCTTATTTCGTACCATATATTTCACGTTGTCCCCGCTAAAAGTCTGAATCAATCATAACTACACTTTAAAATTGAGCATGGTAAAGTAATTTAAATTTTCAAAAAGAAATATCGAGGAAAGATATAGCTCATGCACGTCCAGCGGATTTTTTTTTATTTCAGTTAGATCTTCTGGATTTTTTATTTTAGTTCTGAATAAAAAAAAATCGATCCTCTGGTGATGCCTAAACTGAAGCTTTGTCAACGTGACCCTGAGATTTACTTAAGGATAAGTTAAATCAGACATACCCTGAAATCTAAAATTCATTCAACTAAGGGCAACTAGACTATCCGATAATCATGAGATAGATGTCTGCATTCAAAAACTAATTACTGGCAAAATTATAAACTCTTTTTATCATCCTAAATAAATAACCGATACATTTATTTTATGTAACTGCATATTATACACTGCGCAATATCTTTAAATTATTTCCACTGCATCGTTACATATCTACAAACAACAGTCCTGGTTAAGATCATCACGCATTCACAGCATTCACAGACGAGAAGGCAGACTGTGTAGCACCACAAAAGAGCATTTACATATACAGATATAATTAAATGTTGATACCATACATATTTATATATATATATATACCTATAAACATATATATATAATGATTATATCTATATGTTAGAATTGAATATGTGTTTATTTTATGTGTATATGTTTCTATTTATGTGATTATATATGTGTAGATTTGGGAAAAGGCTAACACTAAGTGAGAGGAGGAAAAAAAGGTAAAGAAATTTTTTTATAATTTTTAAGCATATAATATATATTTATAATTACAAATGTTAAATATACGTAATAGTATGAATAATAATACATGTTACATATTTACTGTCCTCTGAAAGAATTTGTTTAATCATGAAAAGAAAATGCCCAGCCCAGACAAAGACAACCTTGACGCCAAAACAGGCGCCTTGGGGGTCTTGGGCACCTAACACAGCTGGCTAGCTAGGCACCCGTCCAAAACCGTCTTGTGGCCTCTAGGCGCCCACCTTAACGACCATGGTGTGTTCACAAGCCTTCACTGTATAATTGGATAAAAGAAAATTGAAGCCCATACAATGATATCATCCCATTTCAGGGATAAACCAACTTATAGGGGTAGAAATAAATAAAACAAAAAAGGCATTCATACAAGACAGGCTAAGAGACCCAGGGAAAAGATATACATACATATATATATATATATAGTTTCAAGCATTGGCCACCCACAACTAGATGTTTCACTTTCACAGATTGTTTATACTTCTTCGAGAAATCTAAACCATAGTTGATGATCATTAAGGATGAAGACTTCCAGTGTTCAATCCTAAAAGCCTAAAAAAACAAGATAGAAGAAAAGGGGATGCCCAGTTCAATTCCATCTTTAATAGAATCAACAGTTCTGAGTTCTAGATCCTAGAAGAATGGCAAGCCCTGCGCTACTGTTGCATTTCGGCTGGTGCAGCCATCTATTTCTCAGTGCAGCCGTCCCCTTCAACAGATCGTTGTTTCCTTTGAAAGAACTAAGCTGCAAAGGGAAAGCAGCAGATGAAATCAAGCAGCTAAAACAAGGTTCGCAGGATGAGGAAAAATATGAAAAAATTATCCACTTTAAAGTGCAACATTGGTGTGGTAAACAGAAGAGAGAGAGGGGGGAATGATTTCGTCTAGACCCTGAAAGGGACCGACCACTATGTGAAGCATCTAAAAGAACAAAAATAGAAGCAGAGGAAAGTTGCAACTTGCCCAAACATAGCGTCCTACGAAAGCTTTTGTGCTTGAAAACCAATCTATTGCAATGTTAGGATTGTGAGAGCTAATGATCAAAGAGGAAAGAAAATATTTTCAGCCTAGCACACAATCTCGCAGGGTCAACATGCGTAACGATGTAGTAGTTTGATATAAGTTTCTCTTCTACACAAGATGGAACCAAATAAGACATGGACTTAGATAAGATTACCAGCACATATCAACTCACTCCAACAGATCAAAGGAGCACCCACATTTTAACAAGAGTATTTTGGTTAACAGTGAAAGAAGTACAAAGTGAACCTTCCCAAGGCAATCTTCCATAAGAAGGGCTTTGTTGCAACGTGTTCCAGTCAACTTCTAACTAACTAACTTCCCTACATCGTCAAAATGTAACTTGCAAGTTGATTTAACTGAAAAAATTACAGTCTTGTTCCAAAGTCAGCTCAAAGTTTCAAATACATTTCAACCAATATATCTGTCCCTACAATGAAAACATCATGTGAAATAAAATGTTAAGAATAGGAGAACCCAGTTGAAAAAAATCTGACAGGAGAAAAGTGAAGAAAATCAACAAACAATGCTGGACGAAACTAAGGTTGCATCAAATGACTAGCATGCAAATTGGGAGATCACATTTTTTTTTCATAATATGCATGTCAGGATGATCCTGAAAGAAACCAACTTAAATTGAGCAACTCAATATGTAGGTGGGAAAGATGCATTTTCCAAATGTTTGTGAGGAAACCAAACAGGAGCAAACACTAAAGAATCCCCATGTTTGCAAATTCCCATATTTGCCTAGGGCTGTTCACTGTTTGGGTTGACCCGACAACCCGAACCAAACCAGTGGCTTTGGATCGGTTTGGTTTGGGTCAAACAGGGTCTTCATACGGGTTATGACCCGAACCGAACCGAATAGCATGAGATGGTTTGGATCGGTTCGTAAGATGACGTAACCCGATCCAACCCGTATAACCCGAACAGAAATGTGATATTTTTAATTATTACGTTACGCGGTCGATTTCCCTCCCTCCGTCCCTCGGCCTCGAATCCGAAAGTCGTCTGGACATCTCCCGAAGACTCCAGAATACCAACTTTCGAGGGAGCGTTTCGATCGAAGGGCAGGCTGCGTCTGGGACTGGGAGCCCGGCACGGCGGCACCGCAGCACGGCATCTCCGAGCGAGACTCCGACTAGGGTTCACGGCCGTCGCCCGTCGGCCACTGCTGCCGCTGGGATCCTGGCCCCGGAAGGCATCTCCGACTCCGAGTCCCGACCTCTGCGGCTCTGCGCATCTCCAGCCTCCGGCACGGCATTCCCCGCCAGGCGACGAACGGAGGACCGAGGAGACGAGGACAGAGCACGGCCGCACGGGAGAGCTCTTCGCATCTCCGACCTCTGCGCATCTCCAGCCTCCGGCACGGGCCGGCGCCGGCCGCCAGGCGACCTCTGCGCATCGTCAGCCTCCGGCACGGGCCGGCATCTCCCGCCGGCCGCCACTGCGTATCTCCAGCCTCCGGCCGCCAGGCGACTCTACGCATCGACTCTGCGCATCTCCAGACTCCAGCCTCCGGCACGGGCCGGCATCCCCCGCCAGGTGACCTCTGCGCATCGTCAGCCTCCGGCACGGGCCGGCATCTCCCGCCGGCCACCACTGCACATCTCCAGCCTCCGGCCGCCAGGCGACTCTACGCATCGACTCTGCGCATCTCCAGCCTCCGGCCCGGGCCGGCATCCCCCGCCAGGCGACTCTGCGCATCTCCGGCCTCCGCAGGACCGCAGCAATCACAGACCTCCGGCCTCCGTTGGCGTTGGCCGTTGGGTGGGTGAGCGACCAGCTCCTCCACGCCACGATTTCGCCGTCCGTCGGGCGTCGACTGACCTTGATCGCGGGGTGGGAGTTCCAGCTTTCCAGGTACCGGCTCGAGCTCTTCATCTCTTCGTCTCTACATCTCGAAACCACTTGTTTGCCTCTGTTTATCTGATTGGAAGTGGTTTGTTTAAAATCAGGTGTTGACCGGTGAGAGGGAAGAAAGAAGTGAAGAAAAGTTGAGAAATCGGTTGCTTGCTTGCTGCACAGACAGAGTTAGGAACTGTACGGGACAAGTTGCTTGATTATCCAGGTTTATCGGCTTCCTTCAAATCAAGTTCAGTGCCTACCGGGCTGGTCTGCAATAATCTTGTTATATATATATATGCATATTGCGTGTTTTATATATTGAATTGAACTTGTTTAAGCAATTTTTTTGCATGCATTCTTTTTTTTATTTTTGATACATAAGATTGTTTTATTAATTTGTGATGTATTTTTTTGTCTTATCATAGATGGCTCAGTCGAGTGATAATCCTATGCCAATTGTTGTAGAGACTAATTCTGATCCTAACACATCAACTGTAGTAAATGTTGAATCTTCAAGAACCTTGAAGCGAAAAAACATAAAAAAGAGAGCTGAAGTATGGGAACATTTCACTTTGCTTGACAAAGATGAAAATGGACAAGAAAAGTGTAAATGCAACTATTGTGGGTTTATTTATAATTGTGATCCTCGATTATGCGGCACTAGCACTCTTAGGACACATTTGACTTTGAGATGCAAAAGGTATCATCTTAGTAAGGCTAGTGCACAAATTCAGGGTCAATCTCATCTTATTTTTCATCATTCAGAAAGTAATGATAGAGTTGAAAAAGAAATACAAGTCTCACACATTGGAAATTTGATCAAGACCTCATTAGAAAAGCTTTAGCCAAAATGATTATCACTGATGAGCTTCCTTTTAGGGCTGTTGAAGCTGAAGGTTTTAAGCACTTTGTTAGTGTTGCCCAACCTCGATTCCTTATTCCATCGAGGATCACAGTTGCTAGAGATTGTTATTCATTGTTTGCGGATGAGAGACAAAAGTTGAAGAAATTTTTAGCAATAAATTGTAAGAGAGTTTGTCTAACAACTGATACATGGACTTCTGTGCAAAGAATTAACTATATGTGTTTGACGGCACATTTCATTGATGATGATTGGAAATTGAATAAAAGAATTCTAAATTTCTGTCCAATTTCGAGTCACAAAGGTGAAATAATTGGAAAAGCTATTGAAAAGTGCTTGAATATGTGGGAAATTGAGAAGGTTATGACTATTACCGTTGATAATGCATCTTCAAATGATACTGCTATTGCATATTTGAAAAGAAGAGTTACCAATTGGCAGGGATGCATTTTAAAAGGTGATTTTCTTCATGTTAGGTGTGTTGCACATATTATGAATTTAGTTGTAACTGATGGTTTAAAATTAGCAAATGACTCAATTGCTCGTGTGCGCAATGCAATCAGATATGTGAGACAATCTCCATCTCGCTTACAAAAGTTCAAAACTTGTGTTGATGAAGAAAAAATACAATACAAGAACTTATTATGTTTAGATGTTCCAACTAGGTGGAACTCTACTTATCTTATGCTTGACACGGCTCAAAAGTTTCAAAGAGCATTTGAAAGATTCGAGGAGCAAGATCCATTTTTTTATAATAAACTTTCAGATGGAGAAGGATTAGGAGTACCTAGAGATGAAGATTGGTCAAAAGTTAGAAATTTAACAAAATTATTGGAGAGTTTTTATGATCTGACTTTAAGAGTTTCTGGTTCTTTTTATGTGACTTCTAACTCATATTTTCATGAAATCAGTGGGGTTGATTGTCTTTTAAAAGATTGGTGTGATGGTGACAACATTGAGTTTTGTGATATGGCTTTTAAAATGAAACAAAAATGTGACAAGTATTGGGGCAATCCAGAAAAAATAAATATGCTGATTTTTATTGCTGTTGTACTTGATCCTCGATATAAGGTCGACTTTGTAGAGTTTGGTCTTTCACGAGATATATGAATATGACAAAGCATTGGCTATGAAGAAACGATTGAAAACAACTCTCAATTCTTTATTTGAAGAATACAAAAATGCAAGCTTACTTTCGGGTGGGCTAATCGGACCAATTGAAAACTCTCGTATGGGAGTTTCTACTTCAACTACAAGTGTTAAAGAACCAATACAAACCGCCCAAAATATGAAATCTTTAATGAAGTCTAAATTCAAGCAACAACGAGCGAGAAGGGAAAGTGGAGATGCAAAATCAGAACTAGATAAATATTTGGATGAAGATATGGAAGATGATGATGACTCTTTTGATATTTTAGCTTGGTGGAAAAATAATGCTTCAAGATTTCCTACTCTTTCACAAGTGGCACGTGACATTTTAGCAATTCCTATTTCCACCGTTGCATCAGAGTCGGCATTTAGCACGGGAGGACGTGTGCTTGATCCATTTAGGAGTTCATTATCTCCTAAAATTGTAGAAGCACTTATTTGCACCCAAGATTGGTTTAGAGCATCAAAGGAGTTGTTAAGTGTTGAAGAAAAATTAGATGTGATTGAACAACTAGACAATGGTATGATCTCTTCTCTCTAATTTTTTTGTTGATGAAATTTTACATCCAACTTATTGACTTATTGTGGTGTTTTATTAATTTAGATCTTTCAACTATCAAATTGGCTCCAAATGTAATTGATATTTGATATGGGCATTGGATAGAGTAAGGTTTGTCTTATAGATTTTATCTTTTCCTTTTTGTAAAGTTCATGTTGATTCTATTTTTTTTGTGTGAATAGGTTTGTAATTTTGGTGGTGGCATGATACATGCAGTTTTGAAAAAAAAAATGCTTATGTGATTGATATTTGGTATGGGCGTTGGATGGAGTAAGATTTCTTTAATCTTGTCTTACTTAATATCAAATGCCATTATTGTTTCTCTAATCTTTTAAGCTATTATTTCTACTTTTTAGTGTTTCACATCTTCTATTTTAGCAGGTACTTATTTCTACTTTTTAGTGTTTAACATACAGTTTTGAAAAAAAAACACTTATGTGATTGATATTTGGTACGAGCAAAAAAACACTTGTGTGAATTTATTGGCAGTGGCTACTCTCTACTTTTTGAACCCAAACTACGTAGTATCTTGGGAAATTGAAGCCAAAAGTTCAAGGTTTGTCTTGTCCCTTTCTCCTTCATTAAGTGATCTCCCGAGTTTTATTTCTCCATGATAAGATCATGCTTCTAAGATCTTGCTTCTAGGTTGCTGCAAAAATTGATTGCATGAAGGAATTTGTGGTGAAAACAAGTCTAGAATGATAAAATGGTTATTTGCTCAAGTTTGGCTCCTACTGCTATTACTAATTTGTAAAGTTAATGTAATATCTTATGTTTTGAATTTGGTGCTTAGGTTTGAATTTCGGTGGTAACATGGTGCACGTATTATTGAACCCTTGAAGGATCTCTTTATGTTATTGATAGTTGAAATGTGAATGGTGTAAGATTTTTCTTATGTATTTTATTTTTTCTAATTTGCAAAGGTTCTATCTTATGTTTTCTTTTTGTCAATAGGTTTTGAGCTGTGGTATGGTGCATGCATTCTCGGAGGAAGACTATGTTTCATATGGATGATGCACAGTAAGTATTGTCATAATTATGTATTGAATTTATTTCAAATGGTTGTAAAATTAAGATTTTTTTTTGATAAACAGATTTTGAATTATGATCGTGGCAGGATGCGGATGCATGAAGTTCTGGAAGACTAATGTGATTGATATTTGTTAGAGAAATGAGTGTTGATTATCTTTTTTGTAGATTATTATATGAACGTGTGTTCTAGGTTTATGGATCTGCTGTGTTAGTTTTTTACTATAGATGATATGCTTTTTGTGTTCGGTATGTTATGGTCTGTATTGACCCTTACCGTTGTTACAATTATTAGGATTGTTAAACGAATATTTTGCATAAACTCCACTTTTAACTTGTTATTTCCAAGTCAGGAATTTGTTCTTGAAGAATCAAGTTTTCTACGTACATTGCCGAAATTTAGAAGTAAGTGGGTATTCCTCTAAATTTTTTATTATAAATGTTTCTATGACATTATCATGATGTTTTAAGGGTTTTTTTAATAAAAGTTTTGTCTCGGTCAAAAAATATTATATGGAAATTAAAAAAGTTTGTGTTCATGTACATTTCATACGTTTCTCATCGGTGTATTTTTATTTTTGAATTCAACGTTACAAAAATTTTGTGGGGTTCAAAATATCATAGGTATTATTTGAATGTTGAATATAGTAGGATTGTTAAGTAGATCTAATATTATATTCAAACCGAAGACCAAACCAAACCAAACCGAATTAACTTGGTTCGGTTTGGTTTGGTTTCAGAATATTTTGGTTTGGTTTGGTTTGGTTTGAGATTTTTATTTGGTTTGGTTTGGTTTAGAAAAAAGTAGGCATAAACCAAACCAAACCAAACCGTGAACAGCCCTATATTTGCCCATTAAACACAATAATGAATCTCTCCAGATTATCTCAAAAAATTAGGAAACCTGGAGAATCACACCAACCTTGGTCTAAGAAGTTTATATCAAAGACCTTATGACCTTCATAAATTACAACTCAGCAAAAACGGGGGTGGCAAAAGAATTATCAAAGAACAACAACAGAATGCCTATGACATCCTTTTCGTACCACACAATGTTTAACTTCTCAAGAGACAGACAACCTGTAAAATGTATGAAAATGCTTCCCAGTTGATTAATATATTGGAAAATAGTGGAAAAAAAGCCTAATTTAATCAACTGAAATGAAAGTACAATATCCAATTGACACACAATAATAAGTAATGAATGTTCAAGCGCACATCAAATGAGCTTTAGCAGATCCCATTCTCATGGCATTGTAAAGGTTACCATAACTACAATATCAACATACATGCAAAGCTTCCCACCGTCGGAAATTAGGACCAAAATCTTACAACTCAATACAGGTAAACAAAAATAATAAAAAAGTTGATGAAAAGTTCTTACCTTTGCTTGATTATTGACAATTGTATCAGGCGGTTCCACAAGGTTAGATTCTGTAGCAGTTGATAGATACCTGTTGTCAGGGAATAAGTTGCCCCTTACATTCAACCCTACCAAAGATCTGAAACCATTCTTCAGGGGTGTGGACCATGCAGAAAGCCATCTAGCCGGTAGCTTGGCCTATAAGAGAGTTACAAGTTGATTAAAACAAGCACCACCAATCCATGCCCAAATAAGTTTTCCTTATACAACCATTTTTCGCTACTAACGCAATGGACTTTGGATGACAATGCTCACAGAAATCAAGATGACAAACCCAAAAAAGAAATAACAAATATCAGTGGAAAAACCACCAAACACATAGGCAGAAAGATAAAACCACCACCCAAGAGCTTACCCAACAACCTAGCAAATGCGGCATGATCTTTAATAGACATCCAACTAGGTCAATTGGCAATATTTATCTAAATGAATGAAGCTACCAAACAAAACAAATAATGATTATTCAACCGAAACTTTTTGCGGCCACCTTGTTTTCCCACGTAAATCGATTTAGTCACTGCTCATCCTCCGGTTCCAGTCAAGAAATCGAGTTTTGAAGTAAGCACTCAGATTGCTTCCTGAATCTCAACCTATATACTACACATCAGAGCAGGAAAATCCAGCATTTCACGTGGAGAAAACCGATACTTCAAGAGCAAAGAAGAAAGTCAATACCACTTCGTGGGAGCCGGCGGCGGTGACAGCAGGGAAAGCCCAGGTGCCGTACCGCCGGGAACCACCGCGCTTGGGGGCGGGGGCGTTTCCGCCAGTCCTCCATGGCTTCCGCCTGCGTGTCATGGCGAACTCGCCGAACTTGTGCCCGACCATGGCCTCCGTAATCTTGCGGCGGACATGGTTCTTGCCGTTGTGGATAAGGACGGAGCAACCGACGAACTCCGGGAGGATGGAGGATCGCCGGGACCAGATCTTCCGATTGGAGATGCTTTGCCCCTTCTCCTTCAGCTTGAAGAGGAAGGCGTCCACGAAGCTGCCCTTCCACAGTGATCGCCTTGGCATGGCTGCTCCCTCTAGTCTCCCCTTGTCTACCTCTGCCCTACCGGTGCAGAGGGTCGAGCTCAGTCGACCGACTCTAGGGCTATCACCCGGCCGGGATTAGGGGTGCAATCGAGCCGAGTCGAGCCGAGCAGGGCTCTGTTCAAGCTCGGCTCGATCGTTTATTCCGCTGTTCGAACTCGACTCGATACTCGACGAGCTTCCAAATGTGTTGTTCGAACTCGGCTCGATTTAAGCTCGACGAGTTCGAGCTCGACTCGTCGAGCCGCTCATTTACGTAAACGAGCTTAACCCCAATCTAGAAGCGTAGAGTTGCACTTCGAAGTGGAAGTTCCGAGCTCGAGATCCCCCGGGACGATGACGGCAAAAGACAGCAAAATCAATCCAGCATTGAGAGATAGGTCCGATTTGTGCATCGGGGAGGAGATTTCAGTGACTCATGGACTACTTACAAGTTACAAATTAGGGCTGAGGGCTGCCTGCTTCTCGGAGGACGCGATGGAAGGCGATGAGGAACACAAATAGCAGTTGCGGGTCCAGATCCGGGAGCAGGCGGAGGCGGCCTGCAGGCTGCAGCGCGTACTCGAGTCTATGAGCAGAGAACGAGAGATAGAGAAGAGGGAGACCAACCTCGCCAGTCGCCAGTGGAGTTGCGGAGAGGCCGGAGGCGGCGGTCGCCAGTGGAGACGGCGGGGAGCTGCGGGCAGGCTGGCGCCTGGCGGTCTCCTGCGGCTGCGGGCTCTGTGCGTGGTGGGTGATGTGGGAAAGAGAGAAGTGGGATCGATGGGTAAACTGGAGTTAGGTTTCATATTAAACAAACGGACAAGATTTCATCAACGTGAGATGGGCGGTTGATAATCATCTGGTATTATTTATATAAACATATAACGATAGACACGGTTGACAATCATGTAATATTATTTTAATTTTAAATTAATTATGTAAACATACAACAATATATTCTGTGTTAAATATATAATAAATATATATTATAAATAAAATTTACTTTTAATTAAATTATCTGAATGAATACACAAATATTTAATCGAGTAACGAAATAAATATTTAATCGAATATTTAAACGAGTAGTTAATCAAGTTGTTCGCGAGTTAATCGAGCCGAGCAGAGTACATTCAGACTCGACTCGTTTATATAACGGGTTTTTTTTGTTCATACTCGTTTATTTAACTTAATAAACGAGTCGAGTCGAGCTTTTATCGAGTCGAGTATCGAGCTACTTGATGAGTGTATTGGTTCGTTTGCACCCCTAGCCGGGATGATAAAGACGACCCCCCGCCCAGCTCGATCGAACATCATTTTTTTAAATAAATAAATAAATAAATGATGGGTATATATGGGATCACTTAAATATTAAGAAATAAAATTTAATTTAAATTTAAATTACATTAAATTGAGTAAATGAAGTGAACTTAGATTTTCACATATGAGTTTAGGTTGATTTTTAAGTTTTATAAATGATTTTTATATCTAATTTGAACTTAGAATGTACGTAGACTGAACTTCAGTAGAGTAAAATTACTCGAACTCGACTCGATCAAATTAAGAAACCAAGTTTAAACATACTCGTAAAAATTCAAACTCTAGATCGAACTCACCTGATTTAGACGAACAGAATCTGAACATTGTATCACTCGGCTTAACCCATTTGCATCACTCGACTTAACTTATTCGCACCCCTACTCAAGCATGTCCATGTTCTAAAGTGAACCTCTTTGATCCTCTCTTTGCTTCTTAGAAACATATACAAAACTTATTTTTTCGATTTAAGATAAACTTAAGCAAGAGTAGGTGTGCATACAAATCAAGTCCAGCCGAGTAACATTGTTATTCAAACTCAACTTATATATCTTACATGAGTTCGAGTATTTTAAGAGTATGCTTAACTCTTGTTCAAATTTAACTTGTTATCTAATCGAGTCAAACTTGAGGTCGAATAGTAACTTGACTTAATTTTGATCCACGTTCAAACTCATACGTGATACGAACTCATTTACAAAGCTCAAAATAAATCAAAACTCATTTATACAACTCTAGGTTTAGCTCATTTATACCTGTTGATCTAAGTTTAAGCTCAAATCAAATTTTATTTAACTTTTTTCATATATTTAAGTGATGTTGCAGTATTAATTAAAATTTTTAAATCAATATTCAATAGAGTATATGTGATCGAGTTACTCGCGAGTTCATCGAGTCGAGCAAGAGTTAGAGTCCAACTTGTTTGTTTGACATAATAAACAAGTTAGATTCGAACTTTATCAAATCGAGTTTTGAGTTACTTGTGAGTGTATTGGTTGATTTACACCCCGAGGCAAAAGTGACCTCCCATCCTTGTATTGAATTAAAATCTACTCTAATATCATTTGTCACAATACATAAGCTCATAAGCTCTCTCTGGATCAACTGTCCAAATCGTCGGTCGAGCGTGGCTCGGTTGGCGTCAACCCTACTCCTGAGGGAGCAGGGCGGGAAATCACCTCCCAACGGCTACACCGGGCACCCCGGGGGGTGAACAATGGGGATCGATCGCGCTCGATCCCTCGCCACCCGCATGCGCTGCGGGGTTCAGGGCCGCTGCGCCAAGTGTCCAAAAAAAAACTGTCCAAATCGATCATCCGTACAGCTCAAGACCCCGTTTGATAGCTATATTAAAAACTTAATTAACTATCAATCTTAAAATCGATAGTGATATAAATAATCAATAGATGTTTCACTAACTATACGTATATTGAAACTCTTACGGCAAACAAATTATAATATGCAACATAAGTATCTTTTTGTAGCAATTTTGATATTGATACTCTATCGTCTACAAATATTTATATTTAAATTGATATAGCATCATTTTTTATACCCTAACTAAGCAGGGCATAATACAACAACAAGGTACGCCCTCCGATCCCTATTTTTTTTTCTAGAAAGGGGGTCTTGATGATAGATTAAATGAGCAAGAGAGATCACCGACTACTTCATCTCAGATACACAGAAAGAAAAGTCTACCACTGTTCAAAGCTGCAGATCCCAAGTTGTTCAACTGTTAGAACAGGACGAGTGCTGAAGAATCCTTAAAGGTCATATGTTGAAAATAAACCGATAATAATAGATTTTCAGGCAGATCAAATAAAAATGGATCAAAATGTAATCTCACCCCGCAAGGGAAGTTCTCGAAACATTTGGGAGTAAATCTGATCTCAGGTCTCCAGGATATGGAGACCAAAGTCCCAACCCGCCCCTGCTTTCCTTCAAACTGCTGCGCTTCCCTTTGAGCTCATCTAGAGACTTGACCCATTCTACAGCAGAGGAATGCTCCCTGGAGTGTTTGTGAAGTATAAATAATGAATTATATTCACAATTGGGAAACATGAAAAACTTGAATGCACCATGTAGCCTATATACAACATAGCCAAAGCTGAGCTGATCCCTTGGGGTGAAAAGATCCACCTCGTTGAACCACAGGCAGCTGAACAGGTTGGTCAGAGGTGTGTGCTCCCTAATTAAGATGGCTCCCTCGGGTACATCTAGCATTCAAAAGAAGATTCAATAAACAAGCTGCAACAAAAATCAAAAGTTGAAATAAAATAGAGCATCTGGAACTCATTGGTGACAGGACAAAAGCCCACAATGCTGATATGCAGAAAGAAAGGTACAACCTCAAATACTGGTAGGGCGCTCCAGAAACAGAAAGAACTGAAATGTTAACAACCCACAACGAAGTAATCTAAATGGGCTACAAAAGATAGTTTTTTCAAATACCAAATGAGAGATGATAGTTTCTCTAGAGAAATGAATGATAGATCACAAGTCTTCATAATACAAAATCACTCGTGGAACAGTACTTAAGGTACATAGTTCGCCAGCTGCCGAATATTCATCATGCACCCAAATGAAACACATTGATATCCAAAGGGCTAGATCGGAGGCGGAGAGCATCCCCACGTGTCGGGCTGGTTCGGATGGCTTGGCTGGATGTGTGAGAGGTGCAAGAGGGAACTTTCATGGTTTGAACAGAAGATGTGCAAGTGCTGTCAACACTGCGCAGGAGTGGGGTTCAAAATAGACAAAAGAGAAAAAACTTGAGGTTAACTATATCTTTGTGAACTGCAGGGACCGATGCCGGTATGTGAAGAAAGCTCTTCGGTGACACGCACTTCATATGGGCTGGAGGAGCCGGATGAAGGACGGCGGATGAGAACTGGAGGAATTGGAAGAAAAAAGAAATAACTACAAGGAGGAGAAGGTCCGGGGATCGCCAGCCTATGCAGCGTTAGAGCAGAAGGCCTCCGGTAGATGGTTTTGCAATCTCAGCATTTTGGAGCCATCATAGCATTGCTGTCAGAAAACCGAGCTTCTGTGGATAATGGGACAACACCGAGAGAAGAAACGAAGGACTCTGGAAGACCACCTTGTTGGCATTGATGCCGATTGACAGGACCTGGTAGATGTTGACAATGCTGCAAGTGATTCTGCAACAATTCTACTGCACAGGATCCGGTTGGAAGTACCAAACTGCGCAGGATGTTGTTGTCAAACAAGGATGCCAAAGCCAAATACGAATGAACTAGAGACAGGAGAGATGGACTTGCAGAGAGTAAAACAGAGAAGGGTGAAGTTAGAGGAATGGTGAGGAGGCCAACTGAGGTGAAGGAGGTGGAGAAGGCCCTCCGCCAAAAAGTGAGGATATAGAAGGCCTCTCAGCCGATTAAGGGGGGAGAGGAGAACCTTGGAGGCCAAACCCCCTACTGGTAGAAACCACCAATTGGTTCCAAAACTCCACTATTCCATTCATTTCTCGGGAGTTCATGGGGCTCTATTTATAGAGCTAGTTCTTTACAATAAAACCTCTAAAACAAAATATCTACAAATGCATCCCTTATGACTAAAGAACTAAGACTTTAAAGGATACCTACCTAATTTCTCATCACATCGGGGGGTGTAAAGCCTGTTGAATAAAATGGCCACTGCATTTACCAAAAGTAGTATCACCATATTTAATCGTTGTGTTTAATATAAATGGGATCTTCAAGGGTAACTTCCAGTTTAGTGCAATCAGACATCAAGCAACATAATGCCAATTTATTTAATAAAAAAGTAGGACATATGTATCAACAGGTGCGAAGTTGTTGAGGTAATCCAATCTCCTTACATCATCACTCCAACGAGGCAATCATTCTTTTGGGTACTAAAGTAGTACCTTCTAAGTAAATAATAAAATTAGACTGATAAATATGAAAAGAGAGAGTATATTTTCATTATGGCTTACCACTTTCAGTTCCTTTATCTGGGCTCCAAGGTTCCATTCCTTCATAAAGATAAATTTTCATATGGAGATCAATAAGAGGACGAGCATAACGCTTCCTACGCTTGATTGCATCAGCCTCCTCATATATGCTCTTATGATGTTTATGACGAGCAAGGGCAAATGTGTGCTGTCCACGCCAAAGATATCTGCCATAAAAAATACTAGAGTATTTACTGCACTATATGAATGAAAACAAATCATAGAGGTCACAAAATGATCCAACTGAATGAAGTTGGTATTGGCCTACCTTTCAAGAATAAGTAATGGATCAACTATAAGCTCCATTTTTCCATCAATCCATATGCTATACCGTGCTCGAGGAAACAGTTTGTGTGTTAGTATCTTGGGTACCTTCCCATTCCTTCTAGGCTCATCATATGGCAGATTATGCAACAGAATGAGACGCCAAATGCCAACCCATTTCCCACCTTTATTGTCTTCTTTAATGCTGACATTGTCTTTGATCAACTTAAGTGATTTCTTGTCAATCACCATCAGGAAACAGAAGAGCTTTCGAGAGCGAAGGCTAATGTTTGATGGTTGATGAGGGGTATCATACCCATCAAAAATGCCAGATGCAACTACAAATCTACATTTCTTCACAAACCTGACATCTACTTCGTCCATCTCCCCACCTCCACCTTTTATAAAACCACAGTGCACCTGGAGAAGGCAAATGTACCATAATCAATGCCAAAAGAGTAAATTTTGTATACTAGAAAAGTAAAGGGCCCCATAACTTATGATAAATAATTAAAGAATCTTCTATGTTCACATCCAAAACTATAATACAAAAAGCAGAAAATGTTCTTGTCATGATTTACAGCCTACCTTCATCCTTTTTTGGACTTTAAAGCTTTCTTCCCTCTGTTTCCAACTTTGATGCCCTCCAAACAATGGAGACAAACCCTCATCAACTAGAACATATTGCAAATCCTCTGGTATGATATCAGGTGTCCTTTCCTTTGGGATGGCCACAGCATCAGGATCATCAGCAAGAGAAATAGAACATCCTGCAAGGGAATTAGGACAACAAGATTGTTTAGATGTCACGATATTTTATAATGAAAATGCCAAAAGCTTAATGCACTCAAACAGACTGTGAGGTGGCTTTTGGTCCATTAAGCTATCCAACATGACGAGCACCTTGCTGTCCCGTTTACAAGCAGCTGCATGAAATGCAAAAGATTCCCAAAATGAATATTTGAAACCTTATCAAGACTGTAACGAGGATATGCACTAGAACACACTGATGCAACAACTAAACCATGACCGATAAATGAAATAAAAGTAAACAAAGTAATGCTAACAGAAGTTATGGCATTTTAAATGGAAGCCAATATATGGAGACAAAGGCATTAAGTGGCAAGATAAACGTAAATCCTTCAATGGAACTACAAGGGCACACCTGAGCTTGATTTAAATAATCAACCTATCTAGATAGGATCTGGTCATGACCAATAACCCAACTGAGTTCCATTATTAAGATATCTCATAAATAAAAAAGGTTCTTCACTATAACTTCCTTAAAATTTTGGAAAATTGGAATTTTAAGGTGGCCAAAGCCACAATTCATTTATTGCTCAAATTAGAAAAAATCAGTTACATAAGAAGCAAAGTGAAACGAGAAAAGGTGGAAGGGAGAGAGAAGAGAGGCTAGGGGGATGCTGCCAATATATTAGGATCTGCTAGAATCTCAACGCACAAATTTCTTCCACTTGAAAAACAGATTTAAAGACCAAATGGTCCAGGCATAACGTGGAAGAAAAAAAACCAATTGATTGTTGAAACTTGGCAAAGAAACTCATGTTGAAAAAGATATTAGCAAGATATTAGCTGGCTTGTTGAAAGATTCTTCAATTGCTCTTTCATTCCTTGCAGCCTAAAATAACTAAATAAAAGCTAGTAATCTGAGATTCTGAGATCCCAAAGCTTGTTATTATCTATCCAATTGCTCCATTGAAGAACTAAAGACTTGACATCACATGGAGGAGTCCAGGTACTATTCCAGCTTCTGAAGGTAGTGCACAACAAATTTTGAATGATACCGCAATGCATGAAGAGGTGTCTGATATCTTCTCTCCATGTGCCGCAAAAACAGTGAAGAACTGGATCCACTGTGATACTTTTGTGCAGATAATCCCTGATAATAATATAGCATTTGCAGATTTTCCACAAGAAAATACGGATCTTCCATGGAAATATAAGAGCCTAAACTTCTTTCCACCACTCTAATCTCCCCAAATGCCACCTTAACAATGGCTGAGCAGACTGAGAGCAAAGGGGTTTTTCCTAGTGTTTATATAATTCTATCCAGTGCATCTTGCCTCATGAATCCTTTCCAATAGTTTGGAGACATCCTCAATTTCCTCATCCTTTAAGTTCCTATGAAAGTTGAATTTCCAATTACCTCCTTGACCCTCTTTAATCCACAGTGATGCACAAGCACAACTCTCACTTTTGCCACTAGAAAGCCTTGGGAATTGCTCTGCAAGCGGTAAAAGACCAAGATAAGCATCTTTATGGGAATATTTCCATTGCCAATAACAATGTCCAAGGAAGAGTTAAAGAATGACTTTCTGAGATGACATTCCAAGTCTTAGAGATCCTTCCTTGAAAGTCGAAGATTCTAGACCAATCGGTACCAAACCATGGGGATCATTTAGCCTTGACAACATTAATCCACAGGAAAGAACCTCCTTGTGAAGATCTCCACAGGCACAGCCATTTACAGAGAATTGTTGAAATGATGATATCTGAAGTAAAGGCCCTACCCCTTCCCTAAATCTGCAAATTTGGACCCATGTAATAGGAGGCAACTCTCTATTATCCCGAGAACCCTGCCAAAAAAATTAGATCCGGTCATTTCTAACTTTTTGCAATTGCCTTTCAGGACCTTCGGCACTGAGAAGAAATAGAAGGGGGTGCTCTAAAGAACATATTTAGATGAAATTCATCTTCCCCCGATGAAAAGTAGTTTCCCTTTCCATCCTTGAAGTTTTCTCTCTATAATTTGAATAAATGACTGCCAATCCTCACTTCTAATACCTTTAGTTGACAAAGGAAGACCAAAATACCTAATTGAGAGCTCCTGGTGCAAGAAAACGTGATAGAGACAAGAATATAATGCTGGAAAATGAAAACTAAACAAAACTAAAGCTAACTAAGTTTAGACCGGTCTAAAATGCATTGAACCAGCCTGAACTGGTTAAGAATTGGCCAAAACTGATGGGGGACAAGGACCTAGACCTAGGGGTTTTACTAAGAAATCAATGCACAATTAAAGAGTTATATCAGTTTCACTTCAGAAAAATCAGAATTAGCAAAACAGGAAATTCTACTCAATTATAACTAGAAATTGGACCAGCAAACAGTCACTATTTAAAGTAATTCAGGAATTTGGCAATAAGCATATGCAATCAAAAATAATCCACACTACAGGATGAATTCCAAACAACTAATAACCAGACCAGGTAACAAACAGGAAGGCTACTCTATCTCAACAATGTATGCCAACAACATATGTAAAGTGGCTAGAGATCCTACCACTCAAGAGCATGGCAAAATTGATATGGCATAATAGAAAAACAAAATCACTTATGCAAGAGAAAAAGACAGATTCAAGAAATACCTTGACACCTTAGGAATAGCAATTTTATGCTCCTTTATAATGTCCGAAATGTAAAAGTATACCACCTGTCAGGATTGAAGAAAAGATACCACAATCCAGAAAATCCAGCACAAGAACCAGACCAGCAGTGTGAATACCAATTAGGCCCAAAGGCCTGGAATCAGACCTTCCCTATTCTCTTCAAATCAGGTCAGTTGAATGACCAATCAATAGAGAATATAGATTTAAACAGGTTCCGGCATTTTGTATGGAATATACAAGACGCCTGGGTAACCTAGAGGGAAACCGGTCATCATGTTCAGAAACTATAACCAACCGACATTTCAACAGGTTCCAGCAACATCCATAGGATTAAACAATCCAATCAGCAGACCAATTGAGAACCAACTTTAGCAGACCAATTGATGATATGTAAACAGAACCAACATCAGCAGACCAATTGATGATATGTAAACAGAACCAACATCAGCAGACCAATTGATGGTATGAAAACAGAACCAATAAATCTTGATGAGCTGAGCTCATTTCCAAACCGGATGACCGAAAAGACTGGAGACTGGACCAGTCATAATATCAAACATACTCATCATCACTTAAACTGTCGAAACAGTAGAACAGGAACTTCAACCATTCAAATAATCAGATCAATAACTGGAGACGGACCAGTTTTGATATGTATCATCATTCAAGTAATGCAATAGGATGAAATTAACTGTAAGCTCCTTCAAGAATAGGCGAAATTATAATATCCACGGAAGAGAAACTCAGAGGCTACCAAACGGAACACAAATCCGGGCAACACTCATTAGGAGCTATCATATTTCAACCAACTACTGATTTAAACTCACGAACAGGAGTCGAATATATCGGTTCGGATCTCGGATCCACCGATCTATAGTAACGAGACTGAACTTTGCATCGTAGAGATAGGGTTTACCGATTTGAAGTTGAGAAATCACTCAAACCAGTTGAATAATACTTCATACCAAACGGATCGAGACCTCTATTCGACGGAAACAAGACCGAACAAGAAGGAAGAAGTTCCGCTTCAGTTCACCCATTGGGGAGGACGCATTCGGGACATTACCTCCAGATGTAGGGATTTCCATCAACCAAACCAGCCTCAGCTAGAGAAGAGTTGAAGAGGAAGAAGATTCAGCACGGAGGACGAAGAAACAAAGAATACAGAACTCGGAATCCTTTCAATCTTGCTCAAACAGAAGATTTGAGAGAGGGGAAACGTAGATCAGGAGGAGGGGAACATTTTTCTCCAAAGAAGCTAACGGTTTCGAGCACCGGAGAGAGAGATCGAAGCTGGGGAAAGAGGAGCTAGGGTTTCGCCATCGCCGGAGAGGGAGGAGAACTCAGCTCGAAACGGCGTCGACTGCCCGAGAGTGAGAGAGTATTCGCGGGGTTAAGTGAACAGAGGAGTAAAGCGGGAAAAACAGAAGGTTCGCGAAAGCCAACAGAAGAAACAGCAGGGGCAAATGCGGAATCAACCAATCGATCTCAATTTCATTGCATCATGCCCTCTATTTACAAGGTATGCTCCTATTTATAGGAGTAAAATCAACAAATGGGTGAAAAAATACCCATTAAATGGAAAAAACATCGAAAAATGTCGTAAAATGCCAAAAAATACAGGACTTGCATCATAAAATTAAAGGAAAATTTCCAGGACATCAGTAATTACAAAAAAAAATTACTAAAGCCTCTAAAATTCAAGGAAATTCCTAAAATGCTTCTGAAAATTATTTTGCTCATCATATAATCTCAGAAAATTATTCTCCCAGCCAAATGGACTCCAGTCGGCGTCTTCTATGCCGATAAGTCTTTTCAAATCGGTCTTTATTTATGGTGTCCTCACCAGTATCCTTTGAACCATGGAATGTCGAGTCGGTGACCCGGTCGATTTTGGGCCGACCGACCCCGACCCGGCTCCAACCCCCAGACCGGGTTATTTATTTTAAAATAATTTTTTTATTATTTCTTTCTCAACCCTGACCCGACCCTGACATGACCCAGGTCGCGACCCCAACCGACCCAGGTCGGTTTTGGGGCCGACCGACCCGAGGCCGACCCCCGAGTTTTCCTTCTGTGCTTTAAACACTTAATTCTGTAAAAGCGGAAGCCAACAACATCTAAGCCCAAGTATGTAGGAGATAGATATACAGCTGATTAATTTTATCGAACAATTCATGTGTATTACCAGACTTGGACTCATCTTGGCTCAAACACATTTCAAATTTACAAATATACAAGAATAACTTCGAACGTGTCGTGAGAAAAAGAGACATTAGAGATCTGTCTGTAACACCAACATAGAAAATTGTTAAGTAGGTTAATCAACAAATTACCAACAAGTCTGACTTCCTATGTTTCAAAATTTAAGAAGAAAAAAGAGAACCCGAGGACCTCCTCAGAAAGGCTGTCAAATAGTACAGTTGTTTGCTGAGATATACAACTGATTACATTTTTAACATATCGTATCAAAAGTCTAACAAGTTAGGAGGTGGGAACTACGTGTTTGTACCGGGACAAGGTGCTACATTACATTAACCACCTCTTGAACATATGATAACCACCTCTACAACCTAAGATAGAACTAAATGCCACGTATAACAAGGTTCTATACAATAGATGCAAAATATAAGAGTCATGTTTAAAAAACTGTCTTCCAAAATGGTGGATCATCTATAATGTATGACACAGTTCTAACAAAAACTATCATGATCTGAACCAATCTTCCATAATCCAACCGAAGCAGAACGAGACATAAGATCAATGACATAATTATACTTAGGCACAAGAGGCATGAAGAATCGCATGTTTTGGAGGAGCAAAATCCAAAGAATAAGATCATTATAGTATATTAACTTTACATATACCAGGAGACATGCCAAAGATACCGGAATCCGGACGATGGAAGAAGATCCCAGATTCCGGGAGGCGGGACGGGCAGCGACGGCCAACGAAGACCGCTGAGGTACCGGATGGCTCAAAGACCGCTCGAACGCATCGTCGACTAGGTGGCTTCACTGGGGAATCAAGAGCTTGGAATCAACTTGGCACGGCCGACACTTCCCCAGCCACTACATACCCGCGGAGGAAGACAATATGAATGGTGTTTTCATTAAGAAGGTTAACTGAAGTAGCTTGTTCGCTTATCGTAAATGCCAGAATTGGAAGAGAATATAGATTACGTTCTGTAGATTTTTTTTAATGATTTTGTTTTGTCTGAAGTATATAAGTAGTTGTCTTTTTCTTGCGAAAGACGTATACAAGTAGTTGTCAGAACCAGTTTCATTTTTTTTTGTCAGATGGCACAGTGGCCCGAGTGCGCGCAGCGCCGCACGTCGTAGAGGGATCGAGCCCCAGCTCGATCCCCACACGTCGTTTTTTGGGCCGCCGACCCCGACCCGGCTCCGACCCCCCGACCCGGTTATAATTTTAAAACAAATTTTTTATTTTTTTTTTCGCAACCCCGACCCGACCTTGACACGACCCAGGTCGCGACCCCAACCGACCGAGGTCGGTTTTGGGGCCGACCGACCCGAGGCCGACCCCCGAGTTTTCCTTCCTTGCTTTGAACACTTAGTTTTGTAAAAGCAAAAGCCAACAATATCTAAGCCCAAGTATGTAGGAGATAGATATACAGCTAATTAATTTTATCAAACAATTCATGAGTATTCCCAGACTGGGACTCATCTTGGCTCAAACACATTTCAAATTTACAAATATACAAGAATAACTTCGAACGTGTCGTGAGAAAAAGAGACATTAGAGATATGTCTGTAACACCAACATAGAAAATTGTTAAGTAGGTTAATCAATAAATTACCAACAAGTCTGACTTCCTATGTTTCAAAATTTAAGAAGAAAAAAGAGAACCCGAGGTCCTCCTAAGAAAGGCTGTCAAATAGTACAGTTGTTTGTTGAGATAGACAGCTGATTACATTATTAACATATCGTATCAAAAGTCTAACAAGTCAGGAGGTGGGAACTACGTGTTGTACAGGGACAAGGTGCTACATTGCATTAGCCACCTCTTGAACATATGATAACCACCTCTACAACCTAAGATAGAACTAAATGCCACGTATAACAAGGTTCTATACAATAGATGCAAAATGTAAGAGTCATATTTAAAAAACTGTCTTCCAAAATGGTGCATCATCTATAATATATGACACAGTTCTAACAAATACTATCATGATCTGAACCAATCTTCCATAATCCAACCGAAGCAGAACAAAACATAAGATCCATGACATAATTATACTTAGGCACAAGAGGCATGAAGAATCGCACGTTTTGGAGGAGCAAAAT
Source organism: Cryptocoryne crispatula var. balansae (assembly GCA_036172225.1). Classification (NCBI taxonomy): domain Eukaryota; kingdom Viridiplantae; phylum Streptophyta; class Magnoliopsida; order Alismatales; family Araceae; genus Cryptocoryne; species Cryptocoryne crispatula. The sequence goes on from CM069935.1 coordinate 34,127,736, forward strand.
CCAAAGAATAAGATCATTATAGTATATTAGCTTTACATAGACCAGGAGACATGCCGAAGATACCGGAATCCCAGACGATGGAAAAGGATCCCGGATTCCGGGTGGCGGGACGGGCAGCGACGGCCAACGAGGACCGCTGAGGTGCCGGATGGCTCAAAGACCGCTCGAACGCATCATCGACTAGGCGGCTTCGCTGGGGAATCAAGAGCTTGGAATCAACTTGGCACGGCCGACACGTCCCCAGCAGCTACATACCCGCAGAGGAAGACAAGATGAATGGTGTTTTCATGAAGAAGGCTAACTGAAGTAGCTTGTTCGCTTATCGTAAATGTCAGAATTGGAGGAGAAAGAATTGGAGGAGAATAAAGATTACGTTCTGTAGATTTTTTTTAATGATTTTGTTTTGTCTGATGTATATAACTAGTTGTCTTTTTTTTTGCGAAATACGTATACAAGTAGTTGTCAGAACCAGTTTCATTTTTTTTTGGTCAGATGGCACAGTGGCCCGAGTGCGCGCAGCGCCGCACACCGTAGAAGGATCGAACCCCAGCTCGATCCCCACATGTCGCTTTTTGGGCCGATCGACCCCGACCCAGCTCCGACCCCCCGACCCGGTTATTATTTTAAAACGAATTTTTTATTATTTTTTTTCGCGACCCCGACCCGACCCTGACACGACCCAGGTCGCGACCCCAACCGACCGAGGTCGGTTTTGGGGCCGACCGACCCAAGGCCGACCCCCGAGTTTTCCTTCCTTGCTTTGGACACTTAATTTTGTAAAAGCAAAAGCCAACAATATCTAAGCCCAAGTATGTAGAAGATAGATATACAGATGATTAATTTTATCAAACAATTCAGGTGTATTTTCAGACTGGGACACATCTTGTCTCAAACACATTTCAAAATTACAAATATACAAGAATAACTTCGAACGTGTCGTGAGAAAAAGAGACATTAGAGATCTGTCTGTAACACCAACATAGAGAATTGTTAAGTAGGTTAATCAACAAATTACCAACAAGTCACTTCCTATGTTTCAAAATTTAAGAAGAAAAAAGAGAACCCGAGGTCCTCCTCAGAAAGGCTGTCAAATAGTACAGTTTTTTGTTGAGATAGACAGCTGATTACATTCTTAACATATCGTATCAAAAGTCTAACAAGTCGGGAGGTGGGAACTACGTGTTGTACCGGGACAAGGTGCTACATTGCATTAGCCACCTCTACAACCTAAGATAGACCTAAATGCCACGTATAACAAGGTTCTATACCATAGATGCAAAATGTAAGAGTCATGTTTAAAAAATTGTCTTCCAAAATGGTGGATCATCTATAATGTATGACACAATTCTAACAAAAACTATCATGATCTGAACCAATCTTCTATAATCCAACCGAAGCAGAACGAGACATAAGATCCATGACATAATTATACTCAGGCACAAGAGGCATGAAGAATCGCATGTTTTGGAGGAGCAAAATCCAAAGAATAAGATCATTGTAGTATATTAGCTTTACATAGACCAGGAGACATGCCGAAGATACCGAAATCCCGGACGATGGAAGAAGATCCCGGATTTCGAGAGGCGGGACGGGCAGCGACGGCCAACGAAGACCGCTGAGGTACCGGATGGCTCAAAGACCGCTCGAACGTATCGTCGACTAGGCTGCTTTGCTGGGGAATCAAGAGTTTGGAATCAACTTGGCACGGCCGACACGTCCCCAACCGCTACATACCCGAGTAGGAAGACAAGATGAATGGTGTTTTCATGAAGAAGGCAAACTGAAGTAGCTTGTTCACTTATCGTAAATGTCAGAATTGGAAGAGAATACGGATTATGTTCTGTAGATTTTTTTAATGATTTTCTTTTTTATGATGTATATAAGTAGTTGTCTTTTTTTTTGCGAAAGACGTATACAAGTAGTTGTCAGAACCAGTTTCATTTTTTTTTGGTTAGATGGCACAGTTGCCCGAGTGCGCACAGCGCCGCACGCCATAGAGGGATCGAGCTGGCTCGATCCCCACACGTCGCTTTTGTGCTGACCGACCCCGACCCGGCTCCGACGCCCCGACCCGGTTATTATTTTAAAACGAATTTTTTATTATTTTTTTTCCGACCCCGACCCGACCTTGACCTGACCCAGGTCGCGACCCCAATCGACCCAGGTCAGTTTTGGGGCCGACCGACCTGAGGCCGACCCCCGAGTTTTCCTTCCTTTCTTTGAACATTTAATTTTGTAAAAGCAAAAGCCAACAATATCTAAGCCCATGTATGTAGGAGATAGATATACAGCTGATTAATTTTATCAAACAATTCATGTGTATTCCCTAACTGGGACTCATCTTGGCTCAAACACATTTCAAATTTACAAATATACAAGAATAACTTCGAAGGTGTCGTGAGAAAAAGATGATAGAAATATATGCCCTACAAGCCAATCATATATGATATGATTTGACATTTCTAGAAATATCTCATTCAATTAATCAGAAAAATCTTCATTATAAGATCTTATTAGATTCGAATATCATAATGAAATCCTTGATCAAATACAATGATGATTAAATCATGATGAGATCATGATAATGAGATTGATCATCTAGAGATATTTGATCTAAATGTTCATAGTCATATGATACTTGAGACGGGACATCAAGGATCCGGATAGACTAGTGTGTGTGATGTCTTCTAATGTGATAAGGACGACCGATCTCATTGGTCATTAGTGTGGAGACACTGAGATACACATACAGGTGCTCATTAGTTGAATGAGTTCACTGAACTGATCGAATTAGAAACCCTGAATGGTATCTTACCGAAATGTCTATCAGGATTTTCTATCATCACGGTTGCATGGTTGGACCTTTGACCTGAGTCGCCAAAGATGCCTTGTTGGGTGAAACTTGTGCTTTGACCATTGACTTATGGATCACAATTTAGATGGTCCTATATAGCGATGGATCGGGTACAAGGAAAATCCGATGGAGGCAATTGAGCGGACAACAAGGGATCGTCCACTCTCGGTAAGTGAGAGTGAATGTTCTATGGGATAGTACTCTAAATCCCTGGCCAAGGTAGATATGATAATTGAAAAAGGAGTTTTCCAATTGATCTAATTCCGAGTACATGATCATATATAGTCGGTACACTAAGGAGTTGGCAGTCGATGCCGTACTCCTTTCCGACCAGGACATTGGATGGATGATGGTTTATATCCATGCGGTAACTGATGATGGAAAGGCTCAATGGAGATGATATTATCCCCATAGCCATTTGGGAACATGGGATGTGGCTTGTACACTTCATGATCAGTAGGCCGATTAATCTGTTATCGGATAATGGATTTAATTAAATTAAATAGAATTGTTCTATTTTATTTAAGCCTCAACCAAATAGGCTATTGAGCCTAGTGGGTCGCACACAAAAGGACTTATCCACAAGTACAGGGGCAAGGGCGTAATTTATAGAGATTTTGGGTTTTTATGAAAAATTCCATAATTATCTATAAATACTAATGGTTTCAGCTAAGCCCCATCAAGCCAAGGGTGAAAACCACGTCCCAAGCCTCCTCCCTACCTCCTTCTCTCTCTAGAAGGTGTCCATGGTCGATGGAGCTCCGTTCGGGAAGAGTTCTCGAGGCCGGCGCAAAGGGAGAACCTGCTGTGGATGAAGTTCGTGTGGATACTGCTGGAGACCGGACGCTTGAACGGTTTGTAGAGCTTAAGAAGCTCATCTCCTTCCTCTTCATGGGATTATATGAATCCCTATCAGGTATATTCGAACCCGATTTGATCGGTTTTCGTTTTTCGTCTTTCGGTTCTAAAAGAACCCATAGGAATCGTTGCTTCCGCTACACCAAACTTTAATGGACAATTCCTTACAGTGGTATCAGAGCCCGGTTCAAGTCTCAGTTGAAACCGAAGTCGAATAAACATTACTTTATGTTATTTATGTGTTCCCGAATCTGTATAAATGTCTGTTTTGACGAGGCCACCATATTCTGTGTATGACTCAGATAAAAGATTGGTTGGCTCCGGTAGAATCTCGTGATATAGGGCTTTCCAACGTCACAAACCGTTTGAAGTTTGGATCTCTGTAGTGTTCGGGAGAAGCCTCAAAAGTTTGTGTTTCTGTCATGCCCGAACCGAAACCCGGATTTGAGGATTTTGTGAAATCTCCGTCCACATAAGACCAAATTGTTAAGTAGGTTAATCAACAAATTACCAACTAGTCTGACTTCCTATGTTTCAAAATTTAAGAAGAAAAAGAGAACCCGAGGTCCTCCTCAGAAAGGCTGTCAAATAGTACAGTTGTTTGTTGAGATAGACAGCTGATTACATTCTTAACATATCGTATCAAAAGTCTAACAAGTCAGGAGGTGGGAAGTTATCTTTTTTTTTTCAAAAGACGTATACAAGTAGTTGTCAGAACCAGTTTCATTTTTTTTGGTCAGATGGCACAGTGGCCCGAGTGCGCGCAGCGTCGCACGCCGTCGAGGGATTGAGCCCCAGCTCGATCCCCACACGTCGCTTTTTGGGCCAACCGACCCCGACCCGGCTCCGACCCCCCGACCCGGTTATAATTTTAAAACGAATTTTTTATTTTTTTTCGCAACCCCGACCCGACCTTGACACGACCCAGGTCGCGACCCCAACCGACCGAGGTCGGTTTTGGGGCCGACCGACCCGAGGCCGACCCCCAAGTTTTCCTTCCTTGCTTTGAACACTTAGTTCTGTAAAAGCAAAAGCCAACAATATCTAAGCCCAAGTATGTAGGAGATAGATATACAGCTGATTAATTTTATCAAACAATTCATGTGTATTCCCAGACTGGGACTCATCTTGGCTCAAACACATTTCAAATTTACAAATATACAGGAATAACTTCGAACCTGTCGTAAGAAAAAGAGACATTAGAGATCTGTCTGTAACACCAACATAGAAAATTGTTAAGTAGGTTAATCAACAAATTACCAACAAGTCTGACTTCCTATGTTTCAAAATTTAAGAAGAAAAAGAGAACCCGAGGTCCTCCTCAGAAAGGCTGTCAAATAGTACAATTGTTTGTTGAGATAGACAGCTGATTACATTTTTAGCATATCGTATCAAAAGTCTAACAAGTCAGGAGGTGGGAACTACGTGTTGTACCGGGACAAGGTGCTACATTGCATTAGCCACCTCTTGAACATATGATAACCACCTCTACAACCTAAGATAGAACTAAATGCCACGTATAACAAGGTTCTATACAATAGATGCAAAATGTAAGAGTCATGTTTAAAAAACTGTCTTCCAAAATGGTGGATCATCTATAATGTATGACACAGTTCTAACAAAAACTATCATTATCTGAACCAATCTTCTATAATCCAACCGAAGCAGAACGAGACATAAGATCCATGACATAATTATACTCAGGCACAAGAGGCATGAAGAATCGCACGTTTTGGAGGAGCAAAATCCAAAGAATAAGATCATTATAGTATATTTGCTTTACATAGACCAGGAGACATGCCGAAGATACCGGAATCCCGGACGATGGAAGAAGATCCCGGATTTCGGGAGGTGGGACGGGTAGCGACGGCCAACGAAGACCGCTGAGGTGCCGGATGGCTCAAAGACCGCTTGAACGCATCGTCGACTAGGCAGCTTTGCTGGGGAATCAAGAGCTTGGAATCAACTTGGCACGGCCGACACGTCCCTAGCCACTACATACCCGCGGAGGAAGACAATATGAATGGTGTTTTCATGAAGAAGGCTAACTGAAGTACCTTGTTCGCTTATCGTAAATGTCAGAATTGGAAGAGAATACAGATTATGTTCTGTAGATTTTTTTAATGATTTTGTTTTGTCTGATGTATATAAGTATTTATCTTTTTTTTCCGAAAGACGTATACAAGTAGTTGTCAGAACCAGTTTCATTTTTTTTGGTCAGATGGCACAGTGGCCCGTGTGCGCGCAGCGCCGCACGCCGTCGAGGGATTGAGCCCCATCTCGATCCCCACACGTCGCTTTTTGGGCCGACCGACCCCGACCCGGCTCCGACCCCCCGACCCGGTTATTTTAAAACAAATTTTTTATTATTTTATTTCCCAACCCTGACCCGACCCAGGTCGCGAACGCAACCGACCCGGGTCGGTTTTGGGGCCGACCGACCCAAGGCCGACCCCCGAGTTTTCCTTCCTTGCTTTGAACACTTAATTCTGTAAAAGCAAAAGCCAACAATATCTAAGCCCAAGTATGTAGGAGATAGATATACAGCTGATTAATTTTATCAAACATTTCATGTGTATTCCCAGACTGGGACTCATCTTGGCTCAAACACATTTCAAATTTACAAATATACAAGAATAACTTCGAACGTGTCGTGAGAAAAAGAGACATTAGAGATATGTCTGTAACACCAACATAGAAAATTGTTAAGTAGGTTAATCAATAAATTACCAACAAGTCTGACTTCCTATGTTTCAAAATTTAAGAAGAAAAAAGAGAACCCGATGTCCTCCTCAGAAAGGCTGTCAAATAGTACAGTTGTTTGTTGAGATAGACAGCTGATTACATTCTTAACATATCGTATCAAATGTCTAACAAGTCAGGAGATGGGAACTACGTGTTGTACCGGGACAAGGTGCTACATTACATTAGCCACCTCTTGAACATATGATAACCACCTCTACAACCTAAGATAGAACTAAATGCCACGTATAACAAGGTTCTATACAATAGATGCAAAATGTAAGAGTCATGTTTAAAAAATTGTCTTCCAAAATGGTGGATCATATATAATGTATGACACAGTTCTAACAAAAACTATCATGATCTGAACCAATCTTCCATAATCCAACCGAAGCAGAACGAGACATAAGATCCATGACATAATTATACTCAGGCACAAGAGGCATGAAGAATCGCACGTTTTAAAGGAGCAAAATCCAAAGAATAAGATTATTATAGTATATTTTTGTGTCGTAGTATTGCTCTTATTCTCGTGCTCAGCCTAAATCTGTATTTAGGCATTTTGCTTCCTGCTTGTGCACTAGAATTTTGGAGCACGGTCCATCTATGTTTGTGTTTGTTTTGTTTTCTTCTATCTTTTTGTGTTGTGTTAGGATCGAGTCTTGTCTCGTTGTCTTTTTGCGTCTTTGTCATAGTCACAATCTCTAGTTCGGGACCGTTAGTCTGGGCGATATCCACACCCGTTTGGTGTGATCATCCGGTCTCGTGGCAGCTGTCAAACTCTTTTCTAAGAGTGCCTATCTCTGCTATTCGACCTTCGGTCGATTTGTGGCTTTGTCTAAGTTTGTTGGATAGGATGACTTCCAACAGAATTCCACCGGTCTTTATCGTTATGTTGTGTTTGTTTGTTTTTAGTTGTGTCTATGTTATATTGAGTCTGTACTTCCTTATGTTATGAATGAATGTTTCATTTGACCAAAAAAAAGATTTTTATAGTATATTAGCTTTACATAGACCAGGAGACATGTCGAAGATACCGAAATCCCGGACGATGGAAGAAGATCCCCGATTCCGGGAGGCGGGACGGGCAGCGACGGCCAACGAAGACCGCTGAGGTGCCGGATGGCTCAAAGACCGCTCGAACGCATCGTCGACTAGGCGGCTTTGCTGGGAAATCAAGAGCTTGGAATAAACTTGGCACGGCCGTCACGTCCCCAGCCGCTACATACCCGTGGAGGAAGACAAGATGAATGGTCTTTTCATGAAGAAGGCTAACTGAAGTAGCTTGTTCGTTTTCGTAAATGTCAGAATTGGAAGAGAATACATATTATTTTTTGTAAATTTTTTTAATGATTTTGTTTTGTCTGATGTACATATGTAGTTGTCTTTTTTTTCCAAAAGGCGTATACAAGTAGTTGTTAGAACCAGTTTCATTTTTTTGGTCAGATGGCACAGTGAACCCCACCCTGGGTCCCCCCGGGCGCAGGGTGTTGCCAGCCGAGCGACGCTCGGCCAGCTTAGAACCAGTTTCATGTTCCACTTTCGGTTCCTAATTTAAATAAAAATATTATTTAGTATTTTAAGTTGTTATACCTATTATTACCTAACAAGTTTATTTATTTTGTTATTGTTTTTTAATTTTAATGTTTTATTGGAATCAATTTCAACCAACCGCTACTTTACTTGGAGAGAAAGCCTTCTGGAAGTAGCTTAGGCAGAAGAGGGGTTTGCCGGTGGGGGAAGAGGAGGAGAGAACCAGCAGCAGCAGCAGCAGCAGCAGATCATGGATGTCCAGGACAGCGAGCAGCAGCAGCAGCAGCCCCTCCTCACCCTCGCCCACAAGCTCTTCCTCCTTACCCATCCCGATGTTGACGACATCGAGAAGGTTTGCCTCCGGGAGGAGGCCTCCACTTCCATCAAGGCCAACGGTGAGGGCATCTGGCCCGTGCTGTCGCCCATCACTTGCTTCTCTCGTTCGTTTGTTTATTCCTATCGTTGTATGCGGTAATGTGTGTTGATGGTGGTTTCGATTTCCTCAGACATGGCGTCGTTGTACGAGTCGCTAGGGACGGCGTCTGTTCTCGAGATGGATGCGGGAGTCCTAGACTCCATGCGGAGGAGGATCGACGGGGAGATCAAGAAGCTCGACGAGAAGTGAGTTATCGTTCTCTGCTCTGCTGTTGCACGACAACGGTCATTGTTGCCTTGTGGCTGCCCTAGATACCTATGTTCCCGAATGCCATAAAAAACTTTATGGACTCCGGTCGAATGGGGGCATAAATGCACAATTCTTTAATTGGTCTAGCAATCTTGGACATCATCTTGATACAAAGTCATTCAGCAATGAGATAATGAAGCAAGTGGTTGAATACTGATCTTAGTAAGTGAGTATGTCATTAATATTGTCTGCATCTTAGGGTAACCTATCTAATATATGGTTTTTTATCTGATGAAACTATCAGTTAATGACGCTAGTCATTTTCTGACTACGGGTTCAATGTTATATATATATGTGCATGTGTGTACATTACGCTTATTGTTTAGACGATCTATGAGCTGAGGATAGGTAGTTGTGGCCTATAAACTTGGACTCTGATTGAAGTTTGCTATATCTCTGACATTGTGTGTGACATCTTTAAACCATGCTCATATGTCACTCTCATCCTAATCAATGATGGCAAACTTGCTATCCATCGGGGAGAATTCCAAGGGCCAAGGTACATTGTTGGTCCAATTTGACAAAACATTGTTTTGTTGTTACGATTAGTTGGCCACTGCTAGATAGTGCTTTGGTTCATCAAACTAGCTGCTATATGTCAACGCTTTTCATTGTTGTCTTGTCTCCGACAACCATTTTGTTGGGAAGCAAGACTTACATGTTGTGGATAATCACAGTTCTACCAATTTCCTGCTCCCATTTCTTCTCACAACTCACAAAAAAATCATTACCATGTATCATCACCCAGCTGATGTTTTTTTTTTCTGAAGGTGGTTAGAACTGTGCCATGTTTGTTCACTAAACACCACAAGAAAGGTACAACAACGTAAAAGAAAGAGAATGGAAAATGTAAAAAGTCCCTACCAAGTTAGTAGCGGGAAAATGGGAAACAGAAAGGGAATCACTAGAATTAAAAGAAAAAGGATTTTCGCATCACTTTTTTTTGAAGGTCACAATGTCACAATTCATTGATGATGCCATAAAAATGTACAAAAGGAGATACAGCAGGGGAATACACAACAAAACAACAAAAACCTCTCCTGCTCAATACCAAGATGGTAGACTACGTGGGAGACCATCCAAAGATGCACAATTACATACAAAATTTCTTCCAAACCAGCAAGTGATCGCCAAAAGATTGGTGTCTAGCAAAGTACCAAATTAGGCAAAAAACCAATCCTTAGGAAAAAAGTGGCACGAAGAAGAACAGCAGAGGAGTCTGAAATTGTTCATAAAAACTTTTTGATTTTGCATCATCCAAATTGACCAAAGTGTCTCAGGTAGAAGTAGGTTCCACAAGGATGGTTGGCTTCTTCACAGACAAGAGTAGTTCCATAACTGAAGAAGAGAGATGGTTGATGGAGGATCCCATCACTATAAATTCTAGCTTCTGAACCATAAGGACCATAAATAGTTAATGACGCCACAACACACAAAGAGGTGATCAATGCCTTCTGCAAATAGCCCATAAAACACATTGCACCGAGCTTGTCTTGAGAATATTATGCCCTGTTTGGTTAGAGTTTCATTTTTGGTACTATATCCATATTGATATTAATATTTTCAAATGTTGGAGTATCAATATCAAAAGTAATACAAGTTGACACTTGTATTACATAATATGCTTTGTTTGCATTACAAATTTTAAAATTGATACAATTAACCAAACACTTCTTAATGGTTCCTATCAATATCAATTTTAAAATTGATAGTGATAGAGGTACCTAATAGTGTTACCAAACAAGGCGTTAGGCTTTGGTAGGAAGCCTTCCTCGGCATCAAGGATTGCGGGATCGGTGACCACCGATTTGATTCGGATCGGGATCAGATTGGTCCGGATTGGCCGATCCTCTGGAAGAAAGGGTGATCCCAGATTGGTATGGATCGGACAAAGTTTTTCATTTTTTTAAATTATAATTTTTTTTATAAAATTAGAAAAAATTAGGAAAGTTATAGGATTAAATAAAAATTTAAAAAAATGAAAAACAATGTTAATGACATTCTATCAAACAATGTCATACAAAGTAAGTTTCTTTCAAGAAACTATCACTTAAGTATAGACTATCATATGAGAGAGAGAGAGAAGAGGGTTAAAATAGATCTTTATGTAAATTTAAGTATATAATATATATATATTTATGATTATGAATCTTCTATATATAATATTATAAGTGATAGTGAAATATATTAATATGTTTACATATCATCAGCGGGGCACAGAGTAGTCGCGGATCGTCAAGTTACCTGTTTAGGGGGAATCGACCGCTTCAAAGGTCTAGATCGCCGCTGCTCAAGGTGGATCGTCGAGGGGAGGGGTCTAGGGGGAGCCCTAGACGATGAAGGGGAAGGGAGAAGTGAGAATGAGAGGTGAGAAGGGGGAATCGGTCCGATCTCCCCCTTATTGGGGGGATCAGACTGGAAAATAGTTTGAAATCGGGTCTTGAATTGATCCGATTCTGGACCCTTCCGGGTTCTAGGGAATCGGTCTGGATCAACTGATTCCCGGATCGATCCACCTGGATCGGTCGAGCACTGACCGATCCGGTCGATTCCAACTGATCCAGTCGGGAGTCCCAACCGGATCGGTAGTTCCGGCCGGAATCGGATCGGTGGGTACCGATCCGATCCCAGAATCAGCCGATCCTGATCCGGATCGGCTGATTCTGCAATCCATGCTCGGCATATTTTCCATAAAGATATTTTAACTTCAAGGGGAAACGCATAGGCCCAAGCTGACCTCCACCACGGCTTTTCTACCACCTCCTCAAGATAACCTCATACAAGTGGACTTCACTGAGGAGGTCCCCCCAATAGAGTCCACACAACTCTATCATTCAAGGAAGGAGTGCAAGAGAACGCCTTCAGATTGCCAGCCAACGCCATGTATTTAGTGATTTTTTCCTCCTTGAGGTTCCTTCTAAAAGACAAAGGCCATTTGTCATCCAAGGCGTCATCTTTCCGCATAAAGGACACTCCAGCATCCTTGTCATGTGCAAGATTATGCAATAAGGGAAAATGGTTCATAAACTTTATATTTTGGCCTATCTATCTTTTCAGAAGCAGGTTTTCCTTCCATTACCCACAACAGTATAATGGATCCAAGTTCTGCAGAATGCTTTTTCCAAATCTCTGATAATCTACTTCAAGCTTGAAAGTGGCTACCCCAACTGTTACCAACCATCACCTCATACTTACATGTGACTATTCTACACCAAAGAGAGTCATTTGATTGATTCAGTTTCCACAACCATTTGTTAAGGACATTATTAATGCTGTCTAATGGAATCAACTCAACTCCACCCTCCTTACATCTGCAAACATGATTTTAGCTAACTAGATGGAGGCCTCTACTCCCTTCCCTTGCCAGAAAAGTTTAGCTTGCAGATTCTCAATCTTATCGCAAACCGCTTTAGGAATTTTGAGGATAGAAAAGAAATACAAAGGTAATGGGGTGTTTGGTTGCATTTTATTTTTTTATATAATTTCATGTTAAAAAATGATATCACACATTGAAACTTGACAAATTTTAAAATTAAAAACTATGAAAATATAATGTTTGGTAAAAACATTATCACTTTTAAAAATGATGGTAAGGTGTTTGGTGCATAAATGATAAGTCACTTATGTAGCACATGGGGTTAGGCTTGTCCACCATGTGATGTGGGTGTGCACTTTTGAAAAAAAAATGCTCAATATCTCTTTTTTTCTCTGTCACGTGGAGGAGGGTGAAAAAAATTTTAAAATAAAAATTGTAACACATGCCAAACACTTTTAAAATATGCTTTTACTACAATTTTTAAAAATTAAAATAAAAATGCTCATTGTCATGCAACCAAACACCCCATAAGATTTCCAACACACTCTTGGACAATATCCACCTCCTTTCTGACAACACATTACCTTTTTAGCCTTGCAGTCTTCTATCAACCTTTTCAACAAGAGGCTTCCAGTCTTTAGGTTTAGAGACCTTATCAGACGATAGCAATCCCAAATGCTTGATGGGGAATGAAGTCCATGGCATGGCAAAAATCTGGCCTAGACACTCCCTTTGAGTGTCACCAACATTGATCCCAATCAGTTCACATTTCTCCTTATTAATTTTAAAACTTGTGGATGCTTCCAGGAGGCACAGTAGAATCCTGAGATTGAGGCACTTGATCAAGTCCATGGTCTAGAAAAGAAGTGTCATCAGCAAACTGGAGATGATACATAGATTCTGGCCCCTATCTCGATCCCCCCTATGAGACCTGCCTTCTTAGTCTGGCCCCATAATGGGCAGAGAGTTTCCCCTACTACGACAACAGATGGGGGATAGTGGATTTCCCTGCCCAAGACCCCTAGAGCATAGTTGTCAAGGCGACAAGGCGCCCAAGGCGTTGAAGGGTACCGATTCCGCTTAGGCGACAAGGCGGCCGCTTAGGCGTCGCCTAGGCGGTCAAGGCGGTATTCAAGGAAGGCTGAGTCGGGAGGTTGTTATATATAAACAAAACATAAATATAATTATATTTGTTATGTTATAATTGAATATGAGTGTTTTATCAATGCACATAAGTGGGGCAGTGTCCCTTGTGGGGGGTTGTCAGGGGGGCGAAGCCCCCCGAACCCAAAAAAGTATGTAATAGTATAAGTGAGACAGAGAGAGAGAAGAAAGAGCTGAAAAAGAACGTAATTAAGTATATAATATATGTTTATAATCATAAATCTTAAATATATATGATAGTATAAGTGATAATATAATATATTAATATATTCAAACTATCATTAAATAAGTGTCCCTTGTGAGGGGTATCAAGGGAGAAAAACCCCTCAAAAACTTTTTTTAATGATGTAAAAATACCCAAAGCGCCTTGCTTGGGCGCCTTGGGCGCTGTGTGAACCTCTTTTTTCTGCGTCTGTTCTTTAGAAAGAAAGACATCTCCGGATTTTTCTAGGAAAATATGTGATATCCTAAAAATATTAGGTAGTCCGGTGATAGTTTAAAAAATATTAGAACCGAGGTTCGGGTTCTTTGAAAATTTCATTTTTTGACCCTTCTCCGCCGGATGGTGCGAGTATCCGGCGTTAACTTACATCGAGCAACGGCTCGAACGCCTTTGATTAACCGTCGCGGCAACCTGTGTTTGGAGACATGCACATCCACAAAAAGTAAAGAACTCAAAAGGGCAGCGGCCTTTTGGGTCTGATGAGATGCAAACCGATTTGGTTCGGGTTTGATTTTATTTGTTTGTTGGTTGATTTTTTGGGTCGACTTGAAAGTCGGTTTTGTTGATTTTGGGTTTTGAATCAATTTGTTTGATTGATTTGGTTTTGTATTTGTTTTGGATTGAATTTGGTTGATTCAAGTTGTTTTGGTTTGAATCTGTTTGATTTTGAACTTAATTGGTTCAAGTTTTTGTTTTGATTTCAGTTTTGATGTGCTTAAAGTTTTAAGCAATTTGGTATTTGTTGTTTGGTTGGTTTTATGAATTCTCAGATTTCTGATTTTTTCTGAATTTTCTGGTTTTGAGTTGATTTTGATCCATGTTTTGAGATGTCGAAACATTGCTTATTTAGTTTCTTTTTGGGATTGATCTTTTGTTCGGTTGAAGGTTTGATTGAATGAATTTTCCAGATTATTGAAATCTGATTTTTTTGAGTTGACAGATTTGATTTAAATCTGAATTTTGTTTTGGCAGATTTTGTGTTTGAAATCTGATTTCGGTTTGATTTGCTTCAAAAAACCGGTTCAATCTTGTTGAAGATCGGTTGTGAGTTCAAGTTTGAATTTCAGATTTATTTTAATTCTGATTTTTTATTGTTTTGATTTTCAGATTTGATTTAATTCTGTTTTTGTTTGAATTGTTAGGTTTGATTTTCTGTTTTTTGATTTTCTGTTTGAATTTCCAGATTGATTCTTGAAATGGTTTTATTTTTGTTTGGCGGTTTGCATCTGATCGGGCCCATTGGGCTGCCAATCGGTGCCCACTTTCATGCATCGAATTGACTTTGAATTTCATTTCATTGAAGTATGAATAAGGTACATCGGTGTACAATATGGTTGGTCCTTCCCCCAATATAGGTTTATTCCCACTACTTTGGAAAAATTTTGGCATTACGACGGCATGCCGACTATTTTTCCAACTTAGTGAAAATTTACCCATCCAAAATAGCCAGCCTTAACTTAGCCATATTGGGGGAAGGAACCGTTGGCTACGGGAGCATGCCCGCGCCACCGTCCGGATCGACATTCCGGGGCGGACCCGGGGGGAGTCGTCCAAAGTTGGAGTCCCCGCAAAGGGTAGATCTCCTTAATTTAATATAGCTTTCGCATTCTGAATTTTATTTTTTGTTCATTTCTTGAAACATAGGCCATGGAGGCCGGTTCTCTTCCATCGGCGTTCCGAGCCGGTCTTCAATCTTCATAGGCCGGTCGGGCCTGTTTTGGACTGTCCTTGGGCCGGAATGGCCTGTTTGAAGAGCTGCCGCACTGCTGGAGCTTCTGGGCAGGACCGACTTGGAAGGCCACCCGGCTATGCCCTTGGCCCGTCGGACGGTTTCCAAGGGGTGCCGGGCCGTCACCTTCAAGTCGGCCCACCTTCTGGCTGCTGTCCTCCTGTTTGGAGCTTCCTGGACTGCTGTCCTCTCAGTAGGCCACAAAGGGGCCGTTTTGGTTTGGTTTTGGGTGGGCCGAAATGGGCCTGCACAAAGGGCATTTCAGGCTCTGATTTGGGACCTGATTGGTGGGCTAAACAGGCCTGCACAAAGGGCAATGTGGCCGGACCTGGGTCTGATTTCTGGAGACCGATCAGGGGGCTGTGAGGGGTCTGTTTAATGGGCCGCAAGGAGGGCCAGGACAGCAGGCTGAAAGAAGGCCGATTGGGGACCTGTTTCTGGGCCTGGATTGGGGGCCGGATTTGGACTAGCAATGGGCCTGGATTGGGGTCAGTTTGAGGCTGAGGATGGACCTGTTTGGGGACCGGAACCGGGTCACAAGGGGACCTGTTTTGGGCCTGGATTGGGGTGCGCAGAGAGCTAGGAAATGACCTGTTAAAGGGGGGTGCTCAATGGGCTAAAACAGGTGCAGTTCGGGGAGTTTTTTGAGTGGGCTGCAAGGGGGCCTGATTATGGGCTGGTTATGGGTCTGGGTAGAGACCAGGGAATGGGCCGGTTATGGACCTGAACAGAGGTCAGGTTATGGGTCTGGGTAGAGACCAGGGAATGGGCCGGTTATGGACCTGAACAGAGGTCAGGTTATGGGCCTGCAATAGAGAGTTTTCTCCTGCTGTGGGGGGAGTGTTCGGCTGGGCCAAGTGGGCCTGCAGGTGGCCAAAAATGGGCTACATGAGAGGCCAGATTTCTGGGCTTGGAAAGGGGGGGTTCGGTTGGACTGAAATAGGCCTGCACAAAGGGGCTTTTAGGGGCCTGGTTTAGGTCCGAACATGGGCTGTAGAAGATGATTTTTGCAGACCGACCAGAGGGTGGAGATGGACCCTAGAACAGGTAGAAAAGAAGGCCCTTTGAAGGGCTACATGGGCGCACCAACTGGCCTTTACCTTTCCTTCTTCTCTTCTTCTCTTCTTCTTCTATCCTTCTTCTTTGGCTGCTGGCAGGTATGCACGTGGGCAGGTGCAGCAGGTGGCAGCAGTAGCAGGGGGCAGGGCGCAAGGCAGCAGTCTCCCCTCTTTCTCCTAGCAGCAGGTGCAGGCGCAGGTGCAGCAGGGGGCAGGGTGAAGGCAGCAGTTTGGCAGCCTCCCGGCGTCTGAAGCAGCCCCCCTTCTGGCTGGTGCGCCCCCCTCTTTTTATAGAGGCTGGAGGGGGAGGTGAAGAGCCAGGCTGTGCTGTACGTGGATGGCTTTTGGCCTTCCCCATGGTGGTTACACCATTAATTCCAAATGAATGGCTGGCTGTCTCTTGATATCCCCCTGGCCTCTTCGGTTTCCCCCCTCCATAAACTGACTAATGAATGGGCTGAGGTGGCTGCATGGTGCGTACAGGGGTGCTGAGGTGGCAGGTGACAGCAGCTGGGCCTGTTCTCATTGGAATTGAAGTGGGCCTGGCCCAATTGGGCCTGGTTTCTGGGCCAGCGGACTGAGGAGAAGCCCAGGCCCTCCTGTGGGCTGCGCACATGGCCTGAACATGGCCTGATTTGTGCCAATTGTGGGCTGGATGGATCCGGCCCCTGCTAGGGTGTTTTATTGGGCCCAAATGTGGCTAATCTCATGGGCAATTAGGCCAGCTCCTGGGCCAGGCCACCTGCTTTACTTCTTTTTTTTTTGAAAAAAATGTATGCCAACAGGCGCCTAGGCTGGCGCCTTGGGCGCCTTGGGCGCCTTGGGCGCCTTGGCGGGCGCCTTGGGCGCCTTTTTGGCCCCAGGCAAGGCGCCCTGGCAAGGCGCCGCCTAGGCGGGCGCCTTGACAACTATGCCCTAGAGCTACCAAAGAAGCCAAACGAGTGAAAGAGTGCCCATTAAGATTGATGGGAAACTTCACTAAGGACTTGAGGTGACACACCATTCGATCCATTCAATCCATTTGCTCTTGAACCCCGTTAATTGCATAGTTCTAAAAAGATAATTCTAGTTAACTCTGCCTTAAAAATCGAGCTTAATTACCAAACATTATGTTTTCCTTGCTTTCTGGTCATGCACACATTTATAAGCTGCCTTAAAATTATCAAGTATAAACCTTTATGGGATGAAAGCTGATTGGGTTGGACTGATCAATAATTGAAAGTGCTTACTCAACCTAGCAGCCAAAATCTTAGAGATGGTTTTGTAACTGCAATTGAGCAAGCTGATGGATCTGGAATCTATGATATTCACGCCACTGTCCTTCTTAAGAAGAACCGGGGAACAAGAGTTAAACAATTTTATCTTCTCAGGGCAACCTTGAAATTTCTTGACCATGGCCATGAAGTCTGCTCTTATGATCTGCCAACATTTCTGGTAAAAACCAGCAGCAAACCAACCCATTCAGACCAGGCGTCTTGCAGATATCCATGTCCTTGATGACCCCTAGCAATTCCTCCTCATGGGGCTGTAAACGGGTCGGATTTGGTAGCGGTACCAAGTACCAACTGATTCTGATTCCGATAGGCCAACTCTATTTCTAAATCCGATTCTGTCAATAACGGAATAGTCAATTCTGATTTCGATATCAAAATTAGAACCGATTCTGATAACATATCGGATTTATGAAATAATTTTAAAAATGTTTAAAAATTTTCTCTTCTTCCGGTGACAGAAGAGGAGCAATGGTTGACGGAGAAGGGGAGCTGGCGGTCGAGGGAGAAGTGAACCTACAGTTCAACTAAGGGCAACTGAGAAGGGAACCTACTGCTGCTGATGAAGGAGGAGCTACTGGCTATGGAGAAGGGAAGCCTCACAGCTTGATGGAGACCCGTTCTGCTACCTAGGGATGTTGGGTTTCAGGGGGCTTCCGGGGATGGGGAGAAGAGAAGCCTTCACGCTGATGGCTGCTATGGATGCAATCCAAACCTGCTCTGCTTCCTTGGCTGATTCTGATTTCTGATTTCGATATCGAAATTAGAACCGATTCGATGGAAAAGCCTCTGGCCCAACGAAATAGTGATCTGCAACCTGCTGATGGAGAAGCCTATGGCCCAGTGCGATGGGGATCTGGCCGATCTGCAGCACACCCACATCACCACCACCACCCCTGATGCAGACACAAGAGAGGCAGAGAGCAGAGATAGAAGGGGCTGCGATGTGCTGATGGCCGCTGCAGTGAGAGAACTAGGGCAAAGTATGTTCATCATGATGGAATCAACGGTCAGATTTCAAGCTGGCATTTTTATCAAAATCGGTATCATAATGGATTATAGCTAAATGTTTGCGATTCCGAATCCGATTACTTATTGCATTATCCGATTTCAAATCCGATAACTTATCAAACTTCATATCAAACATCCACTTAGTTTTAAGATAATCGAAATTGAATCGAAATATTGGATAATCGTATACCATTTACTGCCCTACTTTTTAGTAATTGTGTCAATAATCTGATCAGCAATAGAATCTTCTAACCTGCTCTGCATATGCACATTCAACAAAGGTCTTTGGCAAGCCTCCTTTCTAAAGAGCCTCATAGTAACTGGTTGCTGCTACGCCCACCTGCTCATCAGGACCTTTTATGTCAACACCATCTACCCAAAGATATTCTCTCATACTATTACTTTTTGATGTGGGACCGACCGGGTGCCAAATATAAGCTAGCAACGAACTGCTGCATCAATGCTTTGATAAGCTAAATGAACTGAAAATATTTCTTTGATGACTGTACCAACAGAAACGTGCCTGGGGAGTGCTCCCTCAAAGTTGGAGGGCCAAAGTATGCAAGGATACTAACGAGTTAGGATGCTCTCAATTTCAACTTAACCGATCTAATATTCTGAAAACAAGGTAATTCATTGCACACTGGCAGCGCTGTAATAGCTAGCTAGGACACCTTTCCACATTTTAACATGGCATTTCGATGCATAATAAATGAGTAGGCAAAGAACAACGAGTCAGGAGCATACCTTTACACCTCGGCATTCGAAGCCAAGGTTCCTGGAGCTGCTGTTGGGCGTCTCTAGCCGCACCACGTGCAAGGTCCATCGTATTCTACATATGCACAGCAACCAGACCTGCCGGCAGAACAGTCACCTGCAGCCATCCTTCGCACCAGACCCCAGCGAACTGTAACGCTAGCGCAAATCCAGGCCGCAAGGGACGCTGTCGACCGGACTGGGCGTGTGGGGAACTATAGCAGTAGCAGAAGACGATCGATCGCAGCAATCGGGCAACTGAGGAACAGAGCTGCAGAGGAAAATGCTGCACTGGAAGCTGCTGTGCAGACGGGACTGTGGCAATAATTGTTGGAGATGATGACGTTTGTGTGCCGGACGGGGTAGACGGTGTTTCTCAGTGAGTCAGCTCGAGGCAACTGATGCCATCAGACCTCAATGGACATTGTAGCCACTGAGAAATCCTTTCCCGCGCTGCAATACCGCGGAAGATGATGGCAACAGACGAATTCTGTCGGTCAGCGACTGCATGCCAACGGCTGGGTGAGGGATCCGGCAGACCCGACGGTGGTCTATTGCTGATGTGTGAGGTGATGGTGTGGGGAAGATGCGGGTGGACAACATTGAGAAGGTGCACGCGAGTCCGTAGTCTCGAGGGGGAACAGTTTCCGGACTGTGTTACATACTCATGTTTTTCATGGTAGGATCCTTATGACGGGTCTGACTGTTGAGCTTCCATTCATACACCATACTTCGAGTTGTACGTAGTTTCAGCTGGTAGTAGTACAGTACGTGTAGTAAAGATGATTTTGACCTAAAACATATAAAAGTGATTATTTTTTATAGTTTTATTTACTTTGAACACCCGAGAAAATAATTAGGGGATAGTATACTGCTGATATCAGAGTCAGAAAGTCGTTGAGAACCCTAGAGCTGCCATATGAGAGTCTGCCAATAGTTACTCACTTCATCAACTATCATGGAGGACATGCTTTCGGGCCAAGAAAATTTAATAACGACTGGAGTGTATTCTGCACATTTCTCCTATATTTATATCATCACATGTAAAGACATTTATTTTTCAGCATGGACCATCCCATTCGCCTAGGCAACTTGAAGTGAGTGTTTTTGGCACCTCATCAGACATGATCTGATAATATAGGATCAACAGCTAATCCAAATTCTTTTTAGGGCAATACTGGTTGTCAGTGGAAGATATGATACATAAATAATGACATACAATATGTATTTAAGAAGTATTCTACCTAGACATTTAACTGGACTTCTAGATTGCACTTCTTTTGATTCACTGATTCTCAACTCCAAAGAAATTCATTTTTTGACCTTACCAAATTTATTGACTTTCATGTCCTAGTGTACTGTATTTTGTACAATCACTAGTGTTCCACTTATTTTTTACTTTCAACTCTGTTCTACTTCTTTTTTTTTTCAAATCCACTTCTTCTAGTTATCCATTACCGAGTAATGAGTTGGCCACATATGCTTAACATGTTAATTAGCCAATTTATAATGTACATGCCAAAGATCAAAGCTGATTTCTAACTCCAAAGACCATTTTTAATTTATGGATGAATGATTAATTCAGGTCATTTTTTATTTTAACATAAAATTTATACTTTATTAGCATCCAACCAGAAATTGAGGTACCAAAGTCACCAATTAAAGAGTTTGCCTAGTCAATAAGCGGGTCTATTGCCTTGGGCAGCGGGCAGCTTAGAAAGTTTAAAGAAACATTGCAGCCTGTAAAGCAAACTTTAAGACATATACTTAGCTTTAATAATCGATGGATAGTTCTAGATCATTAGACATAATCCTTGGTGTCAATTTCATTCAGAGACAACAAATGATGAAGTTACAATAGGACAGTAGGAAGGAGCTGGGTGTTCCAAATATCACAAGACAAGCATCCTACTTTAGATGGACTGCATTCACGAACTTACCCATGGACAACAAATGTATAATTTTTGAATCCTGCAAAAAATAAGTGTTGTTAGTGAGTTGGTGGGAAGTGTGACACAAAGTGGGAATAACAACCGAGGCCTACTCTGCTGCAAAGTCCGTTAGAGATCAAGTCTAGCAACAAGGAGAGGATATCAGTGAGCAGGGTTGTGCAATTCCTTTTACTGACGTGGCTTGATTCTTATGTTTTGTGGCAGTATCTTGTATTAGCTTCCTTTTGATTTTTGCTCGTGAAAGAAATTCTTCAAAACTATATATGCTTAGGTGGGGTTTAGGAACACTTTTCATGTACCTTTTATTTTTGACTCCTCAATAGCCTAAGCAGATAAGCCAAAATCTCAGCTTTTGTGTCCACGTTAATATCAATGCAAAAGAGATGCTAATTATTTTGGGAAGTACACTTTTAATCTCTAAAAGCTCCTCAAGGTGCTCGTAGTTCATGTACTTGTGTTCACAGGTGTTCCCTAATAGACATTCAATCTATGCTATATTTCATTTCACTCAAGGGTGCATGCTCTTTTTCCTTTGTATCAGGATTGCCGATGCTGAAGAGAATTTAGGTGAAAGTGAAGTGCGGGAAGCTCATCTTGCAAAGTCATTGTTTTATATTAAGATAGGCGACAAGGTATTTATTTACATCTCTGCTAATTTCTTCATTGTACCGGTGTTATCACAACCTATTCAATTCCTTGACATAGTTGTCAAGGCGACAAGACAGCTGCTTAAGCATTGCTTAGGTGTTCAAGATAGTAATATGATGTAACCTCGAAAATCAAGAAGATTTCTTTTGTTTTGGAAATTCATTTTCCTTTTGGATTTGGATTAGACCTTAGCATTAATGTGTATGTTAATGTGTGCATACATGTGAATGTGTTTTATTTATGTAATTATGTATGTGTAAGGATATATTTTTTAGGAAAGGAGTTAATTTTTATAAACTAGATGAGGAGAGAAAAAAGAGTTAAGAGAGATCTTTATAAATCTTAAGTATATATCATATATTTTTAAGTACAAATATTAAACATATATGGTAGTATAAGTGATAGTGAAATATATTATATGTTTACACTATCATTAAATGGATGTTCATGAATCATGGAGCGACTTGCGCGGTTTGGTTGTGGGAGTCAAGGGGGCAGCACCCCTCGTGCATGTGTGGAGGAGGGTGTATCGGGGGGCAATGCCCTTGGAAGAATTTTTTTAAACCAGGTTGAAGGGTTGTGGGCGCCTAGCCAGGCACCTTGGACCCCTAGGTGGGCGCCTTGAGTGCCTTTTGGGCTTCCCAAAAGGTGCCCAGGCAAGATGCTGGCAAAATATCACCTTTACGCCTAGGTTGGCCTATTGACAACTATGATTCCTTGTTGCTAGATTTATGACAGTTTGCCTAAATGTATCATAAATTGTCTAAATACAGGACAAAGCTTTGGAACAGCTTAAAGTCACTGAAAGCAAAACAGTAGCTGTGGGTCAGAAAATGGACTTGGTCTTCTACTCACTGCAACTTGGATTTTTCTACATGGATTTTGACCTCATTTCTAAATGTATTGACAAGGCTAAGAAGTAAGAATGTTCCTGAGTTTCACCCCCTTCCAATTATGTCTTCTATTTGCCAGTTAGGTAACACTTGTAACTCGCTTATTTTTCAGCTTGTTTGAGGAGGGAGGTGATTGGGAAAGGAAGAACCGCTTAAAAGTTTATGAAGGCCTTTACTGCATGTCTACCAGGAATTTCAAAAGAGCAGCGGACTTATTTTTGAATTCCATATCGACTTTCACAACATACGAGCTTTTCCCTTATGATACTTTCATTTTCTATACTGTTCTTGCAAGTGTCATATCACTGGATAGGGTTTCTCTAAAACAGAAGGTAATCATCTTCACGTCTTCATTTTTTGTTTCTGTTTTAGTGTCTGGATTGTTATTTTCACGGTGACAGTACAGGTGGTGGATGCCCCAGAGATCTTGGCTGTGATCAGCAAAATTCCACATCTTGCAGAGTTTCTTAACTCCCTCTATGGTTGTCAGTATAAGTCATTCTTTTCAGCATTCTGTAAGTCTTTTTCTTTTTTTGGTCAAGATCAAGTATATATATATACTCCTAGTGTGAAAATATCTGCCCTTGCAAGATGCCTATTAGTTGTATGCTACTAATGTTCCCACAGTGTTGTGTTTATAATACCACTGATGTTCACACAATGTTGTGTATATAATAACCCTGCCATGACTATCTTGTGCTTAGATTAAATCATCCCACTTCTGGCCTTTTTATAGACTATAGAGCATCTTCCCTGTACTGAGTGAAATATGTTTTTTGTGAAATTATACCTGAAGATATCAATAATCTTTTCTTAAGGTGTGAAGTTATAAACTCACTATGGTGCACACTCTTCAGAAGCTGGAATCTATCATGGATGGATCCAGTGGATGTATGTTCGCTGCTTTTTCAATGGAATAAAATAATCCCTTGGAGGGAGGAACTGAAGCCGTGGAACCTTACTCTCCAGGCACTGATGGTTTATTTGGGGTACTAGAAACGAGAATCTTCGACGATTCTTTAACAAATGAGCTATTTTGTCAAAGACTGGGAGTTTGCACTTTCTGGCTTCTGTATGGTTTGGGCCTTTGGGGACAAGTTCCTCTAATGAAAACAATTATTTTGTAATATTTTAATGACTACTACCACCACGATAGTAGTCTCCTTATTTTTTACGTTTTTACTGTTACCATCATACCATGTATTTCTAATTTTATCATAATTCAATGCATTACGACACTGCCACGTTCAAAAAAATCAGCCTGATTTTTTTTAAATGAGGGAAAAGACCTGAATCTGAATGCCACTCTTTCTCTCTTCTCTCTCCGCAGTCCACCTCTCCTCCCCCCACCCCCTCTCTCTTTCATATCTTCTCCACGTGTTGTCTCCCTCCATTCCCCCAATGCTTCTATCCCAGACTCTCAGTCATGCCTTTTTAGTCAGCCTTTTTGATGCAGGACAAAAATGAACATGCCATCTACATGTGTAAATTGACTGACTTGACTGATTGAAGAGGATTGACCAAACTACTGAACTCAATTGAATCAAACTGAACCAGATCTGAAACCCTTTCAAGAACCAGGCTTAAACCAGTACGAGCATGGATTGCAGAATCGGCCGATCCGGATCGGGATCGGCCGATTCTTGGATCCGATCCGATTCTCGACGGAATCACCGATCCGGAGAAAACATCCATCAGAATCAGTGTTTTTGGATAGAATCGGGGCCAGAATCGTAAGAATCAGTCGATTCCGGAACGATTCCGGCCCCGCGGCGGCCCTGCAGCCCGGAAATGGTGCCGCGGCGGCCCTGTAGCCGCCGCGTCTTCCCCGTCCGACCGGTCCGGTCCGGTGACTAAGTCACCGGATCTGGGTTACCCGGTCCTGATGGACCCGGTAGCCCCATCTTCCTCACCCGAGCTGCGGCGGTCGCATGGCAGCCGCGGCACCATTTTGGGGGCGATTTCAGGCCGATTTCGCCCCCAAAATGTTCTAGATAGGATCGGAATCCGATCTAGAGTGTTATTTTGGTGTTTTTTAGGGTTTACTTTTACCTCTTTTTGAAGGACCGATCCGGAGCGATTCCGGATCGTTATTTCTTCCGGTGGATCGCTCAGAATCGGATTGGTACCCACCGATCCAGTGGCCGATTCCGATCCTACCATCCTTGAGTACGAGTCAATGTGGACTGATCTAGATTGGAGCCGGTTGGGCCTGTTAGGTCAATTGGACCTGTGGGTTGGCTTGATCAGATGCCAGCGGGCATGTGCTGGTAATTAATCCAGTGGCTTGACGTAGAGCAAGCTGGCTGATGGATGGTGGATCCTGTTGAGGTAAGCCAGCACTCGAAGACCACACAAATGGCATAAACTGGGTTCAGCACCCCAGTCCGGTGCAAGTCCAATCGACTGGTGCAGATGTGGCTCGACGATGTCTCACTACAATGTAGCTCTTGAGAAGGGGCTGGCGCATTGGCACACTAGACACCAGCACTGTAACTCTGTCATCTGCATGAAGAAAGTTTCTTTGTGCGGTACTTGGTGCCTCCTACTTTTCATGACCGAAACAGGGAAGACAGAAGACATGATCACATAGGGTCCTAGGGAACTCCGGAGGCAGTTGGTGATGAGGCTGTCTCGCAAGGCTGCTGGCAGAGGGAAATTTCAAATCCAGAGAATAAGGCAAGGGCGGACGGTGACTGTAGGAAGAGAGGGACTGGTGTGGAGGGTAGCTTGATGGTAAGAGGGGATTACAGGACTGAGAGTATCAGGCCAGCAATGTGAATGAGGAGTTAGACGAATAAGGATCAGAGATGGCCTGCTGATGGAGAGATCTTGCAGGTGTTGGGTGGCAGGGTGATGAAGAGCTAGTCGTCGAATCACCGCAGGGAGACGGATGAAGAGAAGTGATCCCAACATGGGAAGGAGGGGCCTACGGAAGGGATGATTTTGAGAGGTGTCTGGGGAAGGAGCAAAGATCCCCGGATCACAATCAGTACCCGGATCGGTGGGTACCGATCTATTTGGATCAGCCGTTCCTCCGGGAGGAATCCCTATTCGGAATCAGGAATTTCACAAAATAACAAAAATTTGATTCCGATTCCAATCCTGATTATGGCCGATTTGGCCTGATTCTTTTTATAAAAAAATTCAATTCTGATTATGATCTAGCCGATTCCACAGAGATTTTATCTCTTAGCATCTCTCTGGGTGAAAATCGGATCAGCATAGGTCGATCCGAGCCAAGAATCGGCCGATCCATATCTACATCAGCCAGTCTGCTATCAATGAGGAGGTGGTGATTCATGAGACCCTAGTGCCGAATGCACCATAGCGGAGGATGATGGGATGGATTTCATGCATAAGAGTAGACTCACACGATAGAACCGAGGAAGGAAGGAGGTGATCACGAAGGGGGAAGAAGATAGTGACTAGTGGATGTATTCCAAAACAAGAAAACATTTTGCCTGACCGAGATCGAAGTGTTGTAGGTGAAGGATAGGAACCGGGGTGAGGAAGAAGAACCAAAAGCTTGCAAGAGGTGAAGGAGAACACCTCCAGGTGGAGGGGGTGGAGCTCACCTACTAAGTAGGAGGAGGTGGCAGGGGCAATTGGGAAGGGAGGATCTCCGTCAAAAGAGCTTATGATCACCATGACCCTGAGAAGAATCAAGGTGAGGATGTGAGAGAAAGCACATCATGTGCATAAAGGGGACGTATGCTAGAAATTGGATTTCAAGTCAATTCGTTGGAGAAGAATCGAGGTGAGGAAGATGTGAGAGAAAGCACATCATGCGCAGAAAGGAGACATATGCTAGAAATCGGATTTCAAGTCAATCCGTCCATACTGTATGTGCTACAGTGATCGGCTTATGTAGAAGTTGACTTCTTACATTTAAGACCTTGGCTTTATCACCTATTTACCCTATGCATTTAAAGAAAAAAATTGCAAAAAAATAAATCTAAATTTTGTTAGTTATTTTAATACAAATTTTTTTGTCTCCAAACTCGAATGCCAATGTCTTCAACTTTCTTGTATGTCCGATCAGATCTATCCTCGTAAAGTTTTTAGCTGTTGCAAGCCTGCTAGATTGCTGTTGGAAGATTATGCATCACACGTTATTATCATTGTGAACAATAAGATTGTTCTTTTTGTTTTCGTTGTAGTAGAAATGTTATATGACCTACAGCTAAAGCATGTTCTTATGTTAGTTATTGATGTAACCTCGAATTTAACAAAAAGATTTATTCTCTTGTTTTGGAAATTCATTTTTCATTTTTCATTTTTCATTTGATTTGATTAGACCTTAGCATTGACTTATTTAGGAAAATAGATGCTATCCCATAAAAGTACTAGCTAGGGTCAAAATTTATTTATTGAGGTTGTTAGGTTCTTTGAAAATTTGTTTTGACCTCTCCCCGTCGGATGGTGCGAAGATCCGACGTTAATTACATCGAGATAACTCGACTGCCCTTGATTATCGTCATAGCAATCCATTGAAGTAGAAGACATACATCCACAGTAAGCATTCACACAAATATAGGAGAAAACAACTCCATGAATTTGATGGAAGGCAAGCACTTAAATTTGTTTGAATTTTGTTTGAATTGCATTTTGATTTAAGTTGAATTGAATTTTGATTTGAGTTGAATTGTTTAAAATTGATTTTGAGTTAAGTTGGTTTGATTAATTAAATTTGTTGGTTTGAATTAAATCTTTGGTTTGAGTTTTGATTGAGTTAAATTTAATTTGGGTTGAAATTTGATTTGTTCATTTTAATTGGTTTTAAGTTTAATTCAATTTGGATTTGGTTTGTGCTTAGATTAAAAATTGAATTGTTTTGAATTGGGCTGACTTTGTACAGATCACAGATTTCAGATTTTTTTACAGTTCCAGATTTGACTTGGTTGAACTGAATTAGTTTGGATTGAGTTGAATTGAAATTGAGTTTGATTTGAGTTCAATTTGCTTGTTGTTTTAGTTTGATTTGATTTCTGTTTGGGGTTTACTGCAGATTGGCTTAAGATTCATTTAATTTTCAGTTTTGGATGCTTTGATTTTTTGATTTTTTGCTTCTGCAAATTGGTAGATTTCACGTTTCGTTTTCAGATTTTAGACTCAAGTTATGTTCCAGATTTACAAACTTTACAGATTTCAGTCTATTGATTTCAGATTTTCAGATTCTTAAATTTTAGAGTTCAGATTCTGCATTTCTCAAAGATTGCAGATTCAGATTCTCCAGATTTTTAAGTGGATTGAATTCAGACTTCAGAATTTTATTCAAATTTCAGATGTGCAGAAACCTGTTTACAGCCCTCGGCCTCCTGCAAAGTTCAGATTTTTTATTTTGATTTCAGTTTTGCTGTATGTTCTAAATTTCAGAAATGTTTTATTCAGACTTTGAAACTCCAGAAAATCAGACCAATTCCAGATTGCAGACCTTCGTTCTGGATCCTCTGTAGACTCTGCATTGAATTGATTTTCAGATTGCAGGTTTAAATGGGTTTCTGCACAAATTCAGATTTCAGATTTATGTGATTTGATTTGGGTTTAGTTTGATTTGTTTGAAGATGTTTTCGTTTATACAGATTGCAGATTTGTATATTTCAGATTTTTACAGATTATATTTTCAGATTTTTTATTGCCTTGCCTTCCAAAATGTCATGGTGCAGTCCTCTCCTTGTAACATAAGTCCGTGCACCGAACATGAATTTTCATTTATTTCCTCTCAATCATGAGACATGATTTATAACTTGCATGACCCGAAATCAGGTCTTTCTGAGTCCTTGATGAACATGGAATTTGCTTTGATCAATTTGAGATGGAAAAACACCCGGTCTTTGATAGACTTGTGGGCATTCCTCTCACCTGGTTTGAGAATGAACATGTCCCGGCTTTTGATAAGCTTGTAGGGACCCATCTCACTGTCTTGAGATTGAGCATCCCGGTCTTTGATAGACTTGTGGGGACTCATCTTCTTGTCTTGAGATTGAGCATCCCGGTCTTTGATAGACTTGTGGGAAATTAGCTCATATCTATCTTCATGGCTCCTTCATGAGTTGATGAACTTGTCATTTCGTGGGCGGCATGTACCCGGTCTTTGATAGACTTATGGGCATCCCCCACTGTTTTGAGATTGACTACACCCGGCTTTTGATAAGTTTGTGGGCAATCAACTCACTGATTTGAATTTGAGCACACCCGGCTTTTGATAAGCTTGTGGGCGCACTCATCCCATGGTTGGTCATCCTCATTAGCCTATGGTTTGGGCATGTTGACATGTTGATCATGCACAGCCTTCCCATGGCATAATGGGTAAGTAACTCCATCTTGGGGCATGGTAAGACATTGGGGTCTTTTCATTAGACCTTTGTATGTCCACCTTAAAAAGTTAAGGGGAAGATTTAGAACCGACCCACAAATTCTTTTAAGTTTAGCCAAGACCATGTATGGTTTTTAGCCGGCCAATGCTTGTCTCGGCTCAGAAATTAACTCAAGTGGATTTTTATTTAATTTCTCGTTCATTGTTTGTTTTTATTTTGATTTTTTTTGAATTATCGGTTAAGAGGCGTGCTAAAAAGCCGGCTTATTGCTTTCCCATTTATTTTGATTCTTTTAAATTATGCCGAGACCATGTGGCGGGTTTTTAGCCGGCCAATGCTTGCCATCGGTTTGTTTAATTAGTTGATGAATTTTTATTTAGATTTTCACTTGATGGTGTATTTTAAAAGAGAGACTTTTTTTCTCTTTTTTTTTTTCGCAGCCCTCAGGTTAGTGGGCCCGGCCCACCTCCTCTCTTCTTGCGCCCGCTGGCTGGTCCAGCGGGCCCTATTTTTTTTTAAACCCTCTGTTTCTGGCGGGCCCCACATCCAAGTTGACCCGTGGTCAACATTCCTTCTCGCGGGCGCAGCGGGCTTGGCCGCTGCTTCTCTCGCGCGCGGCCGCGGCATGCGGCAGCGCTGCTTTTCTTTTTTTTTTTTGCTTCTTTTCTCCTGGGTGGGCCCCGCGAGCATTTTGACCTGGGGTCAAAATCGGATCCGGCGGACCCGCGCGTCTCCCCCCTGTTCATGCGCCAGCCTGGACATAAGTCCCCGGCTAAAATCAAAACGGCGGCCTCTCTTCTTCTCCCCGACTAGGCGACGGCAACGCGGACCCCGGCGGCACCCGACGGCGGAAGCGGCTTTGGCGGTGAGGTGCACCGGGCTTCCTCCGGCGGCGGCGTAAGGAGGTCCTTACCAGTTCGGGCTGGCTCGCGGCGAGGGCCTCGCGGCGCGCTTCCCGGCGAGGGCTCCTTGCGGCAGTGGAACCTCCGGCGACGAAGGGCTTCCCGCGAGGCTTCTTGCGGCAGAACCTCCGTGGCCGAGGACTTCCCAAGCCCCGCTCCTCTTACTCCCTCTCTCGGTCTCTCTATCCGTCTCCTTCGGGTGTACGCACGGCCGCCCGCCTCTCGGGGGGTGTCGGCGCACGGCTCGCTGGGGGTCTCCTTCTTTTCTTCTTGTCTCGGGCTCTCGGGGGGTATTTGCGCAGCCTCCGGGGGTCTTCACGCACGGGGATGCTGGGTTTTTATAGGCTCCGCTCTTATCCTTCCTCCGTCGGGAGACTTCCCGCAATAGAGGTTGCGGCCCCCAGACGGACTCGGAGCAATCCCGGATTTCATGGGATCGACCCCCCTTTCCTCTTATCCGCCTATTGCCTTCATACGACAGCTTCCTGCTGTCGCTGGCCACTGAATCCGGGGGTGAATCCGGGGGAGAGTCCGATGGGGAGTCGATCTCCTTCCCTAATCCGACTGCTCTTCTCAATTTATTCATTTATTTATTTTCTGACGTGGACTGGCTATAGAAGAGATGGCATCTATGGGCCGTTGATCGCTAGCTCCATGGACCGTTAGCCCGATTGGGCTGTTTCAGGCTTCATCCCCTGGCCCAACCGGTCTTCTTTCAACTGCTGGCCTGTTTTCTCTTTTCTCTCTCTCTTTTTTTTTTTTTTTGAAAATTTTCGGTTACAACAGTTATATGCACTTGCACATGTTTGCATGCCATTTTTGGAGGTCATATGCTTGAAAATTGATTTTCAAACCATGCCTAATGTATTGTAGAGATGTCTTTTCTTTACTGGACAAAGACGTGCAAGTAAGTTCCTAAAAGTAAGGCATGATAATAAACTTCAGAAGGTAGTTGCGACACAAATTTATTAGAAACACACACTGTTGGTTATTATTTGAATTTATTAGAAGCACGTACTGTCTGACTTTGAACTGTGAATTATTAATTTTATTTTATCAAATTTGAGTAGAATCTCACTTAGTTGTTGAGATTTGAAAGAACTTAATCAGATTGCGTGGAGTCAGCTGCATCAGCCTGTTATTAGCTGGCTGATTCGACTGGGTCCATTCCATCATCTTTTTACACTTTTTTTTGAATCTTGGGCATTTAACCCCTGGAGTGGACAGCCATAGATGATTCTGATCATATTGGTAGGTTCTGAATGCGACAGTGTTTTGGAGAAATACCACACACGAACCAAAAAAGAGCTCTAAGCATGTAATTCGCTCCCCATATATTTCCATTGCTTTGAATCATGACTCCTCTGCGCTGCACTTCTCCTGCTTTGCTAATACTTTTCAGCCACTTTAATTTATTCTAAATTTTTTACTGTTTTCAGCCGGTTTGACGGAGCAAATAAAACTGGATCGCTATTTGCAACCTCATTTTCGGTATTATATGAGAGAGGTCCGCTCTGTAGTTTATTCTCAGTTCCTCGAGTCTTACAAGAGCGTGACCATGGAAGCGATGGCCAAAGCATTTGGAGTCAGCATAGATTTCATTGATCTGTAAGTTCTCGTCTTTCAATCTCTAGACCTGAACCAAAAAATATCTCCGGTTTAAGCCGTTTTGCCCGTATGTGATTTTCTTAACTAGGATGCCTTGTAGGAGTGTTTGGTTGCATTGCAAAATTAATTTTCAATACAAAAAAAACATGATTTTGTAAGAAAGCTTGTCCAAAAAGGTATGTCTTCTTGGACAAAACGAGGACATTTTTTGTTTTCTTGTTCTTCTTGTGGTCACCCACCCGCCAACCCATGTTTTGTTGTGCGCAATTTCCACGGTTTTGGTCATCCTATTTCCTAAAATGATATTTTTCTGTTTTTAGGCCATGTTTCTAACATTATTAAATGTCTCTATGATTATCAATTTTAAAATTAATAGTGATAGTAATCACTTAGAACTGTTTGATTAATAGTATCAATTTTGAAATTTGTAGTGTAGACGAAACATTAAATCAATTTTGATGTTGATGTTTTATGGCCTGTTGGAATAATGTGGATGTTTTGATATGTTGAAAAACGATGCTGATGTTTTGATATGCTGAAATATTGATGCTGATATCGTTTAATTTTCAAAAAACGATGCTGATATATCAAAAAACGATGCTGATAAATCAATTTTATGGCCTTTTAGAAATATTTATATGGCCTGTTGGAATATATCAATTTCGAGTATCAAAAACGATGCTATATCAATATTGATATTAATATTTCTAAAAGTTGGAATATCAATATCAAAATTGACGTAGGCTCACACCTGTATATTACATAATATGTTTTGTTTATATTACAAATTTTAAAATTGATATTATTAGTCAAACATTTTTTAGTGATGATTATCAATATTAATTTTAAAATGGATAGTGATAGAGACATTGAATAGAGTTATCAAACATGATCTTGTGCCCCGTTTGGTAACACTATTGGGTACCTCTATCATTATCAATTTTAAAGTTTGATATTGATAGGAATCATTAAGAGGTGTTTGATTAACCGTATCAATTTTAAAATTTATAGTGCAAACAAAACATATTATATAATACAAGTGACAACTTGTATTATTTTTGATATTGATACTCTAACATTTAAAAATATTAATATCAATATTGATATAGTCCCAAAAATGAAACTCTAACCAAACAGGGCATTAACTTCTGAAAATATCAATATCAATACTAATATTGTATCAGGCCGATACAAATGTCTTAACTTGTATCAGTTTTGATACTCGAACGATACAGGTCATTAATTTATAAGGTTTTCAGGGAACTGTCCCGTTTCATCGCCGCTGGCAAGCTCCACTGCAAGATCGACAAGGTAGCGGGGGTGTTGGAGACGAACCGACCCGACGCCAAGAACGCTCTGTACCAGTCGACGATCAAGCAGGGAGACTTCCTGCTGAACCGCATCCAGAAGCTCTCTCGCGTGATAGACATGTAGCTGCCGTGCTTTCCGCTCGGGGTGTGTTATTTAGTTGTCGGCAGAAGGAATTTTGCTCAAGTTGCTTTTCATGGGATGGGAGTTCCTTTTCGAAAATCTGTTCCCGTACTTCTCTATAAAGTTCTAGGTATTAACTTTCGAAAGATTTCTGTATGCGTGACATAGAGATGTTTGATTTGATCTATTTGGAGGCATGCAAGAAGGGGTGTGATGTATTTTTTTTTTTAAAAAAAGTAAATTCTCTTGATTTTAGTTTACTCGTTGATAATGTATTATGTAATCAACTTAGGTCGAGTTTTAATTTCAAAGTTTTGGAAGTTGGTACGTGAATTCTCTTTTTTTTTCAGGTTTTGAGTTATTTATTTTGAAATATTAAAGTCATATAAATTATATTAAATTATTATTTTTGAGTTAACTTAAGTTTATCAAACTTTTCTGCTTTTGTTATTTTGATTTTGTTATTTTTGTTTGTAGTCTCTTTAGTCGTTACTATATATAAAAATTATTTAATAGAGCGAGCTGCTGACAGCAAGTTTTAGTGTTATACCAACATTTGTTGTGCCCGCAAATTTGTTGTCTTTTTTTGCTCAAAAGTTATTTTGGAGGTGATATTGCATAACTTTTTATTTTTGTTTCGTATATATATCGGCAATAGAATTGACAATATATTGTAGCAGATCTCTATTATTGATGCAGGCGTTGGCAGAGTATCCAAACGGACAACAACTTATTTAAATTATTTAATTTTAAGTAAATTCATTATAATTTTAGATGGTCTTTTCTCTTGTGTTCTTGATATTCACTTGTCAAGATTGTTTTTCAAGATAAAATGCTAAGCTAAATGGAGTGCTTGTGCCGAATGAAATAATGGTTTTACACCTAAAAGAATAGATGTACGTAGGTAAGTGTATTTTAAATTTAATTATGTCATAACTTTTATTACAATTTTTTTAAAAAAATCAATATTTAATTTTTTGAACTGCGGCGTATATGTGCAAACCTAGTTATTTTTGGAGTACATACCCGTAGACTGCAGGATTATAAAGGGACACGTAGTAGAAGCCTTCCGCACCATTCTCTACGGTGATCCCAATCCCCAAGGAAGGCTTCGCCTCACCCACAAACCCTAACCCTTTCCTCCCTCTCCATCTCCGCTCGCCATGGGGAAGGCGACGGCGCAGAAGGTCCGCAAGAACGCCGCCAATAACAAGAAGAACAAGATGAAGCGCCAGAAAGCAAATCCCTCCGGCGAGAAAAGGTCCCAGCGTCGTCACTCCGGGAAGGCCATCCTCGGCGGCCAAGCCTCCGGCTCCGTCGGCTCCGATTCCGGTGACAACGCCTCTGCCGGCCGCGCGGGTGAAACCCAAGACCTCCAGACCGTGCTCGAGGCGTACAGCAAAGAACAACTTATCACGCAGCTATGTGATGCCGCCCTCACCGACTCTGCACTCCACGCCCGTATCAACGCCGCTGCCGAAACCGATGTCTCCCACCGCAAAGTTTTCATCCACAGCCTACCCTGGGACGCCACCGAAGAAACCCTACGCCAGACCTTCGCCCGCTTCGGTCCTGTCGATGGCTGCAACGTCGTGGTTGACAAGGCCAGTGGTCGTGGCAAGGGCTATGGATTTGTCATGTTCCGCTCTCGATCAGGAGCCGTGAAGGCCCTCAAGCAGCCCCAAAAGCAGATCGGAAGCCGCATAATCTATTGTCAGCTGGCATCTGTCGGGCCGGGGAGTGCCAGTGGAGGGGGAACTGCTGCACGCTATACCGATACCAAGGGCAGAAAGATCTACGTGAGTAACGTTCCTGCTGAAGCGAACGCGGAGAAGCTTAGAGCGTTCTTTGCCAAGTTTGGGGAGATAGAATTGGGCCCAACAGGGTTTGATCTGGTAACGGGGAAGTCAAAGGGTTATGCGATGTTTGTTTATAAGACGCAGGAAGGGGCCAGGAAGGTTCTACAGGAACCTTACAAAATGTTCGAAGGTCACCAGCTTCACTGTCAATTTGCCTCAGATCCTTCTAAGACGAAGGATGTTTCCTCCGTTACCACCACTGGGCTAGTTGGGACAGCGCCGCAGCCAGTTCTGGCTGCTGTTGCTGCTGCACAAAACCTCCAACTCTACAGCCAGAACCCGACGTATGCCGCACTTTTGGGTCATAATCCGCTTCTGACTGCAGCTGCAGGTGTCAATCCGGCAGCGACGGTGAACCCGTCGGTGTATGGTTCTTCTCTGGATGCCGGGCTGACCGGGTATGGAGGGGGCTCCTCGCTGCTTGGGGCTTACGGGGCTGAGTCGACATCAGGGCTGCAGGGAATGCAGTATGGGCATTCATCGTTGAGTAGGCTCGGTGGATCATATGACAGGATGTCGTCCTATCTATGGTAGCACCTAATCTTTGTCTGTTTAAGTTTTTATACATATAATTAACTTGTTTTATTTTTTATTTTTTATATTTAACCAAGGATTTTATCATTTTTGTGGTTGTTTTGATTATGTTTTAAATGCTGAAATATGATGCTAGTCGACTTGTTAAATGTTTTGCCAAATGCCGAAGCATGGTTATAACTTAAAAGGGTTCTACTACCAGGTTGGTTTTGTGCCTTGTGGCCTACAGTTCTTAGGTCAGGGACTCAGGGTATCTCTCTGCCCAAAGCATAGTCTAGCATGTATCTATTAATTTTCATCAACTCAACTGTAATGAACTTATGCATTCTAAGCAAATATTTGCTTGAAAAAAGCAGCAATATCTTTATAAAATTACACTTTTTTGAAGGTGGCAGTCACAATTTCATTAATATCGAGATGAAAAGAGTACACAAACGGAATAAGAAAACACACCAAAACAATAGATTACCCCACTGATTTCCAAGATGGTAGTAGATGTGGGAAAGGTCCAAAGAAGCTACAAACTACAAGCATAATCTCTTCCAAGCCAACATGTGATCTCCAAGGAAGTTGGGATCTGGTTGATATCCTGAGTAGGCAAAGAACCAATCCTTGACAAAAGTTGCAGCACAAAGAAGAATGGAGGATGGTTGAAGTAGGGTCCTACCATGGTAATTTTTAACTTCTGAAGCAGATAAGACAGACATAATTATTGACACCACAACCCATGAAGAGGTGATCAATATCTTTATCTTTGTACCCACACAACACATTGTATCAAACCTCTCTTAATGATATTATGGAGGTAGACTCCAGTGGGAAGTCTCTTTCTACAAATTTTATACAGAAACAATCTGATCTTGACAGGAAACATACAAATCTTCTACAGAAATAATCTGATCTTGAGAGGAAACTTAGCTGACCAAAATGAATTCCACTAAGGCATTTTTTAACCTCCCCATGATATCCTTATGCATGTATATTTCACCGAGAAAGAGACTCCCCCGTTAGGAGTCCACAATATCTTATCCTCTGGGATGGAACACGAGGAAGCTCTTAGGTAAATCTATCATAACCAGTGGGGTTTCTTCTTAACCGCATACTCGGTGACTTCTTCCTCGAGGTTTCTTTTGAAGGACAAAGACCACTTGTCGTCCAAGGCCTCACCCTCCCAAATAGAGGAAATCTTAGCATCCATATCAGATGAAAATTTGAACAATAAGGGATTTCTCTAGCATCAGATTTCCTACTCATGTTCTTCCAAAAGTAGGTTTTCTTGCCATCACCCACATCAATAGAATAGGAGGCATAGAAAAGATCCCAGTTTTGTAGTATATCTTTCCAAATCCCTGACAGTCTGCAGCAAAATCTAAAATCACAAGTCCCATCTATCATTAAACATTTTCTGTACTTACAATTCACAATCCTACACCGAAGAGAGTCAATCTCTTGGTTGAGCTTCTACAACCACTTGGTAAGAAGGGGCTCTGTTCAAACATTCAAGCAGAAATGTGCCAACTCCTCCCTCTTGGCTGAAACGTGCCAATTCCTCCCAAGGCAATACGAGAAACCACCGTCACGCCTCACCTTGTGGCTTAGGCGACTGAGATGATCACCTTTAATAATGTAGGTATCAATGCTTAAAATCTTACAAGTTAAGAGGAACAACTTTCGTCATTACTTTTACACTGGATGTTGCTATTTTCTGAAGTCATTTTTTTATCAATGATGAAAGTTCACATGTTTGAGAAATATTTGATGTGCATCAGCTCAATATGATCTTCTCTCTAATGTGTATGTCAGGTGGCCATTCCAATCATCATGTGCTTTACATCTGCACACTGTTATTTTTACCAAACTCTAGAAAGCTGAACGTTTTCTGAGTCTTTTTACCTTTTACTCTTTTAACATAGGTTCAAGGATGGTAGGTCGCATGGATTACCGAATCAGATGATCTGGATCTAATCAGCACCTACTAATTTGATCTTGGCCTGGGCTCCTGATCCCAACCAAACTCCTGCCAAAACCAGCCAAATTGGCCTGAATCAGGACCAATTCGACTTGAATTGGCCAATTCTGTATAGGTGGTGGCGCTGCATCTTCTTCCCTGCTTTATTGAGTATGGGAGAAGGTCCTATTGGGTCCATTGGATTGGATAGGACCAAGTGGATCTGGGTATATATCGGGTAGGGAAGATGCTGTGGTGGCTTTGCGCCACTGCCGTCTCACGAATCAGCCTATTTTTGTTCTATTTTGGCCCTGTAGAGCCAGGTAGGATCTGGTTCTTGTGGGAAAGTTCAATGTAGATTTTTTTTTTACTTTTTTTTTTTTGGGTTTTCGAAGAACCGATCCGGATTGATTCTGGATTGGTTTTTCTCTTATTGGCTTGGATGATTTCCCGATCTGATCCGGATCAGAATCAGAATCAGCACTCACTGATCCCGTGACCAATTCTGATTCCGCAATCCTTGGTGTGTTGCTTTTGAAGAGAATAAAAATGGGGTTTTTAATACTTATGGATGAACTTGGCAGAGTGCCTTATAAGAGTAACTTACCTTCTACATTTGACTTCTGTGATTGTTTACTCAACTAATTCTTTGTAAGGAGATAGCGTATTGATTTTATTAATTTATTTTGTGAATAGATATAATATAATTCAGAAGAATAGGTGAGAAGGTGCACAAGGCCAAATAATCTTCCAGGCTGTGAGAGGTAAAAATTGCATGGATGGGGGATCATTTTGCTCAGCATTGTCTGGACACCATGCTTGTGTGGACAATGTTCAGCACTATACATCTTTGTTTTGAATATTAGCATGTGGCATGGTGCCTCCTATTATTGATGCAAGGTTTGACATGGTCAGATCGGCCAGGATGGCTGGCCCGGTCGGAATTTACATGGGCTGATTTGATCTAAGCAGTTCAGACTGACCATAGCAGCTGATCCAGCCTGCCAAGGGCCTCTATGGGCCCTGGGTTGGCTCATATGGGCCGGTTATTGAGACAGAGAAGTTGTCTTTTTTCAGTTCTTACATCAGCTTTGTGTGGCTACATCAATGAAGCTTGGTGCATTGGTGGGACTTAAATATGCTGTGTTAAATTCTAGGGAGAGGTTGGGACGGTATAGGTGGGTCCAAGAAATGGCCTTATTTAATGATTGGGCTAATGATAGTGGGATTGTTGACTGCTCAACTTTTGGTATAGAGTTCAACTGGGATACCTCTAGATCTAGATCTAAAGTTGACATTTTTTTTGTTTCGATGGCTTGGATCTGGGACTTTGGGATGCCAGAGGGGTTCCACATACCCAGGGTTATTTCCAATCAATGTGTTATTGTCATTGCATGCGGCAATGACAGCTTTGCATCTTCTAAGAAATTTCGTTTTGAGATGCCATGGTGTTGAGAGCCCAAGTTTAATGATCTTGTCAAAGAATGGTGGACTGAACACATTGCTACAACAACACCAGCTACTTAGAGATTCGTTTGTAAATTTAAGTGGATCAAGAGGCGTATGAAAATGTGGCCCAAAACGACTTTCAACACCTCAGCTGAAACTAGAAAGGAATGTATGTCCAAGATGGAATGTTTTGAACGATTAAATGATAAGGGTATGATTTTTGACAGTCAAAGGGACGAATGGTTGAAGGTTAAGAATGCTTACAGTGAATGAAGTTTAAGGGAGGAGATAAAGTGGCAACAAAGGTCCAAAGAGTCTTGCCTCAAGGAGGGTGACAAGAATACATGCTTTTCTCATACTCAAGGTTAAATCAGAAAGAAGAGAAACAACATCCAGAGGTTGAATGTGTGCCGGTCTGTGTACCAGGGGACTGATCAGATTGATAAGGCAACAAAATCTTACTCTTTTCTTAACTTTAACGTCCGCCAAACTAAGGGAAGAGGAA
Source organism: Cryptocoryne crispatula var. balansae (assembly GCA_036172225.1). NCBI lineage: Eukaryota > Viridiplantae > Streptophyta > Magnoliopsida > Alismatales > Araceae > Cryptocoryne > Cryptocoryne crispatula. The sequence goes on from CM069935.1 coordinate 34,166,985, forward strand.
GTAGAAGGAAATGGACCTAGGACCTGATGGGTTCTCTGCTTTTAGATCAAGTGTTGGGATATTCTGAAGGAGGATTTTATGGCAATGATTAGAGAATTTGAGCTCAATCTAGAGTGTATCAAGTCTTAACTTGACATCACTCGTACTCATTCCTAAAAAGGATTTTGTGGAGGATATCAAGCATCTCAGGCCTATTAGCTTATTGAATTGCAGTTATAAAATTATTACTAATTTCTTCTAGGCTCAACAAGTGTATTGACAGATTGATCAGCATATCCTAGTCCACCTTCATTCTAGGAATATTCATCTTAGATAATTATATGGCTGCACTTGAATGTCTTAATGACTAGAAGATAAAAAAAGAAATGCATTATTATGGAACTATAGTTGTCAAGGCGACAAGGCGTTTAAGGCTCCCAAAGGGCCTTTTCCATCTTAAGTGACAAGGTATAAGCCTAGGTGTCGCTCAGGCAGTAAGGCGAGGTATGAAGCGGGGTAGGGTATTAAGTAAGTTTACATCTCACAAGCAAAACGATGTAATATATAAAAATTTTAAGTAAAACTAAAAAATCTAATTAAATTGGCATGCATTAATAACTACACTTGAATAAGAACAAGAACGTAACATGTACAGAAGAATATAAACTTAAGACAACTTAAAGCAAATTGATTTACCAAATGATGTAAATATTTTTTGAACTTCTTTTCTTCTCTAAGAACCTGCAAAATATTGTTCACAATATATTTGTAAAATACAAGCACGAAGCATTCCGCATTATCACGACACAAGACACTAAGACATTGATATATGAACTAATCAAAACATTAAATTACATCAAAAGAGGCAATACAACTAACATCATCATTCATGAAGAACATAATTAACATCAAAAGAGTACTTAAACCTTAAAAGACAAGAATATTTATAAGTTAATTAACATTCCCAACTCAATGCTTAAAGCCAAACACAACATTTTCTAAGATCTCAATATCAGGTGGATTAGCCTCTTCTTTTGCATTGTCTTCCTCGTGTCTCCTCCCATGATGCACATCCATCATCATCATCATTATGGTCTATATCATTCTCTAGAAGCTCTTCATCACTAATTCATCTCTTGACGGCATAGAATGTGATGTACTTGATTGTCCAATTATTCTTTGAGGTCTATTCTTTGAGGTTTCCGCAACGTCATTCACATATTTCCATGTGAGATCTTCCCCTTCGTGGGCTAAATCTTTATTTCCCTGTCATCCACTAAAACTGCCTAGGCACACTTGGGCGATTGTGACAACTATGCATGAAACTTTATTTTGAAAAAGCTTATGACAGAGTTAAGTGGAATTGTCTCTTTAGAATTATGAAGGTGACGGGGTGTAGTAACAAATGGATGGCATGGATCAAGGGTTGCAACCCCCACTTTTAAATTCTCAGTGGATATCAATGATAAAGTTTTTGGCTTCTTTAGCTTTGAGAGGTCTTAAGGCGACAAGGCGCCCAAGGCGTTGAAGGGTACCGATTCCGCTTAGGCGACAAGGCGGCCGCTTAGGCGTCGCCTAGGCGGTCAAGGCGGTATTCAATGAAGGATGAGTCGGGAGATTGTTATATATAAAAAAAACATAAATATAATTATATTTGTTATGTTATAATTGAATATGAGTGTTTTATCAATGCACATAAGTAAATATGATGTGTGTGTGAAAGAGAAGAAAGTTAAATAAATATTTATAAAATTTAAGTATATAATTCATTTATGATTATAAAATTTATATATGTGCAATAGTATAAGTGATGGTAAAATATTGTTATAATATTATTAAATGGGGGGGGGCGCAGAGTAGTCGCGGATCGACCCAAAAAAGTATGTAATAGTATAAGTGAGACAAAGAGAGAGAGAGAGGAAAGAGTTGAAAAAGAACTTAATTAAGTATATAATATATGTTTATAATCATAAATCTTAAATATGTATGATAGTATAAGTGATAATACAATATATTAATATATTCAAACTATCATTAAATAAGTGTCCCTTGTGAGGGGTATCAAGGGAGAAAAATCCCTCAAAAACTTTTTTTAATGATGTAAAAATACCCAAGGCACCTTGCTTGGGCGCCTTGGGCGCCTAGGCTGGCGCCTTGGGTGCCTTTTTGGCCCCCGACAAGGCGCCCTAGCCGCCTAGGCGCCTAGGCGGGCGCCTTGACAAGTATGGGTCTTAGGCAAAGGGTTCCTTTCTCTTCACTTCTTTTGGTAATTATTGGTCTGTTAGAGTATTATATTGGAGAAGCCCGACAACGCTCATCTTATTGAAGGCATTGAGGTGAGGGCTAATAGGGAACGTGTCAAACACCTTCAATTTGCTGATGATACTCTTCTATTCTTTTCTGGGAAGGCAGACAAGTGGCTTCATTTATGAATCCTCCTCTTACAATTAGTCACATGGCTTAAGATTAATGAGTAAATGTGAACTTGGTCTTAACTTGTAGGAATCTACTTGGGATTATGTGTCTGCCTTGGGCTTTATTCCCTATTAGATATTTGGGCCTTCCATTGCCTGATTAGGGATTAACAATGTTATTCATAAGATGGAAATTAAATTGCAAGGTTGGAAAAGCAAAATGCTATCTACGGGTGGCACGCACTAATGGGTGATATTTAAATTGGTTTTCCAAAAATTATGTTATTTTCCATTCTTAGAGTTCCAAAGGGTTTATGCAACAAACTGGAAAGTATCGGAGCAAGATTTTTCTGACAGGGCTCGAATGACAAAAGAGGCTTACATCTTATAAAGTGGAATCATTTTTACAGATTTATTAAAGAGGGTGGTGTGGTATTTGCTTCATTGGATCTATCAACACCACTCTATTGTCAAAATAGTTATGGAGGCTGAACCAAAACAGAGATGCTCTTTGGGCTAGAATTGTATGCTTCAAATACAGAGTGGGTGAGAATGGGGCGTGGATTACTGATTTCAAGGAATGGGCTAGGATTTCCTCAGTCTAGAGAGGTATTCTGTGTGGTTGGGACTTCTTTCGCTCATCCTCAGTTGTTTTGGGGAATGGCAACAGAACCTTCTTTTGGTTGGACAGATGGTTTATGTCAATTTAGCTACTATTTTTTCTCTTTATTTAGAATATGTCAATTTGGCTACTTTTTTTCCTTGTTTAGAATTTATAGAGACCTAGCGGCTACGGTATGTGGCAATTGGCATGCTTGTTCAAATTGGTGTCTCATTATCAGCAGAAATCTTACTGAGATGGGGATTGAGGATGATGTAACCTCATATTCAAAGATTTCGTATCTTTTGGTTTTGGAAATTCGTTTTCCTTTTGAATTTGGATTTGATTTGATTAGACCTTAGCATTGACTTCTTAGGAAAATAGATGGTATTCCATAAAAGTACTAACTATGGTCAAAATTATATGTTGAGGTTGTTAGGTTCTTTGAAAATTTGTTTTGACCTCTCCCCGTCGGATGGTGCGAAGATCCGACGTTAATTACATCGAGATTACTCGAAAACCCTTGATTAAGCGTCATAGCAATCCATGAAAGTAGAAGACATGCATCCACAAAAAGTAAAGAAACTCAAAGGGCAGCGGCCTTCTGGGTCTGATGAGATGCAAACCGATTTGTTCGGGTTGATTTTATTTGTTTGTTGGTTGATTTTTTTTGGGTCGACTTGAAAGTCGGTTTGAAGGTTTGAGTTGAATCAATTTGTTTGATTGATTTGGTTTTGTTGTTTTGGTTTAGTTTTGATTTGCTTAAAGTTTTAAGCATGTTTGGATTTTTTATTTGGTTGATTTTGATTTACTGATTTCTGAATTTTCTGATTTTTTGAGTTGATTTTGATCCACGTTTGAGTGTTTGGAATGTTGTTTATTTGATTCCTTTTGGGAAGAAGTTAGTGAATTTTAAGTGGATTTTCAGATTACCAAAAATTAGATTTTTGAAGCTGGCTAGAATCTGTTTTGGTTGATTGTTCAAATCTGGATTTTTTGGTTGCAGATTTAATTGGAACCTGGTTTTTTTGATGGTTGACAGATTTAATTGAAATCTGATTTTTGATGTTCAGTACGGTTCAGAATCTGATTTTTGGCAGGTTATCTGATTTCTTTTTATGTTGACAGATTTAGTTGAAATCTGATTTTTGTTTTAGCGGATTTTTGTTTGAAATCTGATTTTGGTTTGGTTTGTTTTAAAACCGGTTCAATCTTGTTGAAGATCGGTTGCTCGTTGAACCGGGATGAGTTGAATTTCGGATTTTGTTTGGTTCTGATTTTATGACTTTCAGATTTGATTTAATTCTGTTTTTGATTTTTCTGTTTGAATTTTCAGATTTGATTTTGTAATGGTTTTAATTTGGTTTGGCGGTTTGCATCTGATCGGGCACATTGGGCTGCCAATCGGTGCCCACTTTCATACATCGAATTGACTATGAATTTCATTTCATTGAAAGATGGGTGAGGTACATCGGTGTACAATATGATTGGTCCTTCCCCCAATATAGGTTCATCTCCACTACTTTGGAAAAATTTTGGCATTACGACGGTATGCCGGCTATTTTTTCAACTTAGTGAAAATTTACCCATCCAAAATAGCCAGCCTTAGCTTAGCCATATTGGGGGAAGGATCGACGGCTACGGGATTCATGCCCGCGCCCCCGTCCGGGTCGTAAGCTACGGGATGCATGCCCGCGCCTCCGCCCAAGGTGGAGTTCTCCCGCTAGGGGTGAAGTCCTTAATTTAATATTGCTTTCGCATTTCTGATTTTTTATTTGTTGATTTTCTGAAGGCCACTTCGGGCCGGTCCATTCCTTCGGCGTTCAAAGCCGGGCTTCAACCTTTATAGGCTCAACGGGCCTGTTTTGAACTGCTTCGGGCCGGAAGGGCCTGTTGGAAATTCTGCTGCCTTGCTGGAGCTTCTTGATGGAACCGGCTTGGAAGGCCACCCGGCTATGCCCTTGGGCCGTCGTGCGGTTTCCAAGGGATGCCGGGCCGTCATCTTCAAGCCGGACTGCTGTCTTGCTGGAGTACGGCTTCTGCAGAACCTGTTTTTGGCGCACTTCCCCTCCTGCTGTGGAGGCAGAACCATGGGCCAAGGATGGGCTGAGAATAGCCTGCTTTAAGGGACCTGTTTGGGGCTGTACAAAGGATAGCTTGGAGGCCTGACTTTGGGCTGCGCAAAGGGCTTATTGGAGGGCCTGGTTTTAGGGCCTACTTAGGGGTTGCTCAAAGGGGATAAGAACAAGGGGCTTGAGGATCCGCCCGGAGTAGACTTGGGCCGTCGTGCGGTCTCCAAGAATCCCCGGGTCATCCACCCTCACCTAGGGCTCTAATAGGTGCCACAAAAGGGCTGTTTTAGGACCTATTTTGGGGGTCCGGATGTGGGCTATTGGATGGCCTGTCTGGGGTCTGGTTTGGAGACCGGCTGGGGGCCTGATATGGGCTGTATGTGGACCTGTTTGGGGTCTGGTTTGGAGACCTGCAGCAGGGGCTGTTCGGGCTGTTTGGGGGGCTCTGATCAGGTGGCTCTAAGTGGGCCAAAATGGGTCTGCGCAAAGGAGATTTGGCTGAACTGAAAGTGGACCGGCAGGGGTCTGTTTTGGGTGACCTGCAGGTGGGCCGAAGAGGGGGGCTTCATGTGGGGTCCGGCTGAGGCCTGATTGGGTGTCCCTAGATGAGCCGAGATGAAGTTGGCAAAGGGATTTGCTTTAGGCCATGGGTTGCCGATGATGATGAAGACCGGTTTAGGCCATGAGAGGGGTTGAGAAGAGAATTTGGAGGGAGGTGAGGAGGTGTCCGTAAGGACTACATAATTATATTCTTGCTTGTACCCACCTGTTCTTTTTTGATCCTTGGATGGGACGGAGATGGAGCTGCAACCGAGAGAGCCCTTCCACCAAGAGGAGATGGCAGCAATTGGGCTCCCTCTCCTTCTCCTTCTCTTCTTCTGGCCGCAGGTGGCAGCAACAGGAACAGCCGGTGCAGCAGCTGGTGTAGCAGGAGGGGGAGGTGGCAGGTGCAGCAGGGTGGTGCCCCTGTTGGTGCGCCAAGCTCCTTCCTCTTCTCTTCTCCTTCTCCTTGGTCGCCGGCAGCAGCAAAACAGCAGCCTGTCGGCGTCCAGAAAACTGCCCCCCCTTTGCTGGTGCGCACCCCTCTTTTTATAGAGGCTGGAGGGGAGGTGAAGGGTCAGCAGGGGGCTGCACATGGGCCTGGGTTGGCTGCATGGTGCGCAGGTGCTTTGGGGTGACAGGTGGCAGGTGCTTTGGCCTCCCCCCCATGCAGCCAGTGTATTTAATTGGCTGCCCCCTCTTTCTCCCCCTTTCTTGGGCTGAACAAGGGTCTGGATTGGCTGCAGGGGGCGGCTGCATGGTGCGCAGGGGGCTGGGGTGACAAGTGGCAGGTTGGGTGCGCAGGTAGGCCTTTTTGCGCAGCCCACAACAGTGGGAAGGGGACTGGGCCGCGGCCCACTTGCAGGCCCACAACCGCCCTGCTGCCACCTGCGGCCAGGTGTGAGTCTGTGCGCAGCTTTTTTCTCCCCCCATGCAGGGCTGGATTGGCTGCATGGGGTGGCTGGCGGCTGGGGTGACAAGTGGCAGGTTGGGTGCGCAGGTGGTCTGCTAAATGGCAGGGGGCTTTTTAGGTGCTGTTCACACCTGGCCGCAGGTGGCAGCAGGGCGGTTGTGGGCCTGCAAGTGGGCCGCGGCCCAGTCCCCTTCCCACTGTTGTGGGCTGCGCAAAAAGGCCTACCTGCGCACCCAACCTGCCACTTGTCACCCCAGCCCCCTGCGCACCATGCAGCCGCCCCCTGCAGCCAATCCAGACTCTTGTTCAGCCCAAGAAAGGGGGAGAAAGAGGGGGCAGCCAATTAAATACACTGGCTGCATGGGGGGAGGCCAAAGCACCTGCCACCTGTCACCCCAAAGCACCTGCGCACCATGCAGCCAACCCAGGCCCATGTGCAGCCCCCTGCTGACCCTTCACCTCCCCTCCAGCCTCTATAAAAAGAGGGGTGCGCACCAGCAAAGGGGGGGCAGTTTTCTGGATGCCGACAGGCTGCTGTTTTGCTGCTGCCGGCGACCAAGGAGAAGGAGAAGAGAAGAGGAAGGAGCTTGGCGCACCAACAGGGGCACCACCCTGCTGCACCTGCCACCTCCCCCTCCTGCTACACCAGCTGCTGCACCGGCTGTTCCTGTTGCTGCCACCTGCGGCCAGAAGAGGAGAAGGAGAGGGAGCCCAATTGCTGCCATCTCCTCTTGGTGGAAGGGCTCTCTCGGTTGCAGCTCCATCTCCGTCCCATCCAAGGATCAAAAAAGAACAGGTGGGTACAAGCAAGAATATAATTATGTAGTCCTTACGGACACCTCCTCACCTCCCTCCAAATTCTCTTCTCAACCCCTCTCATGGCCTAAACCGGTCTTCATCATCATCGGCAACCCATGGCCTAAAGCAAATCCCTTTGCCAACTTCATCTCGGCTCATCTAGGGACACCCAATCAGGCCTCAGCCGGACCCCACATGAAGCCCCCCTCTTCGGCCCACCTGCAGGTCACCCAAAACAGACCCCTGCCGGTCCACTTTCAGTTCAGCCAAATCTCCTTTGCGCAGACCCATTTTGGCCCACTTAGAGCCACCTGATCAGAGCCCCCCCAAACAGCCCGAACAGCCCCTGCTGCAGGTCTCCAAACCAGACCCCAAACAGGTCCACATACAGCCCATATCAGGCCCCCAGCCGGTCTCCAAACCAGACCCCAGACAGGCCATCCAATAGCCCACATCCGGACCCCCAAAACAGGTCCTAAAACAGCCCTTTTGTGGCACCTATTAGAGCCCTAGGTGAGGGTGGATGACCCGGGGATTCTTGGAGACCGCACGGACGGCCCAAGTCTACTCCGGGCGGATCCTCAAGCCCCTTGTTCTTATCCCCTTTGAGCAACCCCTAAGTAGGCCCTAAAACCAGGCCCTCCAATAAGCCCTTTGCGCAGCCCAAAGTCAGGCCTCCAAGCTATCCTTTGTACAGCCCCAAACAGGTCCCTTAAAGCAGGCTATTCTCAGCCCATCCTTGGCCCATGGTTCTGCCTCCACAGCAGGAGGGGAAGTGCGCCAAAACAGGTTCTGCAGAAGCCGTACTCCAGCAAGACAGCAGTCCGGCTTGAAGATGACGGCCCGGCATCCCTTGGAAACCGCACGACGGCCCAAGGGCATAGCCGGGTGACCTTCCAAGCCGGTTCCATCAAGAAGCTCCAGCAAGGCAGCAGAATTTCCAACAGGCCCTTCCGGCCCGAAGCAGTTCAAAACAGGCCCGTTGAGCCTATAAAGGTTGAAGCCCGGCTTTGAACGCCGAAGGAATGGACCGGCCCGAAGTGGCCTTCAGAAAATCAACAAATAAAAAATCAGAAATGCGAAAGCAATATTAAATTAAGGACTTCACCCCTAGCGGGGGAACTCCACCTTGGGCGGAGGCGCGGGCATGCATCCCGTAGCTTACGACCCGGACGGGGGCGCGGGCATGAATCCTGTAGCCGTCGATCCTTCCCCCAATATGGCTAAGCTAAGGTTGGCTATTTTGGATGGGTAAATTTTCACTAAGTTGGAAAAATAGCCGGCATATCGTCGTAATGCCAAAATTTTTCCAAAGTAGTGGAGATGAACCTATATTGGGGGAAGGACCAATCATATTGTACACCGATGTACCTCACCCATCTTTCAATGAAATGAAATTCATAGTCAATTCGATGTATGAAAGTGGGCACCGATTGGCAGCCCAATGTGCCCGATCAGATGCAAACCGCCAAAACAAATTAAAACCATTACAAAATCAAATCTGAAAATTCAAACAGAAAAATCAAAAACAGAATTAAATCAAATCTGAAAGTCATAAAATCAGAACCAAACAAAATCCGAAATTCAACTCATCCCGGTTCAACGAGCAACCGATCTTCAACAAGATTGAACCGGTTTTAAAACAAACCAAACCGAAATCAGATTTCAAACAAAAATCCGCTAAAACAAAAATCAGATTTCAACTAAATCTGTCAACATAAAAAGAAATCAGATAACCTGCCAAAAATCAGATTCTGAACCGTACTGAACATCAAAAATCAGATTTCAATTAAATCTGTCAACCATCAAAAAAACCAGGTTCCAATTAAATCTGCAACCAAAAAATCCAGATTTGAACAATCAACCAAAACAGATTCTAGCCAGCTTCAAAAATCTAATTTTTGGTAATCTGAAAATCCACTTAAAATTCACTAACTTCTTCCCAAAAGGAATCAAATAAACAACATTCCAAACACTCAAACGTGGATCAAAATCAACTCAAAAAATCAGAAAATTCAGAAATCAGTAAAATCAAAATCAACCAAATAAAAAATCCAAACATGCTTAAAACTTTAAGCAAATCAAAACTAAACCAAATCAATCAAACAAATTGATTCAACTCAAACCTTCAAACCGACTTTCAAGTCGACCCAAAAAAAATCAACCAACAAACAAATAAAATCAACCCGAACAAATCGGTTTGCATCTCATCAGACCCAGAAGGCCGCTGCCCTTTGAGTTTCTTTACTTTTTGTGGATGCATGTCTTCTACTTTCATGGATTGCTATGACGCTTAATCAAGGGTTTTCGAGTAATCTCGATGTAATTAACGTCGGATCTTCGCACCATCCGACGGGGAGAAGTCAAAACAAATTTTCAAAGAACCTAACAACCTCAACATATAATTTTGACCATAGTTAGTACTTTTATGGAATACCATCTATTTTCCTAAGAAGTCAATGCTAAGGTCTAATCAAATCAAATCCAAATTCAAAAGGAAAACGAATTTCCAAAACCAAAAGATACGAAATCTTTGAATATGAGGTTACATCAGAGGACTTCTTTAATATGATGCTACTTTTGGAACAGTAAGGATAAACTTTTATGGTTGTCTACTAACAAAGGTGTTTTTACAGTTAAAAATGCTATTCAGCCACTGTCATTGTGGGGATGAGGATGTTATCTTGAAACCACCTACTTTATAAAATCAAGTTGTTCCTTCGGAAAATTGGAAAACAAAGATTGCCCAGAGTGTCACCTCCAAAAGATTTTATTGGCATCTCCACTACTTGCTTGTTTTGCGATCAGATGGAAGAAACTGCGGACATCTTTTCTTTAAGTGTGGTATTATTAATTTGATTTGGAGAACTTTGTTTAGAAGTTGGAATTGCAATGGTTGGATCCCAATAATACCACATCTTTTATTCTCTCATGGTCTACTGAAGCCAAGTTGTGGTATCTAGGATTACTGACCATGCTGTGGGTTATCCGGTGTACGCGGAACAGAAAGGTCTTCGAGGAATCTGCAGGTGATCCTCTTCTGGATTCACCTTTGTTAAAGATTGGTAACATTTTGGTAGTTTTTGGGCTTAGAATGGTAAAAGACAGTTTATATATTTTAACTGTTTGATTTTTTTTATATAAAAAACTTTTTTAAGAATCTGATTTTGTCTGGGTCCACGTTTTCTATCTTTTCTTGTTTTGAAACATTATTATTTATAGCAGTGGCCATGACTTCGCTTACAAAGCTTGTAGTTTGCATTTGAGCTCTTTACTTCAGTTTGGCTTATTTCACTTATCTTAAGATGATATTTTAAAGTTGGCAGTGAAAGGTGATTTCTTTTTAGTGCTCTTTTCATGCAAGCAGTCTTTCAGAGAGGCTTATCTTTGTTCATTTGCTAGGCCCCGTTCAACTATCATGACAACTTGATGATTAGTAGCATGATGAATCATGGTATATTGGTTTGGCCGATTTGATCAGATCCTGTGGCAAGTGATTGACGGCACCAATCTGGCAGATCTGTTTTCATTATTTATTTAATTTTTTTAGTATACATATTATTTTAGGATAAACTTATAAAAGATATTTATGAACTATTCTCTTTCACTTTATAAAATATCGGAGGGTCAAGTATAAATGTTATTTTAAGCACTGTTACAAATAGTTAATACCCATAAAATTAGAAAAATATAAAAAAATAATAAAACTACTTAATGAAGTACTTTTTTCATTAACAATAAACTAAGTAGAATCTGTTAACTAAACACTTTTTTTTTACAAAATTTAATTACTCAGAATATATTATTTTAATTTTAAATGTATAATATGAATAAGAGGCCCAAATTTAATATTTTATAGTGTTTTTTGTTTATAATGTCATTACATATTAGTTTTATAATTTTAATTTTGAAAATTATTATTATATTGACACTAAACACTTTTTCAATGGGATCTGATTTTGGTCTAGATTGATCGGGAGTGGACCATTTGGCTACTCCGGATGCATTACATGGCCTTCCTTGTGATGAATCTTTTTTTTATGTTGACTTGTCATCAAAATGTGTTCTGCCTTTAATCCTTTTTACAACTAGTTTTATGATTTTAGCTTTTTATGATGTTTTATTGTTTTGATGTGCCTACTTATCTCTGTTAAGTTTAGGTCTTTATATTTTCTCTGTTCCAATTTTTTTGTAAGATGGTTTTTAGCTTCTTGGCATTTATTTTGTGACATTTTCTGTGGCACCACATTTGCAGATGTCATGAAGCAGATAGAAGATAAAGTTCCATGTCATGTCAACGAGTGTTTGTCAAGGGTTTATGTGGTTTATGTCATGTATGGGATTGACCGGAGAAGCCCTGGAACTAATGATCTGGCCCTGTGCCTCTTTTTAAGCCTGTCTCAACAAATAATATTTGTGAGACTTGGTGGTTTTCTTTATGGTCTTCATGTTTTATCTGAGTGTTTGTTATTGTCAGTAAAGTACTAGATTTTTGAGTTTATGACTTTTGAACATTTGAATCGATCTTTTACTGTTTGTTATATTTTCAGGTTTCCTTTTTTACATTTTATTTGCATCTGATTTAGTGTCGATTGATTTATAGCTTTCACTTCTTTGATGACATGTTTGCTCTTGCTTTATATTCTGAGTGTCGCATTTGTTGCGATTAACTCTTCTATGATTTGAAATGTGTCTCGTCTTTTCAAGTACTTGAACCTGGAAATTGTGGCTTAACTCTTAACCTTCTTTTCCCAGTCCAAACTCTGCTTTGGGTTAACCAAAAGTCAACCATTTCTCACAGTGGATAGCTAATTGTGATACTTTCTATTCGTATGGGATGGTTAGTTGGTGGTGTTATCATGGAATGTACACGAATTAGAGGAAAGATTGCTATTGATGACTGTTGTTGGAGCAGTTGGCCACTTGTGTTTCTTTCTATTTGTGTGTTAAAAAGGATTGTGCACGAATTAATGGAAATCTTGCTATCAGTACTGTTGCTGGAGCTGTTGGTCTCTTCTGATCCTTTCTATTTGAATAGAATGGTTACTTGGTGGTATTAACAAGGATTTTTTACGAAATAGAGGGTATAGATTGTTATTGATGTCTGATACTGGAGCAGTTGGCCACCACTTCTCCATGGATACAGAGAAGCAAACCAAGAAAATGTTTTGAGGTGGTGTAAAACTGGAAACTAAACTGAACCCCTTTATGGATTTTAGGTGTTGTAACTTGTAACCCATGGTGAGCCACTGACATGCACTGTGTGGCCCGTAATCAAGGCCGCACAGCAAATCCCTTGTCAGTCCAGCACTGTTTGTGTGCGCTTATATATATATATATGTCTTTTGTTTTATTTTTATTTCTTTACATACCAGCTTGTATCTATTCAATTTATACTGATGTGGTATGCATGTTTCCGTGCATATTAAATTTCTATTTCTTGTATTGTATTACCCCGACTTGGCATTTTGTCCTTGTCGAAGTGTTGATGCTAAAATATTTTCTGTTTTCTAAGTAGGCAGTGTCTCCAGGAATTTTTTTTAAACATTTTTCTGTTCCATGTTAAAGGATTCATTGAAGAGGATGAAAAACTAATGGTTTAAGTATTATTGTTGATAAAACATTGAAGGAGGTAGTGGTGTTAGTGAAAGAGTAAAAGATAGGATTATTACGATAAAAATAATTTAGGGAAAGAGAGAATTAATGTAGTTAGTGCATATATTCTACAAATTGGATTATGAAGTGAGATTAAAGGAAAACTTTAGATGGATACCTTTCTCATACCCATTATTTCAATTGGCTTACAACAAGTATATGTAACAGGTCCCTTATTATATTTGTTTTGAATGGATTACAAAGAAATATAAGATGATGCACCATGATAGATGGGAATAAGGAGTGAATAAGAAACTACAATTGTGGTGTAACACTCCACAGAGAACTAAGACAATTTATGCATCTTTGTACAAAGGGTTTCCCGACTACTGCCGTATTGGTAGCCAATAGGATGGCTCACTTTTGTTCTATTCTTGTACATTAGTTTGTTTCGCTAGCACTTTGTGCTATGCATCATTATTTTAATGAATTGTGACATATTCATGTCATCTTAAAAAGACAAAAGTACTTGGGATCCATTATTCAAAATGATGAAGAGTTATGATTAGGATGCTACCTATGAATATTATAGCATGATGATTGAAGTGGAGATTGATTATAGGGATTCTATGTGTTTGTATGATTTCACTAAAATTGAAAAGAAATATTATTGTACTGTAAGACTTGCAATGTTATATAATAATGTTGGTTACTAACGTGAAAATATATTTCCAAATTAAGTGTTGTTGAAATGAGAATGTTTGATCATCACTCTCACTAGATTTGTTAGAATAAGAAATGAGTAGATTAAAGAAAATACAGGAGTAACCATAATTGTAGACAAACGGAAAAAGAGATTAAGATGATTTTGAGTATATGAAATGTACTCACAAGGATACTCTAATTACGATAGTAAAAAATATTGAAATAATAGAAAATTGACAAGCTATACCTAACTTAATTTGGAGAAGGTTAAATTGATATGTTTTGGATGATTTATATATCTCTAGAAAGGTAAGCCAAAATCAAATTGAATGGAGAAAGATAATACATATGGCTGACCTCGAAAAAAATAGGAAGGTTGAGTTGAGCATGCAATTGTTGCAGTGGGAAAATTTGTTAGATTTCTGTTTGGGATGGCTGTTACTTTCTTCTTGCTGTTTGTTTGACGTAAAGATGGTGATGCAGGACAAAGCAGCACAACCAGAATTAAATGTTAGAAATGACTATTACTAAGTAGGAATGATCAAAAACTTATTTAACTAGTTTCAAATCAGAGTATCTATTGGTCAGGCTGGCAGATGGTTGTTTCTGTGGAATGGGGTGAAGTGTGTTGGGGATGTGGTCCACGCAACATCGATGGACCCGGCTTGGTCCATCGGCACTGCTTGTAGAAACATGAGATGCGGTGCAGAGGAAACAGTGGCAATCAGAAATAGAGAAGAAGAATGATGGGAAAGGGAGAAATCTCAAGTGAAGGGATCCGGAGGAGTTGTCAGCTCCGGGGTTCGCCGGATCTAAGATTGACAGAGGTGTCATTGATGGTGAGAGTGGTTACAGGAATCCAGTGTGACTGTCGGCGTCCTGGATATCATTGGGATCTGCCTCGTGAGTGTCAACAACCTAGTGAGGATGTTGCCGAATGTCATCCGCAATCGTCCAGGGATTGCCAAACTCTGTTGAAGACGATTGCTCTTTTGGAGATGAGGTGCTTTCAGGGAGTTGTCCGTTGACAGAAGGATGATCAGAGGAAGATGATTTGGATCTGTGAAGGGGAAGAGGAGAAGGGCACGGAGACTGGAGGGTGAGAAGAGAGGAAGAATGGCTCGTGAGGGTTAGAACCAGGAAGGTATCCTTGGCTGATCAGCGAGGTGGGGCAATGCCCCCCTCCACAGACAACCAACAAAAAAGACATGGACAGTAAAAAAAAATCTTAAGTCTATTAAAACCTAGTAAATTGGTCCCCATTAGCTGGCTAGGATACGGATGATTTTACGATGATCTTGATTTTGTGATATTGGCCTGTTCATGATATTTAACTTGTATGTACTTTCTCAGTTTCTCTCTCTGCATGTCCTTGAAAATATTACTGCATTTCTAGTCACGATCGTTGGAGATGAAGTTTCGGTACTGGAAGGTCGTAAGGTTTCATTTTTTCTGGAAACATCCGCCACATTGTAGATCATTTCTATGAAGTCACTTAGGGCCTCTTTGGCACAAGATTAAATTTGGGAATAAACCATGTTTATCCCTAAAATCTATGGGATAAACCAGGTTTATCTCCTAAATAATATGGTGCCAAACGGACCCATAGTGTTTAAGCTTGTCCTGAATCATGAGATATTTTGAGGTACGCATCTGGTTTTACTTTGTTAGACCAAATAGCAATTATGAGGCACCGTTCAGCAAGCCCCCCGTTAAACAGTCTGGGACGGTCGGTCATTGTTGGCTTCTTGAAGCAATTTCTTCAACTTACCCCCGCCTCTTCCCCGCAATTTGGAGTGATATCAGTCGGTATTGAATTTGATACTGCATTGGTTCTGATGGACTGGTTGCCACTATATAAATCAGCTTCAAGTTCGCTTTTACCGAACAATAAATATAATATGATAGTTGCATTTAATATTGTATCCTAACTGCCCTAACCTGTTCCATTCTTTATGCCTTGCCTGGTTAGAGTTTCATTTTTGGTACTATATCAATGTTGATATTAAGATTTTCAAATGTTGAGTTTCAATATTAAAAATAATACAAGTTGTTGCTTGTATTACATAATATGTTTTGTTTGCACTATAAATTTTAAAATTGATATAATTAATCAAATATCTTTTAATATTTTTTTAATATCAATTTTAAAATTGATAGTGATAGATGTACTAAATAGTGTTATCAAACAGGACATTGAGTAAGCGGATTCGGCTCCGTCTAGTTGATAAATGTTTTAAATTGCGTAGTCTTGGGTGGGCGGTTGTGTCGTCTCAACTGAGACGTGCGTAGGCTTTTTTGTGGTAACAGCTTTTATACTCGCAGACGTGATAAGCAAAGTATGAAATACATTGGTAGTTACGTTTATCAATTTCTTGCGCAAAAGTTGTTTAAACGTGTTGTGAGAAGGAAATTGCCATTTAACGTTTGAATATCTTTACGTATGATTTTTTAATTGCTAAATATTGTCAAGTTGGATCATGTTGCTGGCCATCCTTGGTTACCTCGAAACTGTTGGTTTATTTTTTTTCCGAAGTGAAAACGTGCCAGAACTGAAGATAAATAATACCACGAGGTTTGTAGTGTTGGATTGAATGATAGTTCCTAGTTTTGTACTGGGAAGAACCATCTTATGCGCGTTGCAGTTCTCCAGTCATGCTTCTGTCACGATGTTTTTCTTTAATGAAATCACACAAGTCTTCTTTTAAAATGAGGTGCCCGACAATCATTAAAGGCTTACGTTTTTAAAGATTTTTTTGGACAAAAAATGGTAGAGGTTTTTTATCTTGTTTTTTCTCACCTTCTTTTATCATAAATGGTTCTAGCTCTTTTTTAACATATATAGTTTGGAGTTTGTTTTAATTTTACTTTTTATCATGTTAGTGTATGAAAATTTATTGTGTAACCGAACAGCTTATAAACTACCAGAGTTTAGTCGTGTACTTGTTGGGTTCACAATTAATGCCACGTTCCTCTTGCATTGTACCTATCCTGTTATCCGAAACAAGTTCGATTTCGTATGATGCTCAAGGTACGAGGGTAATTGGGTGTTCAGTTGTATGACAAATTTAGATTACAACTTTAGTTAAAAAAGATGTTTACCAGTAGGGTTCTAAATGGAGTTCATACGGTTTCGAACTAAATCAAATATGGAGTGGATATTAAAAAATGCTTGTCTTTTGTATACATAAGGGTGTAAATGAGTTGAGTAGAGTAGAGTCGAGTAGTATGGTGTTCAAACTTGATTTGTTTAATTTATATGAGTTGTTCAAGTTTGGTTCGTTTATTAATCAAACTTGAACTCGTGCAGTAGTTAGGTTAAAATCTAATTCACATTCAAACATAAGTTATATATAAATTTGTGTTTAAAAATTAAAATTTGTGAAACTACATTTATAAAATTTAATTTAAGTTTAATTTTATTTTTTGAATTATTTAATATATTTAAATGATTATATAATTATTAGTGTTTATAATTTATTTTTTTTAAAATATATATAATATAATATTTAATCAAGTTATTTGTGAGTTTATCGAGTTGAGCAAGAGTCTATTCAAGTTCGATTCGTTTAATGAGTCGAATTTTATTTTTTATTCATTTAACATGATAAAAGAACTGAGTCGAACTGTACACCCTTGTATATACCCAAGGATAATATCTATTACGTTATAATCCTGGTGTACCCACTGTAAACCTGAATGCATATCCCACAAAATCTTTGAAGAAGAGGGATGAAGTGGCGTCGAACATCTGTCAAAAATTTTTTAAAGCCTTGTACAAGTCAAATGATATGTTCTAAAAGTACAACCTGCATGATGAAGGACCTTTAAATTTTTTTCAAACACTTGTAAAGATCTGAAAAGATAAAACCAGAAACGGCAAATGAATTCTTGTCGAAGATATTCGTCGGGAGACTCATCGACAGCCAATGGAAGTAATAGACAGGAAAAGTGATCAAGGAAATTTCATCGATCGGATTTCATTGTAGCATGCATATGAACGATGAAGGGGGAAAAAACAGGCATGTTGGCATTTTGATTGGATTCTAAGCCTCAGCACGTTAAGCACCGGCCAGGGGAGAAAAAAAAAATTAGAACTTCGATGTAGCTCTGTCTGGTGGGTGCACGACGCCGAGGAGAAGCCTGCGGGTCCGCGAAGAGTTTTTGGAGGCAAAGAGGGGAGGGCAACTTTGTCCCCGCGCTTGCGCTCTTGGGTATAGATGATGCAGGTTTTTTTTTTTTCCAATCGTTGGATGTCCATTTCGGAGCAGATTTTAAATAGAACAGATCACCCACTGTCCTGTTTAATATAATAATCGGATATTATTCACATTATTATCCAACAAATCAGGTTAATCGGATATTGTCCGATTATTCTCGAACTAGATTTGAATGTTAACCAGATCTGTTTATAGTCCAGTTTTTAAACATTGCAGATTAGTTCTGTTTAATATTTGATGTTCTGTTTGACATTCGGTTATTATCTGTATCTCTGAAATTATTTACCAACGGATGAGGTTAATCGGATATTGTCTGTTCATTCTAGAATTCGATATGAACATTATCCAGGTCCATTTATGGCCTTATGAATCACCGGTCATTGTTATTAAAAATGTTTTCATACATTTGTTTTATAAAAAGAGGTGAGTTCTTTTTCCCTCTCCGTTTAGTCTCATTTTTGTTCTTTCCCCCCCTCCATTTAGTCTCATTTTTCGAGTATTTTCACTTTTATATTATCTGATGCCACCAAAACATGACAATCTTTCAACTCCATCTCTCTTAAATTTTATTTTAACATATAATTTAATCAAAAAATGAATAAAAAATTATTGTGCCACTAAACACCATTCGAGAATCCATCAATCTCTTCCCCGGCTTCCGTTGTTTCTTTATTACCCACTTGTGCAGGAAATATGTTCCCAGACCTCAACTTAGGCCACTGAGAAGGCTTGAAGATCACTCATGCAACCTGATAGATAAAGGTGGACTGGAAAGAAGATGTAAAGCCCTGAGATGGAGTAAATCAGAGAGGTCTGAAGAAATCAGACCTACCAGTCAACTGTTATTACATTTGAGTGCAGCGGAGCCTGCTGATGCCTGCAACGAACCAGTAGTGTCCAAGTGCTAAGACAGAACATCGAGCAACCTGAGAAGGACAGCAACAAGTGAAATAAACATCACGAGGAACTGGGTTGTCCGAGGGTAAACCATCTTCTTCTACTACTTCTTCCTTTTCTTGGGGGGATGAAGGTCCTCTTCCTCATCTTCATTATCCTCTTCTTCTTTTTCTTCTATATCATTCTCATCTTCATTCCTATTCTCTTCCTCGTCTTCATTGTCGTCGTCGTCGTCATCATCTTCATCATCTCCAGACTCGTCATCATCTTCATCATCCTTACCATCTCTCTGGTCTTCTTCGTCATCATCATCTCCCTCTCCTTTCTCTTCTTTCCCAGCACCACTATCCATTCCCTTGCTGCTGTTACTATTGTTAGTGTCTTCCTGTGCTCTCCCCTTCTCCTCTGAGAGCTCCTCACCTTTGTCAGAGTCTTCATCTCTGTCACTGTAGTTTCCATCTTCATCACCGTCCTCTGCATCCGACGGCTCCAACTTCTCCTGCCAGTAAGATGTTGCTTCATAATCATGCTTCAACAACCAACATAAATAGGCAGTAAGCAACCTTCACACAATTCTTTTGCCAAAGCAATATCACATTCTATCCATCTCTGAGATTAAATGGGGTTTGGAATTTCTAAAGAAGCACTGAGTAACTCAACTTGATTGTAGAATTTGAAACTCATACCCCCATGTTGGTATTCGTAACGAGGCGATAGCCTCGCAAAGATAAAGAAAAAGTGAAGGAAGTCTCTGAGTGGTTCAAGTCCGAGAAAGTGACACAAGTCGAGCTTGTTAGTTCAGTCCAAAGGTGTACGAAAATCTAAACTCTAAACCCCACAACTAGATCATCATCTATCAAGGTCTAGTTGCAGGAAGCAAGTACATTACATGTATAAAGCACGGCTAGGGGATAATGATAGATAGCATTTCATTGATGAGAATCAATGAGAAGGAAAATGATGGAAAGCTAGAATCATAATTTTCACATTCAAACATTATTCTTGTGCTGCTGTACTACGGTCTTATAATTTGAAGGGATCTTGGATATCACCCGTACGATGGACCTCCTGATAGCTCGGGGAGCTTCCTAGTTCCCACCACACAACAAAACGGACCTTCCCGCCACAAAACAGTACAGATATAATACAGACATCCAGGACTCGAACATAGCAGAAAATCTTGACCTTTTCTTGCAGAAAACTAGAGGAAACTCCGTTTTACTTTACCCGGTTATTCATAAGAGAAGAGTTACCCGTTAAAATACGGGAGTTTGCAATATCTTCGGTTTTCACGCTATAAAGGGGGCTGCGGGAAGGGTAAACGGCAAGATCTTCTGTACAACTCCAGCTGGAAAAAAAATGCTAGATATGCCCAAGATTTCTAACTTACATAGATCATTGCATTCAGCTTCGGAGAGAAAGACAAGTACATATTTTCGATATATCTTGTTCTCGATGCTGAGAGAACACCAACGTAGGGTGGTGATGCTGAGAGAAAGGGGAGGGAGCGCAATAGTCTAAAACCGAGGGTCTTTTGCCCCAGCAACAAGGGAGAAACATGGGAGATTCAAGAGTATTTTGTTCAACATTTAAGGTAAAAAATTTCTAAAACGTTATTTGCTCATTACTTGCGAAGGGGAAAAAATTAAACTGGAACGAGAAGAAACTGGAACTGTTAAATCACACTATCTATAGGACAATGAACTTAGGGAAGTCCACGAGCCGCACCTACTAAGCTTCAGTTGACTCGGAAACATGAGCTTGAGAACAAACAAAAGGCCAAAGTCGAAATAAACTGAATTCAACAAAATTTAGTTATGTATTTTTTGAACTAGAATTATGTATTATATCCGACGGATCATATTTTTTGTATAAATATTCCAACAAAATAAAAAGGAACATCTTGGATTCGACCGTCAACTCCTTATCGAAACTGAGCAGCCCAGCTTTACCAAGGTCAAGAAACTAGCAAGTGGCTTGGCTCATGGTCGTCCTTATTAATATATGACAGCGAGGCAATCTTGAAGTCCATCGAATAAGTATAAGAGTCGCGGTAAGGGATAATGCACATACGCTTATTCTTATTTTAAATCTTCTCCACGCGCCATGTTGTTCCGCACAACATTTCTAAACGTTAATAGGGTATTTAGTTGCATAATAAAATAAAATTTTTTCTACCATCTTTTTAACAAAACATGTCAAAAAAAGATTTTTGACAAGTTGTCAATAATCAGGATAAAAATATGATTTTACAGAGGATCTATTATGGACCAAAAAGAGATGAAGCCTCCTTTTCTCTGTCCTTGTGGTTTCCACTTTTTCTAATAGTTCCCACTTCTTGTCATCACATCTTACCAAATATGATACTAGTTTTAGCTATTTTATATTTTATTTTAACGTATAATTTCATTAAAAGTTAGTTTACAACCAAACACACATAATTCTAACGCCATAGCTTTTTAACCCAGAGAAGGACCTTTGGGCACTTTGGATGATCTCGTATTGTGCAAGCCTCTACTTTGGACCAGACGCAGTGTAAGCTCGCACCCTTCGTCGATCCACTTAGTGAAATCATCCGATAAACTTCTTATAAGGACTGAATATAATCTTACATAAGGGCACGTTGGGGTACTCTATTAAATGCCTATATCAATATTAAATCTAGTAAGAGATAAAATTATCATATTTGGTGAATATGATAACAAAAAGTGTAACACACTAGATTATGAATATGTTAAGAGATTAAATTAGTGGATTACCAATAATTTCGATTAACCACTTTGTAGAGGTTGAGTTGAAAGAACTTCAAAGTTAAATATACTTTATTGAGAGTAGACTGAAGATAGATGATCTTTTGGAAATGTTATTATTTAACAACAGTTGTTGAGTCAGTTAGCTGATTTAGCCACTATATATGGTATCAAAGTATGATCCAGTCAATAAGTCATCAAGTCTTTAAGAGAGATAAATTGTAACATCCTAATTTGTGAATATTTTAAGAAATTAAATCAGTGGACTACCAACAAGCCTGATTAAATATTTTTTGGAGGTTGAGTTGAAAAAACTCTAAAGTTAAATATACTTTGTTAAGAATAAATCAATGATGTGTGACTTCTTGAGAAGACTTCTAATTAGCACAGTTGATGAGTTAGTCAGCAAATTTAATTGCTACAAAAACAATGGGGATTGTGCATAATTATAAAAGGTGGGGAACCACAAGAAAAAAGAAATGCCTTATTTCTTTTTTGCCTAAAAAGAAATAAATAATAATTTTTTGTGATGATAGCACTTTTTTTTTGACAAGTTCTATTACAGAAGCATATTTTTACACCAAACACCCCATAATATATATAATGTCAATATTAAAAGTGATATAACATCTAATTTAATATTGTAGCAGGCCCCAAGCTTTTAGCCTTGAAACTCAAATTTATAATATATAAGGACTAATACATAATTCAAGATTAAAAACTAAATTATCCAAATCATTTCGAAAGGTATGTTATGGACACTCCCTTGAATATAAATGAAAGCTGGAAAACAAAACTTTGAAATCATCTCAAGGGCAGCTGTGAGTCTCAGTTTCTTGGATCATCTTGCAAGGACTATAATTCTTTGGATAGGTGTCGACAATATAAGAGTTGGGTCAGAAAGAACATTTGCTTAATAATTTTACTTCCAAGTTATCACTTCCATTATATTTCATGTTTTGGTTACTTTTAGAGTTTCAATATCGACATTATAGTCAAACACTTAATTATCAATATCAATTTCAAAAAATAATAGTGACAGATGCGCTGGAAGTTTACCAAACAAGGTCAAGACGGGGTCTAAAGGATAAAGCAACAGGACTATATCTGGTCATGGCATATCTTGTCGTCATGGTTACTCTACAGGAAACCAGGTTCAGACATTGGAATTTCCGTTTCCGTTAAATTTTATAACTAGTTTCCTTTCGCAGTTTTATTATCGCCTGCTCTCCTCTCTTTCCTTTTCATGACGGTCACGGGAACCTCGCAGAAAAGGATAACCAAAAGCAAGACGCCAAGTGGACGAATCGAATCCTTTAAAGTATCCGAAAAAGGCGGGAGAGGCATGACCGATCGTACGGCGAGGCGATAAAACCACCGATCAAACGGACGAAATTACGCCAACAAGATACCTGACGAGCCCGACCTTACCTCGGCGGCGACGGTGACGGTGACCGCTGCGGTCGCGGCAGCGGCGACGAGGAGACCCGCCGCGGCCGTGATCGGTGCTGCCGCGGCGATGGACCCCACCAGAGGAGCCGCCTCCATCTTCGCGCTCTCGCACTCCTCCGCCGGATCCGATCTGATGAGAACGTAGAGGAGGCGCAAGAAACCGTTGGAAATTTTCACCAGCGCCTAATAAAAACACAGTAGAAACCGCCGCGACACCAACTCCCCTTCCTCCTCAGTTCCGAGCAGCGATCGGAAAACCGAAAGCCGCGGCGCCGATAAATTTGGAAGCGAAGAACCGAAGCAGATTCCGGTCGTAAAGGCGAGAATCAGACCACCACCAGGAAGCTGAGCCGCAACGAGATAAATTTGGAAGCGAGCACGGCCGGCGGAGTCCACCGGGAGGAAGGAGCGGAAAGAGTCCTCGCCGCGGAAAACAGGAGACGTAGAACCCTCGGGAGTGGTGGAGGGAGAAGATTCACCTCGGGAGAGCTCTTTCCGAGCGCCGGTGGAGCAGATCTGGGCGCCGCCGGTGCTAGAGCCGGCGGCGGCGGTGCACGAGGAGATCTCCTCCCATCCTGCCTTGCTTGGAGAGAGAGGGAGAGGGAGAGGGAGAGCCCTGCTCAGAGCCTCTTCTGGCTTCCGCCCGGTGAGCCCGCGCCGTAGCTTGTAGGTGCGCGCGCTTGTGCAGGCCGGCATGCAGCGCCACGTCACCGGAGGCCGTACGTCGGGACCACAACGGCCTTCCTCAGCGCGCCACGTAACCAACAGGAGGCTATTTTCGTCTCTACCCTCCCCCTCATCCTCAAAGGAGAGAAGAGAGAGTAGAATAGGATTCCTTTTGCGTTTCGAAGAACTTTTCTCTTTTATTATTTTTTAAATCTTCTTTTATTTGTCGAAATGTCCAAATCTGGGTGCTTATCCGTTTTCAAATTTGATTTTGGTAGGAGTGTACATTAATTCTTATTTCAATGCGGATCAAATCGAAATTAGTATATTTTGAATTGTTTCCGACCTCAATTCGGTTGTCAAAATCATAATAAACATGGCATTTTTAAAATATATTATTAAAAATTGTGCCAATAAATCTCATCTAACTACTAAACATTGCTCTGATCACATTAAAATTTTCATTTTCACTTTACCATCAATCACTCTGTGTATTTTATTTCTTGTGATTTATTAAAATAAAATCTAAGACAGTTAAAAATAAGAGTGAAGGCTATGTATCACTACATTAGTTGGGGGGATCAGCATTGAAAAAGAAGTCTCACCTCTCTCACTCTCTCTTTTTTTTGTCTAAGAAAAAAATCCTATCCAACAATATATTTTTGTAATAATTGTCGAACAATCAATCCTTTTTAATCTATTCTGTTACAATTGCAACCCAAGCTCAATGTAACAAACTTAATTAAATCATGTATTAACAAGTGTCCATCCTTTCTCTACGTGTATATATTTATATATATTGTTATCGACACACTCTGTCTAGAAATATCCAAGTCAAAATTGATACAATATCATTTTTAGTATCCTAACCAAACAAGGATTACACATCCAGATTTTGGTTATATGATCCACCGATTGTCAGGTTTTCTATTTTAATATTGAGAAGAATTCTAGGCTGGATGACTTTTAATTTGCGGTGCTCCGATATTTCGGTTGATTCATGAAAATGGAAGAAGGCTAGCAACACATGAGAACACATGAACACCAACTTGTTAGATTTATGAAATCTATAAGACTGTTCTGCAATTGAAAGCACAAATCTAGATGTCCTTAAGTCTGTAATTTTCATGTAGATAGTTTAATGATATCGGAACTGACCCAACTAGAAAATAAGCTATAACATGTCTGAGTATTTGAGGTGTGAGTGTGTGATGACTTCTTATATAAATATATGTTAGGGCGATGTTTGATACGAGGATAACTCGGGGATAAACCAGATTTATCCCCAAAATTTAAGAGATAAACCTAGTTTATCCCCAAAAAATTTTGGGGCCAAACAGGCCCTAAGAGATTGATTAAAAAATAGTTGACTGGTGATGGCTCATGACTGGTCATTGTCGTGCGTAAGAGACCTTTGTGTGCTGTTTGGTACGGGGATAACTCGGGGATAAATCTGGATTATCCTCGAAATTTAGGAGATAACCCAGATTTATCTCCAAAATTTTATGGTACCAAACAGGCCCTTGGAGATTAACATGTTCGCTCGAGAATAATATTAAGATATGTGACTCCATTGAGAATAATATAATCGCTAGGATTGTTGTTTTCTACGAGACATACGGTAAAAACTCCTGTGTTCACACACACGAATTTATAGCTAGGTAGAGTTGTTATTTTCTATAAGATGTACAATAAGAACTTTTTGAGGAACCACACTTTTTTTTGACGTGCAGTTTCATCAGGCACGCACAAACGAATAATATAGGTATTGTTTTCTATAAGATATACAATATATGAAAAAAAAATATTTAGCAATCACATTTTTTAACGTGCAATTCCATCGCGCACACGCGAGTAGTTAGAATTAGAATTGTTATTTCTCTATAAGATATGTAATGAGAACTCTTCGAACAATCACACCTTTTTAATTAACCTACAATTTCATCGCACCCGTAAAATAATATAAAATAAAATAAAAAACGATGTGTCAGTTTGGACATTTTGGCTTACAAACAAAAGTCACAAGAAAACTAAGGGTCCGTTTGGCAACTTGATTGGAGTATTTCTCTCAGAAGTGCCTTCTTCTTGAAGTCACTTCAATCGGAAGGTCTTCTCATTTGCAGAAGTGGAAGTTGTTTGGTTATATTTTTGTGTCAAACAACAGAAGTACTTCTATATTTAAAAAATATTTGTACGAGTAAAATCACTATGCAAGAAAAGTAGAATCAATATTTTTGAAACTTTTTCAAAACATTGATGTAATTTTTATTTTTTGGTCACCAAATCATTTAAATAATAAATATATATTATCTTATTTTATTACAAAAATATGTAAAAAATTTTATATCACCACAAAATTTGATCTAGTGATTTTCAAGTTTTACCTTGTCTTTATTATTTCTCTTTATGACATTTTTTACAATTTTATTTTATTATAATACGAATTTTTAAATAGTTGTTGATAAATAAATAAAAATAAATTTATTAATTAAAAATAAAAATAAAAGAATGATTAATTTTGATTATGATATCTTATAATGTTTATTAAAAATTTTAATTTTTTTTAAATTAACTAAAATTTAACCTTTTAAAATTTACTTGTATCTCGTTTTGAAAGAGTGGGGCGTTTATACCACAGAGTAATCAAATTTGGTAATAAAAATAGTATGTTTTCAATTTTTATTCTCATATTCCAGTTTAAATTATATGTTATTTAATTCATTCTGTTTTTATTCGTACACGAATTTAATTCAAATTTGAAATGTATACTGTATGTTAATTTTATCACTTTTATGCCACATATTTATATTTTATTTCTTATGTTTTATTATTAATATTATTATTCCTCAGAGCCTCCTCATTTCATGTTTGTAAATTTTTTTTTGAAAGAACAAGTCATTACAACACCATAACGAACGTAGGAGATCTTGAGGTGTACATGGGAAAATAAAATTGCACGCATCCTCCTCATCCGGAGGAGTTTTGCGGTTACGAGAAGGAGATAATTTCTCCTTTTCACTTCCGCCTCCCGGATGCAGCAGAAGTGGCGAACGTGATGTTGCCAAACACGTCATAAAATTGTAGAAGTACTTATTAACATTTGTAGAAGACAAAAGGAAGGACTTCTAACTGGTTCCCAAACGGACCCTAAGTACGTAACACAATGGCAAGAAATCACCCACCTATAAAATACACTGCAATCTCCACTTGATAGCAAACAAGATACATCAAGCACACGTCACTTGCATGGTATGCAATACTGATCAACGTACAAACATACTAGATGAACTTAATCACTAAATTTTAAGCTCACAAGCTTAACGATCTAAATTTATGATTACCTCATAATCCGTTCACAAAAATAATAATTCGATGTACCTGAAGAAACATAGATGATATAATTAAGTGCAAATGCACACTAGGTCCGTTTTAAAGAAACCATTTTACCACTAGGTCCGTTTTCAAAAACACCTTACCATTAGGTCCGTTTTTTCAAAATATCGTCACCCCCACTCCAATTTGGATTTGAAATGTCGTAAATGCCCCCCCGCCGCCCCCCGGCGAGGCGCCGCCGCCTGCGGAAGCCCCCCCCCCCTTGGCGCTCCCCCGCCCCCGCGGCGCTCCCACCGCCCGCGGAAGCCCCCCCCCCCGGCGCGGCTCCCCTCTCTCGGCAACCCCCCGCCCGCGGAAGCCCCCCCCCCCCCCCCCCCCGCCCCCGGCGAGGCGCCGCCGCCGCCTGCGGAAGCCCCCCCCGGCGCTCCCCCCGCCCCCGCGGCGCTCCCACCGCCGCGGAAGCCCCCCCGGCGCGGCTCCCCTCTCTCGGCAACCCCCCGCCCGCGAAGCCCCCCCCCCCCCCCCCCCCGCCCCCGACGAGGCGCCGCCGCCTGCGGAAGCCCCCCCCCCCCGGCGCTCCCCCGCCCCCGCGGCACTCCCACCGCCTGCGGAAGCCCCCCCCCCCCCCCCCCCCGGCGCTCCCCCCGCCCCCGGCGAGGCGCCGCCGCCCGCGGAAGCCCCCCCCCCCCCCCCGGCGCTCCCCCCGCCCCCGCGGAAGCCCCCCCTCCCGCGGCTCCCCGCAGCCACAAGGCAGGCTCTGCCCGCGGAACACCCCCCCGCCCCCCGGCGAGGCTCCCACCCGCGGCGCTCCCCCCGCCGGGGGTAAAAGTGGGATTTGAAAATGATGGGATGAAGAAATGGACTGGGTGATAATGAAATTCAGTGTCAACGGACTAAACAGTAACGAAATGTGGTCAACGGAGTTTTTACTAAAGTCATTTTCTTAAATGGACCTAAGAGTAATTCTCCCAATAATTAATGGCCAGAGAGCATCATCGATGACATACGTACACATGGTTTAGTCTTGCCTTGACTGATGCTGTCACTCTCTCCATTCCTTCTTAACTACATACCCACCGCTTTCTTCGATTTTCTATTGTATTAAAATCCAATATTTTATTGATGAATGAGGGAGTTTGTGGTTTGAATCACTAACCTAGCATGGTGTATGACATTTGAAATAATTATTTCTAAACAAAACACTGTTAGAAACTCTTGACAAAGTCCAATTATGCTTAAGTAAGACGTCTGAAAGCATTTAATCAAGAATGTTTACATTCTCTCCTCCTATTGCCAGCATCCATCATTCATTGTAAATAGGTTGTAAATTTAATTTACCATCGATCATACAGTGCTATCTTTTAATTTGTTTAAGACGCCGTTAAGGAACGATTGTGTGTGTGGAATCATCTTTATCAGTGACCTTGCTGGGTGTCGACCCCCTTTTCATGTCTGGTGATTACCAGTTACCATTACCACCATCTTGGTAGTCGGGGTGCTTGTTGTCCCTTTGTCGTTGGATCCTTTGGGAGTTAGTCTTGGGCTCGTTTGTGGTATATCTTCCTTCGTTAGTAATTCTCTAGTTTATTAATGAATTGCGACTTATGTCACCTTCCAAAAACAGTTGATAATAATGTTCATCTTATTCAAAAAAAAAAAACCTGGGTTAGGTCATGGCAAACCAAGCCAAGGTAAACTTTACTACATGCTAGGTTGGGCAGGGCCAATAACACTATTTGAATCAGGTTGGGTGGACTTGAAATTCTATAACTTGGGCCTTAATGGCCAGGCCGAACTTGACCCATTTACATCCCTAGACTGATGAAATGTTGCGTTGCTATTGTTAAGAAGCAATATCACTAGGAAAGCAATTTTTAAATTTCATATGTTTTAGGGACACAAAATGAACTCAGACACCAAAGTGGTAGCTAAGAGTAGCTACTTGCCACGGGACTAGAGAAAATCATCTATCTGAAGCAATTATTTGCCCTGACCGATCTCACATCCTAGTCTGTTGAGCTTAAGGGTGTTGATGGTTTGGGTTGATTTTTGA
This sequence comes from Cryptocoryne crispatula var. balansae, assembly GCA_036172225.1. Lineage (NCBI taxonomy): Eukaryota > Viridiplantae > Streptophyta > Magnoliopsida > Alismatales > Araceae > Cryptocoryne > Cryptocoryne crispatula. Next base: position 34,195,973 of record CM069935.1, read on the forward strand.
AGAGTTTCTTCCAAATCAAACCAAGCCAAATACATGTCTTGGTTTGATTTGGTTTTATTTTGGTCGGCTCAAACAATATGTTGTTAAGGTGTAGCATATATATATATATCTATTTATAGTTTAGTTTGATTATATTTTATTAAAATATAGTGTATATATTTATATATATGGTTAGTTTTATCGTAAGAACTCTTAGTTAAAGATATACAAATATTATTAATATGTCCAATTTAAAATAAACTTAACTCAACTCTAATCTTAATCCCAAATTATTTAGAGTTGCTCATATAAATTATCTCTCTCCATTTACCTCTATTTTAAGTTCTTCTATGGAGATATTTAAATCATTCAAATCATATTACATTACCCTCCTCCAAATTTAAAATAATATTGAATCTAATTTAGGACATCCAATTTGACAGTTTAGTTTGATTTGAATAACATTTGAAATCAAACCAAATCAAACGGTAGTTCAACCCAAAACAAATCAAACTAAATTATGGATTCGGATCGGTCATATGGATTGAATTGAATGGTGAATGCCCCTACCTACATCTATGTGACAAATGATATCAGAGTATGTAATAATCTAGTACCACGTTGAGTTGACCTGATCCCAAATCAGAATTTAAGTGGAAAAGTATGTGAAATCTTCTTTCCTTAGTACAAGTTAGAAAATTGAGAGTCACCTGAAATTTTGTCATAAGGGATTAATCTTCCAAAGGATTCAACTTGTGAGGAAAGAGGGATGATAGGGGTTCACCATGAGTGTTGTTGATAGGCCACGTGAATTGTAAAATCTAGACAATTGAGGAGTTGGGGGGGTGTTTGGTACAGTTGGTACAGGATTAACAGGTTTATCCCCAAATTAATCTTGTACTAAACAATGTATAAGAGAACAGGAAATCAAGATGTGAGATTAACTAGGATGGAGGGACCAAAGACAGATTGCTCAATTCAGTAATATCACAAAGCACTGGTTTCTATGGGGCATTACCACAAACACCATGTGTGAAGCTTAGAGAGGCCATCACCAACGCAGACGAGAACGGGATGAGGAAGCAGAGGAACCTCGTGATGGTATCACAATAGAATTACAGAAGAGCACAAGGAAATAAGAACGAAATACACAAGAGAGAGAACTCACAGTTTTAAGTCCACGGGAAATTACGGCTCATGAATTTCCCCTTTCCATCCATCTCAGGCGGCGAGGGAACTGACGATGTCGGAGTAAGAAAGCTGGCTGGAGATCTCGTCGAGCTGCCTCTTCACGCTCATATCGATGAACTTGGACCCGGAGGCACCGTACCTGATGGTGAATCCAGCCACCAGCGAAGGGTCGAGCTTCGTCTTCAGCCGCACGTTCTTCGCGTTCGTCAATCGCTGCACCGACTTGGCAATCTGAGCCAGGTGCTCCTGTTCAAGCTGTACCACCGACGTTACCACCGCCACCTCCGTCCCCGTTATCCGGTTGTAGCACGCCTCGAATTCCTTGGCGATCTCCTTCATCAGCTCTATCCGCTTCATGTCCACGAGGATGCAGAGGAAATTGGTCGTGTGCGGCTGCAGCGACAACTCCCTGGAAATCTCTTTAACCAGCTCCCGCTTCTTCTCCAGGCTGACCGTCGGATTGGCGAAGTAGGCGTAGACGCCCTCGCCGGTGAAGACCTTGTCCACCTTCTCCATGTCGGCGATCGTCGCCTCCAAGGTGCCGTTGGAACTCGCGACGTCGGAGAGGGCCTGGGCGTAGCTCCTCGATGCAGTGTCCATCATGGTGGCCCCTCCGGCACGGCGGCGGCGGCGGGGGACGATGGTGGGGGACCGGCGGGATAGGCGGAGGGCGCCGGGAAGAGAGGCAATGGAGGAAGAAGAGCGGAGGGGGAGGGAGCGGACGGCGGTGGAGATCGGCGTCGAGGAGCTCCGGGCAGCCGGAGACCTGCCCTGCAGGGCGATCGGGGACTGCTGGAGAGCCGCCGCCATTTCTCTCTCTCTCTCTCTCTCTTCTCCGTCGTCTGCGGGGAGGTGTTGGAGAGAGGAGAGACGGCGCCACGAGGGTCGATCAGAGCAGATACGAAGATAGGGGATGAACGGCTACGAAATGAATGGTCGATAGGAGGGAAGAGCGGAGACAGCATGATCAAACGGTGGAGATAGCCCGATTTGGACCTCTCTTCTGAGAGCGTGCCACGTGGCCTAGCTAAGAACTCCCTGTTTAATCTTAACTCCTGTTTGGTTAGAGTTTCATTTTTGGTACTATATCAATATTGATATTAATATTTTCAAATATTGAAATATCAATATCAAAATTAATAGACACTTGTATTACATAATATGTCTTATTTGCGCTACAAATTTTAAAATTGATACAATTAACCAAACATCTCTTAATGGTTCTTATCAATATCAATTTTAAAATTGATAGTGACAGAGATACCTAATGCCCTGTTCGGTTAGAGTATCGAAAATGATACTATATCAGTATTGATATTGATATTTCTAGAAGATGGAGTATCGATATCAAAATTGATATAAGTTGACACTTGTATTACATAACATGTGTTGTTTGCACTACAAATTTAAAAATTGATATTATTAGTCAAACACTTCAAGGTGATTACCAACAATATCGATTTTAAAATTAATAGTGATAGGAGTGTCTAATAGTGTTACCAAACAGGGCATAATAGTGTTACCAAACATGGCGTAAAGTAGCTATGAAGATCACTTAATAGCTCGTGGCCTATTTGATTAGAGAATCAAAAATAATACTATATCATTTTTATCAATATCAAAATTGACAGTATCGAATTTTTTAAGTGTTCGATAAACTTATATCAATACTATAAGTGTTTGGTACAACTATATCAATATCAAAATTGACATTAGGTATATTAATAATAGAGTCAAAATTATTGATAATATATCAAAATAAAACATCAATATCAAAATATATTATCAAAAGTATAAAATCCTAATGATATATGTAAAAATATAAAATATTACGTAGTCTACTTGCATTAATAATCTCAAGTTTGGTATCACAACCACCTGTGATTGATGTGAAACCCAGGTGAATTAAGGTGAATATTTGCATTGTATAACCATCCATTCACTAATTTTATTCGGTCAAGAAGGGATTCTTGGAACACTTACTTGAAAATGATCAAGTGTGGAGGAGGGGTTCCATCTCGGTCGGGGTACGAGGGTGGTCTAATTTCTCCCTCATTTCCGTTGGATATATATATGTTTGCTTTTTATTTGTTGGATTTTCCTTAATTTGGCTGAACTTTAAGGAAAAGCTGGCCATGCTTATATCCAGTCTATCTCAAAAGATTTGGGATTGTTTGTTTAAATTTATGGCTGAAGAGCAACTCGCTCCAGAGCCTCATGATCTTTTTGGAAAAGCCTCAAGTATACTATTCTAGTCACAAGATGCATGGGAAGGTTAACTCACTAGTTTCTAGTGAGAATGTTGGTCAGATGAGATATATATATTCTTTGGCAACTACTTTCTCAGTACTCTTGTATAAGTATAGATCTGCAGGGAGCTAATTCCGAAGGGAGGACAATACCAAATCTCTCTCCATTCCATGACATTTTTTTGGCCATCTTTCCCCCACAATAATATGTGAAAGGGCAAGCCCCGCTGATTTTGCATTGCTCTCCTTGATGAGATCACAATCTGCATTTATCGATCTCCATGCCGATAAATCTTCATTTATCACACTTTGTCTGGTGACTACTCCAAACTATATACATTCAGAATGCAGCATTAATATATCCCAGGCTACTGGCAATTGTTTTCAGGAAGCTGATATTTCAGATTTCATTTTCGGTTTAAAGGCCGGCTTTAGGTTTGGAATTTTTGTTAAATTTCATATTTTGGATTTCTTTTGGTTTAGTTTTCAGGATTAATTTGGCGTTTACAATGTGGAATTTTCAAGCTTAGACAATTTCGAGAATTTTGACTTCTAGGATTTCTGAGATTTGAGAATGTGAAGTTTTATGTATTTCGTATTTCTTCAATTTTCAAAGATTTTTGGGCTCTCCAAATTCTCAGATTTCTAGTTGATCTGGTAAGTTTTAGAAATTCTGAAGTTCCCCGAGCTTTTTGATTTTCAAGCTTTTCAATTTCTTTAGTTTTTCAGGTACTCAAGACTCCTTCATTTTTCAGATTTGACAACTTTCGGGGCTTTCCTGATTTTGACAATTTCCAGATTTTATTGGGTTTGACAACTTTGAAAGTTCTAAATTTTCAGTTTCTAGTGCTTATACCCTGTTTGGTAACACTATTAAGTACATGTATCACTATCAATTTTAAAATTGATATTGATAGGAACTATTAAGAGGTGTTTGGTTAATTGTATCAATTTTAAAATTTGTATTGCAAACATAGCATATTATGTAATACAAGTGACGACTTGTATTACTTTTGATATTGATACTCCAACATTTAAAAATATTAATATCAATATTGATATAGTACCAAATATAAAACTCTAACCAAACAGGGCAATTAGGGGCCTGAGTTTTCAGATCTTGTCGGATTTCTGATTTTTAGGACCCTGGATTTTTGAAATTTGAGGTTTTCAGAGTTTCTTGAAATTTTAGGTCATTGCAATTTTTCAAGATTTTCATATACTTGAAATTATTGGATTCTGGACTTTACAAAATTTATTGAGTGAGGCAATGCTGTTTTGGTTAATTTGCTGTAGAAGATCCAAACTAATTTGGTATTCATTTACATGTTAATGTCTTTACAATTTTCAACTTCCCAAGAACAAGTTGTTTGGAGTATGTCTCTAGCTAGTGTTGAGGATGCATTTCGAGACGTGGAAGTCATTTTTGCTATCATGACTTCCCAAGTGTTTCCCCCCCAGGATAGCTGTCGAAAGAGTGTTTTTGACTCTTTGCAAATGTTCATGCTAAATTGATGAGTAGTGCTTGATTTAATTGTTGCGAGTCTCGGGTTCCAAGGTCTTTTGTTCAATTTTGTTCCATCGTGGGTTACCAAAACATCTAATATCAATTTTAATATTGATTTAGTATTACCAAACGCTTAACAAGATTTGATGTTATCACTTTTAATATTGATACTCCATTATTTTGAAATATCAATATCAAAATTGATATCGATACTCTAACCAAATAGGCCAGTAGATAATGAAAAGAATATTCGGTTGCACCATGAATTGATTTTTTACTAAAAAATTACATTTTTGATGACAGTCTCAAGAACCTCTATCAGGGTCGATTTTCGAATTTATATTGATACGAATCACCATTTTGAAGACTTCTAACGTGACGTTTGACTGATAATATTAATTCTGAAAGTAATACAAATAAAATATATTACGTAATGTAAGTATTAACTTGTATCAATTTTGATATTAATATTCTAACTTTAAAAAATATCAATAACAAAATTAATATAATATAATTTTTGACACCCTCAACAGACATGACATAAAACTCGAGAAACAACAAGACGCATTTAGACGAGGTCAAACATCATTTGACATTTTATGAAGCCTTTGGTTAGAGTCTCATATATCAATTTTGATATTGATGTATTAAGATAATAGGGTATCATTACTAAAATTGATATGAGTGTACATTTATACTACATATCCTGTTTTGTTTGTATAACTTAAAAAATGGATACTATCATCCAATGTTAATTTCAAAATTGACAGTGATAGAGATATCTAATATTATAACTCAATAGAATATTACGTCCTGTTTGATAACACTATTAGGTATCTCTATCACTATCAATTTTAAAATTGATATTGATAGGAACTATTAAGAGGTGTTTGGTTAATTATATCAATTTTAAAATTTGCAGTGCAAACAAGGCATATTATGTAATACAAGTGTCAACTTGTATTACTTTTGATATTGATACTTCAACATTTGAAAACATTAATATCAATATTGATATAGTACCAAAAATGAAACTCTAACCAAACAGGACATTAACAATCAAGATCTCCTTCCCATAGTCCTAATCAAGTGCAACTATACACAAGATCTTGAACTTGCATCATACGTATGTGCATAAATATTTTAAGTGACACCTCCACGGGCATTCATCGAGAAAATTGTAAGTATTCACTAGATCTTGTTTTTCCATCACAAAATGATCTTGGATTTTGACTTTTAGAGCTTATCTCAAACTTCCACAAGAAACCATTATCATAGATATCTTCACTTAAAATAATTTGTATTTTACTCCTAGATTGGTTCTGATAATATTGGCATGTTTTCCCCCTTCTCGCAGCCTCTTTATTTTTTTGGTCAATGTCACATAGGTCGGTAGGCATCGTGTGACTAACATCGCCTCTTTATTGTTGTTTGAGCATCTTCCTCTCCCTAAGCATCGGTAGAAGAAAAGGGAAAAAAGTCTTTCTTTTATAATTTCGATTTCTTTAATTAATCATATGTCGGAAGAACTCACACCAAAATATATTCTGCACTTGTATATTGATGGGTATAAGATCCATCCAAGTTCATGTGAACATTGGTGAGAATTCAAGACACCACAGAGGAACCAAGTTTTTTTACTCTTCTTTATATACTATAGACTACCAATATCAATTTCAATTTTATTAGTGACCGAGGTGTTCAAGATAGCTACCAAACAGAAAGGGTGGCAATGGGCTGGGTCGATCCGATGGTTTGAAGATCGGGCTGGTTACGGGTCAATTCACGAGCCTCAAGTTTTGGCCTGCAAACCATAAACGGGCCGTTCAAGCAAGTCTCATTTTCATAATATAATTTAATTAAAAATATTATTTATGATCATTAAAATGTATTTATGTCAATTTATTATCATATTTATAATATTATTTATAATAATCAAAATTTATCATATTTAACAATATATTTATGTGGTAGAAAATATGGGTCCGGTTGGGCCGGACCGGGCTGGGCCAAGTTAATATTTTTTACTAGCCGAATCGGGCTGGGTCGACCATGAATTGTGGGCCGAGCCACGCCAACTTAATATATTTTGGACCAGGCCTTAATCAGGCCGGATGCGAGCTGGGCCCGGCCCGGCCCGGCCCATCGATACCCATACCAAACATGCCACAAGCATAAGACAGTTTGCAACCGACCGGAAACATGTGGCATGCATTTTGTGGATGCCAAAATCCAAGATGGAACTAGTCAAATCTAAAGATTTTCGGTTGACCCTAGTCTTAGATAGAACCAAATATAAGTCGTGACTATAAATTTTCTAGAAAATGTGATGCATCCACGTAGTTTTACATGGAAACAAATGTACCCTCGGTGGAACTCTATCGCTGCATACTAGCTTAAATGTCCGCCAATATTGTTGTCTCATTAGGGAACAAAAGTTGGGCAACAAGCACTAGCTAGATTTGTAAAAATTTTATTAATACAAATATTGTACCATAAGATTTTCCAATAAATTGTTATTAAAACAAGTGACAAGTAATAATACACCTTGTAGTTAGTCTCAAATAGTTATCTATGATCAGTAAGTATCTCGTTTAACTTATTGTAGTAAAAAAAAAATGACACTAGATTTGGACTGGGATGAAAGGTTGAACACATGAGTGAATGATGGGCCTTAAAGCTCTGGACTTGGTATCTATAAATCATCCAATGATATGTGACTATCGACATAAATAATACAGGTCCCCCGCCTCGTGGCGGAGTGGGACACCATCGCCCTGCGGGGCGTCTGATCCCGGGTTCGAACCCGGCATATCCGCCCCGTCGTGGGCGACTTCCCCGCGCAGAACCACTGCGCCATGAAAAAAAAAAAAGACAAATAATACAGCTTTTAACGTAAACAATACATGACATATAATACAAATGTCCACCAGTATTAATTTTGGTATTAGTATCTTATTATCTACAAATATTAATATCAAGATTAACATGGTATATATCATTTTGATATTCTAGACAAACATGGAATAAAGCTTTGCATGGGCTGCAGCTAGAGCGCTTCTTTTGTCGTAGAAAGTATTTTTTGCACAAAGTCTATATATCATAGCAAGTAATTATAGTTTATTTTCTTGTTTAAAGTAGATTTATTTTGAATTCGGTCAGATCATATGATAACATTGATAATATTGATTATGTTATCATTTCAAAATTATCTTAGTTGACCGACAGTGGAGAGAGTCGTCCAAGAGATGCCCGAGACCTCACCAAAGTGATCTTTCCGGAGTCTAGCTCTCAGCCAAACCAAATGAACGCCAAAAAGTCACCTAGAAGTTATATATTGTTGCTTAAATATATGAAATAAATCGAAAGAAAAGTGAACAAAAAATAAAATTCTATTCATGAGACGAGTGAGTCGAGCGGACATTTGCTTGACTCTGTAAACCCGCAAGTAGCTCGATTAAATATTTGATTGAATGCTTGTTTAAAGAAACAAAGTTACCGGTAAAAGTAGTTATATATTGTTACTTAAATATATGAAATAAGTCGAAATAAAAGTTAATTTAAATTTAAACTTAAATCGAGTTTCGTAATTGATCTAAAATTTTAGTTTCACGAATAATTGCTGATTAATTTTTATTTTTATAAATGAGCTCATGTCTGATTTGAACTTAAATATGGATCAAACTTGAGTGTGACATGCAATTCGAGTTTGCGAGTTTGAGCTCAAGCTCGATCTCGGCTCAATTGAGTAATGAATTAAACTTGAACAATAGTTCAACATATTCGTAGAATCTTGAACTCATGTAAAATAAATGAGTCGAGCTTGAACGTTAACTTCTTGGCTCAGCTCAACTCGTTTGCCCCCCTAACTAGAAGTTAAACCAGCATGTTAAACTTTCGAGCTTCGAGTAAGTTAACCCTAATTATCATTCTATTTTTACTTGTAAACTCTCTAAAAAGTGCTCAGAGATAAACTTAAAAAGCAGTAGACCTTTATTATGTGATTTTAGTAGAATAACAAGCTTGAAATTAACTAGAGATTAATATTGACTTCTTATAATTCATCAAAAGTTTGTTGACAAAAATCTCTTAAGGATAAGCTGATCTTCAAGTTAATCCTCAACCATGTCTTAATAAGGGGTTATGACATGTCCAAGGACAAGGTGCATGGCCTCCCTCCATTATGAGATGCATGAAGTGCCATCATCTGTTAGGACAAGGAATTTCCTTCAGATTAGATATAGCCCACTTGAGACTCATATACATTATTTTTTGTTATAGTGCATATTATATTTTTGGACTCTATATATCTGGTGTCTAAGTTAAGGAAAACACTACAGTGCAACAACGTTTGAGAATCTTTTGCACTGTTGACGACTCTTGATTTGTAAAGAATCCTGAAGACAAACAATTTTTGTTGAATTAGTTTTAAGACGAGTGGTCTTGGAGGAAAAAGATGGCTAGTTATTATTACTAATGGGTTGGTAACCTGAAAAATATTAGAATTATCACGACTCAACTAGAAAATCCGTTGTGACCTATCTAGCTAGGCAAGTGATATAAGATATATGTAATCTTGACAAGAATGCTAACGGGGTGTTTGGTTGCATGATAATTTTTTGTACACTTTCATGATAAAAAATTGTATTAAAATAAAAAATGAACCAACTCATGACATAAAATTATCATGTTTGGAGGGATGTGATTACAAAAAAAGAGTAACTACCACACATGACCAAACAAAGTGGGGGATCACAAGAAAAAAGAAAGAGGTGAGACCCTCTTTTTTGTTTAAGAAGAAAATCACTTTCAAAACATAAAATTATCATGGTTACCAAACACCTCTTTTAACAAGTTTTCTTACAATTTTTAAAAATTAAAACAAAAATCTTCATTATCATGCAACCAAACACCCCATAAGTCTTTTTAAGAAGAATAAATTATAACATGCCAGTTTAAAAACATGTTAATGGGGTGTTTGGTTGCATGATAATTTATTGTATATTTTCATGGTAAAAAATTATATTAAAATAAAAAGTGAACTAATTCTTGACATAAAATTATCATGTTTGGAAGGATGTAATAACAAAAAAAGAGTAACTACCCCACATAACCAAACAAAGTGGGGGACCACAAGAAAAGAAGAAGAAGAGGGGAGACGCTCTTTCTTTGTTTAAGAAGAAAATCACTTTCAAAACATAAATTGTCATGGTTGTCAAACACCTCTTTTAACAACTTTTCTTATATTTTTTAAAAAATAAAATAAAAACCTCCATTATCATGCAACCAAACCACCATAAGAAATCGATTCAAACAATGTACTGCTGACAGACTTCAATTGACCATATATCTTTTCACAGATGTTGAATTGAAAAAAAAATGTCAATATCAAGAATTTTTTATCAGGAGTAATCCCAATATGAATGATATTTATATTCCGACAACATTAATTATTAATTAGGGCGATTGTTAGATCCATCCGTCGATATAGCAATCACTTTGTATCTCTAACATATTTTTAATGGCTTTCTTTTTTGCACATACCTCAAGTTTATTGTGGTGTTGAGGTAGCTTCTTCATGAAAGCAACAAGAGACTTCTCTATTTTTTAGAATAAGAAGAAAAAGATGGCCATGACTTGAGAAGAAAATTAGAAGGCTTCCAATAAATGGAGATGGGGGGGGGGGGGGGTCTCCATTTAAGAGAGGCCTCCCCTTTCCCTTTGATTGTCTCTTGAGATAGGTACATATGCCCGGCTTCATTCAATCCAAGGCTGCATAGATCATTTATTTCATCATCTCATCCTTCTGAGCCAATATTCTGAAATTAAATGCTTGGCCCCGTGAATCCCACGCTCCTGATCTGCCCATCAACAGTCCAGCTCTCAAATAATGTGTATATATATGTGTGTGTGTATATTCATATATGTGTCTATATAGTTTTTTTACAGCTGGATTTCTATTATTTGTCTCAATCTTGAATGTCGTCTCTGTATTTTTAAAAATCTTTTCAAAACTTCTAAAATCCTTATTTTTTTATCACGATGCACTCTACTCAACTCCGTTTATTTTTACTGTTACTTTCAACGTTAAATCATTAAAATTTGATATAATGTATGCCTCTTTTAACATCATCTATGTCGATGGAAGAGAGTTGTCGGAGATAACTAAATAAGTTAACCATTTGACCTAGAGTTTGACTGACTTGTTTGACTAAAAGGTGAACGGATAGATAAACTAATTTTAAATAGAATAATATTTAGGTGATTAAAATCTAGGAATTCAAATATATAATAAAATTAAGATAAATTTTTGAGACAAATTTAAAAAAACTCGCGTGTGTATTTATATATGAGTTCGGATCACTTCAGTCTTCGGCTGAAGAAAGTAATCTCAGTCCCTAATTAAAAAAGATCACGATCCCAGTCACTTAAGTGATAGATAGTGACTTAGTAAGACGTCGATGGTGGTTCAATCCCGTCGATAGCAAGTTAATGAGTTAGTGAACCGTTATCGAATCGTTACGACATCTTACAAACTCACTACCGAACTTAATACAACTCACTGTCAACGGATAGTGAGTCAGTAAAATATTAGTAGCGATTCAATTTTTTCGATAATGATTCATCGAATTTATTATTTGAACCGTCACTTAAATGACTTAGAATCGTGACCGATTTTGATTAGAGACCGAAGATACTTCCTCCACCGAGATGAACCAAATTCTTTACGTATATATACGTATATTACCATTTAAAAAAACATCTATGTTACCAACGTCCCAGATAGCCAAGACTACAAGAGCGTTAGGCCCTGTTTGGTAACACTATTTGACACATCTATCACTATTAATTTTAAAATTGATATCCCTATTGATCACTAAGAAGTGTTTGGTTAATAGTATCAATTTTGAAATTGATAGTAAAAACAAGACACAATATGTAATACAAGTGTCAATTTGTATCAATTTTGATATTGATACTCCAACTTCTAATGGCCCGTTTGGTTAGAGTTTTAAATTTGATACTATATCAATATTGATATTGATAATTTTAGAAGTTGGAGTATCAATATCAAAATTGATACAAGTTGACACTTGTATTGCATAATGTGCTTTGTTTTCACTACCAATTTCAAAATTGATATTACTAACCAAACACTTCTTAGTGATTACTAAGAATATTAATTTTAAAATTGATAGTGATAGATGTGTCAAATAGTGTTACCAAACAGGGCCTAAACTTATCAATATCAATATTGATATAGTATCAAATTTGAAACTCTAACCAAACCGGCATTAACTATGACTGGCGCCTCTCTCACAGCTTTCATCCGAAACTCCGGCAGGATGGTACGACAGGAAGAAGGAGCCACAGCCCGGCGGGGGCAGCGGCATGGCTTCCCTCCGCCGGCGCTCTCTTTCTCCGGAATCGAGAAGCGCCACCGCCGTTCATGTGAGCGCCTCCCGAGGAGCTCGACGCCGTGGATCATGTGACCTCCACCAGAGAGCATTTAAGCTCCGGCCACCGCCGGCGTCGGGCGCGCCTCCGTCTATATAACTCCCTCCGCTGCCGCTCGGAGCTCCTCCATCTGGCATCTCTCCCCGCCGCGCCTGGTACCTTTTTCCGGCTCTCGCGGCTGGAGACTTGGCATACGGGGGACGTTCGAGATGACAGGCCTCGCCGTCGCCGTCGTCCCTCTCAGGGCGCCCGGCGCTCTCGCCGCCGCCGTCCTCCTGCTGTTGCTGATCGGCGGCGCCCGGTGCGCACGGCCGTCGCCTGGTAATCAAGAAAGAAGCTCACCCATCTATCTGCCGGCGGCGCCCTGATCGGATGTCTTCCCGTCCTCCTCCTCTTTACTCGTTTATCTCGGTTTCAGGTGATGGAGGCGGCGGCGGCGACGGGAAGGGAGACGTAGCAGAAAGCGCCGGCGCCGGCCAGAAGGTGATCACGGATCACCATCGCTGTCGTCGAGACATCTCTCTCGGTCTCGTGCATCCGTGGCTTGATTTAGGTGGTTTCGGGTGCTGTTGCGCCTGCCTTTCTTGCAGGCGAGGGGGGAGGAGGAGGAGGTGGAGCTGGCGGCGGCCGTGACGGCGGCGACGGGGTCGAGCCTGCCGGACTGCTCCCACGCGTGCGGCCCGTGCTCGCCGTGCCGGCGGGTGATGGTGACCTTCCAGTGCTCGGTGGCGGAATCCTGCCCCATCGTCTACAGGTGCATGTGCAAGGGCCGATACTACCAGGTCCCCTCCAGCTGAGCGCCGCGCCGGCGCCATTGCCGGCCGGTTCGTTCTCTGCAACCACCGCCGTCGTCGTCGTCTCCGCCCGAGGGTGTGGGGCGGAATGTTTCCGCCTAGCTCCCCGCCGGCCGGCGCCATGGCCACGCAAGATAATTAATCTCAGTTCTCTCGGAAATCTAAACTGGTGTGTTCTCCGGCGATCGATCTCTCCTGGGATCTGATCTTGCAGGACGGAAGCAGGAGACCGGAGGAAGGTTCTCAATCTTCTCTGTAGATATATAATTGGGGGAAGTGCCCGTAGAATTTGGGGATTGTATCAGTAGTACGATCATCGTGCATGTGTACCTGTCGGCCGGGTGCTCTTCTTCTTCTCAACTTCAGACCTGCATGGATGTACGAGGACGATATATATATATAGAAGTTGATCTAAGCATATTAAATAATAGTCGAGAAAGAACTCAGTCTAAGTTTAAACTCCAGCTTCAAAAAACTTCACCGAATATTTTTAATTAAAGTTTACCCTGTCGTTCTAAGTAGAGCTCGAGTTCGAATAAATTTAGTCACTGGATTATCACACAAACTTATTTCGAATTCAAGTTTGAACCGAGCTCTTATTCTAGTTCCAAGCTGGTCGGATGAAAGGGTACTTTGAGGAGCCCAAGTGGAACATTTCTAAGGGGCTCAGCTGGAGTATACGTAGATTTAAATTACTCGTCCAATATCGAGTCGAACTCAAATTTGAACGTAAATAAACTAACCAAACTTGAACAATAATACGCTACTCGCCTCGCCTCATTTAGAATCGTTAGCTTGCATCTCCCTGTCTACCCGCATCTTCTCACGTATATCCAGCTATAAAAAGTACCCTTCGTTTAAGATATAAGCATGAGTTTAAGATACAAGAGTGGTATATGTTTTCTTTAAATGAAAGGATAAACATATATAATCAATGACCGGCCAATATATATATATATATATATAATCTCCTTTTTAAACATAAATATAAGGAGACTCATGTAGAATAAAATACAATCAATAACTGATATGACGGTATAGATGTTTGTATCTGATAAGAGTTTAAAATTTTGGATTAAGTCAAAACAAATGTCATCTAACTCAGTTCAACGAAAGTCCTCCAAAAATAGGCCTCTCGTGCACAATTCTCGGTACAATGTGTATAGTTCTTACTGTTCTTTTGGTTCTTACATGGTTGATAGAGACTAAGAACATGACATAATGTACAACTTATTTGGCTTAAGGTATGAGAGCCTTGACTTATGATTGACCATGCATGAAGATGGACATAAGCCTAGAATCTTAAGGTCTGTTTGGTATCAAATTTTTTTAGGTATAAACTTGGTTTATCCTCAAAATTTAGGGGATAAACCAGATTTATCCCTAAGTTATCCGACATCAAACGGATTCGATCTTAGGACATGTTTGGTACCATAAAATTTAGGGATTAAACTTGGATTATTCTCTAAATTTTGAAAATAATTCAAATTTATCTTCGAGTTATCCTGATACCAAACAATCCCTTAGAGGATATATCAGGCATGCATATACATACACACATAGAGACTTTAAGAAATTAAAACACATCTCACGTCTTTTTGTCCCAAGAGAAATTATACATAAAAGTGTACATAATTTCGCATGATTGTCGAACACCTTTTAGAAATTTTTTCATAAGAGTATATTTTATAATAAAATCTTATTTTACAGTACACTGGTGTTGAGTTATATTATAACTTCCTGCACACTTCTGCGATGAATTGAAGTCTAATATACCAAAAGGCTTAAATTGCCATAATTAATAGCCAATAACATGGACACCATGCATGATAAGAAATCAAGGAGGAGCCGACCGAGCGTGGCTCGGTTGGCACGACGCCACCCTGGGGGGTGGCGAGGGTTCGATCCCGGCGGTGGACGCCGGGACCACCTCCCCATGGGGGGGAGGTGATCCTGTGGGGCAGCGCTCGATCCCTCGACCAGGCGTTGCGCTGCGCCTTCTCCTGGCCACTGGGCCAGCGTGTCCAAAAAAAAAAAAAAAAAATCAAGGAGGAGGGAATCAAGGATCGATTCTCACATGGGACTCATTTACTTAGAATATTAAGACGGTTATGATTGTTGGCGGAAGTTTCTCCAACGACAGACATAATAAAAATAAGTGTAAATGCACACTAGGTCCATTTTAAAGAAACCACTTTACCACTAGGTCCGTTTTCAAAAACACCTTACCATTAGGTCCGTTTTTTCAAAATATCGTCACCCCCACTCCAATTTGAATTTGAAATGTCGTAAATGCCCCCCCGCCGCCCCCCCTCCCCCCGCCCCCCGGCGAGGCGCCGCCGCCTGCGGAAGCCCCCCCCCGGCGCTCCCCCGCCCCCCGCGGCGCTCCCCCGCCTGCGCGAAGCCCCCCCGGCGCGGCTCCCTCTCTCGGCAACCCCCCGCCCGGCGAGGCGCCGCCGCTGCGAAGCCCCCCCCCCCCTTGGCGCTCCCCCCGCCCCCGCGGTGCTCCCACCGCCTGCGGAAGCCCCCCCGGCGCGGCTCCCCTCTCTCGGCAACACCCCGCCCTGCGAAGCCCCCCCCCCCCCCCCGCCCCGGCGGCGCCGCCGCTGCGGAAGCCCCCCCCCCCCGGCGCTCCCCCCGCCCCCGCGGCGCTCCCACCGCCTGCGGAAGCCCCCCCCCTCGGCGAGGCGCCGCCCCTGCGGAATCCCCCCCCTCCCGCGGCTCCCCGCAGCCGCAAGGCAGGCTCTGCCCGCGGAACACCCCCCCGCCCCCCGGCGAGGCTCCCACCCGCGGCGCTCCCCCCGCCGGGGGTAAAAGTGGGATTTGAAAATGATGGGATGAAGAAATTGACTGGGTGATAATAAAATTCAGTGTCAACGGATTAAACAGTAACGAAATGTGGTCAACGGAGTTTTTACTAAAGTCATTTTCTTAAATGGACCTAAGAGTAATTCTCCCAAAAAATAATGATCGTAGCATATCATATATGATATATTAAAAAAATATGGAGGTGACCCCCACGTGAACTTTTGAGTCAGGGATCACGTGGGTCTTTTTGGATGAGCTCGAATCAACACAGTTTCCAGACGAGGAGAGTATTCTCGATCTCCAATAAAAAAAAGATCACTATTTTAATTTTTTAAGTGATTAACGGTGAATTAATAAGATATCGATAACCATTTAACAACGCCGATAACAAGTTGATCGGTAAGTAAACTGTTAATAAATTGTTATCGATATTTTACAAATTTATTATGAAAATTAATACGATTTGTTATCGATAAATAGTAAATTAGTAAAATTCTAGCGACGATTCAAACTTTTTAATAATTGTTCATCAAATTTATTATTTTAATCGTTGTTTTTATTAAAAATCGAGAACATTTTTTTCAAAGGTGATTCGAAGTTATATTCGAGCGTGGATCACTTCAAGCTTGGTCGACACTCTGGTGATCTCCTCCGCTTTTTCTAGACGCGTCTCCTCCTCCTCCTCCTCCTCCTCCTCCTCCGGAATCCTGCTTCTCCGCCACTCCCGCAGCTCGCGGCTGGGATGCCGAGGCGTGCGCCGGCCTCCGTCCGGCTCCGGTGGCTGTCACCATCGTCACGGCGGGCCGGCTGGACAGATCACGCGAGGCCGTAGCTGTCTACGGCTGCTTTTCCGGCAGGAGAGGCGCGTCCGAGCACATGCCTCGAAGCTCTCCCGGGCCCCGGTTTCCCGGTTCCGTGGCCGCTGTGTGATCCGATTGCTGAATGTTGATGCCGAAGAGTTGGTCATAAAGTGCTTGATCTTCTCCTTCCTCTCCTTCTCCCCGGTTGCTTGCTGAAAGGATCTGGCGACGGAGGGGAAATGTTGCCATGTAAGTGCGCACTGTAACGGTTGTTGTCGTCGTCGTCGTCGTTCTCCCCGCACGGCACTCCCGCAGCGCAGAGACGCTTCTGATTTCTGAGGGCGCGCAAGAACATGAAAGCTTTCTGAATCTGTTTTGCAGCCGCGTCGTCCAACCCGTGGCCGCCTTTCGTTTCTTTATTGCTGCTGCTGCTACCGCCGCCTGGTCACTGCCTATCCAGCAGAGACAGGCCCGAGGTGATCACGTCCGGTCATGGCGCGGTGGCCACAGATGATCGCCGGTGCTCAAGGATCGGGAGGGACGTCCTTCGCGAGGGCGGGCACGCGGTAGACGCGGCGGTGGCGGCGGCGATGTGCCTGGGAGTGGTCAGCCCCGCGTCGAGCGGAATTGGCGGCGGTGCATTTATGCTGCTGAGGATGGCCGACGGCGAGGCGCACGCCATCGACATGAGGGAGACGGCTCCCCTGAAGGCCTCCATGGTAATTCTTGCCTCTATCTGGAGAATCGCGTAGTGGGATACTCCTGCCTGTTCGGCAATCCGAGATTCACCTTCAGGCTGATGATGCAAGCAGTGGTCTATCGTTGTGGTTTTCTTGTATCCTTTGTTTTCCTTTTTTCTCTAGCTACGTTTGATTGTGCTTAGTTAAATTATGAAAACTATTTGATGGAGTTGGGTCCAATCAAATCAACATTAAGCTGGTTTTATGTTACGTAACATTTCCGCAACAGTTTTATTCTCCAATAATGACCTCATGTGTACCCAATTATAGGAGCTTTTCGTCTAAAGGCACTTACAATAACTGGGCTAGTGTAGAGGAACCTCAGAGTATGCCTGATTTGTTTAACATTAGGAGCATGATGCAGCATGCCTCCCTAAGGGTTGCTTGAAGACGTTGATAATTATGTGCAATAATGGGAAGATGCGCGTAAGATTTGTAGCCTTGGCGTTTATATTTTGGTTTGAACTACGTAATCTTGGTAAGACTTAAGGAAATTCTATTTTTCAGCATATTAAACAGTCCCCTAAGGAGAACCTCCACTGGCCTCCTTAGGGGCCTAAAGAAACAATGACATATTATATAGGGTGTTTTTTTTCTGAGCGTCTTTTGGTTTTGAAATTTATTTTATCTTAGCATTCCTCTGAGTTTTGAAAACACTTGATCCTTCTATGACTTGGTTGTGGAAATCACATTAGTTTTTAAATTTTTTATATTATGTTTATTAACTTTCTAGAACATCTGAGCTATTAGATATAAGAAAATAGTAACTGTAGAAATAAAAGGGGAAAGAGAAAAAATTTTAAAGGGAAAAGATTGAGAGAGAAGGCAGGAAAGAGGCTTTGAGAAGAAGGTGCAAGGGATTTACATCTGAGAGAGAGTTCTGTAAAGATTAAAAAAAATCTTTTTTACAGGAATTTTTGTCTTAAGATAATAATTAATGAAGTAATACCTTCTTTCCAAATATGGGGAATCTTTTTCCTCAATATTTGAGAGAAAATTGTGAAAAAGCCTACAGGCAAACTCTCTGTTACACAACAGAAGCTATCGTCAACGTCATTATGGATTAAGCCAAAGAAGGCCAGAACTTTATGTCCGTACGGTGTAAGAGCATGAGAACTGGTGGTGATCCCATCTCTCAAACAAAAGAAAGGAACATGCAAATATTGTAGAAAATGTTGGGCTGTGCATAAAAAGAATTCTATGATCTGGAAAATGGTGTTGAAGAAGCTTCAAGTTATTCACCCAACTTCAGGGCACTCTGTTGTCATTATGTGAACTGAGTAAAGAAGTAACAAATATGCATGCCATTGTAATGGCTCAGTGGTTTGATCTTTTATGAATGAGCCACTTGGAGATAAGATGAATACTGATATTATAAACTTGTTGCTATTTGCAGAACATGTATGCTGGAAATGCTGAACTTAAAACAAGTGGTCCACTTTCCATAGCAGTTCCAGGGGAACTTGCAGGTCTCCATTATGTGTGGAAGCAATATGGCAAGCTTCCATGGAGACGACTTCTTAGGCCAGCTATCAGTTTGGCCTTAAAGGGCTTCAACATATCTCCTTATCTACATATGCAGATGGTTAAGACATTATCGGGCATATTGGAAGACAAGGGGCTTAGTGAAATATTTACACTAAATGGGACTCTCCTGAAGACAGGTGATATTTGTCGCAATCTGAAGCTTGCACATACACTAAAATCCATCGCAATTCATGGGCCACAATCACTTTACAATGGTACAGTTGGTATGAAATTAGTTAGAGACATTCAGAAACGCGGAGGAGTTTTGACAATGAAAGACTTACAAAATTATCATGTCAAAGTGAAGAAGCCCATATCTGGTGATTTTTTGGGTCTAGAGATCCTGGGCATGCCACCTCCTTCTTCAGGTGGTGCTGGAATAATGCTTGTATGTCTTGAACCATCCAATGTGGTCTTACAATTCTCTGAGTTATCTTCCAGTAGCATCAATGTCTATATGCATCTTGTAAAACTTATGCATCAAGATATAACTTAATACGTTAGTTAGATTAGTATTGTAGCAAGGCATATTTAGTATGATCGCTTTGGTTGGCATTTTTAAAGTACATTATTATTTTTTGTTTTATACATTATATCTGGATTTGTTATCCTATAACGTGCATATAACGTGTTTGTGGGTTTTTGGTATAGATTTTAAACATTCTTGCACAATATGAGATGCCGTCAGGTATCTTGGGATCCCTAGGAGTTCATCGAATTATTGAATCTCTTAAACACATGTTTGCTGTGAGGATGAACCTTGGCGACCCTGATTTTGTGAATATCACAAAGGTGTTGTCCGATCTGCTTTCCATGAAATTTGCCAAAGAACTGAAAAAAACCATCATTGACAACACTACATTTGGTCCTGAACATTATGGTGGAAGGTGAGCCCTGAAAATGTAGAGAGTTAAGATGACTCCTGTATCTTGGATATTTTGATTTCTATCATTTTGAACTTCAGAAAAATAGTTTTAGATGTCTATTAGAGACTAGTATTATTTAATATGTGAAATTGTTCCATGTTAAGGGCTAATATATAGGAGACAAATTTATAGTATTCTTCTAGTGAATACAAAATTGTTTGTTTTGATATTGTTCTGCACATATTAATTCTATATCCAGTCCATCCAGTTAAGTTTTGAATGATCTAGCTTAGGCACTGCATGCTTAATAACATCATGCTCCTTGGTCCCAGTTTTGTCTAGATTGCTAATGCACTGGAAAACAATGCTCTGTGCATCATGATTTATGGTAGCATGTGTCAAAACGCACATCAAGATGACCCCCATGATCCTTTTTCTTTTTGAAGGACTGAAGAGTCAATGTGTGTAAGTAGGGTAGACCTGATAAATTAGTGAGTCCGTGCAGAAGGATTGCATTCAAAAATGTTCAACATAAGATTTACTTTTCAACATCAGAGGCATAGGCAAACAAGATTGACTGAGCTTCCCCACATCTAAACATATCTGGAAATTAAAAAATTCGCAATTTAAATCATTATTTATCAGTTTATATTTTGCTAAAGTACATTTTGTTGCATACAATGGTTCACCTACCGCCATATCATATTTTGGAAGAAGTTTGCAAGTGCAATACTTATGCGTAAGTTCTCAAGTATCCTCAGGTTCTTTACAATCATGTAATTTTGTTGTCCTAAGAATGAGCCAAATTTATTTTATCTGGAAAAGGTAAATTGAAAATCATACCCCTTGTCAAATACCTTAGCAGCCCTCAAAATGTGTGCAATGTAATATATCTAACGCCTGGTTAATTATGCCCTGAAACTTTATTCTAAACAAGTAATTACATGTGGCTACAAATTTTAGTGAATCAAGGATGAACCAGGGAGAGTATATTTAGGCTCTGTAAGAAAAACTAAGAGAAAAGGGTGCAAGCTAGGATGAAAAAGAAAGAAGCCCTGGTGCTATTGTCATTATCTCAATTTGTTTCATCCCATCATTTGACAATGTCTACTCGATTTAAGTAAGCCCTCAATTAACCGGATTCTCCATTTCTTCCAGATGGAATCAGTTAAGAGATCATGGAACTAGTCATCTAGCTATTGTTGATGGCTCAAGGAATGCAATTTCAATGACCAGTACAGTCAATTTCTACTTCGGATCTGTGTTTCAGTCACCTAGTACTGGGATAGTGCTCAACAATGAAATGGATGACTTCTCTGTTCCCGGAGATGTCGCTGCAAATGTTCCTCCACCTGCCCCAACAAATTTTATTTACCCCTTGAAGAGGCCACTATCCTCCATGGCACCGACAATAATTGTCAAGGTAATTATGAAGATTTGATTGAGGTTGTATCCCTTGATTTCCTTTTATGAGATGACTTTCGTCTATTAAGTTATATGGTTCACTGTGTATTTCTCTATACAGAAGTTATATAGAGTATAGACATTATTTACAAGATTTGCTTTTTACTGCCTCTTTATTCTAAGCATAAGGAATTTGATTACGGTAGCTATGCAAATTGTTTATTCAATGATTCCATACCCATGTGTAAAAGTAAATATATATATATATATTCTGATAAAGGTAATTAGTGAATGAGTAATTGATAACTGAAATGTATCCTATCTGTATATCAAGTTTGGAAGGTTAGTGCATTCCCATGATAGAGTATTTGTTGACCTCTTCCATGCTAAATGCACCATCCAAGTTGATAGAACTTTTAGCTTTAATTCCGAAGGTTGACCCAGTGTCATTCTGTACAGAATGGACAGCTGAAGGGAGTGGTGGGTGCAAGTGGAGGAGCTATGATCATCGCAGGAACATTGGAAGTTTTCTTGAACTGCTTTGTGAAGAAAATGGATGCACTTTCTTCGGTTATGACTCCTCGAGCGTATCATCAGGTCCAGTTCAAAACAATGCGCACTTCATGTTCTTGTACCGTTGTACCACTTTTTCCTTTCTAGTTGGCTTTACTTGTCAACGGTTAAAACTAATTCCATACCATGAACGTACGGTATTAGGGCCTGCATTCATGTAATATTTCTCAAGCATATACATATTTGAATCCAGCTTTCCACTGGCTGAAAATGTGATGCGGGACAATTAATGGACCGAGAGAAAAGGACTTGCGGTTAACAACAGCTCACTAAAGTCCTCCAACAGATCTGATGAATCGTCAATTTTAGAATTCAAAACCAGTTTAAAATGTTATCATTAGAAATTGGACCAGTAGCTATTCCAATAAGATTGACCAAAGAAATCTTAAACAAATTTTATTCTCTACCAATGTGGTTATTCAAATCCTCAATTTATCGAAAACTGATTTAAGTAGTTTTTTTTCAAAATTAGGTCAACTCAAATTTGATCTCACAATACGCCGACTTCTAGGAATAAGCGAGCTAGGGTCCTACACACTACTGAGCATAGCGTTCGACGCATAAAAGAGAACAAGTAAACATCCAAGGTTGAGGTCAGAGATGTACCTCCACGTCGAAACGTGGGTGTCGGCTCGGCTGACTAAGAACACCCAACCTTATACACAATTGGGAATTAGGGAATTTACAAATTTTCAATGAAATTAAAGATCCACGTCTCGCAGGATGGTATAGGATCAACAAATCAGCTATGGCGGGTGTTCATAGCCAGGTTGACGAGCTACCGCTGAGAAGTCCAAGTAGGAGAGGTACTGCTCATAATCAAATAGCCAGCAAGGTGTTAAACCGGATGGGATCAAAACCCTGACTTCCAGGGTGGTGCTGAATTTGTCGTCAACAGGCAGCTCTAAGGAGTCACTCAGCAAGATCGACAAAAGGTAAAACAAAATGATAGAAATCGCTACCAGCAATCAGGGGACTAAGTCCACACTGAAGGGCAACCACTGGAGTAGGACCAGTGTAGTGAAAACACTAGAGATCTGTTAACAGAAACCGCTACCAGCATTCAGGGGACTAAGCCCTCTCTGAGGGGGCAACCACTGGAGATGGACCAGTGTAGTAAGTACTAGAATTCTGTCATCATTGTTATATCCGAACTGGAATCATATAAGACTCAAAAGGATAGCACCATTCATCATTTCCTGGAGGGAGGGACTCAAAAACATAACCGAGGGGGAACTTCCAAATCACCGATCACTGGATCTCATTTGTAGCATTGATGTCATAGCTCAGCGAGCTCATCAAATACGATGCAGCTTAAACACACGAGATCAAACTCCAAGAACGACTGTATATAAACTGCAGCACTAGTTCGGGATTTGTCTCCTGCCCATTGTCAAGGCGGACATTCCACTGAACTAGAATAGCCACGAAACTCGTGATTTCAGCAAAGAGAAGGACCAGTTCTAGTCAGCTTTGAACCGACATAGCTTTGCCATAGTCGGAATGCTGCTGATCTCATAGTTGTCAAGGCGACAAGGCGCCCAAGACGTTGAAGGGTACCGATTCCGCTTAGGCGACAAGGCGGCCGCTTAGGCGTCGCCTAGGCGGTCAAGGCGGTATTAAAGGAAGGCTGAGTCGGGAGGTTGTTATATATATAAAAAATATAAATATAATTATATTTGTTATGTTATAATTGAATTTGAGTGTTTTATCAATGCACATAAGTAAATATGATGTGTGTGTGAAAGAGAAGAAAGTTAAATAAATATTTATAAAATTTAAGTATATAACTCATTTATGATTATAAAATTTATATATGTGCAATAGTATAAGTGATGGTAAAATATTGTTATAATATTATTAAATGGGGGGGGGGGCGCAGAGTAGTCGCGGATCAACATAATAAGTATGATAGTCAAAGAGAGACAAAGAGAGAGAGAGGAAAGAGTTGAAAAAGAACTTAATTAAGTATATAATATATGTTTATAATCATAAATCTTAAATATGTATGATAGTATAAGTGATAATACAATATATTAATATATTCAAACTATCATTAAATAAGTGTCCCTTGTGAGGGGTATCAAGGGAAAAAAATCCCTCGAAAACTTTTTTTAATGATGTAAAAATACCCAAGGCGCCTTGCTTGGGCGCCTTGGGCACCTAGGCTGGCGCCTTGGGCGCCTTGGCGGGCGCCTTGGGCGCCTTTTTGGCCCCAGACAAGGCGCCCTGGCAAGGCGCCCTTAGAAAGGCGCCTTGCCGCCTAGGCGGGCGCCTTGACAACTATGGCTGATCTGGAGTAAAACGTCGGCTAGAACCAGTATAGAAAACATCCACACCCCCTCAGAAGATCGAGAGTATATGAAGACTTATCTGAACAGTTAGCCAGCGAGAATGTATAGGAACCAGATCCGAGATGGATCCCCAAGAGCGAGGGAGGTAGATCAGCAGTGGAGGAACCAAATGGATCAGCTCCGCGCCGTAGTGGATCGTCAGGAACTGGACGCCTCAGTGGGAACAGGAAGACGCCTCGGATCTGCGCAGCCGGAGTGACCAGCTACTGTAGGAGTCAAACTAGTGGACACCAGTAGGAACGCGACCGTCCACAATATGCCGGAGAAGAGAAAAACAGGTAGAAGAAGAATGGACGCCTCAGTGGGAACAGGAAGACGCCTCGGATCTGCGCAGCCGGAGTGACCAGCTACTGTAGGAATCAAACCAGTGGACACCAGTAGGAACGCGACCGTCCACAATATGCCGGAGAAGAGGAAAACAGGTAGAAGAAGAATAGCTACGCCATGAAGAAGACAAGTTAGAACTATGCTACTGTAAAGAGGGATGGAGATCCGCCGTCACCATTTGGGATGCTAGGGTTCACTCGCGGAACTCACTCGCGGGATGAGATGAAGAAGCGGTCGCCCGAGAGAGAGAAAACCAGTCGCCGCTATAAAGAAGCTAACTAAGGGTAAAGCTGGAAAAAAAATCAACGGGAGGAAAATGATTTCATTTCTTCACTTCATCATATCATGTTATCGTATGTACACAGCCCCTTTATAGGAAAAAACGGAGGGGAGAAGGAGACAAAGGACACAGCGTATTGGGCCCCGGATTTTTGTTAGCCCAATACGTCCGTAGAGGTCTCATTGACCCATAGCGTAAAGCCGGTAGGCCCATTTGCCCACAGCGAACATCACCTCCCAAAATATTTACAAAGCAAATTTTAAAAGGTAAATCCAATGTCACCTAGCCATAGGTTGTCCTTCCGCCGTCGACTATAAACCTTTCCATACCGATTTAAAAATCGGGTGTCCCCACCAAAATGCCTCAGATTATGCCAATTTCTTGACATAGTATATAGTACAGACAGCCTAAATGCTTGCCTGTGGAAGGAATGCCTTTCTGCATATTGTGCTCTCGAAATATTGAAGCAAATTAATTAGTAGTTTTTAATTGATTTTGATTTTTCATTTCGATGTCAATTCCACTGCCCTCAATAACTTAATTACTTTTGCTAGGCATATATTTCCCTGCTAACATTAGCATATAATAAATGTTTCTCCTCATCAGCCAACTTATCTTGGTTGCCCCCTTACCACAACCAAACGACAAGAAACCATTTGGTTGTTGGTATCTGTGAAACTTGGAACCTGATATTTCTTACAACCGGTTTACGGCTAGCAGAAGTTAAAATTCTATTTTTACTTAATATCTATGAGTGGATGCAGTGCGTCTCTCATACGAGTATGCCTTTCCCATCTGTACTAATTCAAAGATAGCTTCTTTCCCATGCAGAAGAGGTCGAATATTACCCTCTGCATGTCCAAGTATGATACCCGTTCAATAGTGATGGTTCTTCTTTTTCTTGATAAAGTTACATGTTTGTTAAATTTATTGCATGAATGATCTATTCCCTTCTTCCATGCAGTTGATTCCTAATATCTTGATGTATGAGAACTGGACTACAGTGACGGGGGACCATTTTGAAGTCACTTCTGATGTGAGGTCCGCACTGAAGAAGAAAGGTCATGTCTTACAAGGAATTGCTGGTGGGACTATCGTCCAGTTGATAGTTCATGATCTGGATGACTCTCAGCCATTTCATGGGGTCCAAAAAGGGAAGCTTACTGCGGTTAGTGACCCAAGAAAGGGTGGTATTCCTTCTGGTTATTGATTAATCACAGGCTTCCTGGATCATCGGAGAAATGAAAACCTTCTGTTCTCACTTGTCTGGAATATCATCAACTGGGAATGCTTCTAGATTGCTTGAAGCAGCAGTCTCAATGGTGGATAGTATACAGTCATGAGTAGTCTCTTGCACTAAGTTGATGGGCTGGACAATACGGGCTGGAGTGACGGTTCCGGTTCTCCCAATCTAAACTAAACTAAATGTGAAGTCGAAGTCACCTTTGCTTAGAGGTCCCCTAATCCCAAGCAGCTTAAGCAATCTGTGTTTCCCAAGCTGCATCCGGTCAGCTTTACAAAAACCTTTTGGGGCCATTTAATTTATATATTTTTTGACTGACGAGGCGGCGCAGCGGCGCCGGACCGCGCTGCACAGCACGTGGTGAGGGATCGAGCAACCGCTCGACCCCCACTAGATCCACCCCGCCCCGGCGAGGTGGCCCGGACAGACGGAGCCGGGACTCGAACCCAGCCCCTGCTCCCTCAGGAGCAGGGGCACGCGCCAAAAACCTTTTGGGGACATTTAAGTTATCCTGTTTTCTTAAAGTTTATAGTTCATAAAAGTTTTTTTTTTTCAAACAGCGCGCGCGCTCTCTCTCTCTCTCTCCTGTACAGAAACCTTTCTTTGCCAATGATTGATCTCAAAACCAAACTGCGCACTTAATCGGTTCAGAAAAATTCTTCAAACCAGTCCAAATTTAATCGTGCACACCCTTACCTCTAGGCTCTAGTTGAATGTCAATAGTAGCTAATGGGTTATTTGGTTGCACAACAAAATAAAATTTTGTTATAATTTCATGTTGTTTTAACAAATTTTGTTAAAAAATTGTTTGACAATCATTATAAACTTATATTTTTAAAAGGATATATTTAAACAAAAAAAAGAGTGACTCTTTTTTATCCAGTAATCTCCTATCTCTCTTGATCATACGTAACTTCCACTCTTTTTTGTTATCGGATCTTCCTCGACATCATGACAATTTTGTGTCATTAGTTAACTGCCATATATTTTAATATAAAATTTTGTTTGTACAAAATGAGAAACCAGGATGCATCCGGTCATCCACCAGCGCATTTTTGAAGAATTAATACGACACCTAGTTGTTTACAAATGAGAAACTATCGTTCAAATAAAAAAAGACCCTCCGCTTGATTATTCTGAGCCTTCATCTTTTATTTTTCCGTCACGTTGCATAAAATAGTACTTGGTAGCACTCAGATGAAAGAGCCATTTAGTAGGACTCCAGAAGAAAGAACCACTTAGTAGCACTCGGATGATCAAAGAACCATGTCTTTCACTCTTGCGACAAGAACTCGACAGAATATCATTAGCCCGTGGAAACGATCGTGCTGACATATCACGACGAATATCGATCACGGAGGCTTTACACAACTCAACATGGAGCATCGGAAAGTTTGACCCACCGACAGGTAAGCTGCAAGCAAACATGTACCCCCATACTATCTAACTTCTTTCCAGACCCTACCTCATGGTGTCACCGCAAGTGGTTTACGAGTACAAGCGATATCGACTCTACTACACATGTTGGGGAAAAGCGCGCAAGAATTATAGCATTTCATCTTTGATTTGCTGACCAAAGAGGGGTACTTGAGCTGCCAAGGAAAATTCCACCCTAAACTCTGTTACCAAAATCACCCTACAACAATAACGAGGATGCCGGTCAGACCTGCGTAGAAGTATAAAGCAGTGATAACTTGCACATCGAGCATGAAACATGTGCTGACAAACTTTCCATGTCCCCAGCGAGTAGCCGGGCGGACATCACCCCCCGCCACGGGGGGTTCCACGGGGGTTGGATCCCGGCCTTTCACGCCTGTCGGGCATTCTTCGGCGGGTGGCTGAGAGTCTAAGACCACTCTCCGCTACCTTCAAAAAAAAAAAGGACTTTATAGCTGCAAATAGTTTGACTAGACAAAAGGGATATCCAATCCATGCCGCAACAGGTCTTGCTGAGAAAAAGGCTTCATTTTCTTCCACCAGTTGTAAACCGTGGCTTCGCTATCTTCAAAAAAAAAAGAAAAGACTTTACAGCTGCAAATAGTTTGACTAGACAAATGGGATATCCAATCGGCAAGGTCTTGCTGTCTGAGACTACTCCGCTACCGTCAAAAAAAAAAAAAGACTTTACAACTGCAAATAGTTTGACTAGACAAATGGGATATCCAATCCATGCCGCAACAGGTCTTGCTGAGAAAAAGGCTTCATTTTCTTCCACCGGTTGTAAGCCGTGGTTTCGCTATCTTTAGAAAAAAAAAAGACTTTACAGCTGCAAATAGTTTGACTAGACAAATGGGATATCCAATCCGTGCCGCAACAGGTCTTGCTGAGAAAAAGGCTTCATTTTCTACCACCGGTTGTAAGCCGTGGCTTCGCTTTAACCTCAGATTCCTGTTCAAGAGAGGAGACGATGACTACGGCAAAACAAAAAAGAAAAGAAAAAAAGCCGAAATGGATACGACGCAGAGAAGCTTGGAGTCCACTCCCCAGCTTCCCGATACCAGCGACCTTCTCCCATGAACTTTTAATGGAAATGAAGGAAACACAACAAATCACCTGAGGCGAGTGCAAGTAGATGTACGTTTTTGCTGTAGCTGGATTATGATTTTCTGCACCTTTACTCCAGTCATAGCAGACCTGCCAAAATCCATCATTAAGAAACCCATTTGGCAAAATGGCACATAGATCCAATGTAATTTCTCAGCATTCCTACAATCGTACGGACTAACCAACCCATATTTCGCAATTCGTAGTACTACTAGTGTGGGCCATAAGGTGAGCTTTTAGGCAACATCCTTTTACAGTAAAATTGGTGGTTTAGTAAATATGTGTGGCAATTAATATAAAAGGCAATAAATGGATACGCCGATGTGTGTCAATTGATAATATAGTTAAATATCCAAATGGGGTGTTTGGCTGCATGACTTTTTGTTACCAAAATATTTTTGTAACAAAACTAGTTGAAAAGGAAGTTTGGCACATGGAAAGTAGAGTCGTATCCAGGTCGGGCCGGGTACCCTAACCACCCGGTCAGTTTTGGTGGTTGACTGGCCAATCACGACCCAGATCGAATAACCCTATTGCTCGGGTTGGATGACCCGGACGCCAGGTGGAGCAACCTTGTGACCTGATAAGTGATCCAGCCAACCGGATCAATGGTCAGGTGACCGCTTGCAGGCTTTAGGCCCCCAAGAGGCTACCCCTCCCCTCACCCTCTCTTAAGCAGGCACTCTCTCTCTCTCTCAATTTTTTTAAAGTGTTGAATATCTTTTTTGTTTACCTGTATTGCTAACTCCTTTTTCGTTTAGAGCTGTCGATAACTTCTTTTTTATAATCGTGTTGCTAATCTTTTTTTGTCTAATTGTGTTGCTAGCATCTTTTTCTTAGTGTTGTATTTATTTGTTTTCTTCTTTAATGTATCTTCTTTAAACCGTGAAAATCAAACCATGGTTTGCCGGGTCGATGACCCAGTCGGCCGAGTCGCCCGACCCGGTCAATTTTGGGGCTGACCGACCCAACCTCAGCTCCACGACCCCGACCCGGTCGTTAATTTAAAATAAATTTTTTATTGATTTTTTCCCGACCCCGGCCCGACCCGGGTCGCAACCCCAACCGACTCGGGTCGATTTTAAGCCCACCAACCCAATCCCGACCCCTGACCCTGCCTTCCTTGAATCAAACGACTAGATCGACCTGAAAGGATCTGGTTTGGTTTCATTACAACTTGATATCCATGGTGAAAAAAAATTTAATGTAAATATTGCAAAAAAATATCTATGGGGAGAGTTACGAGTTGAAGTATCACCCCAACAGAATGAAAGACGACGTTGCACCGTGTACATATTCCACCCGAGGTAAGAGTTCAATTTTGTAGGCATTTACAAGAGTTGAAACAAACAATGGGAGCTTCAAAGCGACGTATAGACATTGTCCAAGAAGAAATTTTCAAACCCACCCGCAACATGTTCGATCAACATATACGAAATGGCATAGGAGCGTTCATAAATTTCTAAGGACGAGAATTTCAATGATAATACATTGTCATTAGAGTATATTAAATCATATCAATGTACCTATGTAACATTTAATATTTAATTATACATGTTTTCACAAACTAACTTAATACGGACGATGAAGACAAGATGTAAGTCATTTGCAGATGAAGACATGTATCATCATATTGGTTAAATTCATGGGCCGAGGTTCGGAAAGTGGGAACGGGACAGAAGTGGTAGAGGATTGAGCATACAAGGAGGAATTCACAATCTTACATAAGATAATGACCTAGGCCTAATAGTATATCCCATGAATCCTGTTATCACACACACCAAAGACAAACATCAATCACGACAATAATGAAGAATTTGCAAATATGCAAGAAGATCGGATGGACGACATCGTTATAGTTCTTCCATAATAGTACCAACACTGCAAAAGGGCCGTATTATGAATACATGATCGAAACCATAACCGACTTGGTATGTTCTTCATATGAACATATTTGACAATAAAAAGGATGTATGTTGATGACAGATTAATAACATTTAAATTTCAAACTTATTACCTACATCTTTTCAAACCTTAAAATTTAGAACTTATCCATATTCTTCCTTTTATAAGTAAGAAGACAATGATCATCTTCTTAATATATTGTACAGCCATAACATTTAAATTTCAAACTTATTACCTACATCTTTTCAAACCTTAAAATTTAGAACTTATCCATATTCTTCCTTTTATAAGTAAGAAGACAATGATCATCTTCTTAATATATTGTACAGCCATAACTATCTCATGAAAGTTCATTGATGCATTCAAACAAGTAAAGAATGTAAATTGTCTCTTTGAATTAATTGATAGTTTGTGAAAGAGATGGAAGAAGATCAAGTTGTCCAAGTAGTTGCAATTAAAGCAACTAAACAAAAGTTGATAGTTAAGAGACTAAATTTATATTTAACATCATACTCTGTCCATTCATTAAATTTAATATTAGAGGATATATGTAAAGATCTTCAAATTAACCGGATAGTTAAGGTAACTTAATTCATATCACCTTTCATATATAACTACAATTTCATTATTAACCTAATGAGGGAGCATACGAAAGGTCGAGAGCTCTTACAGTACAAGACAACTCATTTTGCTTCTCATTACATTTCACTGAAGAGTATAATACAACAAAGAAATCCCCTTACCCAAATGATATTTTTACCTAGATATGCTAGTTGGCTTGTTAAAACTAATCTTTCAAATAAGAGAAAAGAAAGAAAAATTTAAAACCTTAGAAAGTAGTGATTTTTAGTGAATTCAAAAAAAAAATCTTCATATAGTGCAACGATTAGTCAAAATTCTCGTAATAGTAATTGGGGATAGGAAGACAAACATCGGCTATCTGTACGATGCACTTGAATGGGTAAAGAAAGAAATAACAAAGACAATATCAGACTTCGAAGAGTGGTGAGATGTTATCAACCGTCAGTGATTAAGTCAAATATTTTCTTTGCGATTAAGTCAAATCATACATCTTATTTTTTATTGTTATGGTCTCTACAGACATGGATATCTTGCCGCTTGCTAGATCACCTTTTCAATCTTAAATATTGTTATAGTCTGATATTCAAGCTAATTAATGAACTTTTAGACTGTGTTAAAGACGTAAACCATAGAATGCTTAGGGATGATGATTGATCAATTATAACATATAACAAAATATATGAATATAAAATATTATAATGAATAATTATACTTCTAAGTCCGAGTACATACTGTCCAATCATTTTTTTGTGATTTAGATGATTAACTTATTACAACTATCTTTTAACATATAATGATAGTATGCAACTGATTGGTGAATGGATCATGACAAGGCACTAGAATATAAAAATTTCATAGACATTGCAATAATAGTTCTAACCTAAACTACATTGGCTTCAAGATGTGAAATAAATTAGTCAACGTTCAGTTGTATTCATACAAAGTAGAAAAAATAGACTAACGTCAAGAAGACTGGAGTAATTAGTGTACTGTCATTACAACATGAGATTGAAGCTGAAGAATTCAGAGAAGATAAGGAATAACTAGAAAAATAAATAAAGGATGAGTGGAATCGTCTAGGTGGCGAAGTTAGACAGTGCCTATACAAAAACCCGAAAACAATTTGGAGATATTCAATGAGTAAAATATATTGCAATAGTGAATGAACGATTAAGAAGGACTAGATGAACTTGAGTTCAACCCGGAAAATCGAGAATAGGCACAAGGACAACTCGACAACATGCCTCTAGCCAAGAAATTATAAATTCCTCCTTCAGAGATAAAGAGACAGAAGATCAGAGAATCTTCTCGTCAAGGTAAGAAATCAAAGAGCAAAGGTAAACATGTTGTAATTGATCTATTGAATATTGTACATCAAGAAATGATCGAGGAGGGATAAGAAAACACACTATAGCCTAACATCCGAGTTCAATGCCAAACATTGAAAAATTAGGCTTCAAAGAGTAGTAGTAGCGATGGAGAGTTGGAAGTAGAAGAAAATACTACTAGTCCAAAGAGGGCAACAAATCCAAGAGTATACCCTACAACGATATAGTTCATCGGAGAAGAATAGTACACACATGCGACATAAGACACAAATCATGGTGTGCGGTTGCAAGGTGGTCAAGACTAACACAACAGGGCATCGGTCAATATTAAGAAGAGTCTTATGGAGTTGATTCAACTCAAGACTCTTAATTTTCTACGCATCACCAAGAGACTTACGGGATAACTCAACCTACCTATGACTCCTTGAACAATTGTATGCACTCCGCATATGGTAGTTATGATGGATCCATCGGATCTTATCTAAGGATGATTGTACGATGCAACGACAAGTACAATCATCATGTATCAAGGATTCCGGAATCGGAACCGATTCCGATTCCGATTCCAGGAATCGGCCGGAATCGGCCGATTCCTGGGAAGGGAATCGATTCCGGATCGGTCCGGAATCGGTTTTTTTTTTGAATTTTTTTTTCGTCAAAAAAAATCAGAAAAAATTCTAAAAAAATAGTAAATGAGTCAGAAAACTTTTTAAAAATAACCAATGCATTCATCCACAGGACCACATCGAATAAATACTAATGAACTCTAATTGAAGACTTGAAGTTAAGTACATATTCCAATTCCATTGATTCAAAAATCAATGAGTTGATACATCATAAAAAAAAATTACATCATATCAATCTACTACCAATATCCAGGATATAGATATGGGTCCTCCTCCTCTCCCTGCTCCTCGTGATGCTCCCCCCTCGCGCTCAGTCTCGTATACTGTCCGGGACCATATCCATATGAAAATAATGCCGATGCCATGCCATCAAGGTCGTATGGATCGGACTGCGGGACGACCGGGACGTAAGCAGAGGATGGTGGAGCTAGTGGTGTAATCCACTGCTGGTCAACCTGGCCAAATGCTGGATACTGTGGCTTCATAATATAAGAATGCGGTGTCTGCTCATCCAGCGTGTAATACGACTTTGGAAGCCGTGAATCAGGAGACTCAGCTGCTGCTGATGGCTGCGTCGCTGGTATGCACTCCTCGTCATCATCACCTGAGGAGTGAGAAGGAGCTTGCGTGCTGTCATCTGGGCTGACAGGACGCTTGACATCTAGCTTCCTTCTCTTCACCTCTTCAGCCATCTCTGAAGTACCAGAAGGACCGGAACCCAAAGTTTTTTTCAACTTTGCAAATCCTCCCATTTTCCGTGCAGTCATCTTTGTTTTCGTTTTCCCCGGACTGCGAATGGGCTGGGTAGCGGCTGCTGGGGGGACTGGAGCTGGAGCTGGGGCTAAAGCTGCAGGTGGCTGCTCCATAGCTGCTGGGGCAGAAGAAGGCCATGCCTGAGCCTAGGGGTGCAAACGAACCAATACACTCGACAAGTAGTTCGAAGCTCGGCTCGATAAAAACTCGACTCGGCTCGTTTATTATGTTAAATGAACAAGCTTGAACAAAAAATAAAGCTCGACTCATTAAACGAGCCGAGTTTGAACAGACTCCTGCTCGGCTTGATAAGCTCGCGAACAGCTCGATTAAATATTATATTATATATTTATTTTTAAATATTAAATTTTAAGTATTAATATTTATATATTGTCACTTAAATATATTAAATAATTCAAAAATTGAGTTTAAACTTAGATTGAGTTTCATAAATGAGTTAAATCTAAAGTTTCACAAATGACTTTTCATTGATTTTGGGTTTATAAAGGAGTTTGTATATAGCTTAAGTTTGAATATGAATTAAATTTTAGTCTAACTACTACTCGAGTTCGAGCTCGGCTCGGCTCGATTAATAAACGAACCAAGCTTGAACAAGGGTTCCACATACTCGCTAAAACTCGAGCTCGAACTCGAACTCGTGTAAAATAAACGAGCCGAGCTTGAACACCATACTACTCGGCTCGGCTCGGCTCGACTCGTTTGCACCCCTACCTGAGCCTGAGAAGTAGATGGAGG
Organism: Cryptocoryne crispatula var. balansae; assembly: GCA_036172225.1. NCBI lineage: Eukaryota > Viridiplantae > Streptophyta > Magnoliopsida > Alismatales > Araceae > Cryptocoryne > Cryptocoryne crispatula. Next base: position 34,230,567 of record CM069935.1, read on the forward strand.
TGGAGCTGGAGCATCCTCCTCGGCTTCAACACCATCCAACTCTCCTTCAGCCCATGCACGGTCATCGGGATCAAACTCAGCTGCATGATCCCTGGCTTCCCTCTCCTCTATCCAGGAGGCAAGTGCATGCTCCTCCTGGAATATCTGGTCCATGTCCACCTCCTCGGGTGGTGGTGTGGCGGAGGAATGCCTCTGCTTGTACGGGCCACCTGCGAATCGTGCGAATCGTGCCTCGCTGATCTTCTGTCGATCCTTGATGTTCTTTATGCGCAGCCTCATGTTGTAATGACAGAAGACCAGCTTCTCCAGCCATGGATTGCAGAATCGGCCGATCCGGATCGGGATCGGCCGATTCTTGGATCGGATCGGACCCCTCCGATCCGATTCCCGGCGGAACTACCTATCCGGACCGAAGATCAATCCGGATCGGTGTTTGTAGGTGGAATCGGTGCCGGAATCGACCGATTCGGTCGATTCTGGATCGATTCCGGCGATTCCCTCGCCGAAATCGACCCACAGGCTGCCGCGGCGGCCATCCCGCCGCGGCAGCCCTCTTCCCCGCCCGATCGGGCGGGGAAGATGTCACGGCGGCAAGCTGCCGCCGTGGCGGTGATTTCAGGCCACATTTGGGCCCGAAATCGCCCCCAAAATGGGGTAGATCGGATCGGAATCCGATCTACCTCCTTATTTAGTTAATTTTTTGGTGTTTTAGGGTTTTTTTAAGGGTCGATCCGGATCGATTTTCCTTCCGACGAATCGGCCTGGATCGGTCCGATCCGATCCGATCCGGATCGGATCGGTCCCCACCGATCCAGGGACCGATTCCGATCCCGCGATCCTTGTCTCCAGCCGGTCTGAGGTCAACCTGTTCCTCCTTTTCGTATGTATCAGGTTGAATTGAATGTACTCCAGTTCCTCTCACAATGGGAGGAACTGGTGCTCTGGCTGAGTATCTTGATACCGATGGCAGCAAGTGGATTCCATCCACTCCTGGTGTTCACCTGAACCCACCACTCAGCTGCAAGAAAAAAACAAGAAGAGAAAAGGTAAACAATTAGCCCATCACCTACCATAACTTATATGAAAAGAAAATAAAATCGTCATCAAGCTATTACTATACCCGTGTTCCCAACCCACGTCGTAAGCACGTGCTGCTGCTGCATCACCTTGATCGGCCATCGCTTATATCTGCAAAAATTGTAAAAAATGCACTAAAAATGATTAGATAACATAAAAATTGATTTAGACGTTGTTCGGGAAACAGACAACCCAAGTAACACACCATTCGGTATGTTTAAAGGGTTACGTATTTGCCGGAAACGGTCGTAAATTAACGTACGGGATATCCGGAATTTTTCCCGTGCAAAATGGACTTAAACGGATAGTTCAAAACTTGGACGGATTTGTTCGGTCGGAAATCACAACGTTTAACGACGCTCGGACTCGTCAGAAACGCGTAAGAACGGACGTACGAAGTTGTCGGCGAAGAAATCTTACCAAAAACCGGTCAAAGATCGAAGAAGAGGTTGATTCGATTCCGGTCCGAGCTTGAATCGGCGGATTCCCTTGAAGACCTAGCTTGGAATCGCCGGAATCACCGCCGGAATCGGTGGAATCGGGCAGGAATCGACGCTGGATCGACGGAATCGGCCGGAATCGACGCTGAATCGCCAGAATCGCGCCGGAATCGCATGCGCCTGCTCCTGCCGCCGCGGGATCGAGAATCGAACCGGGAATCGAACCGGGCCGGTTGACCCGATCTTCCGAAGGGATCGACCGATTCCACAAGGAATCGCCTGGAATCGAATCGATTCCGACCGATTCCAGGCGATTCATACCGATTCCGCGGAATTCCTCCCGAAATCGGTCCTTCCGCAGGGAATCGGATCGGAATCGGACCGATTCCGCCGATTCTGCAATCTATGTCATGTATATATGTTCAATGTTATGCATTTTTCTAAAATGTCATGGGAAGAGTATATAAATTATGCATAAGAGTCATAAAATGTAAGAATTGAATAGAAATAAATAATTTTTTTCTAGTCATATCCCCTATTTTTATTTATAGATTTTAGTATTTTTTACATCTTTGCATTTTTTTCTATACTTTTGTATTTTATAAAAAAAAAATTCGTGACCTGGTCCAACCAAGTTTGTTTTTGGCTCGACAAACCCCAGCCCAACCTCCAACCCTTCCTAAGTTCTGCAATCATTACAAAAATTCCTTGAACAAAAGGAGGCGAGACCTTTTTTTCTTTATGGTCCACCACCCCTTTAACTATAGATGGTCACCGCTCTTCTTTCATCAAATCTCATCTCTAGATGCCTTAGATTTTACTTTATTATATAAATTAAACATAAAAATATATAAAGAATATTGTGCAAACAAACACTCCATAACTAATATTTATACCTAATCAAAAATTACTCAATTAAATTTAATATACATTGCTAATAAATATTCATAGATTATTTACAAATCAACTCTAGCCTTAATCTCAAATTATTTGTGGACCATATATATTATCTTCTCCACTCGTTGATTTGGAATTATTCTTTTAAACATATTTAAATCATTCAAATCATATTAAATTATTCTCCTCTATGTTAATTTAAGTCTATCATGTTTTTATATTTCTACTATTTTGATATTTTCTACTTTTCTAATTGGAGTTTTATTATGTCCAAATTATCTCATTATCACTTCTTGCAGTTTATCCATCTTTGCTATTACTCTCAGAATTTCTCAAATATATTTCTTATGTATTCTAGTATGTAGTCTAATATGAGTAGCTATCTATCACAACATTCTCGTTTCAATGAATAATCATATTTTCCCTCTTTTTTCAACGTTCTCTTTTTTGGCCAGTGTCATAGCGATCACGCTGCAATGTACATATCACCTGGCTGATGCATCCCAAGTTCGAACCTGGGATGTCCTCCCCACTGGGAGGAACAGTGCCTCCGAGCAAGGCAGGTGTTCACCACTGCACTATCAGGCTGGGAACCTCTTTTTCAACATTTGCTGACATATAACATTGTAGGTCTATAGTTGTAAGACAATTTTTATTTTAATTTAGTAAAATTTTAAGATCACATAAAACTCCTATAAACAATCTTCACTTTATCCATCATGTTTTAATCCATGATTGACTGTCTTCATTATGTTCCCAATCTGTTTGAATGATTAAACCAATATGTTTAAACTCAGTACTTTGAAAAAAAGTACTCCAAAATTAACTCCATCATCTTTTCCCTTAACCTTTCATTTGATTCTAATTTCATCAATAACTCGATCATATTTATTATTTAAAAATTTAACCATTAAAAAACTATTTATACTTTGCCAAATTACTTAATTTAATATTAACACTTAATTAGTATTAACTGTAATAATTTGGCAAGGCAAATGCCTTATAGTATTGACTGTTAATGCTTAATTAGTTTTACCTGTTAATAAATTGGCAAAGCAGAATTCATATAAAGAATTCTAGAATAAATTAAGACCACATCATGTCATTTTACCATATCTCCAATCAAACTACAGAATATATTAAAATGTTCATCCCCCCTATGATATATTGATGTTACACAACCTATATTGTAACCGTCTTGTTTATAATTATAATAAATAATTTTTAAACCATAAATGACTTATTTAAGATCGTATCCAGTATGGGACACATATAGGCTGTTACGTATCCGTCTATAGTAGATGATAAGCATGATGCTATACTTGGTTGTATATGATAAGCATGATGCTATACTCGTCCAGTTCAGGACAGAAGCAACTCTAGGTCAGATACATCAATGCCTTCAATAATGATGATAATGTCCGAAGAAAATGATGTCAAAGAGTATGATTATTGAAAGGTTCTGGTGGCCTTTGTAGAAACCAAATCATGAAGGTATTTCAGTGAAATTCTATTATTATACCACCACCAAAAGCAATAGAATTTCAGCAAAATTTTAAGATAACAAACTAAGAGCAGCATCTTGAAAATTGGAACCCAAGAAGTCAGCAGTGATAGCAGAATAAAGTGAATCTAGTGGAGACATCAAGACAACTAAAAAGATCATGCGAACAGATACAGGAGGGAATAACTTCCTCCAGCGGGTAAGGCCGAAGCATAAATCAGAAAAATCAACCACTTTTGGGGCATGGATTGCAGAATCGGTCGATCCGGATCGGGATCGACCGATTCTTGGATCGGATCGGTACCTACCGATCCGATTCCTATTGGAATTAGCGATCCAGCCGGGAGTCCCGGCTAGATCGCCCGGAATCGATAGGATCGGTCGATCCCGGACCGATCCACCCGGATCGATCCCAAAATCGGTCGATCCGGACCGATTCGCCGGAAAACCGGAAGACCCGGAATCGAACCGATTCCGGGATCGATCCGGTCCTGTTTTAAGGTCCGATCACCCCCTATTTGGGGTCGATCCGGACCGATTCTCCCCCCCACTTGCCCCCTTCGGCTTCTTCTCCTTCCCCCCAAGGCGCCTTGGAGATCTAGGGCTTCAGCATCCGGCGATCCAGCATTTGGAGGGGCGATCCAGTTTCGGGTCCGGCGATTCCAGTTTCGGGTCCTTCTACCACCACCACCACCACCACCAAGAAGACTGGTGAATTATTTAGGGCTTTAAAGAAAGCATGCTTACCTTCACAGCAAGCAAGTCAAGGAGATCCTACATTGAAGAGGAAGAAGATAAGTATCAAACGGCGACATCATCTCCTTGACACCGAGACCACTCAGCCACCTTCATCAGATGAGGATGAAGAATAATTTGTGCCACCCACACAGCAACAGCGTACAGGGGGTGGAGGTGGAGGTGGGGGTGGCGGAGGTGAGGGTGGCTCTACTAGTAGTGCTCGGACGAGTGGAGCGAGGTCCGGATGATTTGAGTGATAAAAGACACTCGTATTCGAGTGGCGAGGGCGGCGGACGGTGGACGAGGTTGAATGTTTTTGACGAGTTTGCATCTTCCTATCCGAGCTGCCTCGGACGAGTGAGCTGGCTTGGCCTATCCACCTTCACCCATCTTTTTTACCTCCGCCTCCGTCGTCGGGGAGTTTATGAGTTTAGACATGGCGGTCTTTATTTTCTTATGGATACGGGCCAATTATGGTGACCACAATCAATGGAGATTTGCGAGAAAATCGAATGACCCGGGACGAGAGATCCAGATCCAGATCTATCCTACTCCGGACGTTACCATAGTTGGTGGTGATGCATATGTATAATGTATTTCTTTGTTTATTTCATGCAATGTAATATGAGTGGAAAGAAGAATATGTGTTGTACAATTTGTGGAGTTGGGTATGATTGTTTGTTTGGTAAAAACATGTATCTTATTTGATGCATGATGTGTTCTATTGTGTGATTGGATATGATATGTGTTCTATATGATTGATTGTTAATTTGTTATATGAATGAGTGTTCCCTATATTTTTTTCACATTTTTCCTGAGTCCTATGTATTTTTATTGATTTTTTGGCGATTTTTCCATATTTTTTCGAAAAGCAAAAAAAAAAAAAAAAAACCGATCCAGACCGATTCTGGATCGGTCTGGCTCCAAGAGAATCGGCCTGGATCGGTCCGATCCATGGAATGCGATCTCCCGAGAATCTCCCGAGATCTCCCGAGAATCTCTTTTCTTCGGTGCGTCCGAGAAACGAGATCGCCGAAACGAGAATATCTATGTAGTACCTGTGATACCTTGATCTTCTCCGTCTATTATTATCCCCAACTTGTTAAATGATCTTGTTAAGTTTTCTTCTTATATTGCCAATTTTATCATGAAATCCATCCAAATATTCATCTAAGCATTATTGTTTGATAAAATTTCATAACTTAATATTTTAATGACTATATATGTACAATTGACCCGAAATGTTATCAATCTCCTATCCGTATTGTTTTTCACGTGAAACTTTGGTCCGACATAAGATCCTTTGTATGTCTCGTACGTTAACAATAGTTCACCATCTCCGTATTACACTTTTTAATTCTCTCACAACTTATTTTAATATTTAATGAGTTTTCTTGTCCTTTTTAAATAGATTATATGACATTACATATTTAAACATGCACATTGATTGGTATTTCTAAGATCTAATCCCTTGAGATTTTTTTGAGATATTTTATCTTCAATCTCCGTGAGATAAAATATAGATGTGAGATGACAATCATTGGGTAAAGTATACCTTGCATAAATGAAATCCGAGATCCGATCTCCCGAGATTTTTCCGAGAATCTCACGAGATCTCTTCTCTTTCACGCTTCCGAGACAAAGCCGAGATCCGAAACGACAATCCTTGGTCCGATCCGATCCGATCCGGATCGGATCGGACCCCACCGATCCAGGATCCGATCCCGATCCGGCGATCCTTGTTTTGGGGTGACCAAAGCATCTGTAATCAGCCAATTCACTCTGGATCGTGGATCATTTCAACTTCGTGGACGACAAACATCCTTGATATCTAACAGAATGAATGGCAGCAGATGCCACTTAGAGATCTCTGGCAAGATTAGTGTGTTTATGGATGGCAAGGACTTCGGGGTTGGGATCAGCCCTTGGAGGATTGGTCAGGGTCAATCCATTTCCAGATGATATGGGCATCTTCCTCATTAGGAAGGGCTTTCAACCTTGCCATCTAGCTCTTTACTGGATGAACTGAACTGCAAATTATGTTACCCCTTACCCATCATTCTTTGACAATGCTGCCTTTACTTCCCACTCACCATCCTCTTCACCCAAACCACCTATCTTTCCTTTCACTCTCTTATGGACCACAACTCAAATAACATCCAGGATGATTCCAGCCAATTCAGGTTGATCCTTGGATGTTTGCATTAGGCTGTCTAACCAACCCAAAGAACCATCACTCAAGGTCGGGGATCTGCCATTCAGACTCAGATCACTTCACATCCATGGACTCCCCTCCCAATTGGAAGTTAAGGAGTAAAAAGTAAGGTATCAAGAAAATTGGCATCGTTAGTTGCAGCTCATAGTTCTTAACCCTATGCATGCAAAAAGTTTGTGATATGTACATGTTGATAGGTCATAGGTGTTTTGTGAAGAGAAGTTGTCGGCTTAAGTGATAAAGTGGTCTGGCAAGCTAGAGACCTGACCATTTTATTCGAAGGCAATAAAGTGACCACTTTGGGATGTTTAAGTGGTAAAGCGGCCCAATGTGCCCACCTTGGTCGCTTTGGGCCACTTAACTGGATCCGCATGAGGTGGATCCGTATATTTCTTATTGGGACTATTTTGTTTTTTTAATTATTTTTTATTACTTCCACTGTTCATGTTTCTATGTACTATTCAAAGTGTTTTTTATCATTGTTATTTGCTTGCTATACTTTTATATTGGTAAAAATGGGTTGTATATTGTGGATAAATGGCTTTGCATATTACTTAAAGAAGGATGTCAAAAAATATTTTGGATGTCACTATTCTTTTTATATTTACATGTAAATATTATGCTTATATATGCCTTGACAACTCTTATGATGTACACATTGGTATAGAACACGACGAAGCAGTGGATGGAAAGGCATCTACCAAGTGGATGGATAAATAAACAGTCCAAGTACCAAATCCAATGGACCTACAAACAAAATAGTTATCTGTTGGCACTTAGAATTTCAAATTGACATATTGACACATGTATCAGACTGAAAGAAGACTTATATAAAAAAAAGAGAAGGGGAAAGAAAAGTGAAGCAAAAGGGAATAAAGAATACTTAATTCCCTGTACCCCACCATCGGTGCATGAATCAAAGAAGGAATCAAACACATATCTAAGGCCGGATATACATAAATGGATGTGAATACACAAGGGGGACTCAAAGCCCAATCAAATCAGGCATATAGCAAGAAAACAAAAAACTTTTATGTATATTCGTGCCCATCCTGTCCAAGGAGGGACCAGCAGCTGACCCGGAGCAAAAGAAAAGGAGGGGAAAAGAAGGATTTGATCAAGGCCCCAACCGGTGATAGCATGTGGATAAACAAGGTTCCTGCATATAGGATCAAAAGGAAAAAAAAGGGAAATAGATATGTTTGCCCATGTATCCAGCTGTATGAGAAGGCATGGCATTGGCTACCGGTAGAAAGTAGAAGAAAGAAGTTAGAGGTGATGAAGACCTATACAACACAAGAAAAAGAGAGAGGGAAGAAGGCCGGTAATGACATACAGGAGCTGTGGGCTCCTGTTCAAAAAAAGGCAAGAGCCCCTCCAGAAAAGGAAGAATTAGATGAAGGCCCCAACCGGTAATAGCACATGAGGGAGCTGGATTCTCAACACATTCAGCTATGTGTATGCTTGCGAGACATAGTGATATGCAGTCAACAGGAAATAAAAAGAGGAGGCTGGAATAATAGAAATATGCATAGATTCATGCGATCTTAACAAAGGAATGCACAGGTTATACTTACCCAAGGGTCTTGGTGACAGATTTGCTCCCTCAGCCTAACACCAAAGAAGGAGATAGAGGCGCCGGAAGACCCCCAATACCAGAGGACCAGTGATCTCCTTTAGCAGGAACAAGCTGCTGCAGCACCTATGGAGATAGAAGGGTGCAGCAGGGTGAGGAAGAGAGCCAGCTAAAAAGGAGCCCGCGGGTGGAAGAGTTTGTCTCCAGCTGGGAGACTAAACAGAACCTGCAGAGAGAGAAAGAGGGAGGGCAATCCGCGGGAGAAGACAAGTCACGGAGTTCAAATGGAGATTAATTAGAGGCCAGGGGGCATCCAGCGGCCAAGATTGATAGTTAAGTAAGTTAATTGGATCCTAATACTCTTGGATCCCCAACGGTACAGCACAATGGTCTTATCGGATCCATAATAGGATAATATCCAATGGATCTAGCCTTATTGGGTATTTGATAAACAATCCTTGGGCAAGATTAATTATCGGTTGAAAAGGCCTTCCCGGATCCTTAACAAGGTTAATATCCAATAAGAGGATCAACGGCTAGGATTGAATGGAACACCCATCAACCGGATGAGCTATACACTTAATACAGTCCATCAAATGGAGGGCCAGGATTTGATAAGAAATATCCCCTTGGATGTCTCTCACGTGAGAGGATGCTGGAGGTGGGAGTGCCACCTGTTTCCCCCCACGATCTCCCAAGGATAACTTGGCCCGGAATTGATGCCCATCATGCACCACATTCCCCCACTTCCGGTCATGCGCACATAACTCTCCCCCACTATCGGAGTAAGGGGAGGATTTCATGTCCTATAAAAGGCCATCCCGCGGCATGTGACACAGGGGGAAGAGGAGAGATTCTGCCAAAGCCATCTCAGCAAGAAAGAGTGCATTAGTCCTATCCAACTGCATCACCGGAGCATCAAGAAGGAGAAGCAATTGCAGGTCCTGCGGTTACTTTTTGCAGAGGATCAAGGGCAGAATTTGAAGGCTACAAGGTGAGAGATTATAGCCATCACCTCATCCGTCCCTCTCCAAACACCATGTCCATTAATTGCTCAATTACTATCACCTCATCCGTCCCCCTCCAAACACTATGTCCATTGACTACTCAATACCCATGATCCCTTTCCAATATTGTCAAGATATTACCTTGTTTGGGCCGGAAATTCCCAGACAAGTATTAGAATCCCGCGGGTCCATCTGATTACCAATCACAGACCTGAAATTCACCCTCACATTCCCATATGTTTCAATAAGCTATACCAAGAGGTCAGGTCTATAGGAATCTTTCATCTCCCGGACAACAAGGAAACCCGCCAAGGACTAGAATCTTGGATTGATTCATTTGGTCATAATAGTACCAAATTGATGACCACCTTCCCAGATATATGTATGTACCTAACTTTAGATATGATGTAAGCCATATCCGAGCATCCTATTTGGCCCCATAATTGAGCCCATTTTATCCCCCCCCGGATACATTTCTGTATCACCAATATGAAGTTTTCTTTTTATGAATAACATGGACAGGTTTGACCCCTCCTTGACCCCTCTTTAGAGCCTCCCTCGGCCTTGAAATTCTAAAAGATAAACCCTCAGAACCTTGCCATTTCGACAGAAGTTGAAGGATGCTTTATATCATCAAGGAAGAGAGGGGTTATACCCGGCCTCTTTGGAACCCACATGATGGACCAAAGACCCCCCGGGTAGCCCTGATGAAACAAAGAAAATAAGTGTAAAGTGTATGAAAGAATGGCCAACCGGGCCTTTGAAGATTTTAGTTGAGGAATAAAGAAGCTACTTGCTGCCTCGGTCAGCTGGAGGATCATGAAATCTGAGAGGTCTAAGAGATTCATATGAAGATGAATGCCTATGCCAAGGCGTGTCAACAGCATATGCATAGACAATTTTGGGCATGTCCCAATGTACATGTTCTGCTAAGGGCTCTGGGCATGAATCCCAGTCTCCCTGGCTCTTTCCCAGTAGATGAATTTTCAAGCTCACTCTACTAAGAAAGAATATCATAGAAAGTCAATGCTCACATATAAGGGCTTGGACTGATACTCACTGAAGTGTAACCCCCGGTCATTTTTATGCAACCATATATATATATATATCACAGGTCATCATCCTGACCTAAGGAGTCTCCGCAAATAACAAATAAACACCAGGGTGATCATGGAGCAGATTTTCTTTGAAGCAGCCTTAATTTAATAAATATACTGGAATATGAAATTCCAGTTGCAGAAGTCTTAAAACCATCAAATTTCCAATACCCATTTCAAACATAAGGTAAATTTAAATCCAGACATAGTCATGGAAATCTTAAGTCTGGTTGAATCAGATCTTATTTGGAACAGTCCTCATCAAATACATGATAACACAAGGACCCGATTCAGAGCCTCTTTTATATTCTGCATAAGACTCACCTGAGGGGTCCCCAAGTTAATAATATCTGTTACTCAGACCTGATTTGAGGCAAGTCATACAATGTCAAGACTTCGGAGCATGTTAATGATCAGTTTATCATAATAGTCCTTGAACTACTGCATATACATCAATATATATACAAAAGAAGGCTTTTTCAAATTAAGACTTGTTGGGGATTGCAAGAGATTAAATCCCAGCAAGTGGGCAGTCAACTAAGCCCCATGAAAATGAATGTTTGGAGACAAAAAAAGGGGAGATGGGGAGTCATGGGCCTCACCCTCAGGCCTCAAGACAGATTTTCAATTCTGAAACCCCCCACATCAAGGCTCCAATTAGGCAATGAAAAGATTCATGGGATTATATCCAGGGCATCTTAGGCCTTGGAGCTCCAACTATTCCAAAGACCCCCCACCCCACCCCGGAAGCCTGCATTTTGGGATTTCAATTCTGATTTATGTTATGATCTTGATAACATGAGCCTCTCGGCCATAGGCTACATAGTTTCAGCTGGTTCGAGGGGCAGATAAAGAGAAGGTTTTGGCTGGCCTTAGATCTGAATATAATCAGATCATTGAGGGCCTGTGCAGGAGGCTAAGATGAGTATCCCATGGTATGCATAAAGGTCTTGTATGGCAAGCTTGTGGTCGAGTTTAAGTGGCTTAGGTGATAGACATTTCAGGTTTGTATAAGCCTTGTTTCGCATGAGATTTCAGGCTTCATGAAAGGTAGATTTAATACCTATCATAGGGCAGATCCTAATACATGGTTCAGTGCAGGATAATGACCAATTTAAGGTCAATATCAGGGTCGACTATGGGTCTGAATCCTAGCGGTACTTAGGAGCTAAATGCTCAGGTTCAGGCTATTGAATTCCAGATTTTAGATGTTTAGATCAAGTATGCAATTGTATAAATCACAAGCAAGCCGGGATCATCATCCCTAAGCATCTAAGATCCTGAGAAGATAGGCAAAGGTCCATAACCCATATATGAGCAATAGCCTAGCTTAAATAGGGTTTTTGGTGAGTCATTGGAAAGATGAGGGAAATATAGTTAAGTCTAGAAAAACTTCTGAGTTTAACTCAAAATTCAGAATCCGAATGATGATATCAATAAGTCCTAAAACCTGGTATGTCAAGACTCAAGATTTAGGAAGAAGGGGGGGTGCAGTGGATATGTGTATGAGGTGCCCGCGGAACATATCTTCGGATCTGATGCCAATATTCCCTAGAGACCCATCCCCGATTAGATTTGAATAGGATCTAGAAGAGGATAATCTTAAAGTATTTGATATTAAGAGATTAACCATAAGCATGTTTGATCCGATATCACAAAAAAAATCAGATTTAAACAGATTTGACTAAGTCTAAGATATTAAGACTTAGGTTTTAATAATGTCCAATTATCTAGGTCCAGAATATCCTCATGGACCCCATGATTGGATAAACATAAAAAGAGCATAGTTTGGATATCAGTTTCTTGAACACCCTATGAAGCCTAAGCATGTCTATGATCGGCCTTGAGATCTCTTCATTTAAGAGCTTGGATGGTTTAACCTCATAACATACCAAGTCCTAGGCCCGGTCTCATATACATAAAGGCTAGAAAATTCCAGCAATGAGAGCCATGTGACAACCTAGTCCATAGAATAGTTTCTTTTTGGCATGATAGGTTCGGACCTAGTAGTTCAATAAGAGGTCAAGAGCGTGAGGTGTTTTGGATTGAGGACTTTTAGAAATATCAAGTCCTAAACCTTAGTCATGGCTATGGACATTCTAAATCAGATTTTTGTTTATAGGTCAGAGACATATAATAAATATGGAAAGAGTGAGTCCTATGTGATGGGGACCGGTACGGACCGGATCGTCCGTTTGTTTGGAGATAGCGTCTTCCGGGTCTTGAGGAGACGACGTATTTATTTCTTTTATTTCGTAGTATTAGATTTTTATTTTTATGTATTTTATTTGAGTATTTAGAGTCATTTGAGTCCTTTTTATTTTATTCCTTTAGAGGACATATATGTAATTAGGGTTTTTAGAGGTCCATCTTGTAATGTCCAGCTCTATTTAAAGAGCCCAAGTCTTTGAATGAAAGATAGAGATGGATGTTGAAGAAAGGAAGGAGCTCCTCCCGTTTTCCCCCTGTTCCCCTCCGACGTCGGCGTCGTTCCCTCACCTCCGGGTGCTCCCGGTTCTCCCCTTCCCTTCCCGGTGATCCTCCTCACCTCCGGAGCTAGGTCCGGTGCCCTCTTCTTCCCCATCCCGTCCGTTTCCGACCTACGTAGACTCCCTCCGGAGACGCTGCCCTAGGGCCATCCGGACCTTCCCCCACCTCTTCCCCCTCACCCCTACGGTTCCCCCCTACCGGAAGCACCGCGGCACCCCCCCTTCCGGACCCGCGCGCACACACGCGCCCTAAACCGAGACACCCCCCCCGTGCGGCTCCCCTACCCCACGAGCACCCCTCCCACACGGCCTTTGGCCTCCCACGAAGCCTTCCCCAACCCCCCTCCCTCCCCTGCGAGCCGCCGCGAGCTCGGACCCCGACCCCGCCTCCGTCGACCGTCGAAGACCCCGAAACTTCCCCCATTCCGGCGAAGCTGGTCGGCGGCGACGAAGGAGGAGAGAAAAGAAAGAGGAGGCGGCGCCGTCGGGACCTCCGGCCGCCGGCCGCCGCGGCCCCCCTCCGTTCCCGCCGCCGGCCCGCGGCCCGCCGGGTCCGCCGTGCGCGGAGACGAAGACCCCCCCCCCGCGCGCCGTCGGGGTCTCCGAAGAGACGCCACGAACCCGCGGGCTCCCGCCCCCCCCCTCTATCTTCTCGAGCCGGCTCCCGGCGGCACGCCACGAACCCCCGGGGGGATTAGTCGCGCGGTCGCGCGGCGCCGCCCCGAGCGGCCACGACCCCCCCACGCGGTCGCCGCGTAAGTGGCGCCGGCCGAGCCGGCGCCGGTTCGCTCGCCGGCCGGCTCGGGCGACGGTTCGCCCGCCGACCGGCCGGACGCCGGCTCGGGGCGCCCAGACTCAAGCCGGCCGCCGGTTCAGGGCCGGTTCGACGCTCCAGGGGCCGGTTCAGACCGATTCCGGCCCGGTTCACCCACCCAGGAGCCGGTTCAGGGCCGGTTCAGCCTTCCTGGACCCGGTTCAAGGCCGGTTCAGCCCTTCTAACGCCGGTTCAGGGCCGTTTTGGACCGGTTCAGCACTTGTGGGCCCGGTTCAACGGCCGTGAGGTCCAATTCGGTGGATTTCAAGCCCCGTTCGGCAGTTTCCAACTTCGTTTGAAGCGGTTCAGCTTGGTTCGATCCGGTTCAACATCCCATCAGCTCGGTACATCCTCCTCGGGCCCGCCGACACGCGCGGGGATGGCGGCACCTCCCTTACCGTCCCGCATTAGTTTGGTATCAGAGCCGGCGCCGACTTGTTTCCACGAGTCGGGATCCTTACATTGCGCGGGACATCGACATTTCAGCTTCGACATCACATTACCGTTGGAGGTGCGCACACCACGGCATTTACGCCCTTCGGCTTCGCGCGACGTCATCTCGCGATCTCTTTTCGAGTCGATCGCTCCGCATTATCAAGTGGTCGAGAATGGTCGAGCTTACATCCGCTGCTCGTATCGTAAGAGGGCCGACTTAGACCATGGATGTGCGGTATGTAGAAGATGCCTCGGTGCGAGATAGTTCCCCACGGCACCGTCTCATCCCGGGTTCGAGTGGTTGGGCGATCGGCGGGTAGATTTGAACACATTCGCTCGAGCTTACCTTGCGGCCGAGGACGAGCAGGCCGAGAGAGCCGATCTGCATCGGCAACACTTATGCCCAAGGGCTCGTGCCCGAGGAGCAAACTCGACACGCTTATCGAGGTAGCGATGAGGCCGCCCGCAGCTTGCCGCACGACGGCAAGAAGGCACCCCAGATGCCGAGGCGGACAGAGCCATCGAGGTTGAGGCGGCGAGCGGCCTACGGGGTTGTCGCTCGAGGCCGACGGACAGAGGCGACACCTTGTCGAGGCCGAGACCGATCGAGCCATCCCGACCGAGTTGACGGCACGGTTGTAGGCTGGCACCATGAGTTGACCACCGAGGGCATTCCGCAGAGGATCCGCGCACAACACTCGATAGAGTACCCGGACCTGGAGCTTCACAAAGACTTACGACACCATCCGGTCACCTTACGCGGTCACCTTGGAGCTTCCCCATCCCGCTTCATCATCACCCGAGCTGCCCTACCTTGCGTCCTCGGTTTCGAGTAGTGACCGTGGTGATCATACGGCACTACGAAACTCGAGGAGGAGTTTTCGCAACCGGGGAGAATGATGGGGACCGGTACGGATCGGATCGTCCGTTTGTTTGGAGATAGCGTCTTTCGGGTCTTGAGGAGACGACGTATTTATTTCTTTTATTTCGTAGTATTAGATTTTTATTTTTATGCATTTTATTTGAGTATTTAGAGTCATTTGAGTCCTTCTTTTTATTTTAGTCTTTTAAAGGACATATATGTAATTAGGGTTTTTAGAGGTCCATCTTGTAATGTCCAGCTCTATTTAAAGAGCCCAAGTCTTTGAATGAAAGATAGAGATGGATGTTGAAGAAAGGAAGGAGCTCCTCCCGTTTTCCCCCTGTTCCCCTCCGACGTCGGCGTCGTTCTCTCACCTCCGGTGCTCCCGGTTCTCCCTCCTTCCCTTCCCGGTGATCCTCCTCACCTCCGGAGCTAGGTCCGGTGCCCTCTTCTTCCCTATCCCGTCCCGTTTCCGACCTACGTAGACTCCTTCGGAGACGCTGCCACCCTGGGGCCATCCGGACCTTCCCCCACCTCTTCCCCCTCACCCCTACGGTTCCCCCCCCTACCGGAAGCACCGCGGCACCCCCCTCTCGGACCCGCGCGCGCACACACGCGCCCTAAACCGAGACACCACCCCCCCCCCGTGCGGCTCCCCTACCCCACGAGCACCCCTCCCACAGGGCCTTTGGCCTCCCACGGAGCCTTCCCGAACCCCCTTCCCTCCTACTGAGCCGCCGCGAGCTCGGACCCCAACCCCGCCTCCCTCGACCGTCGAAGACCCCCCCCCCAAACTTCCCCCGTTCGGCGAAGCTAGTCGGCGGCGGCGAAGGAGGAGAAAAGAGAAAGAGGAGGCGGCGCCATCGGGACCTCCGGCCGCCGCTGCCGCGGCCTTCCCCTCCGTCCCCCCCGCCGCTGCGGCCGCCGGGTCCGCCGTGCGCGGAGGCGAAGACCCCCCCCCCTCTTCCGCGCCGTCGGGGTCTCCGGGAGAGACGCCACGAACCCGCGGGCTCCCGCCCCCCTCTCTCTTCGAGCCGGCTCCCGGCGGCACGCCACGACCCCTCCGGGGATTAGTCGCGCGGTCGCGCGGCGCCGCCCGGCGGCCACGACCCCCCCACGCGGTCCGCCTGCGTAAGTGGTGCCGGCCGAACCGGCGCCGGTGCCCTCGCCGGCCGGCTCGGGCGACGGTTCGCCCGCCGACCGGCCGGACCGCCGGTTCGGGCGCCCCGGACTCGAGCCGGCCGCCGGTTCGGGGCCGGCTCGACGCTCCAGTGGGCCGGTTCAAACCGGTTCCGGCCCGGTTCACCCACCCAGGAGCCGGTTCGGGGCCGGTTCGGCCTTCCCCGACCCGGTTCGCACCGGTTCAAGGCCGGTTCAGCCCCTTCTAACGCCGGTTCAGGGCCGTTTTGGACCGGTTCAGCACTTGTGGGCCCGGTTCAACGGCCGTGAGGTCCAGTTCGGTGGATTTCAAGCCCCGTTCGGCAGTTTCCAACTCCGTTTGAAGCGGTTCAGCTTGGTTCGATCCGGTTCAACATCCCATCAGCTCGGTACATCCTCCTTGGGCCCGCCGAAGCGCGCGGGGATGGCGGCACCTCCCTTACCGTCCCGCATCACTATGTCTAATAATGAAAAGTCTCAGGTCATAGCATTGAGAAGGAGCATATTCCATTTGGCTAAGTTAAGATGTAAGGACTTAGACAAAATTCTGGTTCCGCCAATAGATCTAAGATGTCAGACTTTGATGAGGGTAATATAAATCTGGATGAAAAGACTTAGACAAAAAAATGGTATAGAAAACGTTGACGGATTTCAGCTAGTTCAAGATAGTTGGAATCGACATGGATGATCATAACAGAATTTGATCCTAGTATGTTCGGATCCAATTAACTCTAATAATTCAACATATGTTTTATAAGACCTTGAGTTAAAAGAGTTAATCTCATATGAAACATGTCAACACATGTAAAATCCATTAAAGAACATAAACCTTAAATTATTGGAATCCTTATATACTAAGTTTGCTTTCTATTAATTCTATGGGTTATAATTCCCATGTGTTTGTGTTTATGGATGAATGTTTCCTTCTATACGAGTTGCTACGACAGTTAATCAAGAGTGTTCGAGAATCTCGATGTATTTAACATCGAAAATTCGCAACTTCCGATGGAGAGAGGTCCAAAGACAAACTCTATGAACCCTAACCTCGACATATATATTTTATATACATACCATATATTTTGGCTAATATCTTCTATGAAACATCACATATTTTCATAGTCGCCAAAGATAAGATAATGAAAGTTCGTTTCCCAAATAAATAGAAGTCAAATGAGTTTTCAAACCATGCCATACATTCGCGCATATTTTTATATTAATATCTTTTCATAAAATCTCTCGAGGTTTCACATTATCTTATTTTATAATGAAGCAGTAAGCATCAAACGTCATATGCTCTTTTCACTTTTAATAGCATGATGCTACATCTTATAGGAAGACAAGAATTGCAAAAAAAGTAGTCTCAAAGCTTTCTTGACTTGGTATTCAATTAGACAGCGGGAACATTTGAATTCTGACATCAAGCACGTGCAGACAACATCAGGCAAGTATGTTCACATAACATACCGCGTAGGCAAATATCGAACCATCATGATTAAAAGTGCTGCAAGTTATAGGCTGATTACATCTGGAGAAGGCCTGTCAAGAAAAAAAGTTAAATATAGAAGATTCTGCCAAAGTAATTTGACTTTAGGTCATGACAGTGTTGAAACAGAGTTGATGCAAAACATTGAAGACGAGTGATGAAAACTTCTGTGATACAATCATAAAAAATTCTCCACAGAAAAAAAATGTAATAACAGAAGATGCAGAGTAGGAGTTAGCATTAAAAAACTCCAAGATATGATTATCACGAGACCAAACCTGAACCAAATCCTAGATATGATATCACATAAGACCTTCTAGAACCAGAACTTCTACCAAACAACAAGTGAACTTTTTCAGTGGTGGGTGGCTCGAATGGACAGTGGTACAGTAGAATTTCATATTGTACAAAAAAACCTTCCACGAAACAAGTGAACTTCGTTCAGTAGTACACACTAGTACAGTACAATTTCATATGCTACATAAAGCCCCAAAATAGGCTATAAAAATCTTAGACCTAGCTTGGAGGAAAAAATATGGCAGGAGGTAGAAGAGGGTCCAACAGAACAAAAAGGCTCAGCCACCCATTCCAAGTAGTGCAATCATAGAAACACAACCTTGCCAGGACTTTAAGCACACAACCTTCAGGTGACCTAAAAAGATCTAGCACAGGCTGGATAGTGTGTGCTCGCTCAATTTGGGATTAAACTGCTTTCAACAGCATGCTTTTAACAGATACCTGTACCTCAGCAACAGTGCCCATGTATAGACCTAGAATATCCCCCGTTCAAAACTCTTGGTAGTTGGTAAAGAGTCTAACGCAAATATTAGCATGGATGCCTTCAAATAATTAGTACAAAACTGTGCACAAAAAGGCAAGGTCGGTATTGGACTGCAGAATGAGAAGGGCCGATCTGGACAGCTCTAACAATGGATTGGCTTGCCGCCATGGTTTTCCATCTCGCCGAGATCTCGCGAGAATCTCGATCTCTCCAAGAGGCCGAGATACGAGATCGCCGAGATCTCACCCCATGTAGATTGGTCCATAAAGAATTTTTCTCGGTCGATCCGCGACTACTCTACGTCCCGTTTATGATAGTGTAAACACATTTAATATATTTCACTATCACTTATACTATCACATGAAAATGTGTTACAAGTTTAATACCATATTAATATTTAAATAAGATTGTATGCAAATTTAAACCTTTTAGAAGCACAAAGATCATCTTTTTGGTAATGAAAGTGCTTTGTAATTATTCATTCACACAGTTGATATACAAAATGTGTTATATATTTTCATGTAAATTCATTGATGTACTCCTTTTTTTATAAGATATAATGTTATATTTCATACATATATACATTTTGATCCGAGATCCGATCTCCTGAGATTTTTTCGAGATCTCTCCGAGATCTCTTCTCTTTCACCCCCCCGAGACGAAGTCGAGATCCGAGATGGCAATCCTTGCTTGCCACTTTCCCACCACCCAAATCAACCTCCTGTTTCCCTCCTTTGGCATGGCCACACATAGCCCTGATTTGAAGATGACAGATTGCACCTGCAGAACTTAATAGATGGTGGATCCCAACTTTAAATTTGAGATCCACGTCTTCATCTTCCCGCTCAAAAGGGAGTAAGGAGGCACAGGGCCACAGGGGGCAGCTTGCCGAAACTGACTGACCCAATCCAGATTTCTTTAGTCTTATACATGTGAGTCCCCAACACGTTCACAATGGGGCTAAAAGGGAGTCCCCAACACCCTGTGAGCTGAAGCTTTCAAACAGGGAAGTCTCAAACCCATCCTCCTGCTAGGGCCACATGAAGAATGTCCAGAGAGAGAATGGCAGGAGTGAAGCAGTGGACAAGGGTGCTCTTGAGATGAAGGCCGGAAGGCCTATGCATTAGATGTCTGGTCAGGGCATCTAGCATGCACTTAATTTTCTTCTTCTTCTTTTTTTGAGGTGGACACAGCCACTTTTCATTAAATAAAATAAAATTAGTACAAATGCAGGTTAAAAAATTAAATAGCACAAGCTGCCCTCCTACTAAGATAGTAGGATGTGGACTAATCAAAGCAGGATCTTCAACCAAGAATGCAACCTAGCCCGAAACCAGTTTTCATCCAGGTAAAAGCTAAAATGTCCCAAGAACCAGCTTTTAAGTTTTAACTAAGAAGGCTGTGTAATAAAGGATGTCCTTGAAGCTTCCCAATTGGTTATTGAAGATGCATTGTTTCTATCTTTCATCCACAGGATCGCCAGTAGGAACAACCGTCATACATCACCATCTGAACCCCATAGATTCAAATTTTGCCATGCTTCACAGACCTACATAATGTTGATGAACATCATCGCCCTCAAGTTTAGATCCAAAATGGGTTCCCAGAATGCATCAATGATGCCATGTTGCCAGAACAGATGATCAATATCCTCTTCAAATCTCGCATAAAATGAGCACTGATTTTTTCATATCAGCTGAATATCTCTGTAAGGAACCTGATGAGTCTCTTCGGATGTACTTTTCACAGAATTGCAGAAAACTTCTCTTCATACGGAGCATCGAAAACCCAACTCTCCACCAGTGAACCTCTCTTCCTCCCAACAAAAGCTTGTTGCATGCTGACTTGACTGAAATCTTTTGTTACTTTCCAACATTCACTCAATAAAGCCCCAATGCATGTTTTTACACAAGTAATTGCTGAACAATCTAGAAAGTGAATTGAAGTCACCCATTTTTCCCTCATTAGGGTTTCTCCTAAAAATGATGTTCCACCCTGTGAGATCCCAAACCTTAACAATCTTCTTTCCCCTGAAGAAAGATAGATTTTAAAGGTCAGGAAAAAAACTCAAAAAGGGCATCAATACATCAATATTCCAATAATAAAGTCGTTGAGAAGGGGAAGAGGTCAATGTTAAGTAAAATACACGTCCAGATTGATGATACACATCCCTGGTCACAGACGTAAATAGCCAAACACTTATCGAGATTTGGTATGCATACTGCACCACCTTTGTCCAAATACAAGTACCTTTCTCCTCCTGAAGACTCCACAACTATTTTGTAAGCAAACATTGTTTTGGATTCCAAAGATGCCAACCCTGCACCCCCCTTGCTTAACCTGCTTATTGCTTCTCGGAAATAAGATGCAAGTCTCACGTCTCAGCTGAACCTTGCCAGAAGAAAGTCACTCAAATGCTCTCCAATTTGTTGAAACTCCTTTCGAAACTTTGAGGATAGAGTAGTAGTAAAGTGGCAAATTTTGAAACACACACTTGAAGAGGATCCACCTCTCTCCCACATTTTTGCATTTTGCCCTTCCATCATCATAGTTCCCTTTCCACACTAGTAAACTGAGGTCACCAGTCTGCAGTCTTTAATCTTGAGACCAAGATATCTAATTGGAAAGTTCTCCCAATTCATCCCAAAAATCATCAAAACTACTGATTTGGTATCCTCTTATGTGTTGACTCCTAGTAACTCACTCTCACTCATGTAAATGCTAAGAGCAGTCACTTTCCCAGAGAGGTGAATCAGGATCCTTAGGTTGATTATGAAATACTCATCTAGGAAACTGAATGGAATTGTATCATCTGCAAACTAAAGGTGCAAAACATGCACTCTTATCTCTACCCACCAAATTTCGTTGATAAGTCTTTCATCCTGTGCTTTATCCTACATCTGGCTGACATGTACAACAATCAAAGACAATATTGGTGTGAAAGGATCTCCTTGCCTCAGTCCTCTGTAACTAACAAACACCCATAAGGTTCTCCATTCATCGATATGAAGAATCGACCCGAACTAATGCATTGATATAGCCATTTAATTCATCTGTCAGGAAACCCCTTGACCTGAAGAACTCAGCAGACACTTCCAATTAACCCTGTCACTTTCTCAAAATCTAATTAACCCTGTCAGAGAACCGCATAAGCTGGATTAATTGATTTTCTGGGACTGCAGAAGATTGGGGCACTATAGTTGGAGCTTTGGAGCAGGTTGACCGTCCCTAGTGAAAAATTACACATTAGGTGGGGCCGGGTAGTGTCTACGTTCTGGCCCAGGGTGAATTCTTGGAACCAGTAGATAGTAGATGTCTCATTGGCTGCAGAAATCAAAGGCAAGTGATGTTTCCTGGACTACTGTAAAGTGGCATGGGTCATTCCACACTGGTGCAGTGCTGGGAACAACAGAGCGGTGGATCAAAAAGAGACTCTGCGTCCAAGGCAGTGCTAAAGGATGGAGGGCAGTGACAGCAGTCATAATGCATGGGGCTTTGGCTTAAAGCTGAAGGTTTCCCCTTGCAGCTATGAATAATGAAGAGCTTCAGGACCATAACTGCAGAAGTGGGTAGCAATAAGAAGTGGATAAGAAGCCTACGTAAGAGCAGCTCAGGTTTGCCAGGATAAAGGTTGGCAGTGAAATCTCATTTTTAACATCATAAATAAAAATATATATGGTGGTTGAAAATTCATTTGGTTTCCATTCATTTGGGAAATTTTTTTTATTAATATTGGCTAGCATATATTTACTATGAAAAACACAAGATATTTCATAGGAGTATTAGCTAAAATACATGATATGCATGAAAATATAAATATATCAAGGTTTTGGATTCTAAAAAGCATCTTTGGACCTCTCTCCATCGAAAGGTACAAATTTCCGATATTAATTACTTTGAGACACTCAAATACCCTTGATTGACCATCACAACAATTCATAATACGGAAACAAACATCCACAAACCAGACACATTTGGGAGCTATAACGTCAAACTTAATGGAATGCAAACTTAGTATGTTAAGTTTGCTTTGAGTTTCATTTATATTCATTTTAAGATTCCAACATCTTAAGGACATGCTCATTAGTAGATTCTTAACATATTAGCATGTTTTATATGGATTTAACTCTTTTGATTAGAGTTGATTTGGATCCAAGGTCTAGAATAGACATGATTCGGATCAAGTTTCATTATGTATTTTGATCAGATGATCTTCATTTTAATTCATCATTTTTATTTAGGTCTTAACATCTTATACTTAATGAAATCAGATCTTAGAACAACTTCATTTTTATTATGTTCTAAGCATTTTCATAAGATATATTAGACTTAAGATTCATTTTTGCATTCGTTTTAAAACTTGTCCTTAGACTTAGACATATTTTTAGGATTGATTTTATGCTGTCCGATTATGGTAATGTTCATTACATTTTATTCTAAGCCTCAACATACTAGGCTTGGGACCAATTAGAATCATCATTTATGATCAGAGTTCATATTTTTAAATCTTGGCAGTAAGCATCTCAGGAATTTTAATGGATCTGAAATTGAGATGTTAAGATGACATTTTGATCAAGTCAACCCAGTTGCATTAACTTGACTTAAGCAGGATTAGAACCTCATATAAAGTCCTCACTTCGCCCATTCTTAATAGTGAAGTTTAAACGTTAGAACTAGGTAAATTTCAGACCATATTTACATCTGATTCTCTTATAGTCCCTTAGTAATATTAGGGTCAGTCAAATTTGAAGTTATCTCCCAACAGGTGTTATTTTTCATCATTCAAATTGAGCATCAGGTTTTATTTCTTTAATAATTGGGCATTCCGGATCACCATTCATTAAAAGACCCATGGGATTAAGATTTAAGCACGCTATTCTCAGATTTAAGGGGCCTTTATGAATCATGAGCACTTCTGATCCTTAAGAGGGCCATGGCATCTATTTACATGTTTGAGTTTTCATTCCCTTTAGTAATTGAATTCCAGTCAGCCATATTAAAGGAAACCAAGATGTTAAGATTAAGAATAAAGCTTTAATGAAATCATATATATTTAGGACCATAGTCTGAGTATGGACATATTTCATATATCAGAGTTTCAGACCTTAACTTATCTCATGTAATCTTAAGTATTCTTTTGAACCAGATTCACATGATGTAAAGCTTATCACGGATTTGCAGCTCAAATTACCATCCAATGAGATTTCAATGTTAGCATTATTTCGGATATGGTCCTGGGGACCTGGACTCTCCTGAGTTTGGACATAAACATATATATATCCAGATTTTCTTTTACATCTCTTAGGACTAGGGCTTCTGTCATGCTAAAAGATTTAAGATCTGTCCTTAGAATTGATCAATTTCAGCTTCCCATGTTGAAATTCGGATATTCAGATCTGAAATTTTTAATTTGGAGCTTGTCTCAAATCTAAAATATTCCTAGATCGATATTCTCATGCCTATTATTGTATCCCTTCATATTTGAGTTAATTTCTATACCCGAGATTGAGATTCATCAAAATCTAGAGCTCAGCATTCTTTGAGATTATGTTCTCATGTTCAGTTTTTAAAAGATTGACATTGCACATATGCGGTCTGATTCAGAGATCTTCAGATTTGAAACTTTTGAGAAACACCATTTTGGTCTCAGCATCGTCATTGGTCCATTATCTGTTTAAATATGAAATTAAAATGGTACCTTCAGATCTAAATATTCTTGAATCAAAATTTAAATATTCAAAACATCATCTGGGATCATCAAATTTTTATATCATAAAATCTGAGCATTTTCAGATTCGCATCAACTTGCTCTTGAATTAGATGATTTTTTCAGGTTTGTTCACTTCAATTCCATTTTTATGTTCACAATCCATGTGACCTATGAGAATTATATGATGCTCCAAAATCATGGGCATTCATATCTTGGTACGCGAGAACATGACTAACATGACGAAGGTGTACATGTTGCATCACTATAAAGAAGTCCACATGACCTCAAAATCAACATTATATCAAGTTGGCTTTAGCCCATTATGTGTGCATAAGATACACATACGTATTCCCTTAGTGATTCAAAGGAAGATTATAACATAAGATTATGCATAACCTTCTTTAATCAAGTGAAAATTTACTCCAAGATGGAGAAGGATTGGTACACGATGGAGCTTGTCCATGCATCTGTCCGAGATCAATACACATAAGAGCTTGCCCAGGTGTTCGTCCTAATTAAGAGGAGGCCTAAGTTGGTAGGCCGACCTAATTTTTTCATTTAATTTTAATAGTTAAAGGGCAACTACTAGTGTATGCACAATTGGTGGAGAAACAAGAGATTTTCCTATTTCAATTGGCTTACATCAAGGGTCTGCAATAAGTCCTTATCTTTTTGCTGTAGTTATAGATGAATTAATGAAGACTATACAAGATGATATACCTTGGTGTATGCTATTTGCAGACGATATCGTATTGATAAATGAAACACAAAAAGGAGTGAATAGAAAATTAGAAATGTGGAGAAATATTTTGGAGACTAGCGGTTTCAAGATAAGTAGAACTAAAACAGAATAGATGAATTGTAAATTTAATAAAAACCAAAAAGAAGTAGGTGAGGACATCAATTTAGATGGGAAAATATTGTCTCAAAAAACTCAGTTCAAGTATCTTGGATCAATTATTCAAAAAGATGGAGAATGTGATGAAGACATTAATCATAGGATTAAAACAGTTGGATGAAGTGGAGATTGGCTTCAGGGGTTCTTTGTGATCGTAAAATTCCATTAAAGTTGAAAGGAAAATTTTATCGTACAGTATAAGACCTGCAATGTTGTATGGTAGTGAATGTTGGACAATAAAAGAAAAACATACTTCTAAAATAAGTGTTACCGAAATGAGAATGTTAAGATGGATGAGTGGTCACACTATATTAGATAAAATAAAGAATGAATATATTAGAGAAAATGTAGGAGTAACGAGAATTGTAGACAAATTGAAAGAAGGGAGATTGAGATGGTATGGACATTAAACGTAGACCTAAAGAGGCTCCAGTTAAAAAGATAGAAAATATTAAAATGACAGAAATAAAAAAGGGACGTGGTAAACCTAAGTTAACTTGGAGGAGGGTAATTCAATATGATTTAGATGATTTAAATATCTCTGAAGAAATAACACAAAATCGACACAAGTGGAGAAAGAGAATCCATATGGCTGACCCCAAATAATTTGAGATAAAGGCCTTAGTTGAGTTGAGTAGAATTTTAATAGTTAAGGGGTGGTTTCATGTTGCATGACCGTATAGGCCCATCATTATGTCATCATGGCCATGAACGGCCCATCTCCATTCATTGCCTTGGCCCGGATGAGGGTCCATGAGCATCATGTCAGCCCAGATGGCCTGATTCACGTCATCTCATCATGTTTTCCCGTTGAACTAAAACTGGTCGGGCTTCTATCTCCATCTTTTTTTGCTCCTCTCGGATGTTTCTCCTTTATATGATTGGCTACCATTCACATATGCTATGGTACCATTTCCTTTATACCATTCACATATGCTATAATGGACCGGAGGCATGACACCTAGGTGGGTCAGGTACCCTTCTTAAGCTTATTATTTTGAGTGTAAAGAACCGGTTCCACTTGTTCTTCTATAGGCCCAAGTGTGGATATAAAAACTGTCGTGGGTCATGCATTCAGACTAACAGATGACCCTATATAGAAGCTGAACAGTGGGTCAATGTGGGTCATTTATACCACAGAGTGTGGATATAAAAGCTGTCTCGTTTTCAAAGAGTGGGGCGTTTATACCACAGAGTAATCAAATTTGGTAATAAAAAATAGTATGTTTTCAATTTTGATTCTCATATTCTAGTTTCAATCATATATTATTTAATTCATTCTGCTTTTTATTCGTACACGAATTTAAAATGTATATTGTATGTTAATTTTTATCACTTTTATGTCACATCTTTATATTTTAATTCTTATGTTTCATTATTAATATTATTATTACTCAGACCCTCCTCATTTAATGTTTGTATTTTTTTTCAAAGAACAAGTCACTACAATACTATAGCGAACGTAGGAGATCTTGAGGTGTACGCGGGAAAAGAAAATTGCATGCATCCTCCATATCGGGAGGAGTTTTGCGGTTACAAGGAGATAATTTCTCCTTTTCGCTTCCGCCTCCCGGATGCAGCAGAAGTGGCAAACATGATGTTGCCAAACATGTCATAAAATTGTAGAAGTACTTATTAGCAAAGAAGAAGACAAAAAGAAGGACTTCTTACTGGTTCCCAAACGGACCATAGGCTACCTGAGCATACCAAGGGAAAGATGGGGACACAATGAAGGATGACTATACCCTGTGGCTCACCTCTCTTCCTTTTTTCCCTTCTTCGGCCTTCTCCTTTGGTGCAAATAACAGCAACACCAGTACCAGCACCTGGACCAGCCGAGGACAGGAGCAGCAGCAGTAATCTTCAAGAACCGGACCTGCAATGGTAGCACTTGGATCCGCAACAGCACCCCTTCTTTTTTCTGAACTTCCCACCTTGCCACAGTGGCTGGTGGTCTTCAATTTATAGAAGAGGTGGAGAAGAACCAATCTCAATGGGGACTTCATAACTTGCACCCGAAGGGAGCATCGAGTGGAGGAAGAAGAACTAGTCAAGACTCCTATATTCCAGCCCATTTTGAAATTCCATTAAAGCTCTTGCATAGGTAGATGCCTCCCATTGGTTGGTGATAAGAAGATGGCCCGGACAAGCTTGAGATAGTGGAAGGTATGCGCCATACCTATCTCCCTTTCTCCCCATCTTATAGAAGCATCCCATGGGATGCTTCCCCTTGAAGTAGTGTGCGGCAGAAGCATGCTGCCAGGTGGATTCTTTGGCAGCTAGAGCTTTTACCTAGTCATCCATCATTAAGCGCAAGATCCAAGTGTGTACATTCATCACTAGATCCTATATTTTAGAATCATTAAACCATAGCTTATATAGCCATAATATGGACTATATTTAAGCGCTGATTGAACTTGATTTCATGTATTTTCATAATCTACCACATAAGCATGCTAATTGCGCCAAGATCATAGCAAAATAAGATTAATCTTCATCCTCAATTCTCAGCCATTGGATTGTGCGATTGCTTTATTTCCATGATTGATATGCAATTTTATCATTTACTTGTCAATAGTGACAAATCATAACGGAAGTAGGATCTGGCTCCCATTAAGGACCCAATAATAGTAGAATCCACATCACTCATCATGCAATCATATCCATCGGATCTTGTGCCATTTATCGTCCCATGATGATCTTATTATTTAATTATCACCCAAAATAGAATCCAGGTCTCATTAAGAATCTGATAAAGATAGGATCCGCTACTTAACTTATAAGCACATCCTAGCCCTCGGATTTTGCGCCATCATCCTTTCCTTATCTCATTATCTTTATAATTAAAAAGCAATCACAATAGAAGAGAATCTGTTATCCTATTAGCAATCCATTAAGGATTAGATCCAAAACTTAAATGATGAAAGATGCTAGCCATCATGATGGGAATCAAATCGAGGGACAAGAACCGATTCATGTTAATAATTGAATCGGGATGCAAGAACCGATTATTAGAATTCAATTTCGTGTAAATTTTGATTTTTAGATTGATTTTAGGTCCATTTGAATAATTTTCTAAGTTTTAGAATTTTTTTCTAAGATGTCTAGTCTTTTTCCATTATTTTAGGCATTTTAGAGTCATTAGTTTCAAATTTCTAGTTTTAAAATGAATTTCTTTTACATTTTATTGGAGATATGCTGTTCGGCCCTATAAATAGGACCGGGCCCCATTGTAAAGAGGATGATGCATTGAATGAGAAAATCTCCCGTTGAGTCTTTATTCCCGGTTTGCCCCCCCCCCCTCTCTCGAGCGTTGGTTTTAAGACCCGCGAGGGTTTCTTCTTCTCTCTCCGGTCTTCACTCGCGAGCGGCTGGCCGCGTTCTTCTTTTCTCGGCGGCGGGCGTCTTCCTCCGGCGGATCTTCTTCTTCCTCCCGGTGGCGAAGCTGTCCTCCTCCAGCGGAAACCCTAGCTCGGGGTCCTTCTTCCAGTTCTCCTTCCTCATACGTAGGCAGCTGTGGCGGATAGCTATTCTGCACACTGCTTCCTTGGTCGATGCCCTAGCGCACTCGTCTTCCTCTCAAGTTTCTTCTTCCGGTGAAGTAATGATGAAGCGTTTTGGGGAGATCGACTCACTCTTCTCCGATCTAGTGGTTTGCCTTGAATCTCAACTTCGGAGGTTTACTCTTCTGTTTTCTACGGTGGTCTCCTCATCCTCCATGCCATGAAGAACAGTTCGCTCTTCTATTTTCCTTTCCCTCCTTGAAGATAGCTTGTCTTCCTCGCGATTCATCCGGATCCGGTTCCGCCGAACCTTTGTTTTCGCCTTCTCTAGTTCTTTCCTTCTGGTCATTCTTGTGCGGATCTTTGAGAGACAATATTGGTAGCCGTTCTCCTAACACCTACGGGTCGTGGAGCCTACAATGTTGCCTATTGTCGGTTGATATTGTCTGAAGTCTGTTCGCGGATGTTGATCAACTTCTGTTTCTCTGAGGTTTTCAGCCAGTGACGAGGGGATCTTTCCTTTTAGATCTCTTGTTTTGCCTTAGCTGCGATCTTGATTAGAACAGTGCTATACCTGTGATTACCTTTTTGGATCCGAGGAGTCCACACTGCTGAAACAGATACTACCTGTCTTCGTAATGTTGAGGTCGTCTATGGCATAACGATGGATCCGAAGCTTAGCTTCCATATAGCTATCTCAATTCGAAAGTGCGGCTATACTATTACACGTAAGTTGTACTCCGTTGACATTGTTCTCCATTTCGAGGTTGATATACTGCTTTCTTCATTGGTTCCGTCTGTACGTTCATAGTGTTTTCTTCAAGAGATAAGATCCATTATGTCCAGATCGGTTTATTACAATGCTGTGGATTTGGTTTTCAAGAGGTCCTACTAGTTTCGATTGCACTCCGAGACTGATTACATATAGTCTGCCTTATTGTTGTTGTTCGGTTGAAGAGTTGGTCTATTTCTAGTCCTAGTTCAGCTTATCTCCGGATCTGGAGTTTTCTTACACTGCTACTTTGAGTTCTGAATATTTGCGTGCATAATGACTGGTCCTTATTCCAGTCTGGATCTATTATGTTCATTCTGTTGATCAGTCTGAATCTGGCATTTCTGTTCCGTAGCCATGTTTTGCGCATTCATAAGATTGCCAGTTGTTATTGATTTTCTGGACTTATGAAATGGTCGAGACTGGTCCACCTCCAGTCCTATTCCAGTCAAAGTCATTGCTAAAGGTCTTATGGTCTGCTGAATCTGGAGAATGGTTATTGTTGGAAATGAGACTGGTCCCCTTCCAGTCATATTAAGCTGATTTTCTGTCTCTCTGGAATTTCGCATCCTGTTACTCTTACTTCTGGTCAGTCTGTCTCTTTCGGTCTTGGATTTCATATAGAGGATTATCCGCTTCTGGCAACAGTGCAT
Organism: Cryptocoryne crispatula var. balansae; assembly: GCA_036172225.1. Lineage (NCBI taxonomy): Eukaryota > Viridiplantae > Streptophyta > Magnoliopsida > Alismatales > Araceae > Cryptocoryne > Cryptocoryne crispatula. The sequence goes on from CM069935.1 coordinate 34,260,676, forward strand.
AGCTAAATAGAGTGGCAGAGATGTGTGGATCTGCCTATATTTTTTTTGAATGGAAAATGATGAAGACCATTAATATACTCACATCTTGGTAGCTCCACAACAGTTGCCGGTGTTAGTATTTGTTGAAGGCTAAATTGATAGTGCCGAGAATGGTCATCTGATTCCTAGGCTGTGATGAAAATTTTCTGAGCCAACCTCATTGATACATCCATCTGTTCCTGTTGATATTATTCTGATGATAAATTGCATATACTGTTGGATTATGATTTGAGCGTAATACTGTTGGAAATCTGTTCATATTTGGTCTGTTACCTGCTGGTTCATATCTTTGAGTTCTGGTCAGACCGCTGGTTCCTGGTTACTTTCTGTTTAGCATTTTATCTGTCTGAGTGATATTTTCTGGTTTATTTGAAATCATGGGACCCCCGGTCCCGTCCCGCATCACATCAGATCATGTGCTAATCATTGTTTAATTTTCCCATCATCAAATGAACATCAAAATCCCATAAGAAGGTGGCAGTGCAAACCTTTTATGTTTCACTAGGAATTGAACTCCCGTTTTGACCCTTGCTCCGATTCCAATCATTGATTGACCTCTTTTAAGAATCTTTTGGCGGTTTCAGTATAGGAAGAAGCCAGCACTCCACCTTTTTGTCACCTTCCTTTTCCTCTAAGGCGGCTGCTCACCTCCACCAAAAAGGTCATTGGTCTTCAACGTCTGCCACTGCCAGGTATTTGACCAGCCCTTGTCGGGTCCAGTTTGAAGAGGAGACATTACCTGGAGCCCTTATCTTCTTATCAAAGATACCAGATAGGTGGATCCCATTCTTTTCTCCTTCTTTTCCTTCCTCCTTAGTCGTGACCACCATCTGTAGTTGCTGGTTCTGCCAGGATCGAATTCTGCTGCTGTTAGTGACTTGCCAGCCATCTGTCAGTTAAGAATTGGGGAAGGGGCATCCCTTTATAGGTCTGTTCTTCCATCAGGGCCAGGGGTATGAGATTTTATTTATTTATTCTGTCCTCTCCCATCCTCTTAGACGCGGTATTCTCCTGTTTTGATATGCTCATCCAGACTTGTTGCTTATTGCTTTAAAAAGGTGTAAGCGCTTCATTAGGCCTGACTTGGAGAGCATATGGTCTTCTTCCTGTACAAGACATTGTCCGAACCCTTAGGGTGTATAAATTATAAACTCCTCCTTTCTGTTCCTTCGACCAGAATCATCACCTGCAGGTGTCAAGCTCATTGATCTTCAATTCTTACTGTCGTAGATGCCTTCTCAATCCTTTATCAGTGTTAAATTGAAGAGATCCTGAAGCTCTTTGGCTTTATATCCATCAAGGCCATCCGGTTATGCTAATTTCTTGGTTTCTGCTGCTTTTCTTGCCCTGATCTTCCAATTGTTATTACAGTCCCCCTCAGGACTGTTTATTTGGTGCAGGTTTAGGCCTCAATCGAATTGAACTTAAAAACAGTTTTTCTCATCTGGTTATTCTACAGTCCTGCCGAGGGTCTTGTATCTGCTTCAACACCTTGCCTAATTCAGTTGGCAGAACAAGTATACAAATCTGATTTCTTGATTGGCATAATCTTCCAGTAGCATAGCCTAGCATCTAGTACATTCAAAAATAATATTAAGGTCAAAGAAGGGCATTCCTCCGAGATCCTAAGCATGTTTCGTCCTACCAAGCACACATATCCCCATCTCTTTATACATTCGTACAGTCACATATGAATCTCAGCCAAGACCCACACATTTGTACTCAAGCTCCTGCTTTTCTGATTTTTTTTAACATACTTACTGATTCTCATAAATATAATCAGATTTGTAGTATATGACGGTCCCAGTCTTCATAGATGTATAATGATCCTTATCAGACTAAGGTCACACATCAATCAGCAACGTGTGCGTGCCAATCAGTCGTATCTAGGTATCATTAAGATTGCCAGGGAAGCAAACCCACTGCTTTGCTCAACCAACACTTAAAATGTACATGCTAAGTATGTACTATCCATGTAGAGCCCTGTTGAATGGCATATTCTTGCATGCAATTTTTAGGTGCCAACAGGGACCCAGCACTGAGTTCCCAGTCATGATAGTTGCCCAGACAGGGGGAGCCAGCTTCAGGATCCTGCTTAGAAAATAGGCTAATAGGGCTGAGAGGTTGACATGTCAGTTGCCAACCGTCAGTTCATAAGAAATATCAGCCAGGGACATAGGTAGTAGCCAGTAGCAGTGAAGTCAACCAGAGCCAGAGAAGGGTGAGCAGTCAGCAGTCAGAGGGTGGGGATGGGAATGAGAAAGTTACTACACTGTAGCCTAAGAATGAACTGCATGATTTAACAAGGGTAGTGGCGGACCCAAGCAGGCAATCCAGAGATGTTGAAGACAGAGTGCCCGCAAGGATGGAAGGGCAGCTGAGCCAGATAGAGGTAGGTGGAGATTTGTTTTTCCAGTTTGGTGTGTCATCAGGACCAAGGATGGAAGGGCAGCTAAGCCAGAAGGTGGTAGGTGGAGATTTGTTTTTCCAGTCTGGTGTGTCATCAGGGCCAAGGATTGGAAGGTTATCAAAGGAGGTGGCATATGCAGGGACAGGATTGAGCAAGGATGGCTGTTCATTCGAGCAGGAAGAGATACAAAAGAAGATCAAGGAAGGGGTACTGAGACTGCTCACTGCTTGGACTCAGCAGGAGACCAGAACTATATCTGATGATGGCTGCTTCTAACTAGTCATGAGACAGGAAGAGCTGGACGTTTGCTCCCTTACAACCCACTAAGAATATCTGGGAGAAGATAGCCTCCTGAATCAGCCATGGGCAGCACCTATCTGGATCAGCCCAAGTCAAGCTGGAGTTAACCGATCTGGCCAATTCCAAGCTAGGATCTGCCAATAAAAGCTCGGGATTAGGCAAGCTGAGCTGCTCCATCTGGACAGGCCTGGATCTTACCCAGTTTGGCAATCCCTATTTAGAATTGGCTAATTCAGGCTAAATATAGCTGATCTAGGCTGACGATCAAGCACGGATCGGCCTCCCAATGAGGAATCGGGTAGCCGGTTGCCACTTGCCAGAGCCAAGTTTTGGGAGGAAAGGTGGGTGGGTGAGCACCCCCCCCCCAAGTAGAAAAGGATTGCCAGCTTGGGATCAGCCACTGGATTGGCCTTGGCTGATCCAGATCGGGATCAGATCAGTAAGCTCGGCCAATCCAAGGGAAGAAAATCTGGTCTAAGATCACCTCAATATGTTCTTATAAAAGTAAGAACAGTCAGAGAAAATGGTAAATTTAAGATCTGGATATGGGCAGTAGAGGGGTGACCGACATAGGTGGAATATGGGCAGGGCAGCTGGCATGAAGCTGACGACCCTGCATCTTCCCCTCCCATCCCAGGCTGGAAAAATGAGCTTATCAGATCTTGCGGACCCAATTTGTTGTGAATCTCTAGTCATTGGGTTTGTAAAACCTGAATCCAAAACTTAAAGTTGAGGATCCTGCCATAATGGGCCCACAGGACCATAGTCTTCCCCACCCAACACAAGGGGAAGAATCCCATGAAAGTTGGGTTGGAACAGGCATGTTTGTGTGAAGATTAGACTGTTCATGGAAAAGATTAATAGAGAAATTGTGCAGAAATGAAGCATTGTAGGCTGTTCAACGAATCAATCAATTATACTCTTATCAATGTGAGAACATTAATGCTATTTGACACCCCCTTCAAAAGCTTCAGGATCACATGGATCAAAGGCAACAAGTGAGACAATTGATTTCAATGCTAGAACACCTTCGAATACATTTAGAATGCTACTCCCAGATCATGTAGGCTGTTTGGAAAGAAAAATATTTGTGTGTTTACAAATAGAGATTGGCTCTTTTCACTCACATCATCCAGATGAGGTGCTGCTTTGTTAATGAGTGGCAGTGAGTTGCTCTGAGGAATCAATAATAGTGGTGCATTCCTAGTTCCCACTGCCAGACTTTACAGATGGAGCAATTTCTTTCTTAAACGTTATTTTTCTGAGTTTTTTTTTTCGACAGTGACCAAAAGGCCATAAATTTCACTATAAAACAAAGTTTTGCAGAATAAAAGGATAATAAGGTAGGAAGCAAGACCCCCCCCCCTATCGAGGGAATAGTGTAAGGGTTAGATTACAAAAAAAAGATTCTAAAGATAAGAAACAGTCTCTGACAAAACAGTCATAAAATTTACTACCGTAGCATGCAAAGAACCAATCCTTCACCAGATAGCCCATCCATCTAACCATCGACTTCGGATGCTAAAACTGGTCTTCAAAAATCCTCTTGTTTCTCGCTATTCAAATAGACTACAGCCATGCTGGGAGAGTAAGCTCCCACACCTTGATGTGGTCTGAAGAAGACCACTCCATTATCAATGACAACATGGACTCATGTTACCTCCACACGATCTTCCATCCTGTAAAAAGGGACTTCCATAGATAAGTGATAACACCGCAATGAATGAAAAGATGGTCAATGTCCTCCTGCACCTTCCACAAAAAACACAGTAATTAGGCATGACCAAAACATGCCTGCTAAGATAATCTCTAGTGAGAAGACTATATCTGCAGATTTTCCATAAACACAACATAATTTTGATAGGGAAAGTTGACTTCCAAATATTCTTAAACCAGGTAACCGAACACCACCAACAAGTCTACTAGCAACACTCAGAGAAAACAGCTTATCGTCAGTACATTTATATTTGTCAAGAATGGCAAGAAGCTCCACAAGTTACTTGATCTCCTCATCCTTAAGAGCTTTCCTGAAATGAAGACACCAAGTTCTGTTGGCATCCCAAAAAATGGCTAACGGTGGCACATGAAAATCTGCAAAGATTATACAACACAGGAAAAGCCATAGCCAAGGGAGTATAGCTGGGCCATATGTCCCTCCAAAATGCAGTCTTGGTACCATTACCAATATGAATAGAAAAATATGACTGGAACATATCCCAATTGTGTAAAATACCCTTCCGATACTAGACAACCTTACATGGCTACAGAAATTAGTAATCCACTCACCATTTAGACCCACATCATGCTTGGACAACACAACCCTTGCCCACAGAGACTCTATTTTTGTTTAATTTCCAAATCCATTTGAAAAGCAAAGCATTATTAATAGCTTCCAATGGTAATAGACCCACACCTTTGTCCTCAATCGGCCTTCAAACATGGTCCCATCTCACCAAGTGCATATCCCTTTTATCTTTGCTTCCTTGCTAAAAGAACCGAGCTCTGATCCTCTCCAACCTGGAACAGACTCCCTTAGAAACTTTAAGAATTGAAAAGAACCAAAAAGGAATACTCTGGAGCACAGCTTTAGATAGAGTTTATCTCCCTCCGGCAGTTAATAACCTACCTTTCCACCATTGCAATCTTTCACCTACCTAATCAATCACACTATTCCAGTATTTACTCATAGTACCTTTGTCAGAAAAAGGAAGCCCTAAATCCCTAATTAAAAGGGAAGCCCAAGGCATGTTAAAATTACTCTGGATAGCCACTTTCTGGTCCTCCCTTATGTTAATCCCAATCAGCTCACTTTTCCTCTTGTTAATCCTTATTCCTGTGACAGATTGCATCGGAAAAAGCAAAATCTTTAAGGAAATGCAGCTCCCTGCTTTAGCTGTGGAAAACAGAATGGTGTCATCCACAAAGAGGAGATGGGTAACCTGCTCATTACCATTGCCCACAGTAATACCTTCAATTAATCCTGCCATAAAAGTTTTCTCCCACATAACACTCAAAACTTGACTAACCAAGACAAAGAGAAGAGGTGGGTCACCTTGTCTCAGGTCCATAGAGGAAGGGAAGAAACCAAAGTCTTTGCCATTAATATAAACAGAAAATTTTGTTGTAGAAACACAATTCCTGATCCACAAGGTCCATTTATTTCAGAAACCCATAAGGTGTCTCACTCTCTAATCATGCATACACTCATGGGCTGCCATATAATCATCAAGAACATACCATTCAGGGAGAAAAGCAGTTTGTGAAGGAAGAAAAATCTTATCACTAAACCAACTCAATCTATTAGTTAAGACCTTCATGATGATTTTATAACTACAGCTGAGCAGACTGATAGGCCTGAGGTCTGAGATGTCCTCCACAAAATCCTTATTAGGTAATAAAACCAGAGGAGTAGAGTTGAGGTACTTAATAACATTCGGAGAAGCTTCAAACTCTTTAACCATAGCCATAAAGTTTTCCCTAATAATATCCCAACAGGAAGAATAAAAACCAATAGAAGAACCATCAGGGCCAGGAGATTTGTATGGATACATACTCCTAATAGAGTCAAGAACCCCTTGTTTAGAAAAGGGACGAATAAGGGCCCCAACATCAATATCATCAAGCTTGTGGACCCTGTCGAAATTCAACAGAGGACTCAACTGTTTCTCAGCCGCAAATAGATTCTCATTAAACACAGCAGCTCTAGCATCGATCTCATCAGTTCCAACTAAACAAGTCCCAGAAATCCACAGTTTATAAACCTGATTTCTCTTCTTTTTTATATCAGCATAAGTATGGAAGTACATAGTATTCCAGTCACCCTCCTTTAGCCACAATTCCTCATAACCGTAGATCTCTGTTTCCACTTAACTTCCTCTCGGTAAGACCATTCTTTATACTTCTTGATATTCGTCCAATCCATCCTGAAAGTATCGCTTATAATTCATCATTCATCTTCTCAAACTTAACAATCTTTGACATCCATTCAGTCTGCTCGGCCACGGTGGTATGGAAATGACAGGTTGCCCACTGTTTAAGGTTCTTCCTAACAAACTTGAGCTTCCCAAAAATAACAATAGCCAATAAAGAGACTAAGACCTGCTCATTCCACCATTTCTTCAACAAATCTTTGAAAGAATGAACCCTAGTCCAGGCCATCTAAAAGTGAAAATTATAGACTTTTTCTCTCTCTCTTCCCGCAAACAATACCTAGTGTAATCTTGTGTAATCCTGTAAGAAATAATCCACCTTTTTAGCTTCATTAGTGTAATCTTGTGTAAACATTTTACTGACTCCTCTTAATGAATTATGTCTAGGCTTTCCTAGTCACCTTTCACACACCATTACACCTAGGGCAGCAAATGGGTTGATTTAGTAGTGGGATTACCGGTTTCCGATTCCGATCCCGATAAGAGTTAAGTGATTCCAATTTCAATTAAATATGAACCATGGAATTCGGATTTCATTTCATTTCCAATATCGCTATCGAAATAAGAATAATCTGATAGTTTATAAAATCTATAATATATATATATCAAATTTTGATAAAAATAGCCAATAAATATAACTTTACTATTAAAATTTGGATATATTATGTTTTATATTTTAGTTTTTTACATTAATATATCATATTTTTAATTATTTATATTTAATTTAATTTAATATTAATTTTTATATTTACAAACTAATTTTTTATCAAAATCAATTCCGATAGCTCAAAGGATGCAAAAATATGTTCTCAATGAACTAATTTTTATCAGAACCGGAGCGGAATATCAGAATATCATTTTCCATTTGCACCACTAATTACACCCAAGAAAAACACAATGTTGAGCAGACCTTGAGCCGTTGCTTGCTGTCCTTGTCCCAAAAGTTAAACGCACCATCAGATCCTGCTGTTGCAAAAGTGTGGTGCACCTAAAAAGTTAAAAGAAACATGATATAAAGAAGATAAATAAAAATGCACATGAACAATGGCATAGACGATTATCATTTACCGAAGAAAATCTAGTATGGATCTATTATGTCTGCATATAGATATTAAGCATACAATGTAGAGTAAAGTACACCACACAAACTTATGAGAGCCTCCCAAGTCAATAAAAACATGAATATGTCAGCATGTAGGTTCTGCACAAAAGGCAAGTAATATTCACTATATCTTGGATTAAATGGGCTTCTCTATAAAAGGGGAACGCATATTTTGAGGTATTACCCCACTTACACCTCTTGTATGTTCAAGCCAAATAATCTGATTTTCCCCAAGGTTTAAACTTTAAAGGACTAGATACATAGATATACTAATACAACACCCTGGCAAAGTGACAATTTTCATTTCTATTGGCGTGAAAGAAAAGTGCATAATTGGACTAGAATGTAGCTAACATGTATCATAGTGCCACTATCCTTGGTAACAAAAGAGCAATATCGCATATCACAGAAGCCTTGCATTATAGCCATTATACTTTGGAGCTCCTACTGTTTGTTGACCATAATTTACAATCTGATCAACCAGTGCAGCCACTCAGATGTAAGGAAAACCCATCAAGGTTCAGTTCTTCTAAAAAATTAAACAAATAAAAAGAATAAAAATATATCTGAGAAATCTAGGATGGAAAGGTGGCTAAGATCAAGATTGATCACTGTTCAGTTCAACCTAAGAAACCAGACCAAGCCAATAGTTTGGTTCAGTTTGATTTGCGTTGAACTATTGATCATTTTGGTTTGGTTTGGTTTGGTTTCCAAGGTACTTGAAATCGAACAAAAACAGGTAAAGCAAATAACCTGAATTAAATTAAATATTTATTTTAGATTACACATAAAAGTATCTTTTTCATGTAAAAACAAATATTTTAATAGTTCTTAAGATAAAACTAAAAATACATTAAACATGTACGCTAAATTTAAACAAAATGTAAATTAAAATAAATCAAATGAAACTAAAAATAGACAAATATACTATACCATGATAAAATATAATTTGAACAGAACCAAACCGAATTAGAGCAGTTTAGCTTGGTTTCATTCAGAGGATGTTTGATTTGATTTGAGGCATCTTAGAAGCTGAATCGGATACTAGAGAGGTGGCTGTAATAAGTTCATGACATGCTTAACAAGTCTAATCATTACCAGTTTCTAATCATTCCAGTGACCCACAGACTCATCAAGTGCCTGCTGTGCTATGAGTCAGGACTTTGAAGCCTGGAAAAAGTTAGTCACTCTTGTACAATTATGACCTTGTACATAACACAAGAAAATATGGTTTGAACTAAACCAAGCCAGATTACTGCAGTTTGGTTTGGTTTAGTTCGGAGATGGTTGGTTTGATTTAGTTAAAAAAAATCTCAAAAGCCAAACCATGAATACCCCTAGTTCGGATCACCACCGGGAGGCACAATAGGACCCATCTTCCTCACCCATTTAAAGCTTGTCAAATTTAATAGACGTATTCTTTCCAAAGTTGTCTTGTGGAGTCTAAGCAATTATTACAAGTCTGTTTTCAGAATTCGAAGGACAGTTTGCAAGGGCTTTTATCCACTTTTTTTTAAAGGACAGTGGAAACAACAGCAAGGCACTGCACTTTGTTTTCAAAAGTAGTGGATGTACAGGGTCTGTGCATCATTCTTCAGGACCTCGGATCCAGTCGGCATCACAATGGCACTCAGATTTTTGACTGGTTGAGGGTGATGATCACTGACATTCTAGGTGCCTGCTTCACCAACCTTCCTCGTTCACTGTACAAGAGCAGGGAGAAAAACATCAGGGGCATCGTGGTGGAGCTTGGGAAGGCCGCCGCTGTCCTGCAACTGCTGGAAAGGAAGAAGGAAAACTGATGGTTCTCTTTTGACAGAAAGTTATTTTTATAATGCTGCTGTATCAAAAAAAAATTTAGCCGATACACCGGCAGGGGTGGCAGGTCACCACACTGCTGCCTGCTGGTATCCCCATCTACTTTAAGCTTCTTCCTGATTCTCTCTCTCTAAACCTCACCGAAATGAATTACAAGGGTCTCGAGTCTTGATCTTCAAGGCACTTATTTTCACTCTTTTGTATTAATTTATTAACACATTAAAACGCTAAAGGGGTGTTTAGTTGCATGAAAATCTAAGTTGTCATTTAAAAATTTTTTGTGGCAAAAAACATTAAAAGATATTTAGCAATCATTACAAAATTATATTTTCCTGTATAATTTCTTCTTAGAAAAAAGTGAAACCTTCTTTTTCTTTGTTGTTAACCTTTTTTATAGTTATAAATGGCCCCCCTCTTTTTGATGTCATATCTCATCAATATGATAATTTTATAGCATTAATATAAAATTAGGTTATTAAAACAAAATCAAATGTTTTGTCGGCTGTAATGTCACATTCAATAAATATGTATGTATTTATGACAAGACTATCCTCAAATTTATCTCTATCATACAAAACATAGAATAGGGTAATCCACAAAACCTATCCTAACTCAAACCAAACATAATGGGGAAGGATACTAAACGGGTCCTTAAAGTTTGGAATAAAGACCTGTTAATCAAATACAAATTTTTCTATGGAAACTAACCTGAAAGAGGCTGTGACAGTGACAGATGATAGAATTCATTGAGTTAAGGGTAACAGAAAAAATTTGCTTGTTTTGCGGGATCAGAAAAGAAAGAATAAACAATCTGTTTATGGAATGGGTATAATTCAAAGCTTGTGAATAGTTTTTCTGAAGTCTATGAACTCTTGGTGTATGATGATGCAACTACTAGCGTATGCACAATTGGTGGAGAAACAAGAGATTTTCCTATTTCAATTGGCTTATATCAAGGGTCTGCAATAAGTTCATATCTTTTTGCTTTAGTTATAGATGAATTAACGAAGACTATACAAGATGATATACATTGGTGTATGCTATTTGTAGACAATATCGTATTGATAGATGAAACACAAGGAGTGAATAGAAAGTTAGAAATGTGGAGAAAATTTTTGAAGACTAAAAATTTCAAGATAAGTGGAACTAAAACAAAATATATGAATTGTAAATTTAATGAAAATCAAAGATATGTAGGTGAGAACATCAGTTTAGATGGGATAATATTGTCTCAAAAAACTCAGTTCAAGTAACTTGGATCAATTATTCAAAAAGATGGAGAATATGATGAAGATGTTAATCGTAAGATTAAAGCAGGTTGGATGAAGTGGAGATTGACTTCAGGGGTTCTATGTGATCGTAAAATTTCATTAAAGTTGAAAGAAAAATTTTATCGTACAAGTATAAGACCCGCAATGCTGTATGGTAGTGAATGTTGGACAATAAAAAAAAAATATTTATAAAATAAGTGTTGCCGAAATGAGAATGTTAAGATGGATGAGTGGTCACACTATATTAAATAAAATAAGGAATGAATATATTAGAGAAAATGCAGAAGTAACGAGAATTGTAGACAAATTGAAAGAAAGGAGATTGAGATGGTTTGGACATATTAAACGTAGACCTAAAGAGGCTCCAGTTAGAAAGATAGAAAATATTAAAATGACAGAAATAAAAAAAGAGGCGTGGTAGACCTAAATTAACTTAGAGAAGGGTAATTCAATATGATTTAGATGGTTTAAATATCTCTGAAGAAATAACACAAAATCAACATGAGTGGAGAAAAATAATCCATATGGCTGACCCCAAGTAATTTAGGATAAAGGCCTTGGTTGAATTGAGTTGAGTATGAATTGTGACTTGTAATTTTTGGTGGATGCAATGCAACTTATTTTGAACTGGTGCCTTAGCAACAACAGAGACTACAAAATCAGATGGTGGAATATTACACTACCTGCTATACTTTGGGTAATTTGGAGGGTCAGAAATGATAGAAATTTAAAGAAACTTTTCGCTTATTAGTTCAGTATCAAAGAAAACACAGCAGAAAAGATGATCTTTGACCAATGGATATGTACAAGAAAGAAGCAAACATTGTAATGGTTTATTTTTTTCATGACGGAAGTTCTTTCTCTAGCCAATGAACTAATTTGTTGTTTACATTCTAAAAGTTCAGCCATATTTCCATCAGTTTCTTCTTTTTTTGGGAGAGAGAGAAGTGCGAGATGCATGTTAAGAGAGAGGCTCCTCCTGTATCATTTTGCTTGAATTTTTCAATACTTTCTGGTACCACCTTGGTACACTAAACTTAGCTTTAAACCTCTTTTTTTCTAGTATTGAGAAATTGTGGAGCACAGTTTCTACTTTCTCATCACCTTTAAAATAATTTATGAATCCAGTTACCATAGGAAAGATTTGCATACTAGAGGTGCAAAAAGAAACCAAAATTCCAAAAGTCCAGTTCGATTTTCATAATATGAGCGGGCTCAGAAGTCAGAACCCATGATTGTTTCCTATAAGCTGGATATTCCGATAGCTGATCAAAATTGAAATCAAATTTAATTAATTCTGTATCCATTTTCCCAATTTTGATAAAATATATCTATAAAATTAATATTTTAATAAAATAATAGTAGAAAAATTATAAAAAATAATGATTATAAAGTAATAAAAAATAGAAATAAAAAACACTCAACCATTATTGAAATCGGAAACTAAGTATTATTTCTCATCTGAGAGAGAAAATGATCTAGAAGAGCATTTTCAAACCCACATATATGATAGATCAATCATATATTTTCAGTAAGCCAAAATGCAAAACTAAGACCCTTGTGATGCCATTAGCAACTCAACAAACTGAGCTACAAAGACATGAATTCCAATAAACTATTCAATACTAGCGCACATCAAGAGTAGAACTTTTGAACAAGTAAGAATTGGAATTTTAAATAAGATAACAAATCAGACATTGAATACAAATTAGAAAAGAATTGGCAGTTTAAAAGGCAACTAATAAGTTCCTATCCAGCCAAATTGTAGCATGTAGAAACATCCACCACACTTGTCCACCAACCTCAGTAGCCCATCTTATATTATTAAATAACTCAGAGGATTCCATCTTCAAGGGTTCAACTTGGAGCCAAAAAAATAGTCCAACAGTTAAGAAGTGATCCAGATTCAAATTGTGCTAATTACAAGCTATAATGCCTCTGCGGTTCAACAAAGAAGAGCCTAATCTGTCACGGGCATTGATTACGGAATCGGTGGAATCGGACCGATTCCGACCGATTCCGGGATCGGAATCGGATTCCGATCCGATTCCCGGCGGAAGGACCGATTCCGGGAAGAATTCCGCGGAATCGGTCTGAATCGCCTGGAATCGGTCGGAATCGATCCGATTCCGACCGATTCCATGTGGAATCGGTCGATCCGACCGATTCTTCGGAAGGCCGGGTTAACCCAGCCCGGTTCGATTCCCGGTTCGACTCTGGACCGGGAATCGAACCGATTCCGGCCCTTTTAGGGCCGGAATCGACCCGCAGAGCTGCCCTCGGTCGATCCCGCGGCGGAAGGAGAGGGCGCAGGCGATTCCGGCGCGATTCCGTCAATTCCGGCCTCGATTCCGTCGATCCAGGGTCGATTCCGGCCCGATTCCACCGATTCCGGCGATTCCAGGGGCGATACAGGCGATTCCGGCGATTCCAAGCCTGTTCTTCAAAGGATTCCGCCGATTCAAGCTCGGATCGGCATCGAATCAACCTCTTCTTCGATCTTTGTAAGGTTTTTGGTAAGATTTCTTCGCCAAAACTTCGTACGTCCATTCTTACGCGTTTCCGACGAGTTTGAGTGTCGTTAAACTTTACGATTTCTGTCCGAACAAGTCCGTTTAAGTTTTGAACTATCCGGATATGTCCATTTTGCACGGGAAAATTCCGGATATCCCATACGCCTATTTTTACACGTTTTCGACGACTCCGAGTAGAGTTAAACTCGGTGATTTGTGATCGAATAACTCCGCTCAAGTTGTTTGAACATCGATTGGATGTTCTTTGTACGGGGAAAATTTCGGATACCCCGGTCCCAACCGATTCCGATTCCGATTCCGATTCCGGAATCCTTGGTCACAGGTAAGGCAGCATATCTGACGATGAACAAAAGCACAACAGTGGTGATGGCAGAAAGAAGGTGGAGTATGGACGCTGGCTCTCCCAAATGAGTAGGGGGGCATTCTCTCAGTCCATGAAGCTTGAGATCCCCCCTTCTCCCCCCTGCTTCTTCATGCTACATTGCAAATCAACTGCTCCCAAAAACTCCACCCCTTCATGAACCTTAAGGCATCTTGATCAGACATGTCAATAGTAAAAGTTACTGACTTTCCAAAGACAAATATAAATAACTGCTTAGAGGAAGAAGTGAGTTCAATTGTAATCGTAAATATATCTGCTATTTTATCACAGCAATGTATATGATAGAGCAAGTAAAGACAGAATTAAAGAACAATAAGCAAGCAAGAAAACACACAGAAGGCTTTCTGGCATTAGAAACATACTGGATGGAAGTTCAGTGAGTTCACAGAATAGATATCATTCCCTTCCCTATGACATTTGAATGTGAAGTTTTTACTTTGTTGAGAATCATCCAAGTGTTGGACGCCAACTCTTCCTTCTATAGATCCAACCTACAAAGAAAAAAAAGCAAGAAACTCAATTTCTCAACATTCTAAGTACTCTCAGACTGATGAAACAAAGAAAGTAAATGTATACCACCACAAAACACACTTAACGACAGGGTGTATGTACAGATGAACAAATCCACCTGATAGAGGGTTGACTCTCTGAGAATCCTAAAATGCCATTAGAACAGATGGCTGCTTATAAAAAGCCCTGGTTAATACTCTTCAGATAGAGTCCAATCTTTCAGTGTTAAACAAAATGTACTACTCTGCCATATGATAACCTAGCAGTAGCAGAAGATGAGTACTCACTAGGTCTACTTTAAAGGATTTCATTATCTTCCAAATAATTGAATATATAATTGCCAACGGCCATTGTCAACACCTAGTTCATCAAAAGCACGAAACAGTTGCCTAGATGATGATGCAAGTCAAGCAAGTGGCCAGTCGCCTTTTCCTATCCAAACTCATCAAGGCACTAAGAAACATGGTACGCACAATCAACGGTCTGGATCAGGATATGCTGATTCTAAATTGGAATTGGCACCAGCCATCTGATACCAAGGAGTAAAGCTGATCCCGGTGTAAGCTTCACCCAAGATCAGCTGAAACTGGCCAGATTGGCCAGGATCAGCCAATTCTAGACAGGGATTGGTGGATCCAGATCGGCCTGGTTGAGATTGGTGATCCTTGCTTGAAATCAACCATTTCCGGCCTGATTTGGGCCAAGTTGGACCAAGTCACATTGATTCGGGCTTAATCATAGCCAAGTAGAACCGAGTCACAACAGGATTAGCTCAGTCAATCCATGACTTCCATCGAACAAGCCAATCAGGATTTGACCTAGCCAATCCAGGATCCAATAATGATCTGGAAACCCATGCTCAGGAAAGAAGCACATTCAGATATATTTCCAAAATTGCAAAGTGAATTGTCACTACCAACTGTCATTGAAGCTTTTAGAGAAGCATATCAACCAATCTGCAGTAGAAGCCTCATGTTCCGGTAGGAGGAGAAACCACAAGCCATCCTGCATGTCTTTTCCACCCGTTTCAGGTGGGGAAGACAAAGTATTGGATCTGTGGACTAAAATCTAAAGTATCCACAAGTGGTAGATCCTTGAGATTTTGGCTCCACAAAGCTGATACTGTCTTCTCCACCCGTAACAAGCAAGGGGTGAACAAAACTTTTTTCATTTCCGATGTTTTTCCATCAGCTGATCTAGGCCAAACCTGGAAATGACTTCTTCCCTCGGATCGGCACTGGCCAATCTAGGATTGGAAAGCCTTGGGAGAGGCTATGTTCAAGGATTGGCATCTTGGACCTCTCAGTTTCATCTCGGGGGGGATAAAAGATAAGAGTACATCAATGAATTTACATAAAAATATATAACATATTTGCACATCAACTGTGTAAATGAACAATTACAAAACACTCACAATACCAAAAAGATGGTCTTTGTGAGTATTTTTTATGTTTCTGTTATTAATTGTTTATTACAAATTGACGATTAAAATTTTGTGAAATTGAAATGATATAATTTTTTTATTACATAAGATATAATCTCTATCCGATAAATTGATGATTAATATCCAAATCTAAAATTTGAATAGATTTAAAGTATTATTTGACTTAAGTTATAATTGAATGCGTATGTTTATATGTTCATACATTTAAATGTGATTTTATTTATGTAATTATGTATGAATAGGTAAAAAATTATTTTTAGAATAATTAATCTTGACAAATTTGATGTGTAAGTAAAAGAGAAAAAAGTTAAAATAGATCTTTATAAAATTTAAGTATATAACACATATTTATGATTATGAATCTTACATATATGTAATAGTATAAGTGATAGTGAAATATGTTGATATATTTCCTTGGCAAGACCGAGAATCTCACGAGATCTCGGCGAGATGGCATTTCATGGCTATGTATCAAGGGTCCAACTAGAATTGGATATTCCGACCAGCTTCAAATAAAAATTAACAAATTCGAAACATATTTTTACATCGTCTAAGCTATCAGAATCAAAACTGGATATTTTAAAAGTTTATCAAAATCCAAAATAGTTATTTTCGTATCTATTTATCTCATTTTGATAAAAAAAACAATATATAAATATAAAAATTAATATTATGATAAATAAAAATATATACAAGTATGATATATAATTGTTAACAAATTAAAAAATTACTACATATTATATCAAAAAATTAATAATAAAATAAAGTTTGTTTGCTATTTTTAATAACATTGATATATATTATAGATTTCAGAAATTATCAGATTATCTCAATTTCGATAATGGAATCAAATCAAAATTAAATTGAAATGTCACGGTTTAGATTTAATTGGAATCAAAATCAAAAACAGGTTATACCTATACTGAATCACACCCATTTGCATCCCTAGTATGTATGTTATAACCTTCGCATCTCATTTAGAAATAAACATGTGGAGCGCGCGTTCTTACAAGAGAAACTTACAGTACCATATTCATGTATTGTAGAGCACCCTTTATTGATTTAGAACAAAAATACTTTATATGAACCAAACATCTTATGCCCCGTTTGGTTAAAGTATCAAAAATGATACAATCAATTTTGAATATTAATATTTCTAAAAGAGAGAGTAACAAAATCAAAATTGTTACAAGCGGGCACTTGCATTACATAACACGCTTTGTGGACAGCGCGGGTGGACCGGCGGATAAAAGCTGTGAAGCGACGTTAAGAAGCCCAAAATAACTAAAGCATGCAAAAATTAAAATGAACCAGGTTTAAACCGATCAAAATAGGTGCGAACCGACCTTAAACTATGCTGAACTGAGCTCAAACAGTCCCAAAACACCCTAAACCAGGGCGAACTAGCCAGTTAGGCACTGAACCGGCCTTGAACTATTGTGAACTGGGGCTTGACCAGTCGAACTAGCTACTGAACCGGTGACCCAAGTGGTCGACTACCCCGTATGATCAACTAGAGCAAATCGGCATCAGCCAGTGGCGTGGCCGGCACGACTTAACCCCGCCGGGGGGGGGGGGGTCACGGTCATTGTTGGTTCGCCTCAGGTGGCGGCAAGGATTCCGGAATCGGAATCGGAATCGGCAGGAATCGGCCGATTCCTGGGAAGGGAATCGATTCCGGATCGGTCCGGAATCGTTTTTTTTTTTTTGATTTTTTTTTCGTCAAAAAAATTCATAAAATTCAGAAAAAATTCTAAAAAAATAAGAAATGAGTTAGAAATTTTTTTAAAAATAACCAATGAATTCATCCGCATGACCACATCGAATAAATACTAATGAACTCCAATTGAAGACTTGAAGTTAAGTACATATTCCAATTCCATTGATTCAAAAATCAAAGAGTTGATACATCATAAAAAAAAATTACATCATATCAATCTACTACCAATATCCAGGATATAGATATGGGTCTTCCTCCTCTCCCTGCTGCTCGTGATGCTCCTCCCTCGTGCTCAGTCTTGTATACTGTCCGGGACCATATCCATATGAAAATAATGCTGATGCCATGCCATCAAGGTCGTATGGATCGGACTGCGGGACGACCGGGACGTAAGCTGAGGATGGTGGAGCTAGTGGTGTAATCCACTGCTGGTCAACCTGGCCAAATGCTGGATACTGTGGCTTCATAATATAAGAATGCGGTGTCTACTCATCCAGCGTGTAATACGGCTTTGGAAGCCGTGAATCAGGAGACTCTCACCGCCGCCGATGGCCGCGTCGCCGGTACGCACTCCTCGTCATCATCACCCGAGGAGTGAGAAGGAGCCCGCGTCGTCATCCGGGCCGACAGACGCCTGACCTCTAGATTCCTTCTCTTCACCTCTTCAGCCATCTCTGAAGTACCAGAAGGACCGGAACCCAAAGTTTTTTTCAACTTTGCAAATCCTCCCATTTTCCGTGCAGTCATCTTTGTTTTCGTTTTCCCCGGACTGCGAATGGGCTGGGTAGCGGCTGCTGGGGGGACTGGAGCTGGAGCTGGGGCTAAAGCTGCAGGTGGCTGCTCCATAGCTACTGGGGCGTAAGAAGGCCACCGCCCGAGCTCGAGAAGTAGATGGAGCTGGAGCTGGAGCATCCCCCTCGGCTACAACACCATCCAACTCTCCTTCAGACTATGCACGGTCATCGGGATCAAACTCACCGTACGATCCCCGGCTTCCCTCTCCTCTATCCAGAGGCAAGTGCATGCTCCTCCCGGAATATTCGGTCCACGTCCACCTCCTCGGGTGGTGGTGTGGCGGAGGAATACCTCTCGCTCGTACGAGCCACCCGCGAATCGTGCAAATCGTGCCTCGCCGATCTTCTCGTCGATCCTGGATGTTCTTTATGCGCAGCCTCATGTTGTAATGACAGAAGACCAGCTTCTCCAGCCGGTCTGAGGTCAACATGTTCCTCCTTTTCGTATGTATCAGGTTGAATGTACTCCAGTTCCTCTCACAATGGGAGGAACTGGTGCTCTGGCTGAGTATCCTGATACCGATGGCAGCAAGTGGATTCCATCCACTCCTGGTGTTCACCTGAACCCACCACACAGCTGCAAGAAAAAAAACAAGAAGAGAAAAGGTAAACAATTATCCCATCATCTACCATAACTTATATGAAAATAAAATAAAATCTTCATCAAGCTATTACTATACCAGGTGACACTTTGTCAATTGAATATTTAAAGTCAGCATCTGAGTATACGCCGACCCTCATCTTGTACTTCTGTATCTGAAAAATTTATAAAAAAATATATTAGTTGCCTGGTAAGGCTACTCCAAGGTATTTAATGAACTCTAACTTACTTCTATCTCAGCCTCTATCCTGTCCTGCTGAGATCGGCACAGACGCTGAATAACAGCAAGTGTACCCCGCATCACCTCGTTGTCGTTCACCACATGTCCTCCATATTGGATGCGGGGTTCAAAAAATATCCTGCAAGATTTTATTTGTTAACACTGTGCATATAAGACAATTATACAACAAAAATAATTTTTTAACCAAGTTACTCCGCAGACGTGGACATCGTGGTGCAAGGTCTTGTCTCATCGGTCATCTATGATCTTCCACCACTTCGTAACCTCTCGGGAATTTTTTTCCTTGATTTTCGCCTTTGCCCGGTCCATGGCATCATACAACGTGCCCATCTAGTCCCCGTCATCCGAGTCTACCAACCTCAAGACAACTACCAAGGCTCAATGATTGCCAAGTAGTAGGCAATCCTCTCCCAAAATCTCTTGTCGGTGATCTCGCTTCTCGGACTCGACAAGAATCTCCAACCGTTCTTTCGTCACGCAGTTGTCCACCATATAGTTGTAATACTCCTCGGACCGCGCGAACCTAACCAATGCATGTCCGTGCGGTGTAAGCTCTCCAGCCGCAATGAAGTTCGTGGCAAATCGTGTCGGACCGGGCCTACCAAGATCGTGCCCTCCGCGCGAGATCTCATAATACGTAGGAGGCGGGGATGCGAATAAATAAAAGATGTGATGGTCCGCGCCGCCCGACAAGTGTAGATACACCCTCCTCCTCGCCTATATCCTCTAATATGAGATCTATGGAATGTGCCGCACAGGCACCCGTAAGATGTGCTTCCTCTTCTCCATCAACTTCCTCCCGGCTCGCCTTATACGATGGTTCGTTGTCGGTGACAACCCGAACCACATTGTCCTCCCCGATCTCCTCCACCACCCCATCCATCGAGAAAAGATGAAGTCGGCATTTTTAATCTTCCCGTAAGCATCTACCGACTTCAAGAATGTAGTCCCCTCGAACAAGACACCAAGAAGTTTATCATACTCTTCTTGGTGATACTCGTCCACCCATCGCACATAATTGTGCAACCACTCTCCTTCCACACCAACTTAAACCCATCCATCCACTCCCTCAACTCCCGACCTCCTCATCCGTGCCGGCGCCGTATACGTGTCCGATGCCCGGGCTTGCAAACCCGGTCCAGCCCTCACCCACGGCATCCACCATCGTCCGGAAGTAGGCCGGTGGTCGTACGTGCCGGGATGCCTACATCAAGTTAAAAATAATTAGGATCAAGCTAAAATTAAGTTTAAGTAAATAAAACACACATAATGTCAATTTTAATTTAAAAAGTGATACTGCGTACGTAAAAACCATTTCACAATGTGGCGAACGGCTCTCTTTGCGGCCGTTCCAGGTTGCCTTCACCCCTTTCATCGCATGTTTTATCCCTATCCGCCCAAAGACTCGTTTCCTAAATAAATACTCGTCACTCGGTGTAAATCGAGTGCCGGTAGAAGCGAACGGCGGTATGGCTCCTGTCTCCTGGGGTCAGACTCTCGGTCCCGGTCCGGGCGAGCCGATGCTGATCGGCCCAAAGCTGGGTCAACTCTGGACCCAGACCCTCGTGCTCCCCTCCTCCCCTCCTCCTCCTCAGCAAATGCACGCTTGCTAACGTGCCTAGCACGTCCAAGCTCGGAGTCTGTGGACTCGTCCTCGATCTCTGGCTCCGGCTCGCCCGGTGCCTTCCCTTGCCTTTCCCTTTCGAGGTAGGCAAATCGCGGTCCCTCCTCCTTCCGAGTAGCTCGTCGAGCAACTCCTCCCTCTCGCTCGATCCTAACGACCCGTTGAGAGGCTCTACTGTCACGCGTAGCCTCTCATCTCATCACTCTTCTCCCTGGGCACCTTGTCACATTTCTTGACATTCCCACCTGTTCCGGCAATATGTTGTTTCAGCCGGAACACCACCCCGTTCATCTCCTTCCCACATCATTTGCACTGTACCCTCTTCCTGACTGGGTCTACCATCTGCTCGTGTTCCCAACCCACATCGAAAGCACGTGCTGGTGCTGCATCATCTTGATCGGCCATTGCTTATATCTGCAAAAATTGTAAACAATGCACTAAAAATGATTAGATAACATAAAAATTGATTTAGACGCTGTTCGGGAAACAGACAACCCAAGTAACACACCATTCGGTATGTTTAAAGGGTTACGTATTTGCCGGAAACGGTCGTAAATTAACGTACGAGATATCCGGAATTTTTCCCGTGCAAAATGGACTTAAACGGATAGTTCAAAACTTGGACGGACTTGTTCGGTCGGAAATCACAACGTTTAACGACGCTCGGACTCGTCGGAAACGCGTAAGAATGGACGTACGAAGCTTTCGGCGAAGAAATCTTACCAAAAACCGGTCAAAGATCGAAGAAGAGGTTGATTCGATGCCGGTCCGAGCTTGAATCGGCGGATTCCCTTGAAGACCTAGCTTGGAATCGCCGGAATCGCCGGAATCGCCGCCGGAATCGCCGGAATCGGTGGAATCGGGCAGGAATCGACGCTGGATCGACGGAATCAGCCGAAATCGACGCTGGATCGACGTTGAATCGCCGGAATCGCCTGCGCCTGCTTCTGCCGCCGCGGGATCGAGAGAATCGACCCCCGCGGGTCGATTCCGGCCGATTCCAGGCGATTCATACCGATTCCGCGGAATTCCTCCCGGAATCGGTCCTTCCGCCGGGAATCGGATCGGAATCCGATTCAATTCCAGAATCGGTCGGAATCGGACCGATTCCGCCGATTCTGCAATCTATGGGTGGCGGTGTCATGGCCGCCTCGCCAGGCGCCGTGAGCCTTGACAGGAAGCATCTTCATCCCCCGATTGTGCAAGGGTTTCCGGTCAGGTGTCTTCTTCGCGTCGCCGAAAGTCTTTGCGTGGGGGAAGGAGTCGGAGGACACCGTCATCATGGCTGGAGAGAGAAATTGGAGGGCCAACGTCACAAGTAGGAGGAGCCAGCCTTTCGGTGGTCGCCACTTGGTGCGGAGAGGAGTCAACTGGGAGGGGATGCGGACGGAGCTGTCGTCGCCGGGTGGGTCTTCTATCCTTCATCTACCAGTGAGAGTGGGGGTACTCCAGGGATAGCCAAGTATGGAGGCGGAGAACGTAGGGGCTAATAGTGATGAAAATGAAGGTGGTGGACAAACATCGACACAAACAGAGTGACGTCGACGTAGCCGGAGGATGTCAATGTTGAAGGGAACGAGAACGTTGATGAACGGCAACGTCGACGGAGTCAAACCGATGAAGGGGAAGGTAAACGGGGCACGGAGGCCGCTAGAAGGAGGAAGAGGAGAAGGCACTAGCGCCGGAGGGTTGTGGAAGACTTGGTCCTTACCGGAGATGAAGCTGGAGGGCCTCCATCGAGGAGCGGGTGGAGAGGGAACGGGGCAACACCCCTACAAGCAACCCAAGCTCTAAGGCTACTCCAAAAATTCTCAATCTCCCTTCTTCTCATTTCCAACATATAGATCCTCAAATTAAGAAGCCAACTTTACAAAAAGACCTCCAAAGTGACTATTTACAGACATGTCCTTTTGAGGACTCAAATACAAATAAAAGACAGAAAATTAAAATTAAAATATTTACATATAGTTCCAAAAGGATGTAAATAAAATAAACCCCAAGATGAACCGAACCAGATCCCCATCATTCTCCTCAACTGAAAGACAACTCGTCCTTGAGGTTTGATCCGTTTCTCGAACATCGTTGTCACATCTTTTCACTGTCCTAAGAGTTGGCTCATAAGCATGGACCGATCTCGAGCTCTGATACCAGATACCAATTTGATACGGGATGACGTGGGTGGACCAGCTAAAAGTTGCAAAGCGGCAATAAGAAGTCCAAAATAACTAAAACATGCTAAAATCAAAGTAAACCAAGTTTAAACCAGTCAAAATAGGCCTGAACCAGCCTTAAACCATGCTAAACCGGCCCAAAAATGGTTGAACTAGGGTGAAACGACTGGTTAGGCGTTGAACCAGACTTGAACCGCTATGAAGTGAACCGGGCCTAGATTGGCTACTAAACCAATGACCCGAGTGATTTGCCGGCCAACCCGATCGGCAGAAGTGAACCAACGTCAGCCAATCACGAGGCTGGTGCGACTTAACCCTGCCGGGGGGGGGGGGGTCGTGGCCATCGTTGGTTCACCCCGGGTGGCATGACCGCGTCACCGAGCACTGCGAGTCTCTGCGGGAGGCATATTCAACTAGGGGTGTTCATGGTTTGGTTTGATTTGATTCAAATCATATTTTATTAAGATATAGTAGATATGTCAATATATTATTTCATTTTATTTGTTTTAAACTATATTCCATTAAAATTTAGTGTATATGTTTATACAACTTATTAATTTTATCTTACAAATTCGTGAAACAAATTTAGTTTTATAGGAAAAGATACATAAGTATTATATTAAATATACTTAAAATAAAATATTTAATCTAACTTTGGTTATTCGGTTTACCGGTTTGGTTTGGTTTCAAGGGTCCTAGAAACCAAACCAAACCAATCAGTATTTCAAACCAAACCAAACCAAACTACTCGTTCGGTTTGATTTTTCAGGTTAAACAAGATAGTGAACAGCCCTATCTTCAACCCCCCATGACGTAAGGGTTTTTGGTCGAGGGTCTTCTTGATGTCATTGTGGCATCTTCGCACATAGGAAGGAGGAGCTAGAGGTCGTTGTTGCAATCGCTGGAGAAAGAAGTCAGAGGGCCGACACCGCAGGTAGGAGGAGCCAGGCTCCGGTGGTCACCGGCTTGGCGTAGAGAAGAGTCAACCGGGAAGGGATGCGAACGAAGCCATTGTCGCCAGGCGGGTCTTCTTCTCCTTCGTCTGCCAGAGAGGGTGGGGCTACTTCAGGGATCGCCAAAGATGGAGACGAAAGAAGTGGGGGCTAATGGTGGTGAAGATGAAGGCGGTGGACAAACATCAACACAAATTGGTGTTAGAGGGTTGCGAGAAAACTGGTCCTTACCGGAGGTGGAGCTAGAGGGCCCTCCATCAAGAAGGGGGTGAAGGGGGGAACAAGGCAACGCCCCTGCTAGGCGACCCAAACCCTAAGGCTACTCCAAAAATTCCCAATATTTTCTTCTTCTCATTTCCAGCATACGGGCCTCATTAAATTAAGGAGCTAACTTTACAAAAAGGCCTCCAAGGTAACTATTTACAGACATGTCCTCTTGAGGACTTCGTATACAAAGACAAGGCTAAAAATAAAAAATCATATATTTTCATACAGTTCCAAAATGACATAAACAAAATAAACCCCAAAATGGACCAGACTGGATCCCCAAAATAAACCGCAAAAAGTCATAGGAAGGCAATGTTTTATTCTCTAACTGCCAATCAATGGAATAGTATAATGTTAGTGTGTCGAATAGTTTGGCAGATGGCATGAAAAGAATTGAAGAACTTAGATTAAAGCCACTAGGAATCAGTTAACAAGATGCCAATACTTCGGCCAAAGAGGCAGTTGCCTCAGGTGATTCAGTTGCTTCAACATCTCTTATAAGACACTGAAACCAGTCAGATTCAGTTATTTGAAAGTGGATACACCACAGTTCATTTATAAATAAAAGAAGAATACAATACAATGAACCAGTGAAAAAAAAAGAAAAGCAAAAATGAGACCACTAGAACTCTACCGAGAAGATAGAATCCTAAGGCAATACTACAAAGTCGACCTTTTCCGCAAAAAATAAACTACAAAAGCTGTATGGTCTGAGTACTTGCCTGAAATGGCAAAACACCAGTCCAGAACACAAGAAACCATTTGAAAAAGGATATCAATCGGTAAGTGAAAGATGCTTCTAGCATCCTTTTATACCTCGCCTCCAGAACAGCCATATTTGTGCTGGTAAAGAAAGATCCCCACAATTTCCTATTTTCCTTCCATGGACTTTTGCTTTTTCACATCTCCAGAACCAAATTACATCCTGTGGGGATCCCACGATAGATTCCAACTTAAAAAAATAGTGCCCCAAAGACTATAAATGATGCCACAATAAATGAACAAACTGTTAACATCTTCCCTGTACATGCCACAGAAACAGTACAAAAGGAAATCGACTTGAATGAATCCGTGAAGATAGTCAGATCGAGTTTCAGCACACAAAAATGTCCAATAACTCATATAAAACAGGATTCAGTATTCCAGACCCTAAACCAGTACAATGGTCCTCTCAAAAGCACCCTAAACCCCTCCTCATCTCTAACCAAGGTTTGAAGGACAGGACTGATCCAACAAACAGAATCAAACCGCGGTCAGAATTTCATTCAACAATCCTGCCTATGGCAAATACAACCACACAAGTGACATTTTCTCCAATTCCCATGCTGATGCACTCTCCCCATATCTGCTTCAAACCTTCTCCACATGCACTCAAAGAGATTTCTCTACCTCATCCAGCAGAGATCCTGAAAGAATATCATATCACCAGGATGGGAATGCAGTGCCATCACACAGGTTTTCCCTCTTCGCTGGCAATAAGTGAAGCAATCACTTTCATTGTCATCAGTTTTCTATCTCAGACATACCAACAGATGTGGCATCCCCCCACTCGCTCTTCTTTTCTTCTCTCACCTTTAGCAGTGAATTGTTATCCTTCACTTGTTTTGACTGCTCAATGCCTTGCATACACCTTCATGCAGCAGTTGTCAAGGAAGCCTCTGGCTTCTGTCTACAGGTATCCGAGCTCCCATCTCCAGTCACATATCCTTTGAAAATGACATCTTCTGCCTATTCCCCATTTCTCCAATTCTACCCTAGTTGAGCACCTGTACATACCTTAGTTAGACAAGATGTCCCCCTATGACTCGGATATTTTGCCATCAACTGTGGGTAAGTGAAGCCACTTCCATACGGACCATACCATTCTAAGTTCCTCACAACGTGACATCAAACCTTCATCCCCCCTGTCTAGTCCCAGAGCGACTTAGTGAGCAATGCATCATTTTATGAGCTAAACAACCATAGAATCCAGACTCTATTCTCTACCAAATGTTGCTTTTGTGAAAGACTGACCCTTCATGAACTTGATCTCTCGAATGGAGTTTGCCAGGGATGAGTTTTTTGCTTTCAAAACATTTTTCGTGTAAAACCCTCTTGCTACCATCTCGGTAGTTGTCCTCTCTCCTCTTTTGTTTCCCCGCTTTTTTAAAGCCTTGAGGTACTTATTGTTACTTTCGTTTTTAATAGAAATTTTGGCCATTTGGCCCTATTCAAAAGCAACCACAGCACTGCTCCTACTCTCATGGGTTTACGGATATTGTTTCAAGTTATAAAATGCAAATTGTTCTCTCTCTCTCTCTCTCTCTCTCCTCTATGATAAAAAAATTTATCTTCCGTGCCTTCAATTTGTTTGCCAATACCCTTGGGAACATTAAAGATAGACAGTAACTAAAAGAGTTAGCCTACGCAAAACCACCTTACCCTCCAAACTTCCAACTTGGACTCAAAGCTCTCCACGACCACCTTTAGACAATGAATTTCTCCCAGTCTGAAAGAACTAGCCCTTCCAATGAATCCAACCATCCAACTTGTAATAAGAGCTCTTGATCAGAGGAAGCAAACCCTTCACCTTGAACAAAGTGAGCCAATCCCTGGATCTCGTACCTGAGGGGAATACAGGCAGATCCACATATCTAACTGAACTCCACAGGCAGCACACAGATATTTGAAACAACATCTTCCAAATTCATCTTGATCAGTTTCCTTGCTTGAAATTCACAACCAAAACCTAAAGCTTCAAAAAGCATGAATAAAATCTTGAAGTTGACCACCTTAGACAACTTTGTGCTGGAAAATATGATGGTGTCATCCACAAATTCGAAGTGAGATATATTATCCTGGCAATCTTGGATAAAAAAACTGTCAATATTAAGCTGGATCAAAGACAAATGTCAATTTGTGCCTGAATATTGTGTTCCCTTTAGGAAAAGTTTGATCACTTGACAAAGCAAAAAACGGATATGTATGCTAAAGTGTTGAAGCTGAGTATCAGGCTATGGCTCAAGGTCCGACTGAGTTATTTGCAGATTCACCTCTTCTTAAAAGATTTGGTGGATGGATTGAGTTCCTAATGAAGCTTTACACTGATAATAAAGCTGCAAATGGTATAAACCCCATTTAGCACGCTCATACAAAGCACATTAAAGATGCACACCTTTGAAAAAGATTGTAGTGACCAGATATACATGTCTTATGTCGAATCTGAAGATCAACCAACATATAATGTTGCAAAAAGGATTTGGTCATGCTTATGGTTATGATCCGGGGAGGGGGGGTCTGATCCAAGATCGGATTTCTCCTTGAATCAGCATAGATCAGTTTAACTCAGCTGAATCGGCTGAAGAGGAGGCAGCACCACCTTGCGTCTTCCCCACCAAACTTGTATTGGTCCAATGGACATGATGCACCGAATATGAGTGTCTTCCCCACCCTAATTTATGGTGCCAAACCGACCCCTTACAGGGTAGGATCAACTGGAATTGATCAATCTTTCGTCCTCCACAAAATATATTTTTTTATATTTTTCTGTTTTTGGAAGAGCCAATCGTGGATCAGATCTTCCTCTCTGAGATCAGCCAATCTGGAACCCATATGCCTCCATGTTTTTCCTTTACCCTTCATTGTGTTTCTCAGAAAGTGTAAATGATCTTAATGAGTAGAAGAGATCTAATCCTTGGAAGGATGATGTTGCATTGGGGGTTCTATAACTTGCCGGCATGGAGACAACCTTCTGTCCAAGTTGACAAGAAAGGGATTCTAGAATATTCTAGAGTCTGAGTCTACTATTTGTCACTATGCAACTTATATTAAGGACTTACTGTATGTTATTAATGGGTTCAGTCTTAGTGTTGTTCGTTATCCTTTCAAAATTCAAACCCTAGAACCAGAAGGACTTATGCATTGAGGGCATGGTTGCCAAGGCAACAAAGTGACCAAGGGACCTTTGATCAATCAAGCGACAAAACATCCGCTTAAGCAATAAGACCAGTGAGGTGATCATGGAATACGATCTCCCAAGAATCTCTTTCTTTCCACGCATCTAAGAAACAAGATCGCCAAAACGAGAAAATCTATATAATATCTCTGGTTCCTTAATTTCCTCAAAAATGCGCAAAATTCTTACCAAACATTTTTGGCCTCCCAGAAATGCACAAAATATTTATCCAAAACATACGATATGCCATCCATTTTTTCCAATAAAACGATAAAAACATATTTGAGAGCAAAATAAAAACAAAAAACAGTGTAACTAACAAATCTAACAAATAGACGCACTAAGTCTAATTAGAACAACCATATAACTACAAATAGGGACCCAATACACACGTCCCAATATGTGGATTCAATGCTAAACGTGACTAAGTGCCGGCTTTGAGGAGCTTTGTCAGTCAAGTGCTTGGAGCGGACAGTTTTTTCTTCAGCTCTAACTCCTTACCGCCTCGATAAGGGGTGCTTGCTATTTTTTGTTTGTTTATTCCCTTGTACATCTCATTTCCAGTAATGCAATATACTTTGGCAAATTTTATGGATGCTCTCAAAATTAATGTTCTTTCTTCCCTATTAGAAGATATGCAGTACTTAAGGATTTTCTTGAATTATCATGAACTCTTTTTCCTGCCAATAGATCCGAAATTCTGATTTCATTGAACATCAAATGTGACCGATATTAGGTAAAACACCGATGTCTGCTACTGAAAAACAACTCTTCATCAACAAAAGTCTTATCCAAGTAAACCTAAACCTTTAAAAACGCTCATTTTCAGGTTCAATAAAATTGATTCATCACTACGAAAATTTTGAAATCCATCAAACAGGCATCTGAATGAAGATAAAACTCCCATTGCACCTCTCAAGACGAAACACACCCTTGACCATCCTGATCAGATCATACTGATGGGCCTCAGTGGCACAAAGATTAACTCAGAAACTCCTCAATGCCCATGAAGCATAATAGGCAGCAGCAATACTTGTTGTCTATCTATATTATCCGAGGGACGAGGCACCTGAGGCGAAGGAAGGGTCACCTCGCCTAACCTCAAGCGTCTAAGGCAAGGCACCTCAGGCACTTGAGGTGAAATAAATTGTTAATATATTTAATAATATATAATTATATATAGCATTAAAACTTCGGAATAAGAACATAAAAAAACAAAACTCACTTCTATGGCATGTAAGGCATTAGGATAGTGGAACCTCTGGGTAGAAGACTGGGCTTTGGGGGCTTTGGGGGCTTTGGGGGCTTTGGGGGCTTCAGGGTGGGGGGAAAGGATTTTAAGTTACCAAATCCGGCCCTTATTGGGTCTGGATCTAGGCAAGGCAAGAACTAGCTTAAGGCAAGCGCCACAGATAACATACTTGCCTATCAATTACAAAACTTATATCTCTTCTCATTCAGAATGTAGAACTTACCAAGTATCCTTGCTGATCTGGAAAAGCTGCTAGACATCTTGTTTGATATTTCAGAGGTGACATTACCCTCTTATATTCTGTCTGTTCAAAGCAAACAAAAGTAGATTGTAAAAGGACTACATCAACCATTCAGGTGAAACCAATAAATAGACATTTTCAGAGTGAATGGCATCTAAAACACAGCAACAAAGTGAGCTTAGTAGCAAGCATATTAAGCACAAAAAAAGATAAATATCATAAAAGGACCACAGCTGTTCAGGTGCAACCAACAAATAGGCAGTTCCAAAATGGATGAGATCAAATGAATGGCAGAAAGTCAGCCTAACTACAAAACAGTCCATGAAAAGCAAAACCCAAAAATTATAAAAACAAAACATCAGTTGTTCAGGTGCAATCAACAAATATATATTTCCAAAATGTAAGGTATCAAAAGAATTGAAGAAGAGGAAGAGCCTGCTCACAAAAGATGAATACTCATTCTCGAAGTGAACATATAGTAATCATAGAAGGTAAGATATCCCAGATTTCCATAGTGAAATATTCAACATGGACCTAATGGAAATAATACTAAAGCATACATTGTGATAAATCATTTTCTCGCCATGGTAGACCATAGGTTGCAGTTCATTTATTCCTTTCTTTCCAACAAGTACATGATGAATCACCAGTATCAGCGCCATCATTATTACACCATACTCAATAAACTCAACAGACCAATCTTACAAAAAGTTTGTAAAACCCATTACCTGAGATATACATAAGATTAAGGATCAGAACTTTTGACAATGCAAGAAGATATCAGAGTTAAATATGTTTTAGTCTTAATGTGCATGCATGATACAGGGCATGCCAAACTCCATGATAAAGATAATAGACACATTTTCATCATAAACTTTATGTGCAACTCCTTATCAGTTCAAGCAAACAGAAAACAAAAGTCAATTGTTTAATTATGTTCAGAAAGGTCCCACATTAGAAGGTGTAGAAGGGCATCTAAGATAGACATGAATGAATCTCTTTCTAGAAGGTGACTGCTACAAAATCTGGCAGCTCATTAAAAAAATAAAATAATGACAGTTACAGTAGCAAAAATAACAAAAATAGCAAAAACAGCTCATTAAAACAATAAAACATGTTTCTAAACCTTACCTAATCACCTCCAACGATTGAGGCAATAAGCACGCCCCTCACACCGCCGTCCATGTTCAAGCAAATAAGAAAGGGAATAGGACTTTTCAGGGTTATAAACACCTTAAAAAGTCTATAGAAAAGTATCCAAAAACATTCTGATGATAGAGGAGGGTCGCCGGCAGCGAAATCTGCACCAGAGAACCAGCGCAGGCCACGGTTTGGAAAGGATCTCCGGGCAGGGAAGAAGGAAGTATTGGGACTGTCAAACCCGGATAACTGGCGGATCCAAAACTTAAAATGAACTTAGTGCTGAACTGGCCGGTCGAGGGGGGTGAGTTGAGTGTGCTATCCGGGCTGGTTTACTTTTAAATGACCGGATCATGCTTTGATGGGTCCGATAGACCCATCTTCTCCACCGGAAAATGGGTGGAGACAAACACTCCTGCAGGATGGAGATCATGGTGGCAATGGACCTCATCGCCTAGGTGAGCTTGGTCGGAGTGAGGCAGAGAGCGGCCACCTTGCCTCCTCGACTAACTGGTCGCCTCAACCACCTTCGATAACATAGGTAGGAATCTAACCTAGTATATAGAAGTGGCGATCCCGTTTTTTCGTCCTCCTATGTTGCACCGTCCGATTTCACCGTTTTTTTTTCGACCGTTCGATGGCTCGGCTGATTCACGCCTAGAGCCGTTTCGCGAATGTTCAACTCCGACCGTCGACCCTCCTCTTCTTTCGCCCTCGCCCCCTCATCCGACGCCGTCCGCTCCTCCGCCGTAGCCGCGCCCCCTTCTGGACGCCGCCCCTCGCCCCTCATCCGATGCCGTCCCCTCCTCCGCCGTAGCCACGCCCCCTTCTGGACGCCGCCCCTCGCGCCCTCATCCAACGCCGTCCCCTCCTCCGCCGTAGCCGCGCCCCCTTCTGGACACCGCCGCCGTCATGTGCACCCTTTCCGCCATCAACACCTCCCCCTCCCCGGCCACGCACAGCTCCGCTGCCTCCGCCACCCCCACCGCCCCCGTGAGGCAGACACCGGGGCGCACGACGACTGAAGATTCTGGAGGCGCAATGCTGAACCAAGGCTGTGAAGAATTGACACCAAGATCTCCAGGAAAGCAGACCAATGACAGCGGAGGAATCATAAGATTGAAGGAGGGATTGCACAGGTCATTTTGTGGAGCTTCATACATTAAATTTATGAATTTATGAACCCATGTGGAGGTCAGTTTGAGAGGTGTGCAGAGACTTCATCATGTAACTGCTGAAGGGGTTTGAAGGGGCATCGGGCTTGGAGGGAATCGGTTTTTCATAGGAGATAGATAGGGTGGAGAGAAGGCACGGTATGTAAGAACAACATATTACTCTTACCTTCTCTTCTTTATTGTTTTGCTATCTATCTTCTCTATTTGTCGCAGCAACATGGGATGCCCTTAATGGGCATCCTTTATTCTTGATCTTCTTGGTATCTTCCCTTTCAAAGCTCCAGATGGGTGTGCCGCAAGGAGAACTGATGGTCAACATCCTCTCTTCATTTTTGTTCTTCTGCTTGGCTCCCTGGTATTTTAGTTCTCTGGGCCTGCCTGGACAGGTTCTGGGTATTGTGGGTTTCTGGGTCTGTTTGAACAGGTTTCAGGGGTGTTTTGGATCTGAAAGAAGGCAATCTTAAAATGGATGTGCTATGTACACATCTGTTGGAATTATGAAAAATTAACAGGGTGCAGTGGTGCACACTTCGAGTGTCTAAAACCTTAATGGGTTTATTTATTCTTACCGTTTTCCTAACCCATTTTAATACTTTACCATAGTGTTTGTAAGGGACAATAGATGATTGAACTTAGCATTCTCATTTCTCATCAGGTACTATCACCTAAACCTTTCTTTGTTCCATTAATATTTACTTATTGTTTTATACAATTTGTTTATTAAAAATGCAATTGCTATGTTGTGCACTACCATTTCATTTATAACAACAATATAATTAGTTTGATAGTATTCTTACTTTATCAACAAGGGTAGATAGTTGAACTTTAATTAACACAGTTTCCTATCTCTATTTATTTCTAGGCTGCGGACAACCACTAGGCTCCTAAGTTTCTAACTAAATTATCCAATTTTAAACAAAACTAATGCTTGATCCTAATAAAAGCATACTTAATATTTGCTCCCAATAAAACTAGATAGAAGCATTTGCTTGAAACTGAAAGCAAAAAAAAAAGAGTAGCTCAATCCATTGTACATTTTTACAGTTCATTCATAGTCATGTTAATCATACCATTCTAGAGTCTTTGTGTAGTTCATGTTTGAACATTGTAACTGGCCTTTAATTTTCTGTTAATTTATTATAGGTGATATTAAGAAACATACTTATGAATGCCATTGCTCTTGAAATTACTGAAGATGTGTATTATTCCTGCAGCCATGATAACATTGACGGAGCCTATGTGCTAGAAGATAGTGGCTAAAGCTACCGATGAAGCTGGAATTGGGCTTGTCACGTACAAAAAGCCAATTTCAAATTCTTGTTATATGTAGTGAAAAGTACGTTATCCTCCATTGTGCGATTAGATGACTGAACACGTAATATCTTGGTATTATCTGATTTCCTTTTCCAAAGTTCTTGTTACTTTACAATTTTGTGATTGACCAGTTATTGATTTCTTCATATATAATATAGGAATGTACCCCTTGATGGTTGTATTGCACTCCAGGTATATGATGAAGACCCACGGGGAGATAACTGGCCCAAGCCACGGCCTGAAAGACTTAACAGCAAACCTTTCAATCATTCAGTCGACCCAGGCTTTGAATACACAGAGATGAAAATTTATGATGACACAAAATATTGGAGCGACCTGGTGATTGGCACTTACTTGCATAATGTTGCGATCAACTGGTCAAGCATACGAAATGTTCTAGACATGAATGCTGGTTTTGGAGGGTATGGACTAAAATGATGTGTTAATGATTCATGATATTTATAGAAGATATTGCTTAATGGAATGAAGTTTCTTTCTTGGAATATCTTTTACTTTTATTTTTGGTATATATTTTATTTCTTTTGGCATGTGTTATTTATCTTTCTCTCGTGATGATTCCTGAGATGAAATTGTGAGTCCAGTATTTTTCCAGGTCTGTGGTTGCTTCATTTAGGTTTTTTAATGATGGTTATGTCCACAGGACCCTGTTCAAGTGTACAGAGTTTATAAAGTGTCCGTTTTATATCATTGTTATACTTAAGATTTTGGATGAGATGACAATTCGGATGGCCTATTTAAAGAAGCTGAAACCTAGGTCCAATATATTTTGCTTCTGTCAGGATTTTGCTTAAGGAGAAATAAAAAGGAATAAGAAAGAATTTTCTATTGATTGTTTCTTAGATATGTTAAAAAATACTAATTTTTTCTAGGCTCAATTTTGTTTATCTTGCATGTTGTACATGTATATACTCTTCGAGATTGGCCCGTTAGACCCATTTGGAGTACTTTGGGGCTTTCTGTCACCATCCTATCTTCTAAAAGCAAACTCGAAATGGCCATAGATTGGTTGAAGTAAGCCATGCTTTTTTTTCATTTGTTGAGATAATGTAATTTTATGTTTTCTAGCTCTCACTAACAAATGACGAGATGCTTTCAACGGTAGGGAAATGGGCCAAATCTTGCAGTATTTGTTTGAAACTTCCATTCTCTTTGTTTGTCCTTTTTGGCTTATACTGTTTTTCTTTGATTTTTGTTGTTGTGTGTGTGGGGGGGGGGGAGGTGTACAGTTAGATAGAGGTACTTCAAAGTTGGCTCAATCTTTAATTTATGTTTTTTAGAACTATTGTTTCTTGTTGAGGATTATTATCGTTTTCTTCATTTTGCAGTTACAATGGCATTGTTATCACGTCACTTGAGGGCAAGCCTGTCTTTCATGGTAAAATATGTTTCTCAATGTGCTTTAGTATTGTTCCTTCGTGTTGGTATTATTTCTTGTTTCTTATAAATGCTAATATTAATTTGTTGATGTTGGAGATAAATAGAAACATCGTCTCGTGATATACAACGATGTAACTTTTGCTATAGTAAAAAGTGTTTAATGAAGTGATAAAAGCATATGCTCACTGGGTTTAATCTTATGAATTATGTGTTTGCTGAAGACAATGCCCCTTGGGCATTGCTGCAATCCTGAGAAGAATGACAAACATAAGTTACTTTTTTGCTGAATATCATGGAAATAATACTTCCTGTCATTTTTATTGGAAAAATTCAGTTAGTGATTAGGGGCCGCCTTCACTTTGTATTTATTGATTTTGGAAAAGAACTGAGGTTATGCACATCTTATCTAATATTGAGTGGATTTTTTCAATGATTTGAAATATACAAGCACACTAATCAGTACTATACAGTCTATACTTCATGAGCACTCTTTGTACATTTTACATTCTCTTGCAGGAGCCTTTTTAAATCAGTACCTGTAATATGGAATGTGCCTGAAGGATCCCCAGCACTTAGGCTTGATAAGTACATCGCCCATAATCAGACGCAACTTATCAGTGATCGGAGGCTAGCTTTCAGCAGAGCAACAGTTGTTATCTTCCTAAATCATGCACTACCCGGTAATGAAATTAAAATATTCTGTTTGCTATATTTCCCCTAGGAACTGGAAATCACCTGTCTAGAGTTATGGGGGGTGACCTATCTTTTGTTCAGGGTGAAGGTGGTTTAGGTTCTGTTCTGCTTGACATTGATCGTTCAACAGTGACAATGCTTGATCAATGGAATGTTGCTATCAAGGATGAAAATACGGCCAAAGTAAAGAAAAAATAAAATTTATAAAAATTATTTAGGTTAGCTGGTTGTGATTATTTTCTTTACTCTGGTCTTTTGCAATGCTGATTTATTTCTCCTGTTATCTTTTTTATTAGGTATTGGATGTGATGCAAAGGTGGCCTATGACTTCCATGTAACAAGGGACGTAAAGTCAAAGTGGGACAATTTGAATCTGACTTTAAATTTTTAGATGAAAGTCTATGTTGGCAATGCCGACTTTCACCAAAGTGTATTAATTTTTTGTGTCTTAGTCTATGATTCCAGAACCAAGCTATTCACAGCACCCTAAGTGTTGAGTTGAACATCAGGTATTTCAGTTTTCTACATAATCAAATTCGCACTCATTTATTATTCAAACGAATGAATATGTTTTCGGTTGAGGACTTGTCTGCGTGCACATTTTTTAGGCTATTCAAATTATTAGAATCTCCGGCAATTTGAGTATTTGGAGCGACATTTAAAATGCATCAGCTTTTAAGACAAAGAAGACCATCCCATTGGAGACAAACGACAATTTTTTTTTCAACAAGTAATAGGGTGGTTGCATGATAAATTCTTATATATTTTCATAAGAGAGCGTTCCATTTCTTACACTACATAAAATATCCATCTTAGAGACTTAAAGTAGATGTCTAATTATGACATTTATTATTTATGATAATAAATAAACGTTTAATTTTTTTCATTTAACATTAAACAAAGTTTATCATTGGATTTGATTTGCATTCATAGTGAACTGAAATTTTGGTGGTTTTGCTATTGAAGCTCTGATTACTGTATGCCGTGCCATGTAGCAACTTGAAGTTGGACAATTTTTCGTCGTGAGTTTCGGTAAAAAAAGAAACATCAAGTTGTTTCATGCGTTTGCCCAGCCTTTTACTGGAGAAGCGGGACGCAAGGCAAGTGCTTTTGCTTTTGATCCCATCTGTTTAAATTTAGTTGTTCTTTTTGTTATAGATGGTAGATTTAAACTAATATGTTCTTACTTCAGCTGGTTCTTTTTAAAATGCTAAGGCATTTGATGTCGTTTTTTCACTACCAATGTAATTTATCGCTCAATTTTCTTTTACCCTCTTCTATTGAAAAATGATCTCTAATGTGTTTGATTTAGTCTGTTTCCCAATTAACATTAATTCACACTTTTCTGTTTTAATGACTTTTTATCTATGAAAAAAGCATGATCTCTATGCTTGGTTCTTTTATTGTTATATTCTCGTGGCCGAGAAGATAACGTGGAAATATTGATGTGTACTTTCGCGAGACTGGCCGAAGAGCATATCCGGAACCGTGATTCATCCACCATTGATAGACTGGTGCCTTCTCCAAGCTGGATAGTTAAGGGATGGGAATACGCTGAGGCAGACATTCTGTCAATCGCTGGCATGGATCCTGTAGTATTCATCAGGATAATTCAATGTTTTGGCAATTTTTATTGATGTCATTTTTTCACTACCAATGTAATTTATCGCTCAATTTTCTTTTACCCTCTTCTATTGAAAAATGATCTCTAATGTGTTTGATTAGTCTGTTTCTCAATTAACATTAATTCACACTTTTCTGTTTTAATGACTTTTTATCTATGAAAATTTTTATTTATCCGAAGAAGTTGAATCGTTAATCAACCAATGCAAATTTGATGCATCGCAAAATTTATTCGTTGCATAGTTTTCATCGAACTCGATAACAAACGTCTCTTTGATTTAAAAATATCTTTAATCTAATCTAACGGAACACGTGCGAAGCACGTTAATTTAACTAGTAAAGAAAGAAACAAGAATCTTTGCCATTCAAGAATCGCGATAATAAATTTAAGAAACATTTCAGCTAAATAATTGAGGTAGATGATGCAAGAGCAAATAGTGCTCAAAATCTTTATCATTCTTCAAATTAGACAAGCCTTCGGTAGAAAGATCATGCCTTAGATTGTCCTTTTGTTCTTTGAGGGTGAGAGTTCTTTGAGAGTGAGAAGCATACTTACGATTGTTTAAAATTAAGCATGGTATAATGCAAATAGCCACTGCAGTGTTCAGAATCTATGCATCCATAGTTGTCAAGGCACCCACCTAGATGGCAAGGCACTATTCTGCACGCACCTTGCCTTGCCCAAAAGGTGCCCAAGGCACCCGCCTACCGCCTAGGCACTCAAGGCACTTGCCTTGGTGCCCAAGGCGCCTAGGCTAAGCGCCCCAAATATTTATACGCAATAAAAAAATTTCTTTTGGAGGACAAAGCGCCTATTTATGATAGTGTAAACATATTAAAATATTTCATTATCGTTTATACTATCACATATATATAAGATTCATAATTATAAATATATGTTATATACTTAAATTTTATAAGGATAAATTTTAACTCTCTTCTCTTTCTCACACACACATCAAGTTTATCAGGATTAATTATTTTCCAAAATAAATATATGCCTAGGCATACATACTTACATAAAATAAAATGACATTTAAATGTATGAACACATAAACATACATATTCAATTATAATATACAAATATGATTATATCTATACATATGTATTTGTATGTATGCATAAATATATATAATATTAACATCTAATTATATATATGATTGTGTATATGTATATGCACATGTATATACATATATATATAAACATCCAATGTTACCACCTTGACTGTCTAGACAAAGCAGCCGCTTTATCGTTTAAGCGAAATTGACACCCTTTAACATATTGGACGCTTTGTTGCCTTGACAACTATGTATGCACCAAAAATATTTTTGTTCTCTATGTGGATATCGCCACAAGTCCATCAAAGTAAAAGACAGATGTATTTACAAATACAATGCAAAGTGCCCAAGAATCATTTCCTTGGAAAAAGAGCAACACCTTAATTTATTCATAAAACATGCGCACTGATAAAAAATTGCATAGAGAGGCGCTCATGTTAATTATACAAAAACCGCAGGATGTCTAAGAACCTCCTACCAACAAAAAAACATAAATTCTAGGCATAAGCTGCAGTTACTTGTCTACCTGTGGGTTCTGCAAATTAAAAACTATCAGATTCCGGTCTGCTGTACCAACAACCATCAGGGGATATCGCACTGCAAGTGCATAACAACGTTCAGGAAGCTGTTGTGTGTGAACAGGATTTGCTTGTCTAGTATCCCAGTATCTACATAAAAATAAAACATAAATAAATCAAATACTCAAAGAAATATGTCACAGAAAACACCAGACTAAGCAGATAAAGTTTGCAACACTGCATAGGAAATGATGTTTTATAAATGATATTAAAATAAGAGTAACAATAAAAAGGATAGCACAGTTGTAAATTATAAAAATGGATATGATAGCATTCTCTCTCTATTCATTCGGCATTTTCTTCAAGATTAAAATTTTGTTAAAAAGTTGACTATGAGTGGAGTATTAATAGAGTTTAAGCTAGGTACCGAGAAGAGTGACTCCCTTGTTTTGGAAGGTCTAGGTGATGATCGGGCTTTTCTTGGGTGCAAGAGAAGAATTGGGTCTGATCATACTCGAGATTCGATTAACTTAAAAATCAGTCCAGAAGTCAGTGAACCGGTAAATGTAGTAGTTGAACCGGTATGTAGGGGTGCTCATGGTCTGGTTTTGTTTGGTTTGGTTTTTGAGATTTTTTTTCCAAACTAAACCAAGCATACCTCCCGAACTAAACCAAACCAAACAGAACTAGTTCAATTTGGTTCAATTTGGTCAGTTCAAACCATATTTTATTAATATATGATATATATGTATGTATAATAGTTTCATTTGATTTAGTTCAAATTGTATTTCATAAAAATATAGTGTATATATTCATATATATGAATAGTTATACCTTTAAGGAATTGGGTGTTTGCTCAGTCTCGGTCCAATACAGTTTGGACTTCCTTCAAGGGCAACTTCCTCAATTGGAAGCACTTTTACTTGTAGTCTCTTCAAGATTGCCATGGTAGACATTTTATCTTACTCTCATTGCTTGTAATTACTCACGTAGCTTTTATCAAGGGTGTTAAAAGTGATGATTGGCAATGCGTACCAGAATGATGAAAATAGAATGCAAGGTCGGAAAGGTAAAATGATATCTGCTGGTGAGAGATGGGTGCTTTCTGAGACAGTACTATAGAGCATCCCACTCTACTATTTCTCTATATTCAGAGTTCCCAAGTCCATTGTAATAAACTCGAGAGTACCAAGGCTAATTTTTTTCTGGAAATGGGGCAATGAAAGAAAGGGGTTACATCTCATTAAGTGGTCTCACATCTGCAGGCTTACTAGAGAAGGGGAATGGGCCTTGCATCGCTAGAATCTGTCAACAATGCAATGTTGTCCAGGTGGCTATAAAAATTGAATGTGAACATAAATACTCTTTGGGCAAGAATAGTTTTTTCTAAATATGGCATTGGCAATAATGGTTCTTGAATTAGAGATTTTAGGAATGATGGCAGACTGTCAAGCATTTGGAAAAGAATCCTTTGAAACTAAGACTTCTTCAATGCTTCTTGTACCAATGAGCTGAAAGATAGGAGGACCTGTTTTTGGCTAGACAGATGGATTGTGCATGTTTCTTTGGCCAATTTGTTTCCTTCATTGTTTAACTTGTGCTGCAACCCTCATTTTATTAAAGATTTGTGGGATTTGGACCCAAAATGGTGTCTAAGTTTTAAAAGAAATCTTAAATATGAAGAGATCAAGGACTTTTCTGCTTTGGTTGCGCTCCTAAGGGATCGTACTTGCATTGATAACAAGGAGGACAAATTCATCATGTTGCATGGTGATAAAGCCTCTTTTACTATTTAATCCGCTATGCATAGGTTGATGAGAGGAGGTGTAGAAGTGCCATGGTATTAGGAGATTTGAAGACAACTTGTGCATTAAAATCAAAATTTTCCATTGAAAAATTGGTTGCCATAGATTCCCTACAAGAAGATACCTGCATAAGATCTTTCCTGTGGTGTCCACGTCCTATGTGTTCTGTGGTTTGAGGAATAAAAGTATGAATCATTTTTTCTTTAGATGTGGAGTCATTAATTTTTTGAGGAGATTGTTGTTTAGAAATAGGAATGCTACTTGAATTGAACCTGAAGATATTAACTCTCTGTTGCATGTTTGGCCTTCTCTTAATCATTGGTCTTCAACTCACCCTTCCTACTATGTTGTGGTCCAATTGGCGTATTAGGAAGAAGCATATTTGCGATGATTGTTTCAACAATCCGAACCAGATCCTCACTCTTACGTCTACCTACATCAAGGATTGGTCTCTAGCTCATTCTGAGAGTTATTTGGAGGCAGCTTCTTTCACAGATAAGTTTTTGGGATTCAGATTGCTGATGTTGTAATTTCTTTTTGGACTTTTCTACCTCCTCAGTAGATCAGTCATTTTTATCTCCATTCTTTTTTTTCCTTGTTGTGATGTAATTTTATTTACAGTTATTAATAAAATTTTGGTCTTTTACACCATCCTCAAAAAAGCATGTAATTACATGTTTATTTAAATCAATGAATTGTGGCTCCGGCCACCTTCAAAAAAATTACAAAGGTAATGGCAGGAAACTGGAATAGATTGGTGGATAAAGGCAAGCTAACAATAAGTTCAGGAAACTGATCCTCGGACAGACATTACTGCAGAAAAGTGTGCGGAGGAGGACCAGACAAGCCATGATGCCCAAGAAATTGAATGAAATTATGAAAGGCCAAGATTGAGAGATGACAGATCAAAAGCATTAACATATAGAGGGGTGCAATAGAAAAGGAAAAACAATAAGATTAAGATAAGTTTAACAAAACAAAGTAAGACATGCGATAGTATGACGAAAGGAAAGAGTTTTATGATAGGATGTAACGAGAAATACATTCTCCGAGACAACAGAGAATCATTACGAAAGGAAAGAGTTTTATGATAGGATCTAGCTATACTTTAGAGTCTTGTCCCAACTCCCAGTGACAAGGAGGTTCATTTGCTGGATCCAGGAGATCTCTTTAATAGGTGCATCATGCATGGCCACGGTTACAGGTTGACCCCCTGACATCAAAGGCCA
Source organism: Cryptocoryne crispatula var. balansae (assembly GCA_036172225.1). Lineage (NCBI taxonomy): Eukaryota > Viridiplantae > Streptophyta > Magnoliopsida > Alismatales > Araceae > Cryptocoryne > Cryptocoryne crispatula. The sequence continues at coordinate 34,302,166 of CM069935.1, forward strand.
CATTTTTGCCTGTTTGTCACAACCAGCTGAAAAGACAGTTGTTCCATCATCCTTCCAAGTAGAGCACAAAACCTACAAAACCACTATCAGTTAATAAGTTTATAGCACACCTGGGAAAACTGATATAGAGCATAATTCAGTAGTACGAAAACATACAGGATGATCATGCGAAATAGATGCTTTGGCCAGACTGCTTCCTGCTAAAATTTCCCAACATCTAACCTGAAGCTCAACAACATTTAAAGAAAGAAAATTTATAAACTCGTAAAAAATTATCAAATATAACCATGGGTAACATCAACAGGACAATAAACAATGCCTGAGAATAAGAATTCTGCTGAACCTGATTATCCCAAGAAGTAGCTAGGAGGTAATTTCCTTTTGGACTAAAACTCAGACTGGAAACAGAATCCGCCGGACATGGAGTCACCTGGAAACGCACAAGCAAATAAAAGGCAGTCATGTTTGGTAACAACATCATTATCCAGTGAAATAATTAGTAAATGAAATCCAATCATGGAAACAAAGATGCTGTCGGAAATGTGGTGCCTCGTATGATTTGTTTGGATTGATACTGGAGGTAGCACCCAGCCCAGATATGCTTGCCATCCTACTCTGCGTACAGGGGGAACAAATAAGTAACCAATCGGAAGGAATGAGAAATTGTGGTATTCCACCGATAATCATTCCCAGAAAACCACCAATTTCCTCTCCATATAGAAGATAAGACGGAAAGATAAGAATGCTACATTAGAAACATGTAAAAATAGTCATCCCCGATTATAACGCAACATTGATGCAGTGCCATCGAATTGAACAACAGCCTATAGAGATTTTACCAGCTCACTGCTGCGCCGTCGCCGACACACGCACGGAGAGGGATTCACTGCGGCGCTGTCTGCCTCCGCCTGGCCCTTCTCTTCGACGCCGCTGGGCTTCCTAGGGTTCGCCGAAGAGCGATGAAGAGCGGGAAAGAAGAGATGGAGAGCGAAGAAGACGGATTCGAAACGGCCTTGCGGGAGGGATCATCGCGTAACCATCTTAATATATATATTCGCGGAAATATAAAGGCAAAATCAACGCCAGTTACGGGGTGCGAAGAATATGAAACATTATATTTGATAGTTTGTATTAAATTTAATAAACTCTTGGTAAATTTAAATGTAGTAATATTTTGTTAATTTTAAAAATATTTATCAACCATAAATATTTTTTATTATTTAATTTTACGTCATTCTTGATAATTAATGGGGTGTTTATTTTATTATTTATGTATTTTATGTTCATAAGTAGTTTTCTTTTGTTGTACCATGATAAATTGATTGATATTTAGTAATTTTTATCTATTTTGACATATATTGGGTATGATCAACATCACGTGATACACAGACTATTATATTTATTACTATACTTGAATCTTATGATATTTCTTTTTCACCAAACTTATAAATATTTTGTTGTCATAAATCAAATGTAATATATCGGAGTGTATTAAATAATTTTCACTGATAATTATTTTTGTCTCTAAACATAATAACATGTTGTAATCATAAATAAGACACAACTAACATGACATAACAAATAGATTGATGTTTGTATATTAAATTTTAATATTTGTATAAATCAAACACAATAAATTTACTCTGAATATACATATATTTATACATATAGTATAATGTAATATTTAATATTTGCTGGCGTGGAACGGACCCCAGTTCAAATGTTTTCCTTGGGGCGGACTGAGAGATGAAGATAATTCTAGCGGGGCATCTTCATCTTCGTCTTCATCTCCCCGTCGATTGTCACCGGAAGCCGCCGCCGCCGCCATCATCCCCGTCCTGTCGGGTATCGGGTACGCTCTCTCATCTCTTCTCCCCTCGATCTTGGCAAGAAGGAGTTGTCGTCGACCTCGAGCGAACACGCCCACCAAGAAGGAGACATGTCGTTCCCATCAGTAGGATGACCTGGAACTGGTGGAAACACCTTTACTCACCTGATGCAACTAGGATCTACTTGGATATGTTTGGGATGACGGTCATCTGATTCCCGCACCGCCGCAACCGTGCGGCAACATCTGGTGGAAACCTGGGACTGCAGCGACCGCCGTCTTTTCTAGATCTCGATTGAAACTCTCGGAATGTTGTGATAAACGACACATTGTTCCAAACAAAACATGATCATCTGATTTTGTTTGCAGTGATCGCAATAGGAACGCTTCCTGGCCAAATTAGTGTTAGCGTTGAGGTTTTTGCGCTTTGGACACCTTTGATATGGAAAGAGGCGAAATGGAAGCATTCGAGTCGCTCTCCATGCAAAGGGACTCCGATCAGGTGTCATCGGGTCGGTCCGACGGCGACAGCTCTCCCCTCGTCAAGCAGCTGAGGCGGCTCCTGTTCCGCCGGATGCTGGTTGGGGTCAACGACGGCCGCTTCTTCATGGGCACATTCCACTGCATCGACAAGCAGGGCAACATCATCCTTCAGGACGCGCTGGAGTACCGCAGCATCCGCCGCGATCGCCCTTCTCCGATGGAGCAACGCTGCCTTGGGCTCATCCTGATACCCTCTTCTTGCCGCGTATCCTGCCATGTTGATTGCTCTGTGGAAGAACAGATGTCCCTGCTGTCCCTCCGCAACTGAAAGGGAAATGGTGGTCCTTTGGGGTATGAGTTTGGATCGTCTCAGGACGTCTCCCGAGGCGACTCTCTTAGTCACGTATCCGCTCGCGTCAGGTACGCGTCGGACCACTATACCAAACGTCCGTCGCCGGCTTGGGAAACGACGTTCGCGGAACGGCTTGGGAAACGGCACACGTCTGACCGGCTTGGGAAACGACATTCGCGGAACGGCTTGGGAAATGGCACGTCTGACGCCGTTCGCGACCGCCGTCTGGTACGTCCTAAGCGAGATTTCAGGGTTAAAAAAATGTGTTGACAAGGTTTAAAATTTGGGCGCCGAGGTTTCAGGGTTTGAAGAAGGTTGCTTCCCCGTGCGGTCGTCTTCTTCCCTTTTTCCTCATCGTCTTCTTCCACTCGTCCGAAGCTGTAGTGGTGTCCTCCGGCGTTCTCAGGGAGGTCCTCCGGCTTCAACTCCGACGTTTCCTCCAATGTTCGCAGTGCCCTTGCCGGCAGTTCCCTCCGTCGGCAGTGCCCTAGGTCCGGAGGTTTGTTCGTAGTGCCCTCCGTCTTCGACTACTAGAAGAAGACCTAGGGCACTGCCGACGGAGGGAACTGCCAGCGAGGGCACTGCGAACGTCGAAGGGAACGTCGGAGTTGAAGCCGGAGGACCTCCCTGAGAACGCCGGAGGACACCACTACAGCTCCGGACGAGTGGAAGAAGACGATGAGGAAGAAGGGAAGAAGACGACCGCGCGGGGAAGCAACCCTCTTCAAACCCTGAAACCTCGGCGCCCAAATTTTAAACCTTGTCAACACATTTTTTTAACCCTGAAACCTCGCGTAGGACGTGCCAGACGGCGGTCGCGAACGGCGGTCGCGAACGGCGTCAGACGTGCCGTTTCCCAAGCCGTTCCGCGAATGTCGTTTCCCAAGTCGGCGACGGACGTTTGGCGCTGCGGTCCAACGCGTATGTGGCGCAAGCGGATACGCGACTAAGGGAGTCGCCTTAGGAGACGTCCTGAGGCGATCCAAACTCTTTGGGGTATATAAAGGCTAAACTTTTCATCTCTATATATGTTAAGCAACCGGATGATCGAGATCATGTTTTCCTTTTCTGTTCTGAAGGTGCCAGAAACTACAATTCATTAAATCAACTAAGTAAATATTATACGTATTTGATAAGAAAGAAAGACAGAACTAGATTTCTACCAAGGCGGTAGCAATCTAAAAAATTAGGGATAGAAATATTTTCATGCGAAGAAATTGCCTTCAAGGAAATCCTAAATCGTATGAGACCCGGATTGAGCAGAAGCCTAATTATTGATAAAGAAGTTCATGTGCTGAAGCATCCTTGAAGAATTTTAAAGACTTCGGTAGAAAAGTTTATCATTCTGCGCACTCCAAATTATCCACAGCATAGCCGGAAACATGATTTTCCATGATATTGGTGTCTCTCTCCAGGGATTTATCCCATCTCAAAGATACTGTCATGATATTCCGACCAAGGTATGTTGTAACTCTTAAGTGTGTGTGCCACAAGGGATTGCCAAGTTTACATCTCAAAAAGAGGTGATTCAAATAATTTTTGAATCATCCGTAGACACATTTTGTGGATTGTATGGGAAAGATGGTCCGAATCAATACTTTGGTCGGTACCCTCGTGGATATTGAGATCATGTTTTTATGCTCAAGACGATAAATTGCAGCTTCCTTGCAACAACTAGTTCCATCCAACCCAAGTTTGATTCACGTACATATATGTGTGTGATCCCTTCCTATTGACACCCCACATCTTTTTCTTATCAATTTTGTCTGAGCTCTTACCCATGACCCCTGGTCATGTTAGAGTGTTGGATAGCCATATTGACCCTGACCATCTCTAGGCACCATGTTTCTGAAGTTTGTAAAATTATCAAACGTTCATCCAGTGTTTATCAGCCGATGTTTCTCCCTTCCCTTCAATTTCTATGGACCCTTTTAGCAGTAATTGGATGCAATACTTATGACCTTGAATTATTGAGTGGGTCATGGTGGATAATTGTTCTGAAGGAATAATAAAATCTTTAACCTCTCAGGCTCCCACTGACCAGTGGATCAGAATTCGGAAGTATGAAATGTTTTCTTCTGATGAAATGTCTTTTAGTAAATTTGTTAAAGCCTTAAAGGTATGTATATCGTGTTCAAAATGTTTTTAGTAGATTTTTCTTAGAAAATATTTGTTATTACTTTTCTACTAAATATAACAATTATACATTTTACTTAACTCATAGCATATTATTTCACAATAAAAGTGTGAAGATTTTATTCTGGATGAACATTTGATAATTTGACGGCCCGAAGAGGCTTCTCATAGAGACCAACTTGACATTCAACACGAGCATCTTTCAAGTATCAAATTAAAATGCCTCCATAATCATATGCTGTTCTGGTCGGTGCCGTAACCAAGTTTTTTTAGGCAAGAATCGATCAGAACCGAACAATCTGGATTGGCATCAGATCATTTGTTCTCCACTGTTTCCCAGTCAATCCCACAACATCCTCGGATCTGACTGGTGTTGGCTGAGCTTAAGCTGATATTAGGGGTGGCAATGGGCCGGGCCGCCCCACGGGTTCGCGAGCTGGGTCGGCTGTGGGTCATTTGACAGATCAAAAATTTTGGCCCGCGAACTTTAGTCGAGTTGACATTCGGGCCGAAGCGGACCGACGCAGGCTAAAATGGGTCAAATAACTTTCAATTTTTCGTGTCAAAACATCATTTTTAATTATTAAAAATATTTTTTAATTAAATTATTATTAATTTTATAATGTTATCTTAAATAATTAAATTTATCATATTTAATAAATATTTATTTATAAAATTTATAGTTGGGCTGGGCCGGGCCGGGTCGAGTTAAGCTAATAATTTTTGTGGGCCGGGCCAACAATGTAGTGCGGGCCGGGTTGGGCCGGGCCAATATATTTTAGATCGGGTCTTAAACGGGTCAACCTCGGGCCGGGCCAGGCCAGGCCCGGCCCATTGACACCCCCTGACGCCAAAAAAAGGAGAGTATCCCATCTCCGAAAACAAGGAAAGCTATAAAAATCCATTTAAAAGTATGCAAAGTTTTTGAAGTTCAATGCTGGAAATTCAGAGGATAGATGATTAACCGAACAATTTAGATATTTTTAACTTCTCACAGGATCAGAGGATAGATATTCATTTAACCCAATCAAACAGACTCCACGTCTATTTCGATAACTCTTTGACCACGGATGATTAACTACTTGCCCTGTTCTAATTATATCAGACATTTCGATCACTGTCAATTTTGAAATTGTCATTAATTAATGCCCTAAATTTCATTTTTTGTACTATATCAATATTGATATTAATATTTTCAAATGTTGGAGTATCAATATCAAAAATAATACAAATTGTCACGTGTATTACACATGGTTCGCCGGGTCGCGACCCGGACCTGACCGGGTCGATTTTGGGGCCGACCGACCCGGTCGCGACCCCAAGACCCCGACCCCATTTTGAATTTTTTAATTATTTTTTGCGACCCAGGCCGACCCCGTCCCGACCCGGGTCGTGACCCCCGGCCGACCCGGGTCGGTTTGGCCCCAAACCGACCCGGTCCCGACTCCCGACCCCACCTTCCTTGGTATTACATAATATATTTTGTTTATACTATAAATTTTAAAATTAATATAATTAATCAAACATCTCTTAATGATTCTTATCAATATAAATTTTAAAATTGATAATGATAGAGGTACATAATAGTGTTACCAAGCAGGACATAAATCACCGACGAGTGTTTTAACTGTCAATATCAATATTGAAACTTTTCGTGTAAATAAAACGTTATGATTACGTAATGCAAATTTTCACCGGTATCACTTTTAATACTGGTACTCTATCATATACAAATACTATTATTAAAATAAATACCACATTATTTTTGATATCCTAACCAGGCCATGCCTAAGCTGCAAAATGGGCCTCAATCTCGGTGACAACCCAACTGCTCACGGCTAGGGGTGCAAACAAGCCGAGCCGAGTAGTATAATGTTCAAGCTCGGCTCGTTTATTTTACACGAGTTCGAGTTCGAGCTCGAGTTTTAACAAGTATGTGGAACCCTTGTTCAAACTTGGTTTGTTTATTAATCGAGCTGAGTCGAGCTCTAACTCGAGTAGTAGTTAGACTAAAATTCAATTCATATTCAAACTTAAGTTATATACAAACTCTTTTATAAACCCAAAATCAATGAAAAGTCATTTGTGAAACTTTAGATTTAACTCATTTTTAAAACTCAATCTAAGTTAAAACTCAAATTTTGAATTATTTAATATATTTAAGTGACAATATATAAATATTAATACTTAAAATTTAATTTTTAAAAATAAATATATAATATAATTTTTAATCGAGCCACTCGCGAGTTTATCGAGCCGAGCAAGAGTTTGTTCATGCTCGACTCGTTTAATGAGTCGAGTTTTTTTTTTTTGTTCAAGCTTGTTCATTTAACATAATAAATGAGTCGAGTCAATTTTTTATCGAGTCGAGCTTCGAACTACTTGTCGAGTGTATTGGTTCATTTGCACCCCTACTCACGGCCCATTCTAAATACCTCTCTCTCTCTCTCTCTCTCTCTCTCTCTCTCTCTCTCTCTCGCGACAACGGCGAGTAGGGGTGGGCACAAAACGGTTCAAACTGAGAAACCCTACCGAACCAGCCCATTCGGCTCATTTGGTTCGGTTTGGAGCCCCTTTCGGTTTGATTCGGTTTGAAAAATTTCCAAACCGATTTAAATCAAGGCAAACCGTTTAAATCGACTTAATCAAAAAAATATAAAAAAACTATTATAGTATTGATAAAAATGATATTTTATAAATGTTATAATAAAATAATATTTATTTTCATTATTTTAACTTAAAAATTAGTATATATATGTAAAAAATAATTAATTTAAATATTTTTATTTATTTTTGGTTTAACCCGAATTAAATCGAATCAAACTGAATTGATTCGATTTGGTTCGGTTCAATTTGAGAGAGTGATTCGATTTAGTTCGATTTGAAAAAATAACGATCCAAATCGGACCGAACCGAACCGTGCCCACCTCTAGCGGGCAGCGGCGAGCGGGAGAGGCAGACTTCCTCTCCCAGTTCTGCGGCATCGGCCAACACCACCTGTGCGGCAAGAACATGGCGACGGAACTGCTTGAGCATAAGCTGCAGGTAGGTTCCTCGCATCCCTCCGTGATCGCCTCGCGGGGTTGACATGCTCCCGGAGTGCGAGGAAGAAACCACCTGGCCGGCGATCAAACCATAGTGACACCCATTATTCTGCACAGGTCTTCTCCGTCCACCTCCGCAAGAGGCCATGCTTTTGAGCAAGGATCTTCCCCGCTTCTTCCTCCGCCGCTTCTTTCTAGGTGCCTGCTGCCAGCTCTCTACCGCCGCTGCGGTCGCGAGCAAGAAGTCATCGGCCGCTGGAGCAGCGACAGAACCTCATTTCCTGGTCGGCTACCTCGCCGACTCTTGTGGGTTTTCCAAGAAGAAGGCCGCGGAGGTGTCAAGACCCGTTCTTAGCCGCGTTAAGTCCGCGGAGAACCCCAGCGCCGTCCTTGCCTTCCTTCGGGAACAGGGTTTCAGCAAGGACCAGATCAGGAAGGTCGTCTCTGCAGATCCTTCCGTGCTTTATGCGAGCGTGCAGGAAGCGCTGGAACCGAAAATTAGGGCTCTGAAGGATGCGGGATTTTCTAAGTTGGACATACCGGTGCTTTTCTCCACGAAGCCGCGCGCTTTCCGGGCAGCAGACTTTCCCGCCAAGGTTCGATTCTGGGCAACCGTGTTCGATACCAAGGAGGCTCTTTTGAAGGCCATCCTGACGAATCAATACATCATATTCTCCAGCCTCGATGATAAGATGAAGCCCAATGTGCGCCTTTTGCTCGAGTGCTTGAGATCGGAAGACAGAATTAAGAAGGTGATAACCAGGAAACCCCAGCTCCTCACTGCGAACACAGACGCATTGAAGAAGGTTATAAAGCGAATAGAGAGCTTTGGGGTCTCCAGGGATTCGATGATATTTGACAAGATCCTCCGTGTGCTGATTGAGAACAGCGTGGATAATTTTGACGCCAAATTCGAACTCCTAAAGAGCTTTGGATGGACAGAAACTGAGTTTGTCTTGGCAATCCGGAGAAACCCTGCTTTCTTGAGTTGTTCCACGAAGAAGATTCGGTCAATGATGGAATTCTTGATGGTAGAAGTCGGATTTGATCCTTCATATGTAGCAGCACACCCGAGTATCCTGACATTTAGCCTGGAGGGAAGGATGAAGCCACGGCACTGTGTTCTTGGCACACTCAAATCAAATGGTCTGATCGGTGAAGGATATGACTTTTATCATGCTCTTCTCCTATCTGAGAAGAAATTCCTGAAGAAATTCATTATTCCATCTGGCGAGAAGGCCATGGAGTTGTATCTGCACCATATTGCTGACTGTTGCAAGGGAAAACCAAATTGACTCCATTTTTACCATCTTGAAAAAAATGTGATGCTTTCTTTATGCCATGTTTGGTTAGAGTATAAAAAATGATACCATATCAATTTTTACATTGATATTTCTAGAGAACAGAGTATCAATATAAAAAATGATGTAAGTGGATGCTTATATAACATAACATGCTTTGTTTGTACAAGTTACAAAATTGATATTGATAGCCTAACACCTCTCAAGGATCTATAGCAATATCAATTTCAAAATTAATAGTGATATAGGTGTCTAATACTATTACCAAACAGGCTATTAGCTATGAATACTTGTTTGTTGTTTAGTCTGTGCCTGTGCTTATTCCATCTCCCTGGAATGGCATCCTAGCAGTCACTACTTGCTTTGTTCAGGCCATGGATTTTGTTGTAGAAATGTGGTACCTTTTTCATATTTGACTTGTAGGAAACAACATTGGCCTGTAAACTGGGCTTGCATGTTAGGCACTTGTGATGCTTGTTGCCTTGTCTCTGTGTAGCAAAATTCGAGGGCCTGTTTGGACTATAAAAACTAACATGGTGTTTATTTTGAAACTCACATTAGACACATCAGTATCCATTTTAATTGTATCGAATATCAAACAATGTTGATATAAGTGTTTAATACTATATCCATACAGCCCATAACATAAACCTGATGAACATGAACCTAGGTACAGGGTTTTGCCCCTTATCTTTCTTTATAAGGTAGTCATTCCTTACTTCTTACCGTTCAATTTTCTGGTTGCCATTCAATAGAAAATGGCATTTCTTTATCACGTAAGAACAATAAGAGCTGTCAGGTGGCAAAACTACATTTTAATTATGGAATAAATTGTGGGGCCCCATACAGCTGAAGATGCTATTCAGACCAGGTTCTCTACTGAACGAAGGTTAACATTTTGGTCCTAAGATTGTAAAGCTAGACTCTGAAAGGGCATAGGTAAGAGGAATATTTGCTATTACCTGTGATCTGAATGTTGTTTTGAAGGTGATCTAAATGTTGTTTGTATTTGACAGTGGTAATATTCAGTATCTGCCTGCTGCCGAGACATTCAGGTGATTATCCCGATCCAACGGTGGTCTCAATCCTCGAATTTATATCCTTGCCTGACAAAAATGGTGATTGAGTAGAGGAGTTTCATATAACCATCATGTTTTATTTTATTTCTTGATTTTTCACATCTGTGACCGTTGCTGATAGAGCTGCTCTTTGAACTAGAAGCTATAGTAACATTCTAAATGGTGCAAAATATATGACAAAAGTATCATCATTTATTTTCATTTATACAAGTAGTACTCAGTCTTCACTCATGCAAATGGCTATATCTTGGTGTTCTCAGTTAGGAGAATTGCTGCTTTTCTTCATTCAGTCAATGAGATTATCCAAATAGCATGATTTGCAATATTGGCTGATCCATATCGACATGTGAATCCCTCCGATTCTAACTGGTCCTGCCCATTTTTCAGTGGGCCTGTGTGGACACCCTATTGGCCAGGGGGTGTTCTAATCTTGCTATCCTTTCAAAATAGTGGGTTTTTTACTTAATTGTATTGGTAGAGAGGGCGAGAAGGTTGTCACAAATAGGATCAAGAATTTACAATTTGAGGAAGAAAGATAGTTAGCAAGCAGATAGATACCTAAAGCATATGATAGTGAACATTTTTTCAGATCACCATTTAAGAAGGCTCCTAATGAATGGTGGATCATCTTCTGATTTCTGGGACAGTGCTGGTTAACTACTCCTTCTGGTAAATGCCGTAATGGAGAGGAAGAAACTTTAGTTTATCTACAGGTGGGAGTTGAAACTGGATCTGTTTTGTCTTTTGCCAGTGAACTAAAAAGGGAATATAAGACAAGTGTGTTTCACTTTATCAGGCAAATGATTTTGTATCGGATGCGTTACACCCATTGCTAAAGCAAAGCGTATCTCATTGCACTCTGTGTTTCAATTCCCGAAAATGAGTACTGTACAAATGCATTGGAACTCCAAGACCCTTCTGGTTCAGTGTGGTTCTAATTGTTTACGTAGTTGCAGTTTCAGACAACCGGTAGAAATCAAGAAATAGACCGACCAATTTACAAAGGAGTTATTGGCGTAGCATTATCTAAAAGTCAATTATTACAGGTTTGTTGGCTAAACAAATCATAGAAGGACATAAAACCGAGGAACAGACGCATGGAGAAAAACAGGTGGAAATTCAGCTGAAAGCAATCTGTTTCCGGTCTCTCTTCCCTTTTACCCTTCTGTGACCCATAGGTCCTAAGGAGGCTGCATAATTTTGTGTAAGACGGTTCCAACTAGCGCCTTGTTGACATTGACATACAAGATTTGCATCTAGATGAAATGAGAAGGTTGACATTGACACAGGTAGGGTTATACACTGGTTGGGGCGAGTGAATGGGTCTGGACATGTGCCATGTGGCACGGATGGGCTTGGACCGCACAAGAATCATGGATTGCAGAATTGGCCGATCCGGATCGGGATCGGCCGATTCTTGGATCGGATCGGTACCCACCGATCCGATTCCAGCCCGAACTACCGATCCAGCCGGGAGTCCTGGCTGGATCGGTCTGAATTGACCGGATCGGTCGATCCTGGACCGATCCAGGTGGATCGATCCGGGAATCGGTCGATCCGGACCGATTCCCTAGAACCCGAAAGGGTCCAGAATCGGATCGATTCAGGACCCGATTCCGGACCATTTTCTGGTCCGATCCCCCCCAATAAGGGGGAGATCGGACCGATTCCCCCTTTCCACCCCTCATTCTCACTTCCCCCCTCCCCTTCATTGTCTAGGGCTCCCCCTAGACCCCTCCCCCCAACAATCCACCTTAAACATTGGCCGTCCCGCTGATGATAGTGTAAACATATTAATATATTTCACTATCACTTATACTATCACATATATAGAAGATTCATAATCATAAATATATATTATATACTTAAATTTACATAAAGATCTATTTTAACTCTCTTCTCTCTCTCTTTTATATAATAATTTATACTTATATGATAGTTTCTTGAAAGAAACTTACGTTGTATGACATTATTTGATAGAATGTCATCCACATTATTTTTTATTTTTAAAAAAATTTATTTATTTTTATGATTTTCCTGATTTTTTTCTGATTTTTTGAGTATTTTTATGATTTAAAAAAATTAAAAAAATTTGTCCGATCCGGACCGATCCAGGACGCCCTTTCTTCCGGAGGATCGGCCGATCCGGACCGATCCGATCCCGATCCGGATCGGATCGGTGGTCACCAATCCCAATCCCGATCCCGATCCCGCGATTCTTGACAAGAATATGTGCATGACTGAGATTGTGGAAATAATGATATTGTACTTTGAATGAGGTCTTGAGGGACTGCCGACCATGCTCGTTCTGTTTACCATTTTATCTCTGAGAAAATGTTTGCTTCATCATCCTGGCCCTCTGGTGCAGCCAACTTCCAGGGGTACATGAGACGGGTTAAACTGTAGAAAGAAGGTAGAATGACACTTCTCAACAATTTTCTATTAAAATGTGCCTTGACAGAATCTGATGTTGTTGAATTTACAGATGTGATTATTGTTTATTCCCAATCCCATAACATAGCACTACATTCACTTTATTTAAATGTTTTCTCATTTCACTGGGCAATCGGTTCTTATAATGGTAAATGGAAGGTCCCTGAAAGTGACATGATTGTATGCACTGGGCTGATGTATATATAACTTGTGGATGGTTTTGCTTCAAAGGTGATTTCAACACTTACTTGAATTGCTCTGAAGCTGAAGCCAACATAACGGATCAGAACGACTTCTTTTGCGTTTATGTTGCTGAATCCAACCTGAAACTTTGACGCATCAACCTGCCAGGCAGAACACTCTGGTCAGCCATTCTGGCACCTGACTGCATTTCGGAAATCAGAACTCGGAAGCAACAAGACCTTGCTCTGTAACACAAGCCTTAAAATTGAGGACGATTGATCTCTGGACAGGCTTTCTATATCTAAATAACTCAATCCGATCTAGCCGACGAGATGTTCTTTTCGGCGCGCGATGCTGAATGCATTCTCTCCATAAAAAGGGTAACCTCTGCACCCAAGTTGATGTTTTTCAGCCGGTAAAGGCCAGCAGTTCTTGGGGTGTTTACCACTCGTCATAAGATTAGGTATAAACTTGCGAGTACACTTTTTTATTAGATCGAACGCCACCGACAAGTGAGCCTAAATAGACGATTGACCAAGAGAGAAGGTGGATTATTCAAATCTTGTTCAATGATGTTAAACAGATCTTCAGTGCCGGCACAAAGTTAGATTAGATTTGCTCAAAAGGGGAACCAAAATTTGGATGGAAGAACTTGCTAGGCATATTCTTGCTCAAGCTTCATCTCCTTAAAAAAAAATTTTTTTGAAGATTTTATCATAAGAGATCGATCCTCTAGTTCGAAAAACATCAACCTCTACCACATATGCTGATGAGATAAGATGATCAGATAGATATGCTAGGCAGCGTGAATTGAAAAGCTCCACATCAACGCAGAAAACAGCGGCATAGAACTAATCAGAACGAACAACGGGTAAGATGAAAATACGAGTTCTCCATTCCTGGCGTCAAACAACCACAGAATCCTCTTATCGGTCAACGCATAAACGCCGGTAATGTTAACCAGTTGAATAAACATAAAGCACACCGTTAAGAAGTAAAAAGTATAAGTGCAAAATAAAAGAAAAACATTGGAGAAAGATCTATCAACAAGCAAAGTATGCTTGGGTACTCCATTACATCGCCAGCCATAGAAGAAATGCTTCCCTTGGCTCATTCAAACGATATTGCACCAAGGCAAATCAGTTCAGATTATGTTCTTCACACAATGCTTTATGTACCTATCAATCTGGAAAAGCGTCCAAATGCTTTTTCCAAAATCCTTTAGTTGCAAGCTCACAGTGCTCCACCGTAATTCTCTTCCGCGTTCTTTTGACAGGATCTCCTCTCTCATCCAACTTCACTGTCTCTTCCACCTGAGTTTTAGATCTCGAAGCTCAGTGTACAGCTAAAAAGCAAACACGAAGACGAAAACTACACCAACGTGAGGAAAGACGAGTATATTAAAACATACAGACTTAAAAATGTTAAATACGAAACTAAATATATTAATATTAAGACTGACATCTAGTACGTACACTAGAAACCAATTAACCAAATATAAATGCATGCCATAACATTGATCTAGCAGTTAGCTTAACTCTACATTGCTTTAACAGTAAAACACAAAAATACCAAGGCAGGAGCTAGAGTCCGTTGCTAGCTTCATCCTTTAAGGAAATATGATAGGAATTCCAAAGCTACCTTTTAGTACTCAAAAGTAAGAAAACTTTGGAGCCAAAACACTGGTAATGCCATTTTCTGATGTTAAATTAGCTATAAATATGCTTGCATTCAGCTTCCTTCCGGACAACAGACCAGAATCGACGACTTGCAATGCAACAAGCATGCTTTTTATAACTTTCTACAAGAACGATGTCAGGATCTCAATTCTCAGATGGCTTACTTAAAGTAAGACTACAGAATGTATGCGCAGTGACCTAAATTTTGTAACTAGAACTTACAGAATGTCATATCCATTTTTATTTTGAGATGGTTTTTAAGGTCGATTGGAAACATCAAATAAAGAATGAGAAACGGCAAACTGGTAGAACAACTCTGAGAATATATTCAGATCATATGATGGACAGCGGAAATGGATAAATTTTAGAAGAAATTACAATGTACATAAAAATAAATATATGTTGACTAAGATACAGTGTTTCTCATTAATCATGCCAGAAAAATTCATTGCAAGTATATGCATGCTGTTATAGATCATAATTCAATCCAAAATAACATCATTCCAAAAGATGGCCAAACCCACACTTCTACCTACATCAGGGGAAAAAGAGAAATCATCCAGATTCCCGTATTTGATACCCTCAACATCATTAACATTTCCAAAATCTAATTTTTTTTCCCGAAGAGTCAATATGCCGGGATGGTGAGATAAAATCATGTTCTTCAACTCTCTACTCTTTATCTTTATCTTGAGAACCTTTGCAATTCCAGCAAATAATTTTTCGTCATGACTAAATAACGATGTCCTTACCTTCTTTTCCCTTTCTCTTTCCCTCTAGAATCAAGCTATCAGTCATACAGAAGTTAAGTTCCCTCAAACCAAGCCTAGCTTGATTGTGCTTCCAGCTTCTGATAGGATTGTCAAATCAGTTCAGTTTGTTCAACATGTTCCTGACAAAAGTCTTCACAACCTCCTCACAACCAATGAAGCTCTTCCCAGGAAGTTCTTCGATTCTGATGGTATCCACATGGAAAATGCTCAACACATCTTTCAAAACATGCTCAACACATCTTTCTCTTGGCCCTGTCAAGTGACATCTTTAAGCTTTGCAAGAATATCGTATGGCTCCCGAACTGAAACACCCCCAGCAAAAGCAAAGCCAGAGCACTAGGAGAGCAAAAGCATTAAACTCTGACCCATCAATAGGGGTGGACATGGTTCGGTTTGGTCCGGTTTGGACTATTTTTTTTCCAAACCGAACCGAACCGGATCAACCTCTCAAACCGAACCGGACCAAACCAATTTCGGTTTAGTTCGGTTTAAACCAAAAATGTATAAAAATATTTAAATTAATTATATTTTTACATATATATAATAATTTTTAAGTTAAAAATAATCAAAATAAATATTATTTTTATTATAAAACTTATAAAAATATCATTTTTATTAATACTATAATAGTTTTTTTATAATTTTTTGATTACATCGGTTTAAACGGTTTGGTTTGGTATAAATCGGTTTGAAGAATTTCCAAACCGAACCAAACCGAAAGAGAACCAAACCGAAACAAACTGAACCAAATGGGCTGGCTCGGTTTGGTTTCTCGGTTTGAACCATTTTGTGCCCACCTCTACCCATCAACCAAAGGAACACCTTGTAGCTCCGGTTCTGTCACCAAATAAGATCCTTGGCAATTCAACAACATCTCAAAGATAGATCTAAAATGGATTCTTTTGGAGAATTGAACCGTCCAACCTGACTAGGAAGTTCAGCTAATATTACCTTTATTGGATGAAGAAGAAGCAAGAAGATGATGACACCTTTACCTCACCAATGCTAGAGGAGAAGGCATAGCTGAGATTATTTATTGGATGACCTTGCTCCAGGAGTCAACCAGAACAGAAAATACTATCGAGAATTTCAGGATTTTATTTGAAGTTTTGAACAACCGTACATTAAAACCATGGTGTTAAGCTTGAGAGGTCCAAAATACATGAACACTGTATCTTATCTTGGAACATCCCATGCAGGAAGAGATGGCTGCCATCGTCCATTCCCCCAAGATAGAATAAAACAGAGGCAAGAGTATCAAATATCTAAGATAGCTAAGGGTCAACTCTGATACCATCGACCATGGCCAAAGAGGCCAACTCTGATACCATCCTACAAACCTTAAAATCATGGCATAGAAGTTGGGAGGGCCAAGGTAACACTGACGGAGTTCACCGTGTGAACTCCATAAATAGACATGGCTATCGTAATTGGTAAACTATAGAAAATTGCTTAAAACGTTTGTTAACTGTTCTCTTCTTTCAAACCATTCCTTTTACAAGTTTCGATATCCTCCCACACCTCGGTGGAACTAGTTACGTCACATTGTGATGGAGAAAATAAAAAGTAACGCCTGACAGAATAACTTGTACATTCTAACCAGCACTCACCGACGGAAGTCGGAGCCATTGATCCTGACAACAATCCAGTTGAACTTGGGCAGCCTGTCATCCCGTTCTTGCTCCCTCACGTACTCATATTCGCTCTTCGCCATGTCACCCGCACCCCCCCCCAACACACACACACAAAGCACGACGGATTCAGGAGAAGAAGCGCGCGGCAGTCTGCAGACAATGGAAAGGAGGGCAGCGAAGGGAATTGGAGTACAGAGCGTTTCAATTTCTGCGCGGCGCGCGCTCTTGAGTGCGGAGGGGATGCCCCGGATTATGATGGACAGATAGCCAGGTTACTTTTTTTTGCCCCTTTCTTCCCATAGGACTGGCGGCAGGCGGCGGAGCTGGCTGCACTAGGGGGTGGAGCAGACGGCGATGATGTGTAGAGGAGAAGAAGAAAGTAGAGAAAGGTGGCGGCGGCGAACAGCGGCGCGAGCAGGGGAGCGGCGGAGGTAGCAGGTCGACGGCGAAGGAGAAGGTGCCGGCAGGGGGCGACGCGCCGACGCGGTGCTGCTTGCAGGAGGCCAGATGGGGTAAGAGTTCATTAATATTAATATAATGATTAAATTCTAATTCTATTGAAGCTAATTTTAAATTTTAAATTACTTAATTATTAATTTACCCTCAACAGTTTCTTATAACATTTACTTTCTTTCTTTCAGTCTTTACTTTCTTACACACTTAGGCGTCGTTTGGTATCGGGATAAAATTGATGAGGATAGGGATAAACCAATCCTTGTGATTAACCCTATCCCCACTATGTTTGGTATGAGTTAAGATAGGTTTAGAGGATAACCCTATCCTATGTTTGGCATGTTAAAAATAAATTTGAGGATAACCTTATACTTTAATAATTTTACCTTTATTTTTTATATTATTTTATTTTATTTTTGATAACATATTCATAAAGATCTTCTTAACCAACTTATATAGAAATACGATAAATCTAAAATAAAAATAAATTTAAAAATATAAATTCGAAGATATAAATAATATAATTTTAAAAATATAATATCAATCTTCGTCTAATCAGAAGTGGTAATTATAAATATTTTTTAATCAGTCCTAAATACATGATTTTGAGTCATTAGATTATTTTTCCTTTCCCATACATCTCTTATGACTAAACCTGTGATATGGCATGGAAGTTCTGATTGAGCATAGATACCACCAAGAAGTTCGGGTATGAACATATACAGTTTCAATGTTTGAAATATATACAACTTGTTGGGTGCTTTATTGGATATACAAATAAATACAAGTACACAAGTAATGTTGCAATGCCGGTCAATTGCTTAGAATCTCCTCCAAAATGGAGAACAAGAACAGAGGGAACTGGGTCTTTGACCTAGGCCATTCCATGAGATACAAAGATCAAAATGATTTAGCATACAAATGCTTCACGGATTCTGATTCAAACGTTTCTTGCAAAAGATCAGCAAAATATTGACATATATAGAGTGCAACTATCTCTTTGTATTCAAAACAGAAACACAGGTTATAGACATATGAACTCTTTTCAAAAGCTGGGAACTACAACATATATTCTTACTAATTCTATCTTAGTTGATAGATGCCTGTTAAATCATCAAAAACCCTCTCACAATCTATATAAAATACTCGAAAATGGAAGAGAAGCTTGAAGCTTACTTTTTTACAATGGACTGTTTTGTATAGGCATGTATACAACCAAAATTTGTATTTTTTCCAACTAATAATCATCCCTCTCCTCAGAGTTCTCAGTTCTCAACGCGGTGGTGAGTCCCAGTCGGAGTCATTGAACCACTCCACCCAAGTCTATGCAATTAGAATTTATCCTTGCAATGCACCCATTTATTATCTTCATTGTTTCTTGTTATTCTTCAATGATCCACCTGCAGCAAACTTGCTAGATAATGGAGAGTAATAACTAATATTATAAACAAAATATGTTTAATTAAACCACTTGTGCTTAATATTGCTAAATAAATTACCTTAGTGCTTTCTTCGACGTATATATGATTCTACTGCAAAACCGAAGTTGATTCCGAGATTAAGAACATGGCATAAACAGTATGAGCAAAATATGATATGGAAAGCTTGATAGAAGGTTCCAAGGGAAACAGAAGATGTTGTTCAATTAGTTGAGATTAGTAGATTTATGCATTTACACTCCCAAAAATCACATTTTGCGTTGATCCTCAAGACACGAGAAATAAGATTTAAGTAAGATGACCTTATAATTAACTTGATTTAAATTTAGTTGCTTGCTTCACTCCTCCTGGTCTTCCTCTTCTATCCCTCTCTCATATCCTATATATATAGGAGATAATTAAGCCTGGTCAATCCCCTAAATTTTAGGGATGAACCAGGTTAATTTACGCCCAAAATTAATCTAATTGTAGTACTGAACAAAATCGCACAGCTGATGCCACCGAATCCTGCGTGTACGCCTTGGTCCCCGAGCATCCTGCCGCCGAAGAACACACCCTGGAGGGCCAAAAAATCGCATCTTTGTGAGAAAAGAGAGAGGTCTTCAGCCCAGACATGAAGCTGTCGAGAGAGCAGCCATTGCTGTCTGATAATTATGTATATCATGCATGAACACCTAAGCCCTTGCCCTCTGGAGCTCCTGCTCGAGTTGCGTCAACTTCATCCCTGTGGATTCTAGGCTGGCCGGGATGTACGCCTGTCGGTGCATCCATGAAGAAGAAACATACATATATAGAATAGAGATATACATATCTCAGAGAGAGAGAGAGTATGCAGTGTAATTCGAGCAGACAGAAACGGTGGAACAGGAGAAGGACTACCTTCTTCTGGAGTCTGCTTTTCCTGGCCGCCTCCCATTTCTGAGCAAATGGGGGAGAGAAGCATAAATACACATGCATATTAAATCCACATGGTTGGGTAATTCTCTACTTTTGCACCTTTTTTCTGCTCTGTTAAGACTTCTTCCAACTTCAGAGCTCTGGGAATCATCATTAACATCCTCTTCAACTACCTTTTTTAAATACGGCGAACACGAACACCGTCAACAAGAAATTATAGGCGGGCACATACCACATGACGTTATCGTCTCCGGGGATCGAGTAAACAGACCGGCGTCTCGCTCGGAAGCAAATAATTGGGGGTCCTGCAAAGGGATGGGGATCAGATCAGATCACTGCGAACGGATCTGAGCAATCATTTCAAAAACGAAGCTATTGACGGGCCCGAATATTCAGATTTCAGGATTGATAACATACAAATTGATGCGATCTGCCGTGCATTTTTTTCACACCTAGATCATAACTCTTTTATGTCGGATATTACAGCCAACACACTTCGCCACACCGAGCTTACTGAACCCTATCACGGGGAAGGTCCTTGGCAAGGATAAGGATAGAGCGACGGTGTCGGATCGAGATCCAACGGCCCGCGCGGGCACACCGGCGATGCGTCGCAGCTCAGGCGCCCGCCTCCCAGAGCGAGATGGGGCGGAAAGGGAGGGGGCATCGCGGCGGTGTCATCGGCACTGTGGGAGCGGCCCGCCGCAGAGGCAATCGTTGCCGTAGAACGCCGCAATGTCGTCCGCTGCAAGGTCGTCCGCCGCGAGGTTGTCGGCCACTGCGAGGTCGTCCGCTGAGGGCAAAGCAATCCGCCACCGCGAGGTCGTCCACCGCGCGAGCCGCCGCCGCGCGAGAGCCGCCACCGCGAGAGGGTCGAGAGCGACAACATTCGACTCCTTAATCCATTCGTATCCCTTTTATCCCATCGATCAAGGGGGATGACTTAAACCTGGTTTTAACCTCATTTTTAGGGATAAGCTGGATTAAGTTAACCTAGATTAAATTGAAATTTATTTGTGTACCAAACGGAGGATTGGGGATAAACCAGGTTTATCCCATCTTATCCCCGTACCAAACATGGCCTTAATGACAAGAGATATCACAAATCTTATATCGTTTGATTCTTTTTTCCGTCAATAACACTACCAGAGTGCGTTTCATTAAATTAGAGGAAGTTCAAAACATGGTGCTTTATATTTACTTCCTTTCTTTCTTTCAGCCTTTACTTACTTTCTTACACACTTAATGACGAGAGATATCGCAAATCTTATATCGTTTGATTTTTGGGGTCATTAACACTACCAGAGTGCGCTTCATTAAATTAGAGGAAGTTCAATACATGGTGCTTTATATATATATATATATATATATATATATATATATATCCCTGGCTGGCACCTCCGGATACCAAAAATATATTATATAGCTGTCTTGGATTAATTTTCTTACCTGGTAGGATATATTCTTTCAGTCTTCACTTACTTTCTTACACACTTAAGGCAAGAGTTACTTTACTTTCTTACACACACCTAAGGCAAGAGTTACTGCAAATCTTATATCGTTTGATTTTTTTTGTCATTAACAATTCTAGAGTGCGTTTCATTAAATTAGAGGAAGCTCAATATAAACTAAAATTAAAATTAAAATTGCTTAATTATTAGTTTGCCCTCAACAGTTTCCCATAACGTCTACTTCTTCTTTTTTTCTTCCGGTCGTTACTTTACTGGCATTCTTACACACTCATAACAAGAGATACTGCAAATCTTGTATGATTTGATTCCTTTTTGTCATTAACAATACTAGAGTGCGTTTCATTAAACTAGGAAAGTTCGATACGAATTAAAATAAAAAATTAAATCACTTAATTATTAGTTTGCCCTCAACAGTCTCTTATATAATGCCTACTTCCTTCCTTCCTTTCTTTCAGTCTCTACTTACATTCCTACACACTTATGGCAAGAGATATATACTGCAAATCTTATATCGTTTGACTTTTTTTTGTCATTAACAAGGCGTTTCATCAAGGGAAATAGCTATCTTTGGTTTAACATCCTTACCTGGTAGGATAAGTGCTTACCCACAATTTCGCATCTGGAATTAAGTTCAAGGGTGAGAGAGGCAGTCACTATATATACACAGATATGTACCTGATGCCCATATATGAGCTCTGAGAGAGAGAGAGAGAGAGAGAGAGAGAGAGAGAGAGAGAGAGAGAGAGAGAGAGGGAGAGAGAGAGAGAGAGAGAGAGATGGGTTCTGCAAGGGCTTTGGTGGTTGCACTAGTCATAGTTGCCATTTCCTCTGGAGTGTTTGGAGCAACTTCAGGCGGTTCAGCTGAGGTTGGCAATGCAGTGGGTTCAACCATGTCTACTGCAACGAAGGAGATGAAACTCCCACCAAAATTCATCGTCTACACGGATTCAGGTGCCAAAATCTTTGCATATTTAATTTTGGTTGACAGGTGTTCACTGTTCTGCTCAACAGGAGAAACCAATCCGAATAAGAGATTTGGTTCGATTTATTTTTGATTTGAAACAGTGTTTAGTTTAATTTGGTTTCTAGAATTATTCGAACCAAATCAAGCCGGTGAAAATTCATGTTAATTAAGCTTATTAATGATATTTTATGCATATTTTTCGTCGAGAAATATATATTTTAAGCATTCATTAGATAAAACATTGAGAATACATAAATATATATATATAGAGATTGTATTTTGATAACATATGGTTAAATTCAAACTAAATAGAAGTATATATGGACGTATACCTAATTGTATCTGGATAGAGTATGGTTCGAATTTGAACCAAACCAAACCAAATCCATTTGGTTCCGCGGATGCGTTTGGTTTGGTTAGATTTAGTAAAAGATCTCCCAAAGTCAAACCGAACCGGTATCATTCCTGACAAAAAAGATCGATCTATGTAAGTATTGGTGCAAACGAGTCGAGCAGAGTAGAGTAGTTTGCTGTTCAAGCTCAGTTCATTTGTTTTATACGATTTCGAGTAAAGTTTGAGTTTCTACAAATACGCTGAACCCTTATTCGAATTTAATTTGTTACTTGATCGAGCTGAGCTCGAGCTCTAATAGCAACTCGACTCAAGTTCATTAATCCAAATTCGATACGAATTCGTTTATTAAACCCAAAATAAATTAAAAGTCATCCGTGAAACGACAACTTTAATTCATTTACGAAACTCAATCTAAGTTCAAATTAAAACTATCTTTCATTTCTACTTAGTTTATATATTTAACCGATGATATACAAGTATATCGATACATGTGATTTATAATTTAAAATAAATATTCGATCCAATATTTAACCGAGTTACTCGCGAACTTATCGAGTCGAACAACAGTCTATCCAATCTCGGCTTATTTAATGAACCGAACTTTATATATGTATATTTCAAACTTATTCATTTATCGTACTAAACTTACGGGTTCAATCAATCAAATTTTTATCGAGACGAGTTCCGAGCTACTTGAATGAGCTAGTATCGGTTCATTCGTTTGCACCCCTGTACATGGGCATGCTGACGTACTCTTTTGGTATGTCTCATTTTGTTTGTTCCAGAAAACTACCAGTGCTGTATATGCATTTGGCCAGGAGCTCAGTGCAGTGGCACCTGCTGCCGTCGACCCCCCGAGGCTGTATGATCTTATCCGTTGCTCATCCCCGTGGAGATGTGTGGCGCAAAGAGATCTAAATAATAAAGAGGTACGTACATGAGAAGAAAAAATATTAAGTACGTAGTTGGCGCCCAGGAGGAGCATCATGCATGATATTGTATGACCCCAACGGATACGAGTGCACCCACAGCTGCTTTATGGAAAGAGAGAAAAGATGCTGCATATCGAACCGTTGGAGGATTATTAACACAGGTGCCCAAGTTGGATGTTTGAATAATTGAATATGATCTAGTATATACCACAAAATTAATATATAAGTGATTTGTACTTGATTATTTATGCCCACATGCCAAGGCATGAAGCTCACATGTTAATAAGTCACAATATCGTACATTACGGGCAGGAGAGTCCTTTTTTTTAATTTAACTCCTAATGGGGTGTTTGGTTGCATGATAATTTTTTGTACACTTTCATGATAACAAATTATATTAAAATAAAAAGTGAACCAACTCATTACATAAAATTATCGTGTTTGGAGAGATGTGATAACAAAAAAGAGTAATTACCATTCATGACCAAATAGAGTGGGGAGACCACAAGAAAAAAGAAAGAGGTGAGACCCTCTTTTTTTGTTTAAGAAGAAAATCACTTTCAAAATATAAAATTGTCAAAGTTGCCCAACACGGTTTCTGACAAGTTTTCTTACAATTTTTAGAAATTAACATAAAAATCTCCATTATCATGCAACCAAACACCCCCCGTAAAATCGAAAGAATCATGTCCTAGCCGGGCTGGCTTTGCTCAGAGGAGGGCATGATGTGATATGCATACGTTCTTGGTGCACGTTAATAGATATATGGGATTATTAATCGAAGAGGAGGATAATATATACATAGATAAGAAATTAGTGGTATTTTAGTAAGGTTCTTGGATAGTGGAGATCTTCCGGAAAATAAAATGAATAAAGATCTTGACACTGGTCAATCTGAATAAAGATCTTCTGGTGGCGAGAGGTCACGGATTCGAACCCGTGTCGTGCATATATGTGCTAGACGTACGTCTCAACTGTTGAGGTGTCCTCTTAAGAGCTACATCGCGACTTTCCTCTCTCTTCTCAAATTAAGAAGAAAACATCTTAATTTCAAGTCAAATCAAACTAATTCGATTTGATTATATTCAAACCATGACCTATCAAAGTATAGCGTATGTAGTTTCATTTAATTTTGTCCAATTTAGATTATATTTTCTTAAAATATAATACACATAACTTTATTTATCTATTCCGAGAATAACTCCTAAATCTTGTCCCGGTTATTTAATCTACCGGTTTGTTTTTATAAACCAAATGATACAACCAAAACCAAACCATACCCAATTGCGAGTTAAATTTAGTTTTCAGATTCAACCGAATATTTAACAACCTAGATGTGAATATTTCATTCTAATTAAATTGTCATAGATGGCATATTCCTCTTCATAGTTGCTTGCTTGGTGTGTTGCAAACAAGGACTTTTAGGACCACTGGTTTGAAAATCACTAATCGGTGTTATTTTTCAGTGATATGAGTGAATATTTTTTTTCGAAGCTCAATGAATTAGCTAACATATATTTTAAGATGTTACCACTAAACTAGGGCTACTCACCCTTCGGTTCTAGTTAGTTCCAAGTCGTTATCTTCAAAAGTAAAACCAAACCAATTCAATGAAACTCGAACTAATTGTGACCCAAACGGTCCATAGCTTAATGGTAAATTATTTATTTTTTAAAAATAAATAAAAAGTAGATTAAATAATTTTACAGTACTTAATTAAAGCTAACACTAAGATTAATTAATATATTATTGTTTATATATAATTATAAATTTATATTACTCGTTATATATTTAAAAGTAATATAACATATAGATAAATTGAATCAAACTGGGTCAATCAATTTATCAGTTCAATTCAATTTGGAGAGAGATGGAATTGGATCGAACCGATAAAATGATATCGGTTCAAAGAATCGAACATCAAAATTCTCGAACCGGCTTAGATGAAATTTGAACGCATTGCGAACGGAACCGAACCGTCGTCCCTCTAACATATATTATTTACTTATAAAATAAGATAAAAATAAAAATATATCAACTTAAGTTACAATAATTAATTAAAGTTAGCACTAAGATTAATATTTTATTCAAGATAAATAACTATAAAATTTATATAATTTAGTATAGATTTATGATAAGATAGATTTATAATTAATATAATATACAGATGAATTGAGTCAAATTGGATCAGTTCATTTATCAGCTCGCTTCAATTCGAGAAGAAATATAAACGGATCAAATCGATAAAATAATATCCATTTGGTTCGATTTAAAAAAAACCCTCCAAACACCCATATTCTTGAACCTAGCTGAAAGAGTCCAAAACAGAACCGTCGATCAAGGAAGCAGGTCATTTTCTGGCCATCCTGCTGGCCCAACGAGATTGGCTGTCACATCTTTTCGTTCACATGGGCATTATTTTGTTATTTTGTCAAACAGGGTGTCTAATATATATATATATATTTATTTATTTAAATAACAAGTCAACATCTGGTATTGGTGGGCAGAGCCGAAGAGCATCGAACTAGTGCTTCTTTGCGGGGTTTCCCGTACCCATCCGTTGACCGTAGAAGAACCCGGCGGAAACTAGTTAGATTTCTTCTTGGCAAGGCAACTTAATGGGTAAGTTTTCTTCTTGGAACTGCTCAATTTTCTTTTTCATAAAAGGTCATATATATATCAAATTAATTTATGTGCTCTGACTTGATTTTCTCTCAGGACATATTTACATATGTTTTCGGCTCTCCAATAGGGATACAAATGAATCGAGTCGGGTCGAGTAACACGGAGTTTCGGCTCGACTCATTTATCTCACGTGAGTGCGACTTCAAACTCTAGTTTCGACGGGTATATTAAAATTCTCGTTCGAGTTCGATTCCTTTATTAATCGAGTCGAGTCAAACTCAAGCTAAAATAGTAATTGGATTAAAGTTCGATCCGCATCCAAACTTAAAGTTATATACAAACTCATTGATAAAACTTAAAATCAATAAAAATTATATATATAATTCTACATTCAACTTATTTATGAAGCTAAATTTAAATATAAACTCAAAATTTAAATGATTTAATATATTTAAGTGACAATATATAATTATTAATATTTATAGTTTATCTTTTGAAAATAAATATTAAATAAACTATTTAATTAAATTATTTGAGAGTTTATCGAGCTAAATATCGAACTACTGTATTGATTTGTTTGTACCCCTACTTTACATTTGTTCCTTTTTTCCTTTTTGGGTACCTATCTAGCTATATGTACTTAAGCAATGTAACTATCTTATTCCAAATGCACATCTAAAATGTTTCTAATGTGAATCTTAGCAGTTCCATACCTACCTCCCCCACAATCCATAGGTCAAAATATTTTATATTTCTTAAAGAAAACATGTTTTTTAAGATTTGATTTTATCTCATGCATATCCCCGGCGATTTAAACTGAGGACTTCGCTGAAGTGAATTGAATTGTAAAAGGAAAGGTCTCTGAAGAAGTGGGCTATGTCTTCAAGAGTAAACTTTATTAGATAAAATCTCCCATTTGGGTAAAATTTACGGGGTGCATTGAACCGTGTGAGTACACCATGCTGCTCTAACTTGGTGAGTTCATTTATATCGCGAGCTCCAAGGCTCAACAAGTTAGTTTGGACCAAGGTAGGTGGAGTTGGGAGTCGGGATCGGGTCGGTTGGGTCTAAATTAACACGGGTCAGCTGGGGTTGCAATAAAAAAATAAAAAAATAATAATTTTAAAATATCCACCCAGTTTAGGTCACGGGGTCAGGTCAAGACCGAGCCTCTTTGCTCAAACTTGGCTCATTGAGAGTATCTGTTTTAATTTTTTTCTGCTATCACATGCAATACTACTTACACGAATACATTGGTCCCTATTTGGTTTAAGTATATCGAACACCTCGTTTTGCCGTTGATTTTGATATTATTAGTGATAAAAATCATCCATAAATGTTTATGGCCACTTTGGTTAGAGTATCGGAAATGATATCATCGGAATTTCGATATTAATATCGGCAGAAGATTTGCTACAGATACATACATTTATATTATATGTCATATTTTATTTGCACCGAGAATTTCAATATTAATATTGATAGTCCAACAATATTGATGGATGGTTTTTATCACTATTTTCAATAAGACATATTTTCTAATTATATCAAGTATTGTCATTCTTAAAATTAATAATGATAAAAAATATCAATAAATATTTGACTATCAATATTAATATTAAAATTTCAGTGTAAATAAAGCATGATATATGAGACAAAAGTTAACTTGTATCAATTTTAACAAATATTAATATCAAAATTGGTATAATATCATTTTCGATATCTTAACTAAACGTTAGCCACCGATATTCATATCTAATGCCCTGTTTGATAACATTATTAGGTATCTTTATCACTATCAATTTTAAAATTGATATTGGTAGGAGCTATTAGGAGGTGTTTGGTTAATTGTATCAATTTTAAAATTTGTAATACAAACAAATCATATTACATAATACAAGTGTCAACTTGTATTACTTTTGATATTGATACTCCAATATTTGAAAATATTAATATCAATATTAATATAGTATCAAAAATGAAACTATAACCAAAAAGGGCATAAACTATCAGATATATAATATATGCATGGGCTTGTATCAATTTTGATACTCGTATTACAAAATTAATGATATCAATATAATAATATTAATTTTGTTACTCTAACCTGACATTAATTATTAGAAAATTTCTAAAACAAAAGATACTGATGAGATGCCTCGGGAAAGCCAAATAAATAAATGGGCCACACAAGGTAAACAAGAAAAAGAAAGAAAAAAATAAATTTGAATATGTAAGATAAACAGACAAAATAAATACTATGTTTTTAGAAGAAACAAAAAAATGACTGCATTCATTTCTGCTACGTGTAGGGTTGCAAACGAACCAACACACTCGACAAGTAGCTCAAAGTTCGGCTCGATAAAAACTCGACTCGACTCATTCATTAGGTTAAATGAACAAGTTTGAACACAAAATACAGCTCGACTCATTAAACGAGCCAAGCTTGAACAGACTCTTGCTCGGCTCGATAAATTAGCGAGTAGCTCTATTAAATATTATATTATATATTTATTTTTAAAAATTAAATTATAAGTATTAATAATTATATATTATCACTTAAATATATTAAATAATTTAAAATTTGAATTTAAACTTAGATTGAGTTTCATAAATGAGCTAAATATAGAGTTTCATAGATAATTTTCTATTGATTTTGAGTTTTATAAACAAGTTTGTATATAGTTTAAGCTTAAATGTGAATTGAATTTTATTCTAACTACTACTCGAGTTCGAGCTCGACTCGACTCGAATAATAAACGAACCAAACTTGAACAAGAATTTCACATACTCACTAGACTCGAGCTCGAATTAGAACTCGTGTAAAATAAATGAGCCCGAGCTTGAACACCGTACTAGTGTGCTCGGCTCGACTCGTTTGCACCCTGGCTACGTGCAGCTGCCGGCCATGAAGGAGCCTGACCTGACATCGAGGAAGTAAAAACCACAAACAAAGACGCCACCGCTGTCAAGGAGACGACGACGGTGTCAGGTCGGCCATTACCGTCGCTTGGCCCACCACCCCCTTCACCGTCTTCCTCCTCTCCCCGCGCACAACCCCCGTCATCCACCACATCTCCGCCGGCATATATACGGATCCCTCCACCCCGTCTCCTCAGGTTTTTCTCCGGCTAGCTTAATTTCCTTCCGCGCCGCCGAGAGGCTCCGGGTCGTCGTCGTCGTCGTCCTCCCGTCCGGCGCCATGGGTCGCTCCCTCCTGTTGCTTGCCCTGCTTCTCCCGGTGAGGACGGCGGCTGGTCGTGGCCGCCGGCGACGTTCTTGCTTCTACTGATCTTTCTGGCTGATTTGGGTACGTACCTTCCGTTTCGTGACGCCCATCTTCCTCTGCAGCTCTTCGTCTCTCCGGGCCACGCCGCCTCGAACTTCCGAGACATCCAGAACAACCTCACGCTTCCCCGCTCCGCCGCCCCGGAGGTGGCAGCTCCCGATCATCTTCCCCACGGTAGTACACACACACACACACTCTCTCTCTCTCTGATGGAATTTGAGCAAGAGGGGTTTTTCCCCCCCAATCTGCAATGATTCGAGCAATGATTCGAGCTATTTCCTGATCTGAACCAGACGTGATGCCGTTGCCGGCGGCGGCGGACGGCGGGGGCGGCGCTCATGGCGCCTCGGAGGTCTCCGACCGCCTCAACACTCGCGTGGACTTCGGCACCAAGGCGTGGCCGTTCGTCTACTACGCCCGGAGGGACCGGGAGGGCACCGTCGACTGGGGCACCAAGTCCTGGCCCTACATCTTCTACTCCAAGAGCGAAGAGGGCTGGCCCCACCAGGCGGCGGCGGAAACCTCAGGCGCTGCCACCGCCGCCATCTTCGGGAGGAAGGGCGGCCGTGGCTTCATGTTCAACCTCTAGACGCGGGCAAAGTCTCTGTGGGTCTCTTCCTGCCGGAAGTGCAGCGTATCTAGGCTTGAATTTCCATGTATTGCGAGTCGGCCGTAATAATATATGTATTCTCATACATATATGTATATATGCATGCTTCATATCTAGTGCTTCTCTAGTGCTTCTGTTTGCCAAAATTATGGTAAGAACAGGCAGTTTATATATATATATATATATATATATATATCTGTTTTGAACGTGGAGATGAACTGCTGTGGCTCAAATAAATGAGCATGCAGGGGGGAACAACATGTGTGCTCACAAAATTATTTCCTAAATGCGTCATTTTATACGCCTTTAATTACCCCAGAATTTAGGCAGCTTTCAAAATATGGGTTTTTTTTTAGATTTTTTCTGTTACAAATAGATGGATATATTTCTGGCAAAAATCTGCGGTATCTTGAAAGTTCAACCAAATGCAGTCGCATTTTTTTAGCTTCCTTGAATCAAAATAGAGAAGAAAATTTGAGGAACGGAGATAGACAGACGCGCATATATATAAACTCTATGTTAGAGGAAGGAATCTCTCAAAATTTATGGGCATGAGTTTTTAGAGGTTTTGGGGGGAAAATCTCCTACAAACAAGACGCCATTTGGTTGCCTGATGATAATAGAAGTTTTTATTTTAATTTTTAAAAATTATAGGACACGTGTCTTTTGAAAGATGTTTGGAAAAATCGAGGGCTATTTGCTATATATTTTTTATATTAACAATTATTAGAAAAACATATACAGAGGTACAACTTATTTTAATTATTTAATGCTTATATTTTGTTTAGTATTTATTCTTATCAAAATGACATGAAAAAAACGAGATACTTTCAAGACTAACAATTATTGCTGGGTATAGTACATTTTATTTTTAGTTATTTTAACTGTCCTATGCGTGTCGTTTGGTTTGACTTAATTTAAAATTTAAACTCTTAATTATATATACATTTTAATTTATGGTAAAATTAACTGCTTAATTAGATTAATATATGAAATCTTCTATTTTACAAGATCTCACAATATTGAGAATTTGGTTCTCATTCAAGTGATAATATTATCCTCAACTTTATCCGTATCACACCAAACACAGGATATGCAATCCTCGGAACCTAAATGTAACTCAAACAAAACATAACGAGGATAAGGTTAATTAGTCACAAAATTAACTTACCTTTATTTCCTTCAATTTTACAGTGGTACCAAAAGGGGAGTATATTTGACATCTGATTTCTACCTCTATTATGTTGCTCAGATCTAATTACTTGTCCCTGCACGAATATTCAAAGGAAGAGGAAATGGCCGGAGAAGAGAGAGGGGTGGATGAACAACACCATGGGCTTTTTGGAATTAATTAATTAGCCAAATAACTAAGGGTTAATTTTTTAATGGTGATCACCTGCTAATTTAATTATTGTTCTCGAACCAGTTAGCTCTTATTAGTAAGAGTACCCTTCATGTATGTATGTATATATATATATGCATACATTACAATATAATATTTATGTATATGTATACATTACAATGCAAAGGTACTTGGGTCCCTTCCATGTGGTGGCTGGCTGGTTGGTTATCACTTACCAATGATGTCTACGTACTGCCTTTGACTGGTGGATATGAATAATGGGGAGAACGGCAGCTCTCATCTCCATCAGACTAGGGATGTCAACGGATCGGATACGGGTCGAATAATAGTATTATCCGTATTCGTATCCTATAAAAAAAGAAGTATCCACTTACTGTTCGTTAACTATCGGTAATGGGTGTATCCGCGAACCGCATTGTAATATCCGCTTAAAAACGGTTTACGGTCGATTAACGGTCAATTAACGAATATATAAGCATTACTAGAAGGTACCTTATATACACAAAAAAATGTTAGCTTCCTTCTAACATGTATACTTAAATATCGTAATAAGATAATACAGAGATATCATGTATACTAGCACCATGAAATAAATATTTGTCAAATAATATGCCTTTGCAACAAAAGTAAAGAATGAACTTGACCTATGATCCAAGATAACTAAGTAATATGGACGATTGCATACAATGGCCCACATCTGTCAAGTTCATGAGAATGTTCCAAGACGTTAGCGAGAGAGGGGTGACAGTGCTGCGGGTGAACTATAGGAGAGAGAGAGTTGGGAGCCTCGCAGGCACCACGCGGATGCGGATGTCGCTAGGCGCAACAGTGCAGCCGAGGTCACATCGGCCACCCAAAACCAATAGGTCCATGACGTAGCCGCCGGCCGCCACGTCAAGGTGAAGGTGCAATGATGCAACAGGTAAGGCGTCGGGCAAGGAAGAAGGAACATGCAGAAGTTGAAAAGTCGATTTCGAAGATTCTCACAAATTAATTTTAGAGTTTTTGAGATTGACATATTTCTTGAACGTTAGATGTTGATATATTTTCAACCGTTGGATCAAGCTTTACTGAACGGGTTCGAAAATGGTTTATCGGGTTCGGTTTATACTGTATCCGTGACCGTATCCGTTAAAAAGATGGATAATCGGTAAACGGCTAAGGATACCCTATTCGGAAATTTTTGATGATCCTTTAACCGTCCATTAAGTTAACGAACGGGTCGGATAATC
Source organism: Cryptocoryne crispatula var. balansae (assembly GCA_036172225.1). NCBI lineage: Eukaryota > Viridiplantae > Streptophyta > Magnoliopsida > Alismatales > Araceae > Cryptocoryne > Cryptocoryne crispatula. Next base: position 34,334,722 of record CM069935.1, read on the forward strand.
GGATAATCCGCTACCATTGACATCCCTACATCAGACTACTAGCCAGTGTAGGGAGGGTTCTGGGTGTGGTCCTTACACATGGATGAATTTAAGTTTGGTCAGGAGGAGGTGCTGTATGTTGGATTCTAGCATGGGAGTTAAAAGCTAGAGCAATATTAACTATTCAATGAGGGAATGATTAATAATGTATGGACAAGATGAGTCCTTTGAATCAAAAGTTGATGGATGCAACTTCTTTCAAAAAGATCTGTATTCCAAGTCAGTTGAGTAGCCAAAAAGCATATGGTTATGCTAAATTAATGTATACATTTCACGGTTGTATTTAGTTGCAATAATTATATATACCTAGTCTGCTTTACTTAAAGATGTTGGAGTAGGAATAGGTGATGATGAACTTCACCATGCTGCTGCGCATGGTGAAGAACAAAGAAAATTTGTTAGATGTGAATTGTTCGTCATCTTTGTGTGATTGTCTGATTTTTTTTCTCACTATCGAACCTGTATGATGCAACTGTATTGGGAGTCATAGTCATGTCTACATTTACATAGAGAAGAGAGGCAAGTTCAAATTTGACTAAGAATCATATATATCCTACTTAATTATAATTAGATCCTGAGCCAAAAAAGAGATAAGCTATTTATTTGCGCTGAAGTTTTATCTAACTTTGCTCTTATTCAGAGGATGAGAGTTTAGATCAAGGTAGTTGGGGTCCGGGTTGGAAGTTTGTCAGTTAACCGTGACATTATCTTTAACTATATGTTTATACCTTGTAAGCAAGATATAGAGATAGATAGATAGATAGATATAGAGAAAGAGAGAGAAAGGGGATTAGGGTGGTGTTAACCGTGACACTATCTTTAACTATAATGGGGTGTTTGGTTGCACGATAATGAAAGTTTTTATTTAAATTTTTAAAAATTGTAAGAAAATTGGTTAAAAAATATGTTTGACAACTTTGACAAATTTATGTTTTGAAAGTGATTTTATTCTTAAACAAAAAAGAGGGTCTCACCTTTTTCTTTTTTCTTGTGGTCCCCCATTTTATTTGGTCATGAATGATAGTAACTCTTTTTTGTTATCACATCCCTCCAAACATGATAATGGTATGTCATGAGTCAGTTCACTTTTTATTTTGATATAATTTTTTATCGCGAAAGTGTACCTAAAATTATCATGCAACCAAACACTCCGTAAGTCTCTATACTTTATAAGCAATATATACGTGTGTGTGACTTTTGTTTTTCCAAAAAATGGTACTGTTTCAAAAATTATTTAGCATAGTAGCACGGTTTCAACGGTTTTTAGCAAAATGGCACTATTACAAAATTGTTTTAATTAAAATTACTGTGTTTTTATTCCATCCTATTTTCTATTAATAAAATAAAAACAATTTTGTATAATTTTTAAATATTAAATTAATTGTATTTTAAAAACAATTAAATATTAAATCTCATTGGTCTGTTATTAAATATTAATCTAATCACTTTAAATTTTATTTTTTATTTTTATACCATATATTTATTATTTAATTATTTTTATTTTATTTTTTATTCTAGAAATGTAAAATCCTATCAAAATTACAGATAAAAAATTAAATAAATAATAAATATTAATAAATCATAACAAAGTAACTAACTGAAAAATAATTAAATTTATATAATATATTTGCAAACTGTTTTGTGCTATATATCCCCCCAAGAAACCAGTTAATATATAGTCTGTTACCAGATGATTAACAGATGAAATCACCTGCCAAATCTCTCAGCATCCTTGAAATATTTGGTATATATCTATAAGAAGCAAGTCAATTGTTGGTGCTCTTGCATGATAGTGGGACTTGTCTTTCCTACCATGCGTGGTCAAATGCTGGACATGTGTCTCTTGCATAAATTCACCATCAAGATTCTCTTCCTTCTCCATTAACAGGGTCTAATTTCCAATCTCGACCTAGATAGTTTTGGGGTGTTTGTTTACACTACAAAAGTATGTTTTTGTCACAAAACTTGTCAAAAAATATGGTTGACTATCATTATGAAAACATGTTGTTAGAGATTTTTTTTCTAAAAAAATTAAGAGGTGAAACCTTTTCTTTCTTTATTGTGTGCCCCCTTCTTTACATGTCCCTCCTTTTTTGTGTTATACATGATCCTTCATCTTTGCAAAATCTATATCTTACCAAGCAAGGCATCCTTTTATTTTAGCCAGTCTTATATTTCTTAAATTTTTATCATAGAGGTGTATAAAAGGTTATTTGTACCCAAACACTTTATTAGGAGTTTGTGGGTACCTAACACATATTTAAATCTTTATGCCCTGTTTGGTTAGAGTTTCATTTTTGATACTATATCAATATTGATATTAATATTTTCAAATGTTGGAGTATCAATTTCAAAAGTAATACAAGTTGACACTTGTATTACATAATATGCTTTATTTACACTATAAATTTTAAGATTAATACAATTGACCAAACACCTCTTAAAGGTTCTTATCAATATCAATTTTAAAATTGATAGTGATAGAGGTACCTAATAGTGTTACCAAACATGGCATTAGATAATATTATGACTTTTCTTTCATGGGTCTTTACCCATTCAGTTTGATTTAGATCATATGAAAATTTTCATCCCCCCTCTCTATCTTGAAAATAAAACGTAAGTGGGTAACAATCAAATTGTCATGTCTGAGAAGATGTGATAACAAAAAAGAGTGAGAATCTTGTGCGGCCAAAACAAGTGAGAACCAATGAGATAGAAAATAGGATTTCACTTTTTTTTGTTCAAGAAAGAAATTTTATTAAAAATATAAATTTGTAATAGTTGCCAAACATAACTTCTAATAAGTTCATTATAAAACATATTCTTATAACAAAAGCTCAATTTATGGTAACCACTCGTTCCACATGTTTTTTGCCTAGCAAGAAACATCTTACATAAACATATGTTTGTAATGATTACCAAACAAACATTTTAAGAAGTTTGTTACAAAAGTTTACATACAACCAAACACCCCCATAAACTATCTGATTTGCACAAATACAAATCTTCATACAATGTGATTTTTATTTTTATTTCTTTTTGGAAGCACTCCATTCTCGAATACCCAGACAACATTTTATATGAACTTAGGGGGTGTTTGGTTGCATGATAATGGAGTTTTTTATTTTAATTTTTAAAAATTATAAGAAAACTTGTTAAAAGTGGTATTTGACAACTATGATCATTTTATGTTTTGAAAGTGATTTTCTTCTTAAACAAAAAAAAATCTCACCTCTTTCTTTTTTCTTGTGGTCCCCCCACTTTACTTGGTCATGTATGATAGTTACTCTTTTTATGTTATCACATTCCTCCAAACATGATAATTTTATATCATGAGTTGGTTCACTTTTTATTTTAATATAAATTTTTATCATGAAAGTGTACAAAAAATTATCATGTAACCAAACACTCCATCAGAAATATCTATTTGTGGGCATACAATTCCATGTCTTGTGAAAATCTTAAGAATATGTTTGGTCTGTTTTACATAGCTGTAAATCGAGAAATTTAAAACTTTTTACCACGTTTGGAATACAGTAAATTTATGTAAAATAAAATCAGAGAAACCAATTTACATGATTTTTATTTTATTCTTTTCATCTATGAAAACCATAACCCATAATGGTGTGATCATGAGATAAATTGTTTTTTAGTCGTTAAACATCTATTTTAACAAGTTTTGTTATAAAAATATAAAATCGTAACAAAAACTCAAATTTCAATACAATCAAACACCCCATGATATATTAAGATAGTAAGATGAAAGAGAGAGTTATATATTTGTAGTCAAAAATACCATAGAGATTGAAATAACGAAAATTTTTTAGGATTTTAAACTTGACATATTTAAGAATTAAATAATTGAAGGGATTGACGTCTAATTTTTTCTCTTGAAGTAAAAAATTTTTATGAGTTGATTGGTTGCATAATAATTATATATATATATTTTGATTAAAAATTATATTAAAATAAAATATAAACTATCTAATGACATAAAATTATCATATTCTGAGAGATGTAATAATAAAAAAAGTAAATTACTATATATGATCAAATAAAGTGGAGAGAAGTGTGATTTTTTTTTTGTCGAAGAGAAAAATTATTTTCAAAACATAAAATTATGATCAAATATTTTTCTTCATAAATTTTATTAAAAAAATATAAAATTATAACAAAAACTTAACTTATCACATAACCAAACATCCTATTACGATTTGTGCCTGCCTAACATGCCGTCGTGGCAGAAAGTGAGGCCCGAGCATCCAACCCATTCGGGCGCTGCGTGTCTCATCCAGCTCCTCGCCACGTGGACCAATCAATTGCTCAGCGTCTCCTCTCGTGGCACCTCCTCCACTACTTTTATAATTTTCCGTAATTATCAACGGCCGTTACCAAGTTTAATTATTTATTTTTATGGTCCTTGTTTTCCGCTGAAGCGGTGGACGGCGGCTCGGGTCCTCTCTGCTGCCACCGCCGCCGCTCTCTCGCTCCACGCCCTCCGACCTGAGCGAGGATCGGCCGCAATTCCCTTCGTTGAACCCTAGATTTCCGTCCCTCGGATGGCCATGTCCATGGCTTCTACCTCCTCCGGCGCGCATGAGCTCTATCTACTCCGGCGAGGCGCCGGCAGAGGCGCCACCAGGGTCCCTCGCATTGCACGCCGTCTCTGTGGTTGTCGTCGGGGTTTAGGATCTTCTGGAGGTGTTCGTGCGAGGTCGATGCCGGAGGATCGGGTGGCGGTTCTGGATGACGCGGAGTTGATGAGGAAGCTGGACGGGTATGGTCGGAACGGGAGGGGTAATGGCAGGCCCGTGGAGTTTGAAGAGTGGAGGGAGGTAGCGGGTGGGGATGTGGAGGTTTATGTGAATGGGAACGGGAAAGGGAATGGGAGTGTGGTGGCGAATGGGAGTTTGGTGAAATATGTTACTGGAAACGGGGCGGCTGCGGCATCTTCGGTCGTGGATAAGGTGCCTTCCGCTGTAGGTTCCGGCATTAAGAGAAAGACGATAGAGGAGATTGGGCAAGAAGAAGCGTGGTTTAAGAAGGATGAGAGAGATCAACTTCAGGTTAGACATGTAACTGATTTCATTAGCGTTTATTTTCTAAATTGTGATTTAAGAAATTGTTAGGCCAGAACTCCACATTTTCTGACGCAAAAAGTGAATTTTGTTTGGCTCATAGTTTGTTTTTCTGTTCTTTTACTTCATAACGAATAACTTTTAGACAACATGCAAATTATCTCCTAATTTATATTGTTCAAATCACTATCTATGATTCGATGTGGATGATGAAGACATAAAAGTGGTTCCACTTTCAAGTCAGCTAGTTCCTGTCTTTATGGTTGCAAATTTGCATACAATTTGGAAAAGTTTGCTGATTGCTTGTAATAAAAAAACCATGTAGATTTACTGCTTTAAAGTCCGTTACAATTTTTAGACTGAGTGACCTCTAACTATAAGGCTATTAGGCCCTCTACATCTTTACATGTTCAATTAACATTGGTCAATTAACTTCTACACTCCACAGGTTTCTGTGGCTCCTGGAGGTCGATGGAACAGATTTAAAACCTATTCAACAATTCAAAGAACTTTGGAAATATGGGGATTTGTCTTCACTTTTCTGTTCAAGTCATGGCTTGTCAACCGGAAATTCTCTTATCGAGGTGTGTTTCTAATCATTTGGATGGTGGATAGTTTCTTATTGTGAATTTATTTATTTTTAGATCATCATAGATGCTTTTTCTAGCATCTTAGATGAATGTCATTTTTAATATTTGTGACATGCACTGATTTTTGGATTTTGTGATATGCATTGTTGCATCCTTACAAGGAGAATATGATAAGGTATATATTTGAACAAGAGATTTGATTTCTTTCTCTATATTATGATGATTACACAGGTATTTGAATTTGGTCAAAAGGCTGATTCTACCAGACTAGCCTGAATCTTACATACCAAGTACATGCCATTGAAGAAACTGGGTTATTTTATTTATTGCCATGCAATGGGATGGGCTAGTAGTCTAATGGAGCTTTTATGATTAGACCTTTGGACCTCCTTACTTGGTTTTGAATGTCCTTGGTTCCTAGTCCATGCCATTTTCTCTAGGAGAGGCATCTCTAATTTGATTTCAAGGGAAAAACTTCTGTAAAGGTTGTTGATTCTTCTTAGGATTATTTTGTCTTGTGTGGTATGCATTTTTGGAATATATTGTAGTCCATTAGCTTCATAATTGTGAGTAATGTTTTCTTCTTTTATAGTCCACTCCTTAAAGATGCATTAAAACATGCACATTCCACTTTCCTTGCGTCTATAAGATGTAGATGTTGCTTGTAGATGAAGGTTAAGCATATGACCTAGCTAAGTATCTCCGCAAAAGGGAAATTTGGTATATCTGAAGATAATTGTCGCTGCACTATTGTAAATATTTAAATTTTCTTGAAGCAAAGACAAAGGTGAAAAAGCATGCTTAAATTATTTTTCTTTTTGAACATTTCATGTTACGTTAACCACATAAGCAGGTGAGTAAGATCTATAAATTCAGAAGAAGGGGAATTTTGTTATTTTTTTGAAAAATAATGGAAAAATAAATTAATTTAGTTAGGCTGGAACAAGTGGTGGGTACGTAGCAGCAATTTTGTTGTTTATGCAGATAGGTTCTAGGATCAAGTTTCTTAAATATAGATGCCTTGTTGGAAATAGTAATTCATGGTTTGTGCAGAACACGTGGCTAACATTGCAAAAACAAGTGATATGTCATCATTGTATTATCTTATTGCAGTTATATGAATATCAAATATAAAATCATGTACATTTTGGTAGTTTGTTGTCCAAAATATATTGATCATCTTGTATATGAAGGTCGAAGAATATAAATGGGAAGGATATCTACTATCTAAGTTCAAGTTGGATGGAGTATTGCTTGTTATAGAATGACGGGGCCAGATTATATGCACTTAAGAGCATGCAGTTCATTAGGATAATTGTCATTGTTCAATGTGTGGTTGCCATTGAAGCAAATAGAGGGAGAGGGACGATCACATTTTCAGTAGAATCAATGTGTAGGCTCAGAAAATTGAGTTCAGGCTTGGATGAAAAAGGGGTCAAAATTATGTAATTTTCTTGATGGGTTGGTGCCTTGGAGGAAGAACCTCAGCATCAACTTCATTTCAGAAAAGAAGGAACTAGTAGTCACCATGTATGGTACAATGTTGTGAATATGAAACATTCTTTTGTTGCTTTCTGTGTATTAATGGACAAAAACACATTACCTATAGCAATTTTTTACCAAGCTGGCAGTGATATTTCCTTCTTCCATGCATTAAGGATTGCAAATTGCATCCATTTGTTACAGTTACAAAAACTTTAATTAGTTCTGCCAAAATCAGTTTGCATACTCTATTTCAGTTCTGAGGGATAAAGCAGAACTGGCAATTTCTCTTCTGAGATGATGAGTTTTCTGGAAGTCAATCTTAATCAGCATACTATCTGCAAAGATGTTCTGCAGGTTTTTGATAAAGCACTAGACATGTTTTTGGCTCATCACTTTGCTCAGAAGATTTGGGACACTTTGGATCTCTTGGTAGGTGATGTTCTATGATTACTTAAGAATTTTGATACGAGGGATGAAAGGCAAGTTCGGATGATGATTCTTGATGTAATTTTGTCACTGTCCATCTAGAGGAATATGATATTTAAGCAAGGTTGCGCCTGCAAAGAGAGTAGTTGCTTTTGTTTTTGAGTTATCCTGGCACTGGCGGTGAACATCATCTTTCTATTCAATGTCCATGGATGCAACTTCATTTTTTATTGAACTGGAGGCTGGGAACTAACTATACGTCTATAACTATTCTTTTGTGGCCTTCCTTACCTTCTTTCTCTTGTATATCTCCTCTTCTGTGCTTTCCTTTGGATATTCACAAAGCTGTGGTATTATCCACTAAAAGAACTTCAGTCAGCTTGTTTTTTTCTCTGTTTTGTGATTAGTATCCTTTAATTTTTGAACTTTAATTCTCTAGCATTTGCACTTATTATTTCTTTGTTTATTGTCTTTGCTTATCTCCCGCATTCTTCTGAATGAATGCAGGTGGCATGACAGAAGAGAAGAAAGTCCAGAGGCGCAAAATGCTTGCCAAGTGGCTAAAAGAAAGTATTCTTAGACTAGGCCCTACTTTTATCAAAATAGGGCAACAGTTTTCTACAAGGGTAGACATTCTGCCACAAGAGTATGTTGATCAATTATCTGAGCTTCAAGTAAGTGTGCTTTGAGTTTGACTAGGTTATATTGATTCTATTAGTGGATTTGCCCAGGGAGTTATTGTTTTCCTGCATATTGTTTGGTAAATCTAAAATCAATGAAAGAGTACGTGGTAATGCATCCCATTTGATGCTCTTGTCATTTTTGGGACAAGATAACTATTCTTAATATCTCAATTTTTCGTAAAGCTATTTTTAGAGCTTCCTTTGTTTACTTGTAGTTTTTTTTATTGTTAACTGATTAAGTCACAGTAGTATACACTTTAATAAGAAACTGTATTGAGCTACTTGCTATGAAGAACATAATACCAAAATATGTTTGGACCATTATAGAGTATCCAAGGGCTCTTATTCTTATATTTTCTACTAGCTTCTTACAAAATAGTTAGAATCTAACAATTTAACTATGTTTATGATAAAAAAACGTTTAATTTCTTGACTTTTTCTTTATTCTATAATCTTTTTTTGGGGTCTATGTTATCTGAGGCGTGAGGCATCCAAGGTGAGGGACCCAACACCTCGCCTCAAGTGCCCGAGGCATTTTGATTATTTTATTTTTTTTAACAATCATATATGTAGTACTAAATAATTGTAATAAATACTTCGTGTCCAAAAAAAATAATAAATACATAAAGCTTTCAAAAATGAAATAAAAGCAATGATATATTAAAAAAATTTAAGAACAAAATAAGACTAATATTAACAACAAACATAACACCATAAACTAACAAGAGTGACAATTAAACATAACATAACTAATAAACTAAGTGAAATTTAAAACATACAAGAGTGACAATTAAACATAGCATAACTAATAAACATCTAACTAGATATCTATATACTTAAAAGAATAAAAAAATCAATCAACTCACTTCTAAAACCTGTAAGAGCCTAAGAGGCGTATCAACTATAAACCGATTTAAAAGCTAACTTTTAATGCAAATTACTTAAATATAACCAAGTCATGATGTTAAACAAAAATAAACCCCTAACTAGATATCTATGGGCTTAAAAGAACAAAAAAAAATCAAACAACCCTCACCTCTACTGCTTTACCACTTGGATTGTCAGAAGAATGACAACTTCCAGCTTTGGTAGTATGATGCTTGTTAGAAGACTAAAACGGACACTAAGAACATGTTTAGAACAAACAAAAAATAAATCAAACAAGTAAGGAACTCACCACTAAGATTGGTCAGAGACTCAAAGGTGTATCAACTACTAACCGATCGAAAACCCAAATATTAGCAAGCCAGACAGAAGATGTGATATAACTAAACTTGTTTAGAAATAAAGGGTTATATAAGATGTGAAGAAAAAAAAAAGCTAACAAACCATTGATCTGTTGCACTGCCACACAGACAGGAAAAGCCATAGTAGGAGGAGGACCACGGCGGCCTTAAGCTGCGGATGGTGGCGATGCAACGAAATGGAGGGCTGAGGGTTCCATTGAGAGCTTTAGGCGTTGTGTTGGGGGGGGGTGTTGGGGCTTATTCTTCTGTCTGCAGGAGATGAGAACAGGGGGTGTTTAAGTTAACCTGATGCGGTTCTTAGTTCTTACCGGATCTGGTTAACCGTTTAGAGGTGCCAGAGGCATCCAAGGCGCGTGCTTGGGCACCGGAGGCGTTCGCCTCAGGCAAACACCAGCGATGCAAGGCGTTTTGTCAATGCCTTGCCTCGCCTCACCGCCTAGGCGGTTGAGGCAAGTGCCTCTAACTACACAGTTTGGGGTCCTACGTATGATAGATTTCCTAAGGATTTTATCTTCTATTTGTTTGTTGATATTTATGCCTTCATATTTACGCAAATAACTAGCAGCCGATGCTTCAAGGCTGTCATTTCAGGCAATATGTTAAGTCTGTCTCTGTGGTGTCTGATTGTAATGATAGGCCTGTAATTCATTTGTACTCTTAGTTGTTCCACGTCTTCTATAAACTGAGGGAAATTGGTTCTTTTGTCATGTAGGTGTTTTAGCTTCATAGTAGCTATGGCTTTTTTGTGCCTGTCTGCAGACACCATTTATTCACTTTTGCTTGCAGACACATTCCCCAGGTTGAAGTAGAAGTATTGTCTACACGAGTGACATGTGAGAAGAGAAAGGTAGAAAATGAGTTATTGAGGCCACATTCTACAGGAGAGAGAAGAGATGAAGAGAGGCACACTGGTGGGAGTTATGGATGTGACATTTCAGGCTGAGAACCATGGTTTGAAGGATTGGTTGATCCTGTATTGCGGAGTCATACAGGTGGCTGGTGCTTCTGCCACTCCATTGGCCACGCCTCTGCCCATCTCTGCTGGCCACCTATCTATTCATCTCTCCCATCCACCCATTTTCTTTTTTTTTATTTTTTTATTGTTTCGTCAAGATCATGGCTGATCCCGGATTAGAATTTCTTCACTCAAATTGACTGAGCCGGCGGATCTGATCCCTACCTGGAAATCCTTACTGATGCCACATTCTACATGAGAGAGAAAAGAGATGAAGAGAGGCACACGGGTGAGAGTTATGGATGTGACATTTCAGACTGAAAACCATGGTTTGAAGGATTGGCTGATCTTGGATCGTGGTAGCCCTATTCTGGATGCAGGGGGTGGCTGCACTTCTGCCACTCCATCGGTCACCCCTCTGCCCATCTCTGCCTGCCATCTATACATAATACATCCATGATCCATCTCTCCCATCCACCCATTTTCCTTTTTCCTTTTTTCTGTTTTTTTGACAAGATCATGGCTGGTCATGGATAAGATTTTCTTCAGTCCAGATTGACTGATCCAGTGGATTTGATCCCTACCTGGAGATCCTTACTGAAAAACCCTTAATCTTTTGATTAGATTAATTTGACAGGGAATAAGATGAATTTTCCAATTACGTTGTCACATGGATAAAACCATTATGCAGGTAATTAGATCTATGTTAGTTGGTTTGCTAGCAAACCGACAGACTGCATACCAAGAGCATTGAGGCTGTCATGCTCTTGGCTTGGTTTCTACGCTGCCCTGAAGTTGAGATTGCTAAAGGCAGAGATAAGCTTGTCGTGAACTTCTAGTAAAGCAATTGGCAAGCATACAAATGACTTGATCAATTAATGAAGTTATGGGACAGAATGCTTCTCGAATTAAAGTTTTTTTGCAGATAAAATCTTTGGAAATAATCTATGTAATTATTCTATTTTTTAGTAGATGAATAAGTTTCAAATCATTGGTAATGAATTTATATGAATATCGTATTTAATCATGAATTTTAATTCCATAAAAGATTTTACTTTTTTTAATGATCTATGATTTTTCCAGGAAAATGCATTGTGTTGAAAAGAGTTTGGTTCTTGTTACATGGCTATGGGAAGATAAAAATTCAAACCAATAATCTTTAAGTACACATTATTATGCCCAGTTTTGTTGGAGTATTAAAAATGATGCCATGTCAATTTTGATATAGATATTTATAGAGGATAGAATATCAATAAAAAATTGATACATGTGGACACTTGTATTTAAAATTTCAAAATTGATATTTAGCCAAACACTTGTGATGATTTATATCAACATCAGTTTCAAAATTAATAGCGATAGAAGTTTTTAATACTATTACCAAACAGGCTGTTATATATGGAAGCATGGATAAATTGATATGCCATACCTTGGTGTTCAGCTCTCACCCTGAGACTCCGTGAACTTCATCAATCGGCAATTGGCATGTATGATGTCTTCATTATACGCATGGTTGGATAGTGTAGTCAAATTTCTTTTTCCTGTGAGGTTTTCATCTAAATTATCAAAGGTGGTTGAGACAACTGCCTAGGTGATGATGCGAGTCCTTGCTACCTTGACTTGGTCCAAACCGCCTAGGTGGTTGACCCTGATGCCTCCGGCATCTAGGTGGCTGCCTCCGATGCCTTCCACGCTCTGTTTGGGCATGGAAGACAGCCTAGGACTCCAATTTCGGATCTTGTGAGAACAACTAGGGGGATCCACAACTTAAAAGTGCTGAATCGCCTTGCGCTAACTGGTGGTTCAGTGCCCAGCAGTTCAGTGGTCCACTTTAAGTTGAGAATATGCTCCTGTTGGTCCAATGGGATCTGGAATGAGACCCACAGACCCTGTCTTCCCTGCTTGAACATGGCGTAGGGAAGACATAAGGTTTCTCTCTCCACACTGACCCCCCTCTGGCTCTTCTCATAGTCTTGGGCTGCCTCCGTCATCAGAAGGAATGGGGTGAGGTGTGAGGTCCCTCTCCTCAATTGCTTTTCGCCTATGACTACATAGGTTTTCATTCTTTTGACATAATGAAGAATTTTATCCATTGCCGTCATGAAAATTTTCAGGTACACTAATTTCACTGGATTGCTGGATTAAGCTTTTAGAGGTGTTGTGAAACTTTATACAGGGAATAAGGACATGATGCTATATATGGGAGTTGATTAGATCAGTAACAAATGCTTTAAAGGAAACTGTGGAATAGGATGAGATAAAATAGGGCCTAGGCTATGTCTAATGAACAACCGAAGTGTTTTATTCAAGTCGAGTTGGCCAATCCAGACTCCAGAATCAGACAAGGGAAATCTTGGTCGACTCAGGAATGATCCTCACTAAACTAGGAGCAGTATTTTTGAAGGTGACCAAAAGGTCACATCACAATTCATTCATTCAAGAAGAAATTAGTACAGAGACAGGACAAGAAAAAGGGGAACAGGAGGTTACAACTAGAAGATCCAACAAAACAAAAACAAAACCACTAACAAGGCAGTAGTGGTCAAAAAAATTAGCATAAAATTTCAAACAGCAAACAGAATCTGGGTGTTCCTTCTAACAAAAAAGATAAAAAGAACTGGAATCCTTTTCTTGTCTCTTTCATATCAAACCTAACTAAACCGATAGACATTTTTCAGTCAGTGACACTATTGTTCACTATTTTTAATTTCTCTAACCTGGCTCAGGTACCTGTTACATGCTTCCACTAATTAGTTATTTTGTCTTGTTTGAACTTACAACTATCTACAATTTTTCAAAACTTTTGATCTTTCATGGGTAGGGGTTCATGGTTTGGTTTAGTTTGGTTTTTGAAGTTTTTTTCTCAAACCAAACCAACCAAACTACCTCCCAAATTGATTTGGTTTGGATTGGTTTGTTCCGGTTCAAACCATATTTTATCATGATATAGCATATATGTCAATATATCTATGTAGTCAGAGGCGAGAGGCGACTGAGGCGAGGGAGGGCTCGCCTCGCCTCAGGCGCCCGAGGCGACATTTTTTTTATTGAAGAACTTCTCAAAAAATATATATATATATAACATTAAAACTTTTGAAGAAAAACATAAAAAATACAAAAAACTCACTTCTAAGACCTATAATGTATCAAGATATCGGAATCTCAAGGTGGAAGACTAGGCATTGGGGGTTTCGGGGTGGGGAAGGAGGATTTAAGTTGCCAAATTTGACTTTCATAGGGTCCTCACCCGGGCGAGGCGAGATCTGCCGAGGCGAGGCGTTTTTGCCTCGCCTCGCCTCGCCTCGCCTCAGCGCCTAGGCGCCTGAGGCGAGCGCCTTTGATAACATAGCAATATATAGTTTCATTTGGTTTGTTTTAACTCATATTCTATTTAAATTTAGTGTATATGTTTATACATTTTATTAGTTTTATCCTAAAAATTCTTGAAACAATTTAGTTTTATTAAATATATAAAAATATTGTTAATATATCTAACTTAAAATAAATATTTAATTTAAGTTGGGTTTTTTTGGTTTAGTTTAAAATACCAATTGGTTTGGTTTGGTTTCTAAGGCCTTTCAAACCAAACATTTTATTAGTTTTATCCTAAAAATTCTTGAAACAATTTAGTTTTATTAAATATATAAAAATATTGTTAATATATCTAACTTAAAATAAATATTTAATTTAAGTTTGGTTTTTTGGTTTGATTTGGTTTGAAAGGCCTTAGAAACCAAACCAAACCAATTGGTATTTTAAACTAAACCAAACTGAGCTAAAGTACTGATTTGGTTTTTTGGGTTGAACCGAATAGTGAACACCCCTATCCGTGGGTAAATTTTGTGAATTCATTTAATGCAGTAGCCTCCATGCTAGTAAAGTAATATTCTATCTTGTTTCGGTGCTAACATTGCACAATTAGGTAACACTATTACGTTTTACACTCAGGACCAGGTTCCACCATTTCCCTCAGAAACAGCTATTTCTATTGTAGAAGAGGAACTTGGCTCACCTGTTGAAGACATATTTGATAGATTCGACTATGAGCCAATTGCTGCTGCCAGTCTTGGTAACCTTTTTCTTTTATAATTTATATGCATTAGAAAAAAATTTTATTTTTATTTACTGAGTGCACATTTTAAGACCTGGAGAATGAATTGTTTTTTTTCAGGTCAGGTACACCGTGCAAAATTGAAGGGACAAGAAGTTGTGGTTAAAGTACAAAGGCCTGGCCTAAAGGACTTGTTTGATATAGACTTGAAGAACCTCAGGGTTGGTGCTTCATATACACCTGTCATGTTTTACTTCTGCAAATCTTGAATCAGGCAACTTTTGCTGTTAGCTATTTGCTGTTAAGTTCTCTACATGTTTATCTGATTTTTCAATTTGGAGAATGTATTCTGGTTAATTTTTCTTTCGCATTGAGCAACCCTGTTGTTGTTAATTTATAAGTTCATTCTACCTTACAGGTTATTGCAGAATACCTTCAGAAGGTTGATCCAAAATCTGATGGTGCCAAGAGAGACTGGGTTGCTATTTATGATGAATGTGCCAGTGTTTTGTATCAGGTTATTTTTCTTCACACTTTCGTATGTTTGTCATCACAATCATGCATTTGCAACCATCATCTAAAATTTCAAGATAGCTCAGATTCATGTATATCCATGTTCAATTGCTGAGAGGAATGCACAATGTAGGGAAGTTGCTTATTGACATATAGGCACAATTCTTGGAGGGACGTTGTATGAGTCCCAACTCCCATTAAGTGTTAGGCATAACACATGATTATGCAAGTACACATCATGGTAGGTAAAATATCTGAATACAGAAACCATCATGTTTCAGTAGAGGTGTTCATGGTCTCCTTTGTTTGGGTAAACTCTGCAAGTATTTTAATTTTATCTCAGCACCACTAACCAGTTTCTAAGTGAATTAGCTTATGCCCACCATGTTTTGCTGGATGGGCTGAGCTAGATTGGGATCAGCTATGGTTAAACAGATTCAGCCTTGATGGGCTGATCCTTGGCCAATTCCAGCTGGAGTCGGCCAGGACTGTCCAAGATTACTGATGTAACCTCAAAATTCGAAACATTTTTTAAGATTTTGGATTTTGGAAATTCATTTTCCATTTGAATTTGAATTAGACCTTGACGTTGACTTCTTAGGAAAATAGGTGGTATACCATAGAAGTACTAACTAGGGTCAATGGTATGTATAAATTATGGGTTGAGGTTGTTAGGTTCTTTGAAATTTATTTTGACCTCTCCCTGTCGGATGGTGCGAAGATCCGACGTTAATTACATCGAGAATACTCGAATACCCTTGATTATCCGTCATAGCAACTCATTGAATAGAAGAATGATGCATCCACAAAAATAAACATGTACATACATAATAGGAGAAACAGAAAGCCCCATGAACTTGGTGAAAGGCAAACACTTAATTTTTTTGAATTTGATTGGTTTAAATGTGTTTTGAATTTGTTTTTGAGCTGAATTGGATTGATTTTTAAGTTTGTTTGAGATGAATTTGTTTGAAATTGATTTATTTGAATTTAATTTGAGAGACTTATTTGGTTGACTTTGATTGATTTGGATTGAATTGAATTGATTAAAATTGAGTCTGATTTGAGTCTAATTTCTAATTAGGTTGAGTTTAGTTCATTTGATTCATTGGTTTAAATTAGATTTCAGTTAAATCTGCAGAGTTTGTGCTCCATGAATTTGACATTCTTTGGATTTCTTTTATGGAATTTTGTAAGTTTCAAATAAACTGATTTGGGGTTGAGTTTGTTTGATTGAGAATGGATTGAATTTGATTAGGGGAGATTAAATCTGTTCAGTTAAAGTTCGGCTGAATATTCATTTGAGAGATTTAAATTTATTGATTAAGCTTGGCCTAAGTTTAATTTAGGTTTTGATTTGGGTTAGATTTAATTGATTTGAATAGGATTTAGGCTTAGCTTACAGAATCTGGTTTGTTTGGATATCTACTTTCAGATTATCTGAATTATGAGTTTATCCGTTTAAGTTTATCTTGCATTGGAATTATTTAGTTAGAGCTGATCTTGGATTTGATTCACGAGATTGGATTGTTTAAGTTATGGTTGATTGGAACTTGTTACTTAGGTTGGAAATTATATGGATTGTGGGCTTTATTAGCATCTTGATGATTTACTGTGATTTGATCTCAAGTATATTGTTAGATGAGATTCAGTTTAATTAGATTTATTTATTTGAATTTGGCTGGATTGATTTAAGTTTATTTGATTCAAATTTGCTTTACCAGTTTCTTATTGACATGACTTAATTCAAAAAATTGAATTTTGCTTATGGATTTTAATACACTTTTGGTTTGAATGGACTCGGTTTGATTAAGAAATTTTTTTTAGTTTTGATAAACTGGTGCTTGAGTTGATTAAAGTTTTATTCATTAACTTCTGATTTGTTCAAATTTCAGATTTGACTATGCTTATGATTTGAATTAATTTGAGTTTAATTTGCTTGTTGGTTTAATTTGATTTGATTTCTGTTTACAGGTTTACTTTGATGTTATTTTGATCATTTTTGAATTTTGCAGTTTCTAGATTGCAGGTTTGCTTGGATTTCATATTTTTATCTTCGGATACGAAGTTCAAATTTCAATTTTTTTGAGTTCAGATTTTTAGATTTCAGAGATTTAGAGTTCAGACTATGTTTTAAACTTCAGTTTTTAAATTCTAGACTTTCAGATTTTTTTAACTTGGCAGGCTTTACAGGTTTCGGATTCTTCAAGTTAAGCTTCAAGTTGTAAATCTCATAAATTGCCCATGCCTTCCAGATTCTGGTTGGGACGTAGATTTTATGATTTAAGTTGTTCAATTATTAAAGGCTATGTGTTATTTGATTTGTTTTTAATACTTGCAGGTTTCAGATTTATGTGATTCGATTTGGGTTTAGCTTTGATTTGTTTGAGGACGCCCCTATTTATACAGGTTGTAGATTCTAGATTTCAGATTTTCTTGCAGATTTTACAGAATAAGTTGGTTTTCAGATTTAGGGATTCTTCAGATTTTGATTCCAGATTTTTATGTCTTGGATTTTTGTATGTTTCAGATTTTATATGTTTCAGATTTCAAATATGCCAAATTACACAAATTTCAGATCTTCAGTTCTCTGTATTTTCAGACCCGGTATGGCCTAAGAGATTTTTCTTATGACATTCTTTATGTTCAGGTTGTTTTATTCTGTTTTATTTCATCATTTTTTTATTTTGCAATCCTCTCAATTTCATGGGGTTATTGATCCTCCACTCAAGATCACTTGTAAACCGAACATGCCATCTTATTGCTCGGTTCTATGTCATTACAACTTGATGGTTTTGAGACCATCTTCACTCAATCCTCATTGGACATGATGAACTTGTCAATTTATGGGGGAATATACCCGGTCCTTAGATAAACTTATGGGTATTTCATCCACTTTCTTTTTTTTTTTTTCTCTTAGCATATAATCGGTTTAACGGCATGTTGATCATGCACAACCTCATATATAGCTAGATGGTAAGACATTGGGGTCTTTTTATGACCTTTGTATGTCTACCTTAAGGACGTAGGGGCGGATGGTTAGTCGACCCCCCAACTAGTCCGAATTTTAATTTCTTTTAGGTTAAGTCGAGACGTAGGGGCGGATGGTTAGTCGACCCCCCAACTAGTCTCGATTTGTTGATTAAAGAGGTAGATTTTTATTTAATTTCAATTAATTGTTTATTTTAAAATTTTTGAATATGCCCAGTTCGGGTACTGTTCATCCGAAGAGCCCCGGCACTGTTCATCCGAAGAGGGCCCTCTTGGTCGCGTGGTCTCCTTCCTTTTCCTTTTTTTTCACTTTGTTTTTTGGTGGGCCCCACCAATGTTGACCCGCGGTTCAACTCCTCCCGCAGCTGCTCACGGCCGGCTCCTCTTCACGCGCGCGCGGCCACGGCGTCGACTGCGGTCAACCTTTTTTTTTCACTTATCTCTTCAGCGGGCCCCACCATATGCCACAGTGGACTATAGTTTGGCAAAAAATAAAAGCCCTCGGTGCTGTTCACACCCCGGCTTCTCCTCCCGGCCGCGAAGGCATCCTGCAGCGCCCCGGACCCCGATCGGTTGCAACGGCGTCGACGGAAGAGGAAGAAGAACTCGGCGATGGCAGAGGGAAGGTAGAGACCTTCACCGGCAGTGGTGGAAGAGGGTAAATGCCTTGACGACGTCCGCGACGGCTTGGAGGAGCTGGTTCCGACCTGGTCCGGAGAGGCGGGAGGCTTCAACGGCGATAATGGAGGGGCTAGCTGCCTCTACGGCGTCCACGGCGGCCGGTGGAAGCGGGCGAGAGGTGGGAACGACTCCAACAACGCAGCCGGAAGGAGAAGAAGACAGGACCGGAAGAAGGAGACGGCTCCGGTGGTACCGCGGGAGGACGACAAGGGCTTGGCTGCGCTCGGTAACCTTCCTCACTCTCTTCTCGGTCTCCTCTTTCTGGCCTCTCTCTCTCTCTCTACCTCCGACCCCTCCGTCGATCCCTCTTCTTATAGCTGTCTGCCGGGTGCGAGGCTCCCTTTGAAGTCTGTGGGAGCTCGGATGGGCCCCCGGTCGGTGCAGGATGCTGCCGTAGGGACCGGTAAAGGGGTTGGCTCCCCTGTTCCGGATCCTGCAAGGGGGATCACCCCCTCCTGCGCACCCGACCACCAGTCGGCAGGGTAAAGTGCTCTGCCGTCTTCCCATTTGCGTTTGCTTCCCCCGTCCTTTCTCTTGCCCACTGGTCTTCATCGTTTTCTCCTTCTTTTCCTCTTTCTTCTTTTTTCTTTGAAATTCCAGGTGTCAACAATTACCCAATCTGGATTGGGATTGGCCATCCGGCTGATCTGGCTCTGCCCAGCTGAGATGGGTCACAAGGAAATCTGAGTTGGGTGTTAGAACTGGATAGTCCCAAATCGAGCATGACTTATGATAATGTGTTTAAATAGCTTGAGCCTATCAACCTTGACACCCTAGTTTCATGGAATGCCAGATCGGGACAAGTTGGTCGGTTTGTGGCTGACCACCATGACCCAACCCAATCCGGTCAGTTTTTCGGCCGATTGCTCTGATTTTGCCACAGGCACACAACTGTCACAAGACTCATGACAGGTGATTTAAAATTTGTTTTTTAATATTAGAACAGATTTTTGTTATAAAACACTTATAAAATACATTTAAACTATTTAAATGTAATTTCTAGTACTTTTTAATATTTTTTGTTATTGTAACATTTTTTATAATTGTTTAACTGTATCTAATCCATGTTGATTCAAGATCCAGATCGGTCTAGACTGATGCCAATCCTCATCCTTTCCTATATGGTTTTTTAAAGGTTTGTAGATGGGATCAAAACAAGCACTTGCTTATCTTTAATATTTTATTATCTTGTCTCTTATTCTAATTGCCTATCTTGGCAGTGAGGGAGTGTAAGAACCGTAGAGATAGTTCCACATTGTAAATGACAAATATGATATTGTGTTTAAATAGCTTGGGTATCTCAATTTTGACACTATGGTTTTAAGCTTTGTAGGGGATTGACCGGGGCCAATCCTGATTTGGACTGGGATCAGAGTTGATCTATCGGATTCGGAAGAAAAAAGATCTAGGATCGGCCTGGATTGGTTCTTTAAAAACTTTAGAAAGAAGGAAAAACAAAAAAATGGTCCTGAGCATTATCCAGATGAAGGCCACCATTTTGTGATGGTAAGGAGGTGCCGCCGCCGCCTCTACAGCTTCCCCACTCTAACGGCTGGGGAAAACAATCGTATTGGGTTCATCAAACCTGATACAAGTTGATCTGGTAACTTATGTTACGTGATTATTGGTTATCAAGTCTCTTAGGCCCGAGAATATATGATCTTGTAACTTAAGTTGCTGAATCATGCCATGTCGGGTCCGCTAGACCTAATTCTGATGTCAATTCATTTGCCTTAACGACATGTGATGCTTGAACCACGACGCTAACATGGGCCAGCTAATTTTGCCGGTAGGATGCTGATTCTGCTACAAGCACGGCAAACAAAAACACGCAAGCAATGCAAGTAAGCACAGAATTAGCCAAATTAGGCAAAGAGATTTGTATTATATGAAGGAATACACAAGTAAAGGGGGGATTCGGGTGGATGAACTTGGGTAAAAATGGTTGGCAACCAATGCCCTACTTGATCATTCCAAGTTCTTTCCTATAAGTCTTTTGTCTCATCCATACATTTGCAACCAATGGACCACAACATTCCATTCTCAAGGCCAAATAGGGATAAGTGCCCTTGGCACGGCGCCTACACTCTCTGGCAGACTTGGCATCCCAGGTTGGCATGCGCACAGGCACAGCCATGTGGACACCCATGCACGTGCTCACTAGGGCTCATGGGCGCACAGTGGCAGGGAAGTGCAGGCACACAGTGGCAAGGAAGTGTGGAGCGCATAGGCATGCATGGGCGGGCAAGCAGGCTGGGCCATACAGGGTGTGTAGTCCACACGTTATTAAGGGCTTGCACAGTGGCTGCTTCATCCTCTCCTCCAGTGAGTGTGGCATGCTCCACCTCTTGAACCCCCCTCTCTCTCAACGAATTTTTGAGTCGGGATTGAAATCAGTTCAGCTGATCTGGATCAGCTCTTCCAAGAATAAAAAATAAAAACACAAAAAACTTATACAGGATGAAAGATCAGCTGATTTTTATCTGATCTGACCCAAACAGGAATGGGTGCACAGCTCTGAGCAATTGTTTTGATGGGATTGGCTCTGGATTGAGCGATTTAGGCCAATCCACCCATGGTTGGATCTGGATCAGGCTTCCACCCTAGGATTGGATCGGCCGATCCTGCAAACCATTCTCTCTCTCTCTCTGATTTATCTATCTAATTTCTCTCATATTCCTGTTTTTCCTCTCTAGGGAAAGTGGATAAAGATTGAAGAACAGGGCAGAGGTCTCTGGTGAGCTGCAAGTACAGGAGCCATGCAAGGCAGAGGTCTCTGGTGAGCTGCAAGTACAGGAGCCATGCAGGTGATGCAGGGGATCACAGCTTCTGCTGGTACAGGATCGATGCAGATAGCTCCCTCTTCTCCTCTCAGCTCTCCACTTCTCTGTTCCATCTCTTCTCCCAATTTTTTCTCTTAAAGAAGAGGCTGGCATTTTGGAGTTGCCGAGTCAGGTGATGAAGGGATGATGTCCTGCATGTTCATGTGTGTAGCAGATGGCTAGCGTGGGGAAATATTGCAAATGCTGGCTGTTGGTGGGAATGCAGGCGAGTCTACTGGTGGTTGTCATGGAATGGGACGAAGGTGGTGTCATGTACCAATGGGGAAGGACAGAATGATTGGAATAGTGTACCAAAGCGTAAGAGCTTGGAGTTCAATTTTGTCTCTTTAGATGTGCAGCTGGTTAATCTCTTAAATAACCATGGTTAAATTTAGAAAAAGTAACAATGTCTAATAATGGGACCTAATAAACGGGGCACAGTAAGTTATTTCTGATCATCTATATTTTCAGGCTTGTCAAAAACAAACATGTTTCTAACATCTGTGATAAGCTCTAACAAGGTTCTTGTTTTTTGATTCCAGGAGATAAACTATACTAAAGAAGCAGCTAATGCTGAATTATTTGCAGAAAACTTCCAAAATATAGATTACGTGAAGGTACCAAATATATATTGGGAGTGTACTACCCCCCAGGTTCGTGTTTGTCTTAGCATTTTTGGTGGATGATTATTTCTCTTGTTTGTATTTTATATAAAAAGCATCTTGAATGCAGGTTTTAACAATGGAGTATGTACCGGGAATAAAAATAAATAGAATCAGGGCATTAGATGAACTGGGTATTGATCGTAAAAGGTAAGAGCATTTTTTTCTTGTGGTGGCAATTGTGTTTGCTTCATATTTGATAGAGCTTTTTCTGAGCCCACTTGTTCAATTCTTTTAGTTGAATTGGTTGCTTTAACTGCATCTTTTTTCTGGCAGGTTGGGTAGGTATGCTGTGGAGTCTTATCTTGAACAGATCCTGTCTCATGGCTTTTTCCATGCTGACCCGGTAAGTTAAGCTGCATAAGCAAAGGCAAAAGTAACACAACTAGTGTCTTGAATGTCATAACAACTAAGAAGAGTGAGCTACGCATGCATGAATAAGGTTGAGGGATCCCATGCAAGTATCTGAGTAGTTATCATGCAATTAACTGAAGTAGAGTCACAGAGCAAATGTCACTTCTGAGATCATTGGGCGATGTCAAGGAAAGAAAAACAAGTGATCCAGCTTTCATCTAGTGTTAATTCTTTTGATATTAAACTCAGGTTGGCCAGTATGTAAATACAATGCTTATATGTGCAAGATTTAATTCTTCTGATCATGTGATGCGAATGTCGACCTTAGTCAACACTCAAACACAAATAGGACCTTTTACTTAATTTCAACATTCTTTATTCAAATTGCACACAAAAGTTCAAGTGGTGCTCCTTTTTCCTCTGTTCTGAAGATTCTGTCTTTCGGCCATTTTCTGAGCTATGCAAAGTTCACTTTCTGTTGGTACATGGTGGAGCATGGGGGTATTTTTGATCTTCTCATAAGCTACATGCTGACACCTGTTGCAACGTTTTTTTACTGGGATCCCCCCCAATTGTATTTTAAGGTTATTACCTATTTGTAAGGTTGCCATCTTTTTCTGAATTAAATTGTTTGTGATGGAGGATGCACGATGACGTTAAGCATAGGATTAGAACATGATCAGTAAAAGTGGATGTTGGTGGGTCTTATGTGATTCTAAATTTTTACTATAGTTGAAGGGAAAATGTTATGATATGGTAATGAGGGTTGTAATGTTGTATGCTGATTGGGCAAGGAAATATATGGTCTTTGAATAAGTGTTGCTGAGAGGAGAATGTTAATATTAGATGGATTCTTTATGAATATATCAGGGAAAGGTAATGGCAGTGTCAAGTGATGACAGATCGGAGGAAGAATGATTGAGATGCATATGCTAGATGTGGACCTATGAAAAGTCTAGTCATAAAAATGGAGAATATTAGGACAGTGGGAGGGAAAAGAGGGTGGACAGACCTAAGCTACCTTTGAGGATAATTCAATATGATTTCAGTGATTCAAATCTCTTTCAAGAAATAACTCAAAAACACTGCAAGTGGAGGAAAACAAATCCACATTCAAATCCCAAACAAATTGAGATTAAGGCAGTTGAGTATGATTTATTTGACATGTGCAAAGCGAGCAACCGGACTTGATTGTCTACTGGAAAGATTGATATTTATGACCTAGCACAGTGGACTGGAGTGGCATCGTTGTTCAATCTATGGCTTCATGAGTCTTTTGAGGTCCAAAGACTCTAGAAGTGAGACGGCCATTGGCACAAAAATCAAAACAGAGCAAAATTCTTATTTTTTTCACTCACTCTCAAATTACTGTTTCTACACAAACATTAAAGTTCAAATGATTGAGGGTGCAAAGCCATAATTAAATTCATAGAATTCAGTTCTCACTATCTGATACAGAAGGTAACATAGAAATTTTTTCGCTCTCATTGCAGCACCCAGGAAATATTGCAGTTGATGATGTGAACGGTGGAAGGCTTATCTTCTATGATTTTGGGATGATGGGAAGGTTGTAAATGTCTTTGTCGCTTGCCTCATCCTCCTATTTTCTTCTGCTATTCAAATCATGAAACATATGCATGTTAAATTGTCAACTGAATGAAAGGTGGTTCTCTGGTCATCCTCTAATAGAAAGTCATTTTCACCTGGTATCTGACAGATTTTTTTTTGTTTCATGATTCTCTAGTTTTTACATGAAAATTTTCTTTTCTGTTTTCAGTATCAGTCCGAACATAAGAGAAGGTTTGCTGGAGGTATTCTATGGAGTTTATGAAAAGAATCCGGACAAAGTAAGCTACATCTTACTCAGTATGAGCCAAATATATAATATTCTGTTCAGAGAAAATGCTACTCACAGATATGATTAGCCTTGCTATTTCTTGCCCATGTATTTGTAGGATTAGATCATCAGAATCATGTGTCCTGTTACTAAGGTTAAGCTACACAAGTATAAGAGATGTATTTTTTCTTATAGGTGGTAAGACTGGATTTTCTGTATATTTGCTTCCAAATAAAAGGAACAATCCCCTAAGTCGTCCTTATCTTCATTGTTGTTTTGTCTTAAAGTTATATGATTTTAAGTAGAAAATTTCTGATTTCTTCAAGTTTAAGCTTTAGATGCGTAGGTCAATTAATCCAATAGCTAACTCGTCTATGTGCTAGTACGAAGGAGCAATTCTTGATGAGTTTTTACTTTTGAAGCTGCACTGACTTTTCTTAGTGACTGATTTGCACCCTAGCAAACGAGGAAAGTAAGCACGTGCTTAAGTAGATCAAAAGCACCAACTTTTGGTTTTCCAGCAATAAGTCTACCAAAAAAAATATTTGTATCTTCATTTCCTTGAAAAACTATTACCATGTAAATTGTTTTCGCTCATTTTTGTTTTACACTCAACCAAATGTACCCTAAGGCTCCAAAAATTCCACCATTCCATTGCTTCTCGGGGATTGCATGAGGGCTCGTTTTATAGAGTCAGCAAATAACTAGTAAACCTAAACAAAAAAGCATTAATAGATATGCCCTTGAGGTCTAAAACTCAAATAAGCCTAACTAAGTTTCCATCACTTGCCTTGCAGAATGTGTGATGCAGAGGAGGAAGACCTTAGAATAGATAATGTGGGGTTAGGTGATCACATGAATCAACTGCACGTTGACTGTTTCATCTCATTAGTTCTTTTCTCTTAATAGGGATGGCTTCTCTTATTTGACAAAAATGACCAAAACTAGTATTTAGGTTTTACTTGGAGTAAATGGAATTCTTCAAATCATCTTAGATGTTTGGTGTCTTTTGTGAATCATTTTTCCTCCTCATCTCACTTATTTGTTTAATCTGCCTTTTTCCCGTTTATCACCGTTTTCAAAAGTAGATCACTTGTTGAAGTCCAACAGCACATTGATGATTATTTCAAATTTGACAGTTGGGGTATAGCTAATGCAACTCTTTATGGTTTTTTATGCAGTTGCTTCAAGCGATGATTCAAATGGGTGTTCTTGTTCCTACCGGAGATATGACAGCTGTCAGGAGGACTGCAAAGTTTTTTCTTAATAGGTGATAACCAAGATCATTTCTATGAGAATTAATTTACTTGAGATTATTGTTCAACTTATTTTATGAATTAGTCTAATAGTCCTTTTCCTACAGCTTTGAGGAGCGCCTTGCAGCACAAAGGAAAGAGAGAGAAATTGCTACAAAAGAACTAGGATTTAAGAAACAACCCACCAGAGAGGAAAAAATGGAGAAAAAGAAGCAACGCCTTGCTGCAATCGGTAATGAAATTCATCTTAGATTCTGTTGTGTGCTCTAAATTTGGGTTGTCTCTTTTGAAAACAATTATGATGAAAATAATTTCCGGTTATTCATTCAACATTGCTATATATATACTACAGGCATTTTTGTTTCATTCTCTGATTGTGTTGCCTACATGACAGGAGAGGATCTATTATCAATTGCTGCAGATCAACCATTCCGCTTCCCAGCCACTTTCACGTTTGTTGTTAGAGCCTTTTCTGGTAGTTATCTTCTGAAGTGATTCAGTCCTCTCTACTTTTGCTTATTACAAAATTAATTGGGCATCTTACCTCTGATGTAACTGCAGTGTTAGATGGAATAGGGAAGGGCTTGGACCCTAGATTTGATATCACTGAGATTGCCAAACCGTGAGTTTGCTGTCTAATCTGTTCTACTTGCCTTCTAGAACTTTTAATCGAAGTGCTGATCTGAACTGTCTTCATGAATGTAACTGGTATATCTGTGCTTCCAGATACGCATTGGAGTTACTGAGATTTCGTGAAGCTGGGGTTGAAGTCTTTATAAAGGTGTGTGGTTCTCCCTTCCGTACATGTTCTTGGTAACATTTTTGGTTTGTCTCTGTGCATATTTCCCCCCAGATTGTTCAGTCAGATTACTCATCCTTTACCATTTTGCAGGAATTAAGAAAAAGATGGGAGCGCCAAGCTCGTGCTTTTCAGAACCTCTTCAGACAGGCTGATAGAGTTGAAAGGCTTGCTGAAATTATTCAACGATTGGTATAGCATTTAATTTCATCTTCCCAGTTCCTATTGTTGCTTAGACATCGTAATACTTAAAAATTTATGTTTCGAAATGTCATTCCGAGTCCAATTAACTTTAAATACAGGAGCAAGGTGATCTAAAGCTGCGGGTACGTACTCTGGAATCTGAAAGGGCATTCCAGAGAGTTGCTACTGTGCAAAAAACAGTTGGAAATGTAAGTTGGATGTTGTTTATCTTTATCATAAGTTGTCGACATGATCATGTTTTGAAGCTGAAATAAGAGCTCATGGGGTGTTTGGTTGCATGATAATTTTTTGTACACTTTCATGATAAAAAATTGTATTAAAATAAAAAGTAAACAAACTCATGACATAAAATTATCATGTTTGGAGGGATGTGATTACAAAAAAGAGTAACCACCGCACATGACCAAATAAAGTGGGGGACCACAAGAAAAAAGAAAGAGGTGAAACCCTCTTTTTTTGTTTAAGAAGAAAATCACTTTCAAAACATAAAATTGTCATGGTTGTCCAACACTTCTTTTAACAAGTCTTTTTACAATTTTTAAAAATTAAAATAAAAATCTCAATTATCATGCAACCAAACACCGCCTCAGTTGTGAAGTATTATATAAAATTTGATACTTGCAGTTGTCAAACTCATAACTTACTTTCGTCTGCTAATCTAACGTCGCTGACGTAGTGTAGTTTCCTCCTACTGCTGCACCACGTGGTGCTCTTTAGTCTGCTATTTGGTCTCGAGTGATGGAGCTAGCCCATGGTTGCCTTCCTTTTATTTGTGAGCCATATATTTTTGTAGCTGAATGTTAATGAAATCAACAAAGAAAACACATACTAAACACTGATATGGTGGGTGGGCAGGCTGTAGTAGCGGGGAGCCTGGTGAACCTCGCCACTATTTTGTACTTCAACTCTGTTCGGGTAAGCAAAGCCTCCTACTTGATGCATCTTTCCCTCGGCTTTGAGTTTCTGATGGTTTTCTTTTTATTTTTTTTCTTCTCTTTTTTGAATCTTTCATCAGACTCCTGCCATGGCTGGATACGCGTTATGCGCATTTTTTGGAGCTCAAGTCCTTCTTGGCCTCCTTAAGATCAAGAAGTTAGACCAACGGGAGAAGTTGATAACCGGCACCGCTTGAATGAATGACAAAGCAAATGATCCTGAGGAGCTGCTTGGTTCAGTGTTTCCTTGCACGACCATCTCTCCTGCTCCCCCCGGAGTCTCAGCTCAACGTGCAAGGCAAACCACATATCTAACGGTTGATGTGGTATTCTTTTTATTTTGCCATTTTTTTCTCATTTTAGTTTTTTTTCTTACAAGGCATTTTATTAAATAGTGGCTCCGAAGCGATTGCTTCGGTCGAGGAAGAAATCTGTACAAATGGGTCTGTATGGTATAACATATGTCATCATATATATTCATATGCCGGGAATCTGTCTCAAAGGAGCTTTCTGCATAGCGATGATCATTTGCTTGCATGGTAGAATGGTTTTCTCTGTAAAATATATTTTTGTAGCAGATTTCTTGAATAAAAGGTGTTTGACAATCATGATAAAAATACAATTTTTATGGAGAATCCCTTCTTAGACACACGAGGCGACACCTTTTTTTTTCTTCGCTCGTCCGGTTCTCCATCTTTTTTTTTAGTTATTTGTGGTCTTATCTTTTACCAAGACGCTGACATGATAGAAATATTAAATATTTTATAGGAAATTAAGTATTATAATAGTTATATAACTGCACGTAACGTGACCAAATTTTTGCTAAATTAGTTCAACTAAGTTTGCCGGTTCCGTTTGTTTTTAGTTCGAAAATATAACTTGTTTCAAATTAAAACCAAATTATATCACGCCGCTTTGCAGATAAACCCCTCACGAGTTTCGAATACGACAAGATCCCTATATTACTATATGTGGATTTCATAACCACGCTCTCCAAAGTTTTTGGATAATTTACAGAAAAATGATGTCTATATAGTGGATAACATGGGAAGATTAATATATTTTATATAATTGAAATGATGGGGTTTTTGGTTGCATGATACCTTTTTGTATATTTTCATAATAAAAATTTATATTAAAATAAAAAGTGAATCAACTCATGACGTAAAATTATCATGTTTGGAAGGACGCGATCATGGGAAGATTAATATATTTTATATAATTGAAATGATTACTAATGGGGTTTTTGGTTGCATGATACTTTTTTGTATATTTTCATAAAAAAAAAATATATTAAAATAAAAAGTGAATCAACTCATGACATAAAATTATCATGCTTGGAAGGACGCGATAACAAAAAAAGTAACTACCATACATGATCAAACAAAGTGGGTAACCACAAGAAAAAAGAAAGATGTGAGTCTCTCTTTTTTTTGTTTAAGAAGAAAATTATTTTCAAAACACAAAATTGCCATGATTGTCAAAAACCTCATTTAGCAATTTTCTTATAATTTTTAAAAATTAAAATAAAAATCTTTATTATCTCATAACCAAACACCCCATAAGCAAAATTTTGAGAAAACTAGAACAACAAAGACAGGTCATACTTTTGTATTTTGTTATAAGCTTAAATATTTAATAATATTTATAATAAATATTTATATTTTAAATATATAAAATATTAAATATCGACTTCGATAATAATATGCCCGTGTCATTAACGGTTATTGTGAGCGGGGGCGGAGAAGATGTACGACGTAAGCGGTGGGGCCTACCCCCACTTCCCACCCTCATATATATAACTCGATCTCTTGTGCCGTGTTCGCGCTTGTCGATCTCACACAAACCCTAGAACGGTTCCCTTCTCTCGAGCGGCGGTGGCGGTGGCGGCGGCGCAAGACCTTCATTCCTCGGCTCTCAGGTGAACTGTCATCTCTTTCACCGGCCTTGTGCTCGGTTTCTGTCTGCCGCTAAGCTGGAGATCTCTGTTCTCCAGTTATCCCAGCGGCCATGGCGACGGCAGCGCCGGTCGAGTCGGTGCAGTGCTTCGGGCGGAAGAAGAACGCAGTGGCTGTTGCCTACTGCAAGCGCGGGCGCGGGCTCATTAAAATCAACGGCTGCCCGATCGAGCTCGTGAAGCCGGAGATCCTCAGACACAAGGCCTGCGAGCCCGTGCTGCTCCTCGGTCGCCACCGCTTCGCCGGTGTCGACATCCGTGTCCGCGTCAAGGGTGGCGGTCACGTTTCCCGCGTCTATGCAATTCGCCAGAGCATCGCCAAGGCCCTCGTTGCCTTCTACCAGAAGTACGTCGACGAGCAGGCAAAGAAAGAGATCAAGGATATCCTTATAAGGTATGATCGCACACTCCTCGTCGCCGATCCCCGCCGCTGCGAGCCCAAGAAATTCGGTGGGCGCGGTGCTCGTGCCAGGTTCCAGAAGTCATACCGTTAGGCGGCGGCATCAAAGTTGTTTGTGTCGATCTCTGTCTATGTGGATGTGCATCTTGAGGAATACTATCTGTTTCTTCTGGCCTTTTTAGTTAGTTCTGAGCTTGCTTATGTTTTCGATTTCATGACTTGGAAAGAAAGAAAGATTTTGAAGAATTTTGGCGTCGGTTGTGATTCGAGGAATTCTAGTGTTTACTTCTGTTGAAGGAATGTTTTTGCTTAAAGTTTTGCTTCTGTTTTGCTTTAAGGGCATGCTATAACATTTAATATATTTTGTATTGTCACATACCACATCACTGTTCATTTGTTTTATGTGTTTTTTTGAAGGTGACTTGGGGTCACAACTCATTTCATTAATCAAAATAAAAGAGCAGTACAAAATAAGGAGGAAGCTATGAAAGGCCGAAGAACAAAAAAACCCGGCTATGGAGATGGGCGGGGGGGGTATAGGGGCTACAAAATGAATGCTTTACGGTTTAGGAATCTCTCCCTGAAAGTAATCTCGTCAAAGTAGTGACCATCTATGTTATCTAAGGTGTGAGATGCCAGAGGCGAGGGCAGGATCAGAAGTGAGGTGCCTCGGGCACTCGAGGTTAGGTATGTTTTTAATATATTTAATAATATAATTATATATAACATTAAAACTTTTGAAGAACATAAAATACTCACTTTTAGGACCTGCAAGGCATTAGGATGTCGGGGTCTCGAGGTGGAAGGCTGGGCAATAGGGGTTTCACGGTCGGGAAAGAAGATTTTTAGTTACTGGATCCGGGCAAGGTGGGCAAGGGGTTTTTGTCTAGCATCGCCTCTGTGCCTATGTGCCTGGGCGAGCACCTTTGATAACATTGGTGACTATAGTAAACAAACAAAAGACTAATCTTTAACATAGTTTACCAACAATTGAAGGATCAAACTAGGGTGTTCAAAGTGCTCCTCAAAGATCCGTCTATTCCTTGCTCACCAAGTGGACCACAACACTGCTGGTAAGATGATCTCTCATAGCTTAGGTTTCGAAGTAGGCCACATAAAAAGGAGAGTATGCATATTGACAGGGTCGGACTATTGAATTCTCTAAGCTTTGAACATGGCCCTCCACAATTTGTTGATAATCCTGCATGATGTAAAGAGATGATCAATGGACACAAGCTATGGGTAGAATTGGAAAAATCTTGTTCAGGTAGCATATGTATGGAAGTCTGTGCCTGCCAATCTTCTCCTCAAGAAAAGTTTGATTTTAATTGGGAATGGGTGATCCCAAACATTGTTGTGCCACTGGCAAAGCACCTCTCCCGATGATAACCTTGTCATAACAGACTTCACAGTGAAAACCGATTTGTTACAAGGCAGCCATATCAATTTATCTTCCTTGTGTTATTGTTTATATTGATGGATTGTGGTTCGATGAGATGAGATGAAGAATTTTGTTTCTAATGAGTCGTCAACTTATGAGTGCACACTTTTGCTTGTTAGTATGTAACCATCTGATTCAGCTGTGCCGTGGCATAGCTTGCATAGTTTCCAAGGTGATAGGGTGCTTTCTTGCTGCTTGTGTGACCAGGGAGGTGCTAGCATAGCTAATAGGTCTAGTGAATGTGTAACATTAAGCTATAATCTATGTAAAAGATCAGTTAGTAAATTTGTCAAGGTGTAAGTCAATCAATAATGTCTACATGCATTATTAAATAGGTCAATTAGAAACTGAAAAAATGATAAATTGCAGTAAGACATATTGAAGAACCATACATGACATAAAGGGGACGATGGACATGGAGAACGGGCAAGAAGAGATCTGGAAGATGTACCCCAGCAGCAGCCACTAGCTGGAATATAGTGTTGATCAAACAGGTCTAGCAGAAGTCAATCAAAAGCTTGAATGCTTAGCTGCAATGTATGGTGTGCTGTCGGGTCGGTGTCTCTGGCCATCTTCATCTTTCTTCCCGCTATGAAGCTTTCCCGGAGTTGCACTGCTATCGACTCTTTCTCCACATCACAATGTGGGGCTTCTTCCCTCGTCAATGTTGGGGAAGAGAAACATTCATGGGAGAGAGAGAGAGAGAGAGAGAGCCACACGGCCTGGTACATAAACAATAGCTGAGCCCGAGGCCAGTTCAAATGAGCCCGAGGCTAGATGGATTCACCCATTGAACCACTTCAAGTTCATGAAATCATGGGACGGTCCGAGGATCAAGATGTCCAGGGCCAATGTGCTGTGAAGGGGAACCAGGTTAGCCCAAGGTGGTTCAAGTGGGCGGGCACCTTGTACATATGCATCCCCTTGGTGGTTGAACACCTTGTTCAAAAAACTATTTCGGTACCTAGTTGCCCGCCCCTTGAAAACAACATATCATGAACGGATGAGCTTGTACCAGAGGATAGCCCCCGATACCATGATTGATTTCGGGGCTGGATTGGCCGTAGTGGTCTTGGATTGGATGATCCGGGCTGATCAATATTGGGAATGAGATGATCCATATCAGATAGGATTCTGTTTTCCTCCCCTTTTTGATGCTCATTGGACCAGCAGGTCAAATGGGATCGATCTATGATACCTCTTGGCTCCACTTTCTGGTTCCAAGGAATTCCATCCTCCAATAAGGTCAATGCAAGTATGTAACTGTCCGATCTGACCTCAGCTTCCTTCTAAAATGCCAATCCATGCGTTTATGTTAACGAAACCCCGTGATTTGAGGTGCTGGCTTTCCACTCGTTCGCCAGGCTCCAGGTAACCGGCGGTTTTATCCGGGGCATCCTTGATCATGAGTTTCAACCAAGCAGACAACAGTAGTCGTCGTCGTCGTCGTCTTTTTTACAACACGAGCTTTTGCATCTAAGTCAGAGTTTTGTTCAATATCATGTCAAATATATATAGTTATCTTCGCATCTCGTGTCACCTTCCTCTCCTTGTCTAGTCATCAAGTTTTCATATCTAAAAATTTATCGCAATCGATTTTCATTTTAGAATTAATCACGGATAGGGGTGGGCACAAAACGGTTCAAACCGAGAAACCAAACCGAACCAGCCCATTCGGTTCGGTTTGGTTCGGTTTGGAGCCCCTTTCGATTTGGTTTGGTTTGGAAAACCTCCAAACCGATTTAAACCAAACCAAACCAAACCGTTTAAACCGACTTAATCAGAAAAATATAAAAAAACTATTATAGTATTAATAAAAATGATATTTTTATAAATTTTATAATAAAATAATATTTATTTTCATTATTTTTAACTTAAAAATTAGTATATATATGTAAAAAATAATTAATTTAAATTTATTTATTTATTTTCGGTTTAAACCAAACCAAACCAAATTGATTCGGTTTGGTTCGGTTCGGTTTGAGAAGGTGATTCGGTTTGGTTCGGTTTGGAAAAAAATTGGTCCAAACCGGACCAAACCGAACCATGCCCACCCCTAATCACGGATACATTAATTTACAAGTATTAAAGAAGTATCCTTGATAAATGTTTGAGCTTTTTTATCGGTATATTAATCTTAACAGACAATTTTATCAGAAATAAACCATCGGCGAAGGAGATCACCGATCAGAGGTTATTTCCATCGCAGAATGATTCTCTCCTCGCGCCTATCCTTGGGATTCCGGTTGCGTGGTCGTAGCGATCGTAAGGATCGTTTGATGCAGGGATGCTGCCCCCGAATTATGGGTGTAATCTGAATTTGATATTTCGATTCAATTTCGACGAGAATCAGCGGGTTTGAAATTTATCTTTATAAAAGTTATCGATTTCGATTTTATAAGGAACGAGTATGTGCAAATAAATTTAATTAAATAAAGTTGAGTAGACGATAAAATATGATGTTTATTAGATCAATAAACTGTGAAAATGAAATTTTAAAGGGATTATATTAAATCTTAATAGTTATACACGAGTTATCGATTTGTTTTTAAATAAAAGATAATATTCGATGTACTACAGGTTGGATATTCTTGAAATTTGCTTTTGGCCGAGATTGGAACATGATAATTTCAAAAGACCCACTTCGCTCGCATTTTTTACGTAAAAGATAAGATGGGTCTCATCGAGCCATATTCGATATGACGACGACGACATCATTCTCAAAGTAGCGAGATCTATTCTTACGTGATAACGTCGGAACAGAAGGGCCTTTCCTCCTGACCGATTGATCTTGATGAGGCTGTCGGTTCCACCGAGACGCGAGTTGAGGAGAAGAGCGAGTTGAGGAGAAGAGTCGGTGTGTAGACGAAATTCGAGGCTCCACTAATTTATTTCAATTTTGATGATAATTATCCTACTCCTCTACAAGATCATATATATATATATATGTATTCCGATAGTCTGTTAGAATTAGCGACACTTAATCCCGTATAACACGTATCTTTAAGGATACATATTGCAAGAATTAATCGACATATAAATAACTAAAAAGTCTAAAATTACGATTATAAGTAATGGGGAAAAAAGTAGAATCAAAATTAGTTAGAAAAAAAAATACAACATACCATGATTCCAATTTGCTCGGAATCAGATTCAAAATGACCTATAATATAATAGCCCTCGTGTGAATAGCCAGAACTGAAAACAAGCTAATCCGCTGGTCAGAATATGAGCCATTTGCAGCCCCACTGCTAGTTTGTAGTTCTTGGGACTCGATCGGTGCTCTGGAGGTGGAGAGAGCCAACGAAAGCGCTCTTCTTCGGCTACACAGGACGTTGGTTGAGTACCGAGCCGAATTCTTCGAATGGGTAAATAATTGATTGAGTCGAACTCGAACAGAATCCTACTCAGCTCCGCTCGGCTCGATTGCACCCCTACTTGGAGGCGTGCATGCAGCCGTCTGATTGAGATGAGAACTACTTTATCCTACTTAATTGACTGCTCAATCAGATATTTATTTAGAGAGAGTTAGATTTAAGACACTCGGTACCAGTTGCACTTGTCGAACATGCTAGAATCTGATCGAACCAGTTTAGACCGTAACCAAATTCAAGTTTCGATCAAATTTAAACTCGAACAGAGAACAGAGCTCCGTCGAAAGATGGGAAGGGCCGAGTATATACACTGGTCGGGAGCCAAAATCAAGTTCTAACGTAACTGAAGAACCCGAGCTCAGCTCGGTTCGTTTGCATCACATATTCACCCCAAGGCAGCTTAAAAGAAATAACTAGGTTAAGTTAAGACCTCACAAGCATCTATACAAGACAGTGAAGAAGGATCTAAAATACCAGCCACTACCGTGCAAGATTCCTGAGAAGCCAATGAAAAGGATCACTTTTGTGCAAGATTTCGGGTATCGTACGTAGTAGGCCAGGCCACTCTTGTACAAGATCCCTAGCATGGATATTTCCGCGTACACACACAGCATAATTAATTATCCAAATTAAAAAAGAAGTTTCTCAGTGAGTAACAGCATATCAGCCCCTCCCAATCAACGTCATCAAAGCGCATTAAGAGGTGCTTGAGGGCCGAAGTGCCCCATGGTGGGAGAAGTGATCCTCGGTTTTACATAACCATGGATACCACCTAACAGAAAATATGTGATACACCAGGTTTTTACCTACATAACCATGAATACAGCCAACCATCATAGATCTGACCTGCCGCTGAACATATCCACAACTATGCGCTACAGAAGATCACCTACAATGTTATGCGAATACATGGCTCTCCCCTCCGTTCACCACTTAAGAGGCTGTTTGGTAACAGTATTAAACACCAACAGGCTTACTTACCATGGAAGTTTTTTTCCCACCCTTTTTCCTTGCTTGTCAGTCAGTTCCTCTACCTACTTGCATCCAAGAAGGTTGCCCTCATGGTCCAGAAATCCATGGCCAAAACGGCACTCAGAGAAGCACATAGGCTCCCCGCAGCCGGAGAAGACAACTCCCCTGCTTGCTTAGGTCGAAGAGAGCCTAAGAAATCTTCAAATCTTCGTCGTGGACCTTCCCAAAGTCAACTGCACCTAACCCCGTCCACCTCATGATGGAGTCAACTGGACTATGGTTTGGGCTTCTTTTGGTGTCAATTTCATCAAATGGAAGCAACCATGCTTGTAGTTTTCTAGACTGTTACCACCTTGATAGTAGTCTAGGCTTCCTTTTAGATTATTCTTTTCACATGTGCCGATTATTTCATACAATTTAATGAATTGTGACTCTGCCACCTTCGAAAAAAAATCACTTCACTAGATTTTGCAGTCTATCCATCAGATGACCATTTCTTCATCTCTTCCTTCATGCATCCTCGCACCCGTGGCTAGAAGAGCCGGTCAAAAGTAGAAGCACGACACTTCTGGAGGGGGCATCTTCTCCCTTTCCATTCACACCCACCTCAGCCCATCTCCCTTCAACAATGAAATGAGTTCATCCTCTAGCAGATGAAACTTAAGCTATTGGCTTTGAAAGTGTAACGAGGCCACTAGCCCAGTTAACAGTACATAGTGCGTCCCAACCATTATTATCAAAATGCATTAAGTGGTGCTTAATTGCCGAAGTGCCGCTAGGCAAAGCAACCCCCTGTTTTACATAACCATGAATACCACCTAACAGAAAATATGTGATACACCAAGTTTTTACCTACATAAACATGAATACAACCATCCATCATAGATCTGACCTCCCGCTGAATATATCCACAACTATGTGCTACAGAAGATCCCCTACAATGTTATATGAATACGTGGCTCTCGTTCACCACTTAAGAGGTTGTTTGGCAACAGTATTAAACACCAACATGCTTACTTACCCTGAAAGTCTTTTCCCACCCTTTTTCCTTGCTTGTCAGTCAGCTCCTCTACCTACTTGCATCCAATAAGGTTGTGCTCATGGTCCAGAAATCCAATGTCAAAACCTCTACTCAGGACAGAACATAGGCTCCCCACAACTCTATGCTACAGAAGATCACCTACAACGTTATAACCATATATGGCTCTCCCTTCCATTCACCACCTAAGAGGCTGTTTGGTAACAGTATTAAACATCAACAAGCTTACGTACCCTGAAAGTCTTTTCCCACCCCTTTTATTTGCTTGCCGGTCAGCTCCTCCACCTACTTGCATCCAAGAAGGTTGTGCTCATGGTCCAGAAATCCAAGGTCAAAACTGCTGCTCAGGGCAGCACATAAGGCTGCCCGCAGCCAGAGAAGACAACTTCCCTGATTGTTTGGGTCAAAGAGAGCCTGGCAAATCTTCAAAACTTCACTGTGGACCTGCCCAAAGACTAATGCACCTAACCCCGTCCACCTCATGATGGAGCCAACTGGACTACGGTTTGGGCTTCGTTTGGTGTCAATTTCTGTACCACAGCAGAGAAAGATACACTGGATATAATTTTAATCTCCAAAGGACCATAAAAGGAACTTATGAGAGATTATATATTTTAAAACTAAGGTACATAAACCGGGGAGTTTCTATGGACTTTCCAAAACACAATTTGAGAAATGTGGCATCGTCCTCGTCAAAGAGACAAATGACAAATCACTAGTTCCAACTTCCAAGCCAGGTGAGAAGAAATGGAAGGATTTGTGAATCAAACGGAAACATACAATAACCAGAAATTTATGGCACCGTTTTGTTCTTAAATGAAGAATGCGTTCCATAGAGCATGAAGTATTCCTAAACACCAGTACATGAGCAAGATCTTAATCGGAAACACCCGAAGGAAAAGTTAAATAGAACTATTCCAAACTAATAGACCCTGAATGACGTGAACGTAATCGTTCCCTCAAGAATAAGAAAAAGAGCATAGATCTAGTGGAAACAACTAGGTACCGGTCATACTCAGGCAGTAAGGACGACGGCACCACCAGCCTCCTTGATCTTCTTCTCGGCGATCTTGGAAATAAGCTTGGCTTTCACGACAATCGGCTTGGACGGCGGCAACGCCCCCTTGCCTAGAACCTTGAAAAAGCCGAATTGCGTGACGTCCAGGAGCGGCGCGGCGGACCCATCCGCCTTGGCCTTGGTGTCCTCGGGGATAAGCGACCAGAGGCGGTCGACGTTGACGGTAGGACAGTAGAACTTGTTGCGCAGCTTGTGGAAGTAGCGCATACCGACCTTGCCGAAGTAGCCAGGGTGGTACTTGTCGAAGAGAATGCGGTGGTGGTGCATACCACCAGCATTTCCGCGACCTCCAGGGTGCTTCCGGTGCTTGCCGATACGCCCGTGCCCAGCGCTCACATGGCCCCTCTTCTTCCTATTCTTCTTCAACCGCGTCGTCATCTCCGCCGCCGCCTTCTTCCGCTTCGGTGCTCCTGCTAGGGTTTGGGGGTAGCGGGAAAATGAACTTTTATCGTTGCAAAACGAGCGCTCAACCACTGTAAATGGGCCCGAAACAGTAATGGGCCTAAGCCCATCAACTGTACGATGGTGACGTTTTTTTTAATCTGATTTCCGAGAATAATACATCGCAAAGACGCAAATAACTAAAAAATAAAAGATGAATAAATTGTCTATTTCATATAAAAATAAAAATATACAGTGTTTTCTTGTGTCATAAATTATCCTGGTTCATTGTTCTTAAGCACAAACAAAGTCTGGAATTTCAAATTCATAATATAATTTGGAAAGTCAGAAATGAGTATGCCTTAATCAATCCCAAATGAGCTTATGAGCTTTTCATGGCAATGGTTCGGGAGAAAGTGGAGGCAAGCAGCATATATACATCATTCTGATAACAGAATGCCATACAGATAGCATTTTGTTAGCAAATATATTATACAGATGGTTTGTAAGATGTGACTGATTGATGGCTCAAAATTTATCAACATAAAGAGAGATAAGCCTTTTAATGAATAGATCTACATAGAAAAATTAGTTCTAGGATTGTTTTATTGGGTATGACTTTTGCATTCTTATTGGGTATGCAATATTTAGGTCTCATCTGAATGTGTTAATGGTATATATGCATCTTTTCTATACATATATATATCCAAATATGAGCTGATGGATGAGTTCAAATATTATGTTTTCTCCCACCCATCCACACTGCAGTTCTTCCCTAGAGGTGTGTTTAGCAACTTAGGCTAGAACAAGTACCAGGAGCAAAAAAACACTGCATTCTATATCATTGTTTACTCACTGTATCTGTAGTTTACTGGGAGAAAATTGGGTGACTACATCTTTAATGCATTTGTTCTGTATATATATCATCTGAGAATGATTAATCAATCAACTTCAGAGAACTTGTGAAATTTTGTAAACACAACAATGTTTCCCTTTTATGAGCATTTCTATTCTGGAGTGCTAGCTCTTGTTCATATTTTTATTTGTCTTGATTCTCATCTAGCCGATAGATCATTGAAGGTTCCCATACTTGTTTTTAAAACATTAAGAAAGTGTGAAGAATGTTAGTAATGTCAACGACATTGCGCTATATCACTACAGGAAAAAGGGTTATTGGCGACAGATTATTGGCTACGGCTTTAAAGAGCCGTTGCCTAAACCGTTATTTGCGACGGCTACAATTAAGCAGTCGCCAATATGAGATAAACTAGCGACGGCTTAAAAAGCCGTCGCTAAAAATCTTTTAAGCGACGGTTCTAGCCGTCGCTAAAGGGTTTACGGACCCTCTTTTGACCGTTCAACGGTTGGGAACTAATGACGACGGCTTGAAGCCGTCGCCAATAACTTCAACGGTCGAAAGTTATTGGCGACGGCCGTTAACCCGTCGCCAATGTAACTTAATGCACCATTGGCGACGGCTTCCAGTTTTTTTTTTTATATCGCCCCAACGCTCCCTCCTCTTCCTCCCCCCGCCGTGCCTTGGTCCTGTGCCCTAGACGCTTGCTGCCGCCGCCGCCGCCCGTCGCCGCCGCCGTGCCATTGCTGGCGCCGCCCGGCGCTTGCGCTGCTGCGGCATCCGCCGCCGTGCCGCCCGATAAGGGCTGTCTCCACCGACGGTGCCGCCGTCTTGCTTCCGGCGCCGCCCGCCGCCGCTCCTCTTCTAGCGCCGCCACGCCCGCCCACCGCCGGCGCCACCCGCCGCCGCTGCAGGTGCCTCCGCGCACTGCCACCGCCGGTGCCACCCGCCACTGCTAGTGCCGCTGAGTGCCCTCCTTTTAGGTAACGACATATTTTTTTTAGATAAATGTAATATTTATTTAGATAAATTGATTAGAATTAATGTGATATTTGTTAGTTAAATGTGCTAATTATTATTTACGTAACCTTAAACAATCAAACCAATTTACTTTTATGTGGTAATTTGAGGTGTTTTTATTGGATTCTAAATTTAGAACAAGTGGTATTTGTTCAATATCTTTTTAAGATGACAAAAATAAAATAGGACAATCATGTATCCGTTTAGGCAATCCGGCATAGGGGTGGGACAAAAATCTCCAAATCTCAATCCGAAACTGGATTCGCCAATATGAAGCTCATTCCGGATTTGAATTGGGTAATCCGGCATCGGGTTGGGCCAAAATCCCCAATTCCCCAATCCGAAGCCGGATTCGCCATTCCGAGGCTCATTCCGGGTTTGGATTGGACAATTCGGCTTCGGGTTGGGCAAAAATTTCCAAATCTCAATCCTAAGCCGGATTCGTCATTCCGAAGCTCGTTCCGGGTTTGAATTGGCAATCCGGCATCGGGTTGGGTTAAAATCCCCAAGTCCCCAATCCGAAGCCGAATTTGCCAATCAAAGTCCGTTCCGAGTTTGGATTGGACAATCCGGCATTGGGTTGGGCAAAAATCCCCAAGTCTCAATCCGAAGCCTGATGAGTCATTTAACGTCGAATTAGTAGGTGGCTCAGGTGTGGGGTCACATGGTCAAGAGTTTACCTCCTATCTGGGGGTATGTAATAGAGTGCATTATAATTTATGGGAACAAAATTACATGACCATCCCACAGGAGAAGAAAGATGCCATCTTTCGTGATCTTGAGGTAAATATATTTATTTTACTCATTTATTTTTAATAATCTTGATTCTCATCATTCTTTTTGCATGTAGCAACACTTTACATTCGAACGGAATGCATACATAGATGCTCGGATTTTGAGACATATGGGCGAAATGCAAAGAAAGCGAGAGGAGCACCTTAAAAGAAAGGTAAATTTTTAATTATTCTATTCTTTGCAAGTAATGTAAAAAATTCTATTCTTTGACAACATTTGTATTCGGTATTTTGCAAGACGGACCGTTCGAGGAGGCCGTCGCCAATGTTCCTCCACAATGCCGAGGAACAATGGCTACATATGTGCAATTTATGGGTTCGAGACGAAGCAAGGGTAAAATAAATTTTTATTTCGTCGATATATATATCATTTCAAAGTTATTGAAACTTGATTTATTGAAATCTTTATGTATAAGCGTATAGGCGTTGAGTGAACGAAATCGAGGAAATAGAAATAAGTTAACAATGCCGTATAGAAGAGGAAGAACAAACATACGCGAGTTAGAGCGAGATTTTGTAAGTATAAAAATTTATATTTTGTTTGAATTTTTCGGTTTTCATAGACTTATTTTGTTCGTATTATGTTTAAACGGTACAAAAAGAAGGACGTCGCCCTACTCGTCCGAGGTTTTCCAAATGACTCGAACAACCAAGATTTAGATAGAGCGGTTATTTGGGACAATGAGCGAAGTTGTCGAGATGATGGTATACGAAACATCCAATCAGATTTCTCTCCATTTTTTTCATTTAATCCCTATTTCTTTTAATACAAAATTATATTGTAGGAAAATATGCAACAATTGATGAATCCCCCGGCATCCGATTCCTCGATCTTTGGGGTAACACGAATGAGCGGGACGGATCCGATGTGGTGGGCGAGGTGAAACTCGCGGCACTTGGTATGGTGGGTCAAGTGG
This sequence comes from Cryptocoryne crispatula var. balansae, assembly GCA_036172225.1. Classification (NCBI taxonomy): domain Eukaryota; kingdom Viridiplantae; phylum Streptophyta; class Magnoliopsida; order Alismatales; family Araceae; genus Cryptocoryne; species Cryptocoryne crispatula. The sequence goes on from CM069935.1 coordinate 34,376,559, forward strand.
AGGTTCTTCTTCCTCCACGTCCCCAAGAGGAATCAGGGGGCTTAGACGACGAGTGGAGAGGCAAGCTCAGGTCAACGTTGAATGTCGATCGGAGATTTCCTCTTTGAAGCAACAGTTGGACGATCAACAAAGATCGTTTCAAGAAATTGTCCTACGCCTGACACAGATGTATGAAAATATTAGTCAAAGACTCCCGGCTAACATACAATCTACATTGAGACAACCTCCAACACTTGCTCATCAGGACGACGATGGAGACAAGGACAATGAAGAGTATGAGGATGATGAGGAGGAAGGATCGTTTGAAGACGATTGATTGTCATATATTTTCTCTTCTACAATTCATGTTGTACTCTTTATGTCTAAAACTTATTGTACATTATATGTGATTTGTCTGTCTTCTGACAATGTGTTGTAAAACTCTAAGTGAATGAATTGGTTTCAATCTATTGTTTAGTATATGTGGTTGATTCTTGTTTCGGATGTGTTTGTGTTTGAATATGTTGTTTCGGATATATGTGTTGAATGAATTGAATTTTGGGTAAAAAGAATATGAGATGAACTTGTGTGTTATGTAAATGTATGATTGGGTTGATGGAATCATCCCCATAATGTATATTCATGTATGGATGTCAACCTACATGGATCCGGCGAGCAAAAAGCTTGTTTTTTACATTGCGAAACTATTGGCGGCGGCTCCATGGAGCCCGTCGCTGTAAACTAAGTAGCGACGATTTTTAGAATTTTAGCGACGGCTTATAGCAAAAATCGTCGCGAAACAGTGCACCGCGCGGGACTTAGAATGAACCCATTGGCGACGGCGCAGATTAAGCCGTCGCTAGTGTACTGTGCGGCGGCTGTAAAGCGTCGCTAAACGAGTTTTGCACCCGCGGCACGTAGATTGAACCTATTAGCGACGGCGATGGTAAGCGTCGCTAGTACTGTCATTAGCGGCGGGCGTAAGCGTCGTCAAACCAATGCACCCCGCGGGAAAGCTAAACCTATTGGCGACGGCTTAGTTAAGCCGTCGCTAGTATACTTATTCACGACGGCTTTCTTAAGCCGTCGCCAGTATCATTATAAGCGACGGCTATAAAGCCGTCGCTAATAAGCACCACGGCGACTGCTATAAGCCATCTTTTATGCGTTTATTGGCGACGGCTTACCTAAGCCGTCGCCAAAATTATTGCCGACGGGTTTATTTGCGACCACTTGGCGACGGATGTCCAGCCGTCGCCAATAATTATTGGTGACGTTTTTTTGATTATTTGCGACGGCTTTCAGCCGTCGCCAGTTACCTTATTTTTTGTAGTGTATATTCATGTACATGAATCTTACATAGCGTTGGCATCACAAGTGTCTGATGAAATCACTTCTTCTTCTCCATGTCTTATAGTTCTAACATACTATGAACCACCTCTTGCAAATGCGTAGGTCTGATTGAGGATCAATTTTTTCAAAATTAGACAAATGGAATTAAAATCTAGAGAGAGAGAGATTTTAAAGTCAAATCAACTCATTCATTTTGGTTTGTGTTCATTAATTTAACCGATTCAGTTGGAGGGCGGTTCACCTCGGGAGGGCTCCTAAGGGAGCCCCTTTAGCCCCTCTCACAAAGCCCATTAAATACCCCCTTCAAGTCATATATTTAATGGTCATTAAATCATGTATTTAATGGGCATCGTGAGAGAGTTGAGAGGGCTCCCTCGGGAGCTCTTCTAAGGTGAACCGCCCTCATTTAGATGAAGCAGCCAACAAAAAGAGGAGGCTGATGAGATGTCATCTTCATGCTCTAAATACCTCCCTCCTTCTTTCTTTCTTTCTTTTTTTGAGAAAATCAGGAACCTTTTAACATGCTTTGATAATTGGGTATCAATTGTTCCCAAAATGATTGACTAAAGATCAATCTAACACTGTTGATGACACCACAGTTGCCAAAAGAAATGACCCATTCCTCTGCATGTGAAGATCTTTTTATACCTTCAACCTCCTCTTGAAAATAAGGAGGCTGATGAGACGTCAACTTCATGTACCAAATGTCCCTTTTTCCTTTTTTTTTGTTCCCTCTGGGAAGGAATCTAGTCTGTGTGCACCATGTGCTTGACTTATCATGCTCCACAAGCAATTAGAGTTCATGTGCTACAACATCAGGCTTTACAGCTAGTGAGAAGTGTGTAGGAAAATGAGATGGTTGATGTGTTGATGTCAGGGCTATAAATCAAGGTAGTCAATTTATCTATTTTCAACTCTTATTCCGATAAAGTTAAATCATTCCAAATTTTATTCTGATTGAATTAGAATTATAATATTCTAAGTTTTGTTCCGATCTATTAATATCAGAATCATAACGATTTGACAACTCCAAAAATCTTTATTCTATCAAAAATTAAGTTAATATGTACCCTGTAACTACTAAAATTTTATCTGATATCTCTAATGTTATATTTCTAAAATTTTATCATTTATATATCTTAATTTTAATTATTTGTACATTATTACATCAGTTTTTGAATGTATATCATTTTACATGGGTATGGACAGCAAGTAAATCTATACAGGCTATGAGCACAAACACATCTATCTACATGGGTATTGTTAGACAAATATATTTGAAGCCCTATAAAACCACATTGTCCCCTTAAGAAGGAGATGAGATCCCTTCAGATCTACCACTCAAGAGAGTTCTCTCTATCCAAGACATATGTTGGTGGGCCCACCCATCTAGGGCCTACCCCAGATGTGTGTAGGAGGGCTCCTTGGTGCAAACAATGAATAAATTCTGAACAGGAATCCCCATGAGATCCTTGGGATTGTGCCCATGAATATTCATTTATACAGCATGAAATATCTAAAATCTTAATCTTACCTTCCCGGGTGAAACACAAAATTTTAGCTTTTCACTTTTAAAATGAAAGATTATAACGAACCAAGAAATGACTATTATATTTTGATATTTTATTAAAGATTTCAACATCTGATAATTTTTGACAGAGACTAGACGTTGACACCAATTTAGTCAAAACAAACTGCCCCAAAACTAAATTTACTTAGGGCCATGGCTAATCTCACCTGTCCACCTATGTAAAGGTATATATTTTCAAATATATATATATAGATGATAATGCACCTGCATTAATCTTTCCTGTATCATCCTTATTGCACAGGGAGTGCACCAGTTAGAGGCATATACGTACATGCTAGAATAATCCAATAATATTTTATTTAATGTCTAGCGCTGCAAATTAGTTGATTCTCTTCCGGATTTCCGTAAAAAAATAAGTGTATATATGTAGATAAAATTAATTAAATTTAAAACATGATATATAAAGTGATGCAATCATTAAAAATAAGGTTTTAAGGATAGTGCATCAGATTTTGGTAATTATGTGTAATTTGTCAGCTCATTTTTGACTGGATCCATGGTCAAACGCATGGTTCGCCGGGTCGTGACTCGGGTCGCGACCCGGACCCGACCGGGTCGGTTTTGGGGCCGACCGACCCGGTCGCGACCCCAAGACCCCGACCCCATTTTGATTTTTTTATTATTATTTTTTGCGACCCGGGCCGACCCCGTCCCGACCCGGGTCGCGACCCCGGCCGACCCGGGTCGGTTTTGCCCCCAACCGACCCGGTCCCGACTCCCGACCCCACTTTCCTTGGTCAAACGTACCCTCGGCTGATTTCTCTCCTTCATAATTAATGATTCTGGTCATGTTGCTTCTTCATCTTCACCGAACCATACCTGCAAGACTCTCTCCTGCAGCTCGCTTCTCCGCTACCAATATATATACCTTTCTTCTGCTGCCTCAGCACCCCCCCTTCTCTCATGGCGAAGCTCACCCAGCAGCTGAAGCAGGCGCTCTTGAACCTCGTCCACCGGCTCCAAGCTTGCAGCAGCTGGGGGCGACGGAGAAGCTGCGGCACGGCCGCAGGTACTGAAACAAGGAGCTGTGTTGTTTCTTCTTCTTCTTCTTCTTCTTCTTCTTCTTCTTCTTCTTCTTCTTGGGGCTAACGTGGTGGAGCTGTCTGTTACAGAGGGAGAAGACGGATCAGAGAAGCACAGCTCCATAGCCGTCGAGGTTCGGAAATCACCCTCTCCTAGCTAGCTAGCTACCTGCCGGCGGTCTCTCTCGATTTTCGGCTTTCTAGCTTGTTCGTCCCCCCACCTCTTCCCCCTTCGATCTCCTCCGTGATGTTCTTGCTTGCAGGGTGTTCAGGCGAGGGAGCTTCTTCATCCGGCGGCGGCGAGAGGCCCGAAGCCGCCGGGAGTGCCCAAGGGGCCTCCCCCCAAGCACGCTGCAGAATCTGTTTGATTATATCCCTGCAACTAATTAATTAATTAGGTCATGCTTCGTGTAATCTCTTGTTATATATATATAAGTTTCCGGATGGTCATCTCTCGTTTGATGCTTGCATGCATGCAGCTGGCACATGAACACTTTTGTCCTGTCTGGTCAGAGAGTAAGTATAAGAACAATACTGTATTAATTTTGATATTAATATAAATAAGTATTTGTAACTTGTATTACTTACCATGTTTTATTTGTATTAAAATTTTCAATATTAATTTTGGAGTGCAGATCACATCGGGAAGATACTTGAGGTTGTAATTAGATCCCTCACATAAATGACATCATTTAATGTCTCGAGAGTAAGAAAATCATTAAATCATCAATTAAATGATGATTACAACCTCAAGCATTCTCTTGCACTCTTAATTTTGATAACTAAATATTTATTCATGATTTGTAGCATTGACAAATTTTAAGATTTCATGCATAGTGATGGAGAAGCTCAATATACTTGTACCAAGCAGGGTCTTAATCTTGATTAGATCATCACCACGAGTAATCGAGGCTATTTGTGAGCTTCTTTATATATGTAGGGGTGGAAACTAGCTAAGTCGACGCAAATAGTATGATGTTCGAGTTTAGCTCATTTATTTTATATGAGCTTGAGTTCGAGTTCGAACTTTAATGAGTATGTTGAACTTTTGTTCAATCTTGTTCGTTTATTAATCGAGTCGAGTCGAGTTCGATCTCAAGTAGTAGCTAAACTAAAGTTTAATCAAAAGTTAAGCTTAAGTTATATACAAACTTGTTTATAAAACCTAAAATAATAATGAGTCATTTCTGAAACTTTAAATTTAGCAGATTTATGAAACTTTATTTAAGTTTAAACTTAATTTTGAATTATTTAATATATTTAAGTGGCAGTATAAATTTAATAATACTCATAATTTAATTCTTAATAATAAATATTTAATAAAATATTTAATCAAGTTATTTGTGAGTTTAAAACTCCTCATTTACCATCCGCATTTAACTCAAATTGGTACATATATTCATGATTTTTACAAAGCTCAACAACCCATTTTTACTAATCATATTTGTATTTTACTATTGCTTCTTTAATTATATCCACATTTTATTAACTCCTTCCCATATTGTTGAAGGGTTTTATCCCATATTGGCCACCGGAGGAGTATTTCATGCCTTTATCATAGCCTGGACCCTGGGTAGGGGTGTTCAAGTAAAATCGGAAAACCGGTAAATCGGTAAACCGAATCGAACCGATCGGTTTGACGGGTTATCCATTCGGTTTTTTGAACTGAACCGAACCGATAATTTCTTATCGGTTAGGTTTGGTTCGGTACCTCCCCAAACCGAACCAAACCGATAAACCGGTTGACCCGATTTGACAAAGTTTGACCCACTTTATTTACATATTATATTATATTTAAATATATATTATATCAATTTTAAATATATATTATTATAAATTTAAGTTAATTAGTATAAAGATATAATTATATATTATAAATAAAGTATTAGTCTTCGTATTAATCTTAAATAATTATTATAATGTATATTTTATTTTATTTTTATTTATTTAAATATATATTAAACCGGTGAACCGAACCAAACCGAACCAAACCGAACCACAATCGGTTCAAGTTTCACTGAACCGGTTCGGTTCGATTCGGTTCCCCTTATCGGTTCTGTTTCGGTTTGGAAAAAAAACGGCCAAACCGAACCGAACCGAACCATTTACACCCCTAGACCCGGGTCTCCTCATCGCACGTGCGTTTTTGGAATTTCACATGGTATCAGAGTTGATCAGGTTGTAAACTCTATCCTCCGGTGGATTTGCTCATATTTTCACCCGACCCTACCATCGTAGCTCTGACAGTGGTGGCGCCGAGAGGGAGAGTGTTGAAGGGTTTTATCTCATATTGACCATCGGAGAAGTATTCCATGCCTTTATCATAGTTTGGACCTGAATCTCCTTAACGCGCGTGCGTTTTTTAAATTTCACACTTATCTTATCAACTTCTTGTACACATTTATCCGTGGATATTAATAAGTAGTTTTGAGTTCAATGCTGATGGTAGATGGTCAATCATATCAATTCTTAAACCTTCTGACATCATACCTATATATATATGTATATATCACCGCCTAAGCAAAATTGTTCTTTAATATTGTGTTGTACTATGATACAATTAATTAACCATGACGGCAAAACTTGTTTATGAGCACTGGTGTTCCTACTCTACCTGTGGGGTTTAGCTTGATTAATTACGTACCCATGGTTCTTTATTAAGATAACTTGTGAGGAAAAGTTGCACTTGATTCTTCTGATCATAAATAAAACACATATATATCTTTATTTTATTTAGTTTTTCTGAGTACGTTACTATACTAAGATGCTATTAATAGATTCATCCCTTGAATCCATGTTGTCTTACGTACGCGTCTCTTGTACGTGTAGATAAAGATTTCAGCATACTTAATTTAATGATAGGAACCTAAACATGAAGCAAATAAAAAATAAAAAGTCTGCCGTATTATATCTAATAGTATTGTTTTTTTGAAAAAATCCTAAGAAGTCGCTTGGATAAACTTTTTGGTGATATTTTGATGCGTAAAAATCATCCTGACAAGAGAAAAAAAAACATAAAAATAACACAGGTCATCGACCTTTGAGTAAGCAAAACATTCACATAGAAGAGATAAAGACAAAAAAAAATCTATTTTAATCGAGGGTTTGCTTAATTGATTACAAAATTCTGTAAAATATATAATACACTTGTTGTTCTATTCTGTAGTTCTTTAATCATTTGATTTGATGTAAAATATTGTATTAAAAATAATGTTTGTTTCAAGTTACAGGAGGAATGGGATAGAAACTAAAACAAAAGTAATATTATAGTTGCAATATCATCTTAATCCTACTACTTGCTACTTTGTTTTATGTCTTTTAATAACCTTAACTACTAAAGAAAAGCTCTTATTTTTTAAGCTTCAAAAATAGCCTTGTTCCTAAATAAGCGATTTTGAAACAGAAAAATATAATATATAAAAGAACAAGCCCAAGTATGAATTATCTCTTCTTTTTTTTTTTGAAATGCACGTGGCCCAGCGGCCAAACGCCTGCAGCATAGCAGGCCAGCGGGGGTTCGAACCCCCGCTCGAACCCCACTGGTCCCCCCCAGCGGGGGTGCCCGGCTCGTCGCCGCCGAGAGGTGTACCCACTCCCTCCGCCAACCGTGCTACGCACGGTCTGCAAGTATGAATTATCTCTTGAACTCTCTGTTATGTGATAATCTCTATAGCTTGCGTGTGCCTATTAATAGGTATGTTATTTGTATTTATATACGCATAAATACATGGCTACCTGTGTATCCAATTCAGATAAAGGTTAACGAGTATGTTGAACCTTTGTTCAAATTTGGTTCATTTATTAATCGAGTTGAGTCGAGTTCAAACTCGAGTAATAGCTGGACTAAAATGTAATTCACATTCAAGTTTAAGTTATATACAAACTCATTTATAAAATTCAAAATGAAGAAAAAATTATTTGTGAAACTCTTGATTTAGCTCATTTATGAAACTCAATCTAAGTTTAAACTCAAAATTTGAATTATTTAATAGATGTAAGTGGCAATATGTAACTATTAATATTCCTAATTTAAATTTTAAAAATAAATATACAATAGAATATTTAATCAAACTACTCGCGAGCTTATCGAGTTGGGTAGGAGTCTGTTCAAGCTCGGCTCGTTTAATAAGTTGAGCTTTATTTTTTATTCAAGGTTGTTCATTTAACATAATAAACGAGTCGAGTCGAATTTTTATCGAGTCGAGTTTCTAACTACTTGTTGAGCGTATTAGATCATTTGCAACCCTAGATGTGATAACAAAAAAAAGAGTGGGAGTTATGCATGACCCAAAGAGATGGGAGACCACAATATTAAAAGAAAAACAAGAGGATCTCAACTCTTTTTTGTTCAAAAAAGAAATCTCTTTAAAAATATAAATCTGTAACGATCGTCGAGCACCTATTTTAACAAGTTTTGTTATAAAAATATAAAATTGTAACAAAAACTCAATTTATCATTCAACCAAACATCCCATTATAGAGCTAATTAAAAAGCATGGGCATTGGGGCACATAACTAAGCACAACATTATCATGTTTGGTTGAGTAGTGTATTAAAAAGGGTGAGTGTACCACATGTATAACTAAAAAAAGATGGGGAACCACAAGAAAAAAAGTGGTCACATCTCTTTTTTTTTAAATGTAAGAACAAACTGTCTACAATTATATATATATATTTTATTATGTTGGTCAAACTCCTTTATCTTGCAAGTTTGATTACATGAATATATTTTTGTAGAGAAAAAATATTTTATCATACAACGGACAACCCTATTATTTCTTGGGTTGGGGCTTACCCAAGAGTCTGCTCTTCATCATGTTTGGTAGCATTTTTTTTTCCTGAGAGAGAATTGCATCTTGATACTGGATGTTACTTAGCTGTAGAAGAACCTAACCTAGCAAGCCAGTTTGAGTGAGTATTATCTCAGTTGAGCGCTGGAGAGTATTATCTCACAGTTGAGTACCATTTCGGAGATAAAATAAGTAAGTATGATTTTCTATCTAATATATTTTCCAGTTAATCAAGGATCTTCTTTCCCTGGTTTGGCTGGTGAAGAACATTTGGTTGGGTTAATTTCAACTGGTTCCATCTAACTAAATGCTGCAGCCTGCAGCCCTCTGTGCCTAGCGAGGAGAGTTTAATGCAATCGAGTAATATATATATATATATATATATATATATATATATAGAGAGAGAGAGAGAGAGAGAGAGAGAGAGAGAGAGAGAGAGAGAGAGAGAGAGAGAGAGGCATCCCTGTGTGATCGATCCATGATAGATGCAAACTAATGAGTAAACTTTGACAAGGAATTCTATATTGCCTCTTTATATATTATGCTAAATGAATAATTAAATTTGCACAAAAGGAAAAAAATCAATTTGCTAAAGAGTTTAGTTTGAATACTCTCTCTCTATATATATTATGCTAAATGAATAATTAAGTTTGCACAAAAGGAAAAAAAACAATTTGTTAAAGAGTTTAGTTTGAATACTCTCTCTCTCTCTCGCTCGCTCGAGACTGGATAAAGTTTGCAAGCAACTCAATTAAGTTTGACAAGGAATGCTATATTGCCTCTTTATATATTATGCTAAATAAATAATTAAGTTTGCACAAAAGGAAAATAATCAATTTGCTAAAGAGTTTAGTTAGAATACTCTCTCTACATATATATTATGCTAAATGAATAATTAAGTTTGCACAAAAGGAAAAAAACACAATTTGTTAAAGAGTTTAGTTTGAATACTCTCCCTCTCTCTCCACAGACTAGATAAAGTTTGCAAGCAACTCAATTAAACATGTAATTGAATATTAATTTATAAAATTAAACCATGAATATTTATAGTTAAATAATGATAATTAAATCTTTCGGCTAAAGTAAACGAAATTTATTTTGAACGTAAACTTAGATCAAACTTCATACTTCTCCATTTGATCGGAGCATAAAAATGATAAACACTCGTATTATATACCATACTTCATTTGAACTAAAAACTCATATCGATGATGTGGATAGCCAAACACCAATTGACAACTTATATCATACACATATATAACAATTTCAAAATTGAGAGAGATAGAACAGTTGCCAAATGTGGACATAAACTAGCCCACATTCAAATGTGTGGACACAGAGAACAGTTACCATCCAAATTCAAATGTCTCCTTTTTGTTTTTGTTTTTTTTTTGTTTTTTGGTCACGAGTGGCCCAGTGGCCCGAACCCCGCTGGCGCCGCGGGTGACGAGGGTTCGACCCCCCGGTCGAACCCCACAGGTCCTCCCCCCCCTCCCCCAGGGGACGCCCGGCTTGAACAGCCGCCGGGAGACGTCGCGCTCGAAGCGCCGACCTGCGCCCCCAGGCGCAGGTCCCCGTACCAGTCGAGCCACGCTCGACCGGTCTCCTTCTTTTTGTTTTGATCTTGTATATATATATATATGTATATATATGGTTCACTGTTCCTTAATTTTACATGGTTGTTGTTGACCGCAAGCATCATATTCATGTAACTACGAAACAAGTAGGAAAATGTCCAGGAGGAGCGAATGAAGCCAACCCCATATTGTTCTCTTCTCCTTTGAACAACAGGATCAAGTCTCTTTGTCAACTATTGAGTGGCACACACTTGATGAATAACGAGAAGAGAGACCTTAATACAAAGCTATATATATATATGTTCCCATATATATATATATATGTTCCTGTATATACATGTCCCCCCTTGCGTGCACTGAATTCGGCGTGGTCCATCGTTAATGGTGCTCCTAGCTAGCTAGCTAGGGTTTTTGCACACAAGACGCCAGGGGGAGCAGCAATTGTTGTAGCTGGATGGAACCTCTCTCTCTCTCAATTTGCCCTGGATCACTCAGGGCTGGCAATGGATCGGGCCCGAGAAATATTGGTTGTTAATGCGGCCGAAATAAGTTCAAATGAGTCAAACAGAACTCAACTTTTATGATACGATTTAATCAAAAATAAATACAATTTTTTCGGTAGAAAATATATTTTAATTGAAGTTATTATCAATTTTATAGTGTTATTGGTTAACGTATGAGTTTGCTGAATTCGATAACAATAAAATTTTGTGATAAAAGAATACGGGTAAGGTCGGGACGAGTCGGGTCAAGCTAGCATTCTTTAGGAGAGGTCAGTGACACAATGCCAGCCGAGTCGGGTTGGCTATAATATTTCGGATCAATCGACCTTAATGGGGTGTTTGGTTGCATGATAATTAAGGTTTTTATTTTAATTTTTAAAAATTGTAAGAAAACTTGTTAAAAGAGGTGTTTGACAACCATGACAATTTTATGTTTTGAAAGTGATTTTCTTCTTAAACAAAAAAAGAGGGTCTCACCTCTTTCTTTTTTCTTGTGGTCCCCCACTTTATTTGGTCATGTGCGGTGGTTACTCTTTTTTGTAATCACATCCCTCCAAACATGATAATTTTATGTCATGAGTTGGTCAACTTTTTATTTTAATACAATTTTTTATCATGAAAGTGTACAAAAAATTATCATGCAACCAAACACCCCCATAAGTCTCCTACTTATCGAAACACCTATCCCAGACAAATACTTAAGTGTGATTAGAGAGAGCAACACGCAAAGAGCTTCGTCCCCTGACCAATAGATTGAAACCTAGCTACGTCCTAAACAAACCATCTCTATCGCATATGATCGATTAACCGCGGGCACTCTTAACTCAAAACCGACGCATTTAAACAAACCATCTCTATCATTGATTAACATAAGCTGATTCGAGCAAATCAATTACTGCAACTAATTCTTCGTATTTTCTTATCTATACCGTAGATGACCCGGACTCCGTCAGAGGATGACAGTGACTGCTTTGAAGAGAGATAACAGATAACCCCTCTTCTTTGTCCTTCCCCGCCTTCGATCGCCTCCTCCTCCTCTTCTTCTTCTTCTTCCTGCGCAGATAAAAATGTCAACGAGGTTACTGTGTGCGCTTGCTTGCGGTTCTTGCTAGCTGGTTTTGGGGCCACGCGAGCTCCAGAGAGAACCTGTAACACACACACACACACACACACACACATATATATATATATGTCGACTACCTGCGTGGAGGGCCAAGAATGCATGCGTGTACATGCATGTAGCTGTCTTGCTCAGTTTGGCAGCCGGCCACTGTATCGATGGTCAATCGATGGTGATCTTATCCTGTTAGTTAGTGGTGTTCTCCCAAGTTAGAAAACCCCCTGAAACCGACCTTATCTCGTTAGTTAGTGGTGTTCGTCCAAGTTAGAAAACCCCCCGAACCGATCCTTCTCCCACCTCGACGAAACCGGTAAATTAACCAATTCTCATGAGGTTACTTTCAAATATGTATCATTCTAAATTTACATCAAGAGCACCAAGTTAAAATGATATTTTATTATTGTCCCACCAACCATTTGGAGGGGGGATTAATTATATGTAGCACCATCATCGTCTTAAATAAACGAGCCACCCCTCTCACCCCTCATGTAGTGAGAGGGGAGGGGTGGTGAATGACTGAATGAATATTGTCCACCCCTCTGAGGCTCTACCGGCCCGCGAGGGGGATCTGGTCACTTAGACGACGCACAGTGATGCGATAATCTCTTCTCTCATCTCCACGTACTGCAGTTTCCTTATATATTCTTACACTGATACAGCTGACAGGGACTTGCGCTATACGTACAATAAACAAAAGGAGAAATCAACAGAAGGCCCAGTTTACAAATATGACTTTAACAGGAGACCCAGTGTACGAATTGTTTTAATAAAAAACCCAATTTGAGGAATTATTATAATATCCGCCCCAAAATGGATGGTAACTGTTAGATGGCATTGTAAAAAGTCTCTTTTACCCCTGACTGGAAGTATGAATCGCCCTGACTGGAAGTATGAATCGGTGCTGTTTCTAACAGTGAAAATATTCACGTGATATTTTTTTGGTGCTGCTTCTAACAATAAAAATAAATATTAACGTGATAAATTTGAAACATCATTTTTGCGCCGTAGATATCTTATTTTTTATTAGAAAAAAATAGAAAATGCTGAAAAAATAAGAACGCCTTATACAGAATTTGTTTTGAGAATATAAAATTTTAAAAATAATAGAAATATGGTTTAAGTATTTAAAAAATATAAAAAAATGGTTGTACCATCTGTTAAAACATTGTTTAATGTTAAAAAATTTTAAAAAATAAAGAAGTGGATTATACACAATAAGAAATATAGAAAAAATGAAATTCATCACTCATTTAAATTCATTGTGAAAAATTATGAACATTCCGACGTTAATTCTAAAATATTTGAAGCCTATAGTATTTGAAAATTTTCAACAACGAATAAAGTAACATAAATATTACGTAAATACTAATTTACGAATATTGTCATCATCAAAAAGCGATAACATAATAACCATAAGTTTCCAAAGTCTAACATACCAAAAAGTACAAAATTAAATTATATGTTACACAAACATCAGGTAAAACAGAAATTGAGAAATTCATCCTATTTTTAAACCCTTCACATCTTCAAAACAAGTGTCATCCTCATCATCATTGTCATCATCAACATCTGATAAATCTAGACATTTGACAAATTTTCTCACATAAGATCTGACATTCCTACTTGATTTCTTCTCTTTTTTTAGCTCCTCCTCCAATACAAGAAGACATCTCTCAACTTGAGCAATACGATCCATCATATCACAAGTGGGCGGTGTAGATTCCACAAGTTCTTGTATTTCATCACACCACATGAAGAAGTTACATCCCTCAACCTGCAATAAACCGAACACAACTATTATTGTAAAAGATATGAAGAATCTTCGCGTAAGATGCATAAGATAATCCGACCGTCGAAACCGACATGGCAACACATGGCTAAGATAAGACCGTACGCATGAGCATATGCTAACGACTCGGCTAAGGTAATCCGGACCGGCCGAAATCCGACATGGCAACACACCTCCTGGACACACCTCCGTATGTTCACCGCATACGTTGAACCAAACAATGATAGAACATACATGTAGTAATTAAGCGGGAACTAACAACATCAATATTGTGCAAGTTTATAGATAGAATGAAGCCCTTTTCATCCACATGGGAAAAACCTCCTCGGATATTAGAACATACAAAGTCAATTAACATACGAGTCAATTATTTTGACTGTAAAAAAAAGTCACCGATGGTACATTCTTGTGTTTTGTAAAATAGAATAGTAGGTAAAAGCTGCACAGTCAATATGGAGCTAATCATAAACATACAAATATCATGTTTGAGAATATATCATAACAAAGAAGAAAGGATACTAACCCTGCATTTGTAGAATTTTCTTCCTGAATTATATGATGTTTGACTCACTCTAATTGCACAAAAGCCATGCCCACTAGCACATCTCATACTTGGAATGATAGAATTACCACCCGCCATGTCTGCACATAAAAATTGTATTTATGTCAATCATAAAAATATAAAATTACTACATAAGGAATACATGAAAATAAAATACCTATTACGCTATAGGGTTTCTACGGATTGCCGATTGTGCCCAAAGTTGTTTACATCTTGAACATGTATAAACAACTCTGTCTATATCTAATGCTCCTTGTGAAGGTATTCTCTTCTTCTTATTACGCCCGATCTCTTTTTGGTCATAGGAGGTCGGACCTCAATGTGATCAAAGTCAACTTCAGGTTTATGCATATTAGACATTGGAGCAATGCATATATCATAACATTTTCTATATGCTTGTGTTGTGAAGTAGAAAGAGCAATAATCTTCAATGTTCCCTTCTATTTTATGGGTTACAGCACAAACATGTTTACATGGCAACTTCAAAACTTGCCATTCTCTACATGAACATGTACCATCATCAAGATTGACCCATAGCCGATGGTCTTGTCATGACTTGAAAGTCCGACCATCGGACACATTAACTACATAACCACGAGAGTTGTCCATTAATTTCTTTATCTTAGCATGAATTGTAGGACATAAATAAGTGGCCCATGATCTTGATTCATCTTTTCTTTTAGCACTCATGTTCATTATTTTCATTCGTATACGATCAACCATATGAAAAATAGGTAAATGACGCTCCCTCTAACACCCATGCATTGAAGGATTCACTCGGATTTGAGTACATCTCTCCAAATCTATCACTGCGAAGTATGCATTAGCCCAAAAGTTGGGATTTGATTACGTTACCCAATTGGTAGCTTCAAAGGAAATAGTACTCATATCATGCATTGCCGCTTCATAATTATTAATCGTATATGCATAAGTTTGCTTTGTCAAATAATTGTAATAAGCGGCTCTTTGTAGACCCTTTGTACTTTCCAGTTAGTTGTTTTGCAAAGTTTGCTTTCAAGTGCCGTAAACAAAATGCATTGAAGGACTCAGGAAATATGTCTGGTATAGCCTCAAGCAACCCTTTGCACCTATCAGAGATAAATGTTACTTTATATGCTGGTGGTAATGCATTCTTAAGACATGAAAGAAACCATCGCCAATTATCTTCATTCTCAATGTCACAAGCTGCATATGCTAAAGGAAAAAGTTCATTCTCCCCATTTAATGCAGTTGCACCCAACAAGGTTCCTTTATATCTATCCTTCAAAAATGTACCATCAAGAAACAACAATGGTCTACAACCATGCTCGAAGCCATGTTGACATGCATGAAAAGACACAAAGAATCTTTTAAATCGCCCTTCTTCAGTCACTTGAAAGTCAACAACACTTCCAGGGTTGGACAAATGAATTTGATCAACATACCAATTTAGGTCATTGAATGAACAACGCTCAGCACCCATAACGTGTTTGGTAGCTACTTCTTTACCCAACCATGCACATGATAAGGTAGATCCAATCCGTAATCCCTAAAGATATCCTTTTTAATATACGTAGAGGACGATATAGTGGAGCGTCGACAATTTTATCTACAATTAAAGAACTGACAAACTTCTTTGATGCTCTAGGATGCTTTTGAGTGCTAACACCTCCTCCACAAATGTGTTCGTTATTCAATTCTTTAACAATAAAACTTGGACCTCCTCCTAGTCTAATTGCATGCATGTTCCATCCACAATGACCATACCTACATTTCACGATGAAAGTCGTGTAGGCTCATTTTTTAAGAAATTGTAGTCAAATCCTTTTTGCAATTGAATATTTTACCAACTCTTGTCGAAGTTGATCCACACTTGCAAAATTTGACCCTTAGAATGAATAACATCATTCCAAAGCTCACTTCTCTTTCCGCCGGTTAATACTTGATGATGAACTCACCATGGCATTATGACTGGAACCAATGTTACTACAAACAAAGTGGAGTTGTGTATCTCGAAAACTTCCGAAGTTAAAGATGATGCATGTGACAAAACAAATGTAGTAGCCTCGAAAAGTTTATATATTATTACCGTTGAGAAGTAAGCTCCTCAATAGAGGTGCTTACGACATTAACGTTCATTACTTTTATTCCCGATGAGCGATGAGTAATAACTCCGAGTTTTTGATATCCTCATCTTCTATAATACGAATAGACACTACAAGTTGTTGTGGAACAACATATCTCAACTCCACAACTTCGGGATTTAACTTCCACCTTCCGACACAATTTGCATAATATCATCAACCTTTAGATCTTCCCTATAATGAATAATATGTCCTTCGCCATTATAGTTCGAATAATTGAAACACAATCCATATCCCTGCTAAACAATCAATATAAATACCAATGTAAGCTAACAACCGAAAATATAAACAATATAAACACAATCCATATCTCGCTAAACAATCAATATAAATAAATAAACAAGTAATACGCTCGGAAATAAATAAATAAACAAGTAATGCGAAGTATGAGCAAACATCCATATATTGACGGATATAACTTCGAAGGGTCTCCTCTGTTGATTGCAAAATTCAGCAATCAGAACATCGACATATAACTTAATGGGTTTCGCGGGACCTCGTATGAGCAAACACCCAAACACCCATTCGTATGCAGGTGAGCCTCGACTGCGGCGTATCGGATGGCCCCTCCTCAACCTCGGCTAGCTTTACACCCATTAGTGTGTAAGGGCCCGCTCCTCCCCGGCCTGCGGCGTATCAGATGGCCCATCGGCCTCAACCTCAGATGGGGACACCGCCCGGTTTGAGAAGCTGCCGCAGCCCATCGGCCTCAACCTCAGATGGGGACACCGCCCGATTTGAGAAGCTGCCGCCGCCCATCGGCCTCAACCTCAGATGGGGACACCGCCCGGTTTGAGAAGCTGCCGCCGCCCATCGGCCTCAACCTCAGATGGCCCAGTTTACCTTAGTTGGGAAGAAGCCGCCGCCGCCCGGTTTGAGAAGCTGCTGGCCGCAGTCGCCGCCGCAAGTCGGTCGTCGGGAAGAAGAGCCGCTCAGTCCGCCGCCGCAAGCCGCTCAGTCCGCAAGCCGCTGCTGGCCGCAGTCGCCGCCGCAAGCCGCTCAGTCCGCCGCAAGCCTCTCGTCCCGCGTGGGTTCGCGATTGGGGGCGAAAGGGAGATTAGGTACGTGCGACTATCGGGGAGGGGGAAGGGGGAGGGGCGGGAATGGGGAAAAAAATTTTAAAAACGGTGAGGTAACGGAGTGGTTGACGGAGTGGGTTTTTTACTATGTTTATTTGGTTGACTGGGTTTTTTACAAAGATATTTTGGTCAATGGGTTTTTTATTAAACTTATTTTAATAATTGGGTCTCTAATTAATTTTCCCTAAACAAAAAGTCTCCCTGTCCCGGAAGAAAAACCCTCTTTGATCCGAGAATCTCCTCCTTCCCTCTCCCTAGCTCGTTCGGCTGCTTTCAGTTCGCAGCTATAAAACCCAAACCCTGCTCGGTGAAGAAACGTCCCACCCTACCTCCTCCCAGAGAGAGAGATCAGATAGTATATGTACATGTATATCGAAGACAAGACAATGGCGGCGGCGCCGCTGCTGCTACGGCGGAAGAAGTCGCCGGAGAGCTTGCTGCTGATAAGCTCCGCCCTCCTCATCTGCGGCCTCCTCTCGCTGCCCGCCGCCCGGTGCGACACGCATCACTACGTCTACAACGTATTAACAAGCCTCTCCTCTCTTGATGATCTTGACGCCTCGATCGATCGTCGCCGGGAAGTTTCTGTGTCTCATAATTTGTTCTTGGCGGTGTACTGTTTGCATGCATGGTGGACGATCGACCCTCCGGTGTTGCCCGCTCTCGGCGCCGCATGCAGATCACGGAGGCTCCCTACACCCGGCTGTGCCAGACGAAGAACATCTTGACGGTCAACGCGGAGTACCCGGGACCCACCATCTACGCGCACAGGGGTGACACGGTCGTCGTGCAAGTCTACAATTTAGCCCAAGTCAACATCACGCTTCACTGGTATATATATATATATAGCTACATACATAGCAAATATTCTAAGATTATAGGTTAAAAATTGAAAGATGCAGGGTATACAAGTATTTCTTTTAGATATCTGATAAGAGACTAATTATTATCATAATAATAGTGGTACACCTTTTTGAGTACGTGTGTGTATAGGTATATATATTCTGCGGCGGTTCCTGTAAAACGTAGGTAATAACGTTGTTGTGGTCAGGCACGGCGTGAAGCAGCCGAGGAACCCATGGTCGGACGGGCCGGAGTACATCACCCAGTGCCCCATCCAGCCGGCGGCGAGCTTCACCTACACCGTCGCCCTGTCCGACGAGGAAGGAACCATCTGGTGGCACGCCCACAGCGACTGGTCCCGCGCCACCGTCCACGGCGCCATCGTCGTCTACCCGCCCGACTCCAACGGAGAAGCCTACCCCTTCCCGCAGCCCGACGAGGAGGTTCCCATCATCATAGGTCGGCGGCGGCGGCGGCGGTGGCGGCGCCGCCGGACAATATATATATATATATGTATTGATCGAGAGAGAGAGAGATCATCAGATCGATCGATATCATGTCGTTGCATGTCTCTCTCTCTCTCTATATATATATATATGTAAGTAAACGTACCGGTGGTGTGCAGGCGAATGGTGGAAGAGCGATGTCGCGGCGGTGGTCGAAGAGATGCTTCGGACGGGAGCGGCGCCCAACGCCTCCGACGCCTTCACCATCAACGGCCAGCCGGGTCATCTCCACCCCTGCTCCGAGCAAGGCACGCGCGCTATATATTATAAAGGCTTCTTAATTTACACACAAGATCAGAAACATCTATAGATAATGCCGAAGTTCTTAAACGAACCGACCTCTTTTAACTTCTTCTTCTTCTTCTTCTTCATTTAATTTCTTAAACTAATATACAAAGTTTTTTTATTAATTTCTTCTTTTAAAACCGACGCACTTTCTTATGGGATGTTTGGGTGAATGAGAATTTTTCCGTACACTTTGACGATAAAATATCGTATTAAAATAAGAAGTGAACCGACTCATGACATAAAATTATCTGTCTTCGGAGGAATGTGAGAGGAAACAAAATCATCATTCACGATGAAACAAAGTAGAGAACACAAGAGAAAAAAAGAAAAAGGTTACGGGGTGTTTGGTTGCATAATAATTTTTTGTACACTTTCATGATAAAAATTTGTATTAAAATAAAAAGTAAACCAACTCATGACATAAAATTATCATGTTTGGAGGGATGTGATTACAAAAAAGAGTAACCACCGCACATGACCAAATAAAGTGGGGGACCACAAGAAAAAAGAAAGAGGTGAGACCCTCTTTTTTTGTTTAAGAAGAAAATCATTTTCAAAACATAAAATTGTCATGGGTGTCAAACACCTCTTTTAACAAGTTTTCTTACAATTTTTAAAAATTAAAATAAAAACCTCAATTATCATGCAACCAAACACCCCATTAGACTCTTTTTTTCTTGTTTAAGAAGAAAATCACTTTGAAAACATACAAGTTTTCTTACAATTATTTTTAAGGAAATAAAAATCTCCGTTACCATGGAATCAAACACCCGTTAATCTTTATGAGCCGAGGGTAACGGTACGCGAGGTTTTCAAGAATATTAATCTCTCTCTTCTGGTGTAAATTAAGTAGGTGGAGTACTAGAACAAAGAAAGGAAGAATTCAACTCCGAATATTAAAGTGACGTCGGAGATCTGTGCGGATGTAACTTTTAACACTAGATTATTATAGAAGAGAGTTCAGCTCTTCTCTTTTAACTGGAATTTCTAATATGTTATTTTAATACAAAATTTCAACGTAGAAATGTACAAAAATGTATCGTGCGTGCGGCAACCGAACACCCTGTATATACCTATTTATAAAAGCTAGCTAGCTAGCTAGTTCTTGTGCCGATCTATTACGATGCATGTATAGTCCAAAAACTGAATTCTCTTCAGAATTGTTAGTCATAAACATTATATATAATAATTTTACGGAAAAAATGTTTTTGAAGTCTGATATAGATATATATGTATGTATGTATGTATGTATGTATGTAAAAGAGATCGATCATCATCCGTGCAGGTATGTTCAGGATGAGGGTGCAAAGGGGGAAGAGGTACCTGCTCCGCGTGGTGAACGCGGCGATGAACGACGAGGCCTTCTTCGCCGTCGCCCGCCACCCCCTCACCGTCGTCGGAGCCGACGGCAGCTACACCAAGCCCTACACGACGGACTGCCTGACCATATCCCCGGGGCAGACCATGGACCTCCTCCTCGAAGCAAACCAGCAGGCGGCGGCGCCCGGCGGCGCCCTCTACTACATGGCGGCCAAGGCCTACTCCTCCAGGTCCGTCGCCGGCTTCGACAACACAACCACCACCGCCGTCCTAGAGTACGCTTCGTCGTCGTCGTCGTCGACGACCGCCTACTTCCCCGACCTCCCCGCCTTCAACAGCAGCGACGACGCGGCCAATTTCACCAAGGGGCTGAGGAGCCTGGCGGACGAGGGCCACCCCATCGCCGTCCCCCTTCACGTCGACCACCGGCTGCTCGTCACCGTCTCCATCAACGAGTTCTCGTGCCCCAACAGCTCCTGCGGCGGGCCCAACGGGACGAGGCTCGGCGCCAGCCTCAACAACATAAGCTTCGTGCCGCCCGCCATCGACGTGCTGGGGGCGTACCACCGATCGATCGGGGGCGTCTTCAAGAAGGGCTTCCCGGCCAACCCGCCGCTGATCTTCGACTTCACCGGCGACGACCTGCCGCAGAGCCTGGCGGCGGCGAACAAGGACACGAAGGTGAAGGTGGTGGAGTACAACCGGAGCGTGGAGATCGTCTTCCAGGGAACCAACCTGGTGGCGGCGCTGAACCACCCGATGCACCTCCACGGCTACAGCTTCTACGTAGTCGGCAGCGGCACCGGGAACTTCGACAAGAAGCGGCATCCCGCACAGTACAACCTCGTGGATCCGCCATTGATGAACACCTTCGGCGTCCCCAGGAACGGCTGGGCGGCGATCAGATTCAGAACCGACAACCCAGGTGACACACACTCTCTCTCTTCTTTTTTTTCTTTCCATTTTTTGGGATGAACTCCCTCTGATTCTAATCATTTTCTCTACACTTTTATATCGAGTTTTATTTTTAGTGTTATATTAATATCGATATTAATATTTTAAAATATTAAAATATCGATATTAAAAAAATATTTATATTATATAACATATTTTATTTGCATTATAAATTTTAAAATTGAAATAATTAACTAAATATTTTTTAATAATTCTTATCGATATTAATTTTAAAATTGACAGCGACAGAGATACCTAATACTATTATCGAACGTAAAGTTGTTTCTTATATGAATCATTTGCACGTCAAAATTTAATCATCTGTGTAAATTATTTATTATTTGTTAAAGATATGTAGACCATATAGATAAAATGGTTCTTTTGCAGGAGTGTGGTTCATGCACTGCCACTTTGACCGCCACGTGAGTTGGGGTATGGAGACTGTGCTCATCGTGAAGAATGGGAAGAAGCCGGAAGCTCAAATGCTGCCTCCACCACCCTACATGCCTCCTTGTTGAGACCAAGCTGTTCTGTTCATATATATATGTATGTATTTGCCTCAACTATATATTACATATATTTTCCATGTCAAGTACCAATATAAAGTTTCTATCATCCATATAATAGCGTTTATCATCAGAACGAGGACGTACATCAGTACATGTTAAGTTATCAAAAGCGTACGTACGTAGCAGATGGAAATTTCTCGGAAGAGCTCTTTGAGTTTGGTAAGTGCTTAAGCATGTAGAGACCAGGAAAGTAGTCTAAAAGGACGGAAAGGGGAAGGTAATTTGAAAGAACTGAGCTGATTATATATGATGCTCGGATGATCACAGCTTCGAAAATTAGCAACAGGGTTTCCGATTAATTTCATCTGAATTAATGACAGAGAATTCGTTTATATGATCCATCGTTTTCTTTTGTTTATTATATTAAAAAAACGTGGATCGATTTACGTACGTCAGGAGGGTGAGATTTTGAATTTTCAGAACATACCAAACGGAAATTATCTAATTTTATTTTAGAGCAATTTCGCCTTCAAAGGGCTCTTCGATTTGATAAATTTCTAAATACAATACTAACCTGATTTTGATGGTGGGAGTCAAGAAGGCGAGATTGCAGATCGAGAGTGACTCAGTTGAGTCCAAACCAACCCGAGTCGACGATTTTGGAGTTGCGACCGGGTCAGTTGACCCAAAAATTGACCCAGTTAGACCCTGATTGAGATCCGAATCTCGATCATTTCATTCCATGGGGCTGGCAACGAGGCCGTTGTCAGTTTTATTTAAAATAATAATACAGAATCTTTATTATCCATCATATATGTTTAGTCTATCATCACAACATGGATCCATTTGCACCAAGAGAATAAAGAAAAATTAAGGCATCAAAAGTCAAACACAAACCAAAGAAAACTACTTCATTTTATTTTGGAGCAATTTCTTGAAAGATCATTTAAATCTTATAGATTCCTAAATATAGACGTTGTCGAATTAATTTAAAAGAAGCAACATTGTCATAATCCTAATCGAACTGTAATCTCAAAGGTAAGCCTATAAAATTAGCAGCTCCTTCCCATCTCTCTCTCTCTCTCTGTGTGTCTCGTGGCGATGAAGGTGTTGGAGAAAACCCTAATTCGGGGAGGGTCCGGCAGCGTGAAGATGGTGGCGGAGGAGGGGGACGATCTCTGGCTAGCATATAACCTCATACGCGCCGGAGACAAGGTCCTCGCCGGCACCGATCGCAAGGTCGCCACCTTCCGCGACAGTTCCCGGGCCACCAGAAGCAAGGCCGATTCCCGCGTCGTCCAGCTCGAGCTCGAGGTCAAGGTCGAAGCCATCGACTACTTCGGGGACGGCGGCGGCGGAGGAGGAGGAGTGTTGCGCCTCCGCGGCAAGAACATGATCCAGAATAACCACGTCGCGGTGGGGCAGTACCACACCCTGGAGATTGGGGTCATGCGCCCCTTCGTGATATCCAAGAGGTTGTGGGACGCCGCCGCCCTCGAGCTGTTGAGCAGGGCGTGTGAGCGCCGATCGGCGGCGCGAGAGACGGATCGGGCCGAGGAGACGACGGATGAAGGGAAAGGGAAGCGGAAGGAGAAGAAGATGACGATGAAGAAGAAGGGGGAGAGGGAGGCGGAGAAGGAGGGGGAGAAGACGGCGGAGGAGAAGGCGCTGAAGGATTTCGAGAGATTGGAGCGGAATCAGCCCAGCAAGACGTGCTACGGGATCGAGGAGGTTTACCTCGCCGCCGAGTGGAAGGCGGTGGCGAAGCTGCTGGTGGCGGAGCGGCTCTGCCGGAACGCCGACCCGGCGACACGGCGGAGGTACGCCGCCTTGGTGGACGCCGTCAGGGCATCGAAGGGGACCGTTCTCGTGTACGGCGCCGCTCCGGGCGGCCCCCACGGCGCTCTGGAGAAGTACGCCGGAGTCGCCGCCGTGCTGCGCATGCCGCTACCCGCCCTAAGGGACCTGTAAATCGCCGGTTTGGCTTGTTTTTTTTTTTTTTTTGGAAACAGCACACTTCAAGATAAAAATTTAACGAGATAGCACCGTTTAAACTTACCGATGGCTTTGTTTTTTTGCTTTTTATTTAAATATTAAAAGATGATATACATATAAATAACTTAAATTTATATGAAAAATCAAGAACAATAATTTTGGTTGATTTAATTTATAAATTTTTGTTAAGGGTCAAAGTTTTGGCCTGCTATTGCTTACTTCGGCTCAAATGACAGCTGATTAAGATTAGCACTGACGGGTCCATCATTATTATCATCCTAGTTTCAGGACATTGCTCGATTATTCTCTCTCTCTCTCTCCCTTCCCTCAAAAGAAACTCAGTCACACATCTGTGGGCATGTTGATCTCTTCAGGCTGGATCTTGTCGGCAAGGAAGAGATCTATTCTTTCTAGTGCCTGTCAAGGAAAGCACACACAAGATGCTTCTCAGTTTCATGACATCACCGGATGCTGGGAGAGAGATGAAGTGCACTCTGCAGGAAGATCTCAATGGGAGTTGCGCATACCTCAGTAGCAATGGCTGTGGGTGTGAGTGCCGCGACATCTGCGTTCCCTTTCTTGGCTGCGAGATCTGAGGAACATGACGAAGAAGACCCATGATTATGTATGCAATGACTACCGGTAAGCAAGGTTTCCATTTCCGTCCCCTTGTTTCGTTCGAATAAGATTATGAGTCCAATAACTTCACAGAAATACAATTAGGGAAGCTAGGTTAACCATATTACGGCCATACAAGAACCCTAAAACATTCTTTCCACGGTGGGGTTTTGGCGTGCGCCGTGCATCCTTCTGTTGTTCGCATGGATTCGGATCACTTTGTTAGCTGCCTTGAAGAGAGGAACACAGTTCAAATTGAAGTTTAGAAGAGCAGAGAAGTGCGCAAGTAATCTGAATCTTGATATCGTCTTGTCCTCCTAGTACAAGTGAGCACACTTTTGTACAAATGAAAAGGGCCGCACCATGGTTCAAGAATGTCAAAGGAGAAAGCAGGCGTTGTGCCTAGGGGTGTTCATGGTTTGAGTTTGATTTGCTTTGATTTTGAGTATTTTTTCTCAAACCAAACCAAACCAAATTATCTGTCAAACCAAACCGAACCATATTTTACTTAGTGTAGTAGATATATCAATATATAATTTTATTTTGTTTGTTTTAAATCATATTCTATTAAAATCTTGTGTATATGTTTATACATTACATTAATTTTACCTTAAAAACTCTTGAGACAAATTTAGTTTTATAGAAAAGATGCATAAATACTATCTTATATATAACTTAAACAAAAATATTTAATATAATTCGGGTTATTCGGTTTACTGGTTTGATTTGGTTCGAAGGGTCATAGAAATCAAATCAAACCTATCGGTAGTTCAAACCAAACCAAACCGAACCAAGTACTGGTTTGGTTTGGTTTTTCGAGTTGAACCGAACAGTGAACAACCCTAGTTGTGCCATCGTGGAACGTAAAAGATAGGACCCTTTTGGTTAAGAGTGTTGAAGTTAATGTACTATTACTAATAGACACATCAACATCACATTTCATCGTGGTTGGTATCAAAAGTGACATGGTATTTGTGGTTCAAGACTCTACCCAAACAGGCCCTAGGGTAACTTGCATCTCTGACTCCCACATAGAACTGCAACGAGAATACCTCAATTCAATGCTCAATTTATCATATCCCTCGGAACTCCTATATTTCTCTTCGAGAGACAAGGATGCGATTAAGATGCTAGGCCCTATCTTTACTAATCGAGTAAGTTATTCAAAACGTATGCATCCCATTTCCTGAAATATAGAATACCAAAAAAAAAAGAGTAGAAAATGCAAACAAGATCATCAGTGTCGTATTTTCTGATGATTTATTTCGTGTCTACCTATTCTGAAAGTAGATAAAAGCATGTAAGACTCCTTATAAGGTTAGGACTCATTTTCTAAATTGTAAATAAATCTTAATTGACCCGATCAACAGCCTTTTCTGGCAGTTAGCGTAACTGCCAGAAAAATAACAGTCATGCTTCTTCAGTTGTGATATTGCAATTTGCAACAGATTCTACAGCCTGAGAGAAATTCTTTTGCATCCTAAAACTGGGCTAGTGAGGATTACAAGATCATATCAAGCCAGAACCACTGATATGGACCAGACGAAGTCAATTGAAATCCGTGAACAATCACTTTACTTGGCATGGATCGACTTACAATTGGCCAACATGCTGTCAAGAAGTAATTTTTTTACAAAAAAAAGAAAGAAAGATAAACATACACACACATACAAACACTCCCGCACACTCAAGCAAGGGAAGCCAAACTAATTGGTCCCCCACCTATCAAGTTGTTAATAAGTGAGGAAAAAAATAGTCCAGCCCGCCCAACTGCCCAACATAAATAAAAAAGGGAAGTTCAATGGATCTCAGATGCTAGTCAAAAGAAGAAGGGAGAGAGAAAACCTAATCCCACCTATTCACACCAGCTGGACCTGCAAAAAACAGGAAGAAAAGTAGAGGGAAGAAGAAAACTGGATTTAAAGAATCTGGTCTTGAGAAGCCAGATTCTTCTTGGATCTATCCAAACAAAGTAATAAAATCCAAAGAAGGGATCTTGGATCTCACCCATCACCGCTGGCCATCTGGATGGAAAAAATGCAACCTCAATGGGAACTCAGTCTCAAGGTTTTTGTGTAAGATATACTAGCGGATGAAGGCGAGAAGGTCACTGGAATAATAAATAAAGGACAAACAGTCCATCTGGATGAAAAAAAAACTCATTGTACCTTCTGAAGTACCTTGTGGGCGGTAAAATTTTGAATTGAACTTTCTTCCTCCAAGAAGGGTTTCGATCCCAAGATCTCTTAGTCAACCTGATTACTGAATTACAATCAATCCAAGCAAGTCAACAAGTCACCGAAAAAAAAGTCAAGCGTTCAGAGTCTTCATGTCGAGCTCTCCTAATGGCCCAAGCTTGACAACTGTGCTGCAGACGTATGCAACAAGGCGGGAAAAATAAACAAAAAAAGGTAAAATAACCTGCAAAAGAGGCTGTCAAGAAGCCTACACGTGCAGACTGTTTATAGAACGGGAAAGAGCGTGAAAAGTCATGAGAAGGGAGGTGAGGTGGCAGCACAATCCTCACCTTTCCTAGCCTACCTTCCAAACAGGAGGGCAGTAGGTGTCAGTGACAACATAACTCAAAAGAAAGAAAGGTGATGCAATAAAAAGATAAATAGGAGGAGGTTAAATCAACACCGTTCTTACTTGCTGGGATAGGATGGGCTAGGGCTCTCCTTCCCAACCCTCCCCCCCCCCAACAAAACAGAAAAAGAAAAAGAAGAGGATGAAACAAAGTACATTATGGCACGCTTCTCTCAGTGCCATATCTTGCAACCTGGAAGACATTTAAAACAAAAATGGGAAGAAAAAGGGAGCGTAAAAAAAGTCATAAAAAAATAATAATAATGAGAAAACACAACAAATGATTCAGAATAAATGCTCACCGTATAGCATTTACTTGTACAACAATAAAAATAGAAGAAACGCACAAATTTGCTACCATACACCACAATTTTCTGACGGGGGACCAGAAAGAAGATGCCGCCATCCAGATGGGCCGGCGGGCCCAAATAAGCTGCAACAACTCAGGTTGGGCCCAAATAGACCGACCGAACTTGAAATCCGCTGATAACTAACTGAAACGGGATAAAAGACGTTGAACCAACCCCGAAAAGCACCAAATTTCCTGAACTGGATATGTTTTGGCAGAAGGGGTGCTGAACCGGCCAACCAGGTTGAACCGGTCTGAAATTGGCCTGAACCGCTCTGAACTGGGTCTGGGAGAATTGAACCAGCCAGTTTAAGGCCTGAACCTGCTTCTGCAATGCTAGACCAGATCAAGCCAGTCTCGAACTGGCATGAACCAGGATTAAACTGGGTGAACCGGCAGGGAACCAGGCTGGACTGGTTTCTGGCCCGGTCTAGACCACGGACCGAACCGGTGCGCGCCAGTCGTGGCTGAACCCCGACTGGGACGGGATGTCGTGGCTCACTCCTGGAGGTGCTGACCCCCTGGGGGGGGGTGTTGTGGCAACTCTAGAAGTGGCGTGGAGGCGAGGGGCCATGGTGCCTTGTGGGTGTGCATGGCCACATGCGAGGCGAGCCCTGAAGGAGATCGTGGCAGCTGCTGGAGTGGCTGGGCTGGGGGGATGGGGCTCGTGGATACCCCGTGGCTTGCATGACCGCACATGACAATCGACCCCGCTAGGGTTGCGGCCACTCGATGGCACACCAGGGCAAGTGTGTGAGGAGCTAGGGCCGGCGCATGGGCCAGCCGGCTGGTGCGGCTGACACAACTGTCAACTGAGAGGGGGGCTCATGGTGTCTTCAGGTGGATGCTGGATTGAATGGGGGGTGTCGTGGCTGCTTGGTTGGCACTACAAGACGATGCTGCAAACCTTGACAAAAGCCCAGCTTGAGGGCTTTTTCTGTTTTTCATCCTCTCGCCATCAGCTTTGTTGCCCTTGTCTAGGGGACAGACATAGGAGGAGCACACGACACCGACTTATGCGATCAGGTGTGTGGTGCTGGCAGATCCTGGCCTGCCCTAGGCTCTCATCCCCAGTCAACTTCCTCGACCACTTCTTTCTCCTTCGTCATCTTCAGCAAGGTAGAGTGGGCAGGGGGGTGCAGCAACAGAGGACAGAGGAAACAAAGGAGATGATGATGGAAAGAGAGGGCACAGGTAGATGATGGTGGCAGAGGAGCCCTGTGTGGAGACTTTGGAGGTTCTGCGGCATAGGCAGGATTCCGTGGAGAAGAGGGGTAGGGCGTTGGGGAATCGTTGGGTCGATGCGAGGATGGTGAGCAATTGGGAGTCGGGACACAAAGATGGGTTCCAGGGTGGGGACGGAGATGGTTTGTGGAACAGTGCTATGATGACGGGGAGGTATCGAAGGGTCATGGACCTAGAACAGAAGGACATGCATAAGGGAGAAGTAGCCAATGATGGAAGGGGGCGATGGGAGGGGATTGGAGGGACTCTGGGGATTGCCGAAGGTAGGACAATGGCAGAGAGACAAAAGATGGTGGCTTTGGTGATATCGGGTCGAGGGAAGAGGAGATGAAGATAGATGATGTGTGGGTGGAGGGCGTCGAGAACTTGAGGAGATAAAGTGAAGTGGAAGAAAGGGAAACCAGTGATACTGGAGAAAAGGAAGGAAACCGGGCAATCTCAAGGGTTGAGGGGAGCTTGGAGCTACCCAGGGGTGGGGAAGAAGACTAGACCACCTCTAGGGTTTAAGGGCTGAAGCTCGGACTACCGAGGGGTGAAGACCTTATGTACCAGAAGAAGGGAGATGGGGCACCGGCCTTTAGAGCCATCCGGGGTCTTCTGTCGACGTCGGAGAAGAAAACAAGGTCAAGGGGAGAGAGAATGAACCAGGATCATTTTCTTGTTTCATTGTATGCATGATCTACAGTAAAGGCCTTACATAGAGGTTTATGAAAACATTACAAAAAGACCTTAATGATGACATAATCATCAATTAACCCCCTAAACATAAAATAAAACATGAAAATTACAGAAATAAAATATGAATCCTACAAATTATTTAATTACAAATATCTTGATGTCTCCAAGCTCGAACGGCGATATCCTAGACCTTGTCAACCGTCGGTTTGACCCAGTCCTCATCATTTTCAGATCCTTGAAAATCTCTCAAAATATATATATTTTGCAACCACAAAAAACACTGAACAAAAGCAAAACTCAAATGTAAAGGAAAGACAGACTGTACAAAACTTCTATAAAAACTATAAATTTTAGTGGTACCCTAGAAACAGAAAGAAGCAGATTTTGGAGTTTAAGAGACATACATTTGAGGGACACCCTAATGTCAGCATTAGCATAGGCTTCACCCCTTTCTTTGAAGAGCATATTGAGACGCAGAAAAGCCTGAACAAAAAATAAAGTGACTTGGATCATCCTTTCCAATCTCAAACATTTGGAAGAAAAACTAGATCATCAACTCTATGAAAAATAAAGTCTATAGGGTTACAGACCTTTGTGTAAGCGTCACCAGATTCTTGGTGCAACAGTGGCCGAGATGCAGTACCCACAGCGGCAATCCTCCTTGCTAAAGCTTCTAAGGGCACATCTAGCCACACGGTTACCCCCTTTTTCATATGTCTCCTAAGATTTTGACAGCATCAATAGTAGGAGTCTATAAAGATCAAGATGTCTGATATCAAGAAAGTGAACGGAAATACCAGTTAATAGGACGAATAACAGCTCCTCCACCAGTTGCAACAACCAATTGGTGCATTGAAGAGAGGTCGTGCAATACATTGCTCTAAAGAAAGCAAAGTCAAGAGCAAAACGTAAAGATTTTGTGTTTGTCCTAAAGAAATAAAACAGCATATACACAATCACAAAAGAGTGTTGAAGTTCATGAAGACAATCATTGAAACACAAAGAAAACAGAGGAAAAGGACTTGCATGTACCAAAAATATTTTATGCCTTTAAGCACACATAAAAACTATAGCCAGATAAATCGAATCAATATTTATTAGAAGTGAACAAAAGTACCATATAGACTATTCAAGTGAGAAATTGGTGCTTATATGTCTAACATCAAGCTTACGGTGTTTGTGAGAGGTTGCATAGCAGCCAGCAGGGCCAATATCTAACTTTAATCTTCGATTATCCTCCAGATAATTTCCAGATAATTTCTCTTATAACTTTCGCTGCCCATCTTGTCAGTGAGGGGGTGTTAAAAGTGGATAATAGTTCCACATTTAACCATTCAAGTGAGGAATTAATGCTTATATATCCCGAGCCTCTCAACCTTAACACCTAGTTCTGGGGTTTATAAGAACATTCAGCAAGTTGGTGCATTTTACTGTAACAACTATGTACCTAGGGGTGTTCACGGTCAGATTGGTTTGGTTTGAAGGTAAAGAAATTCAAACCGAACCGAACCAAATATATGCTTCAACCCAAACCAAACCAATTTAGTTCAGGTTGGTTCAAAAAAACCATTATCAATATTTAAATATATCAAAAGCTTATATTAATTTTAAACTTTGAATTTTCTATTGAAAATACCAAGAGTTACGGATTTTGTTTAGTCAATAGTCAACCATAGGTGTTGACCCAGCAATGCTTAACCCGTGACAAAAAGCTCATGGTAGTGAGTTTCCTTTAAAGACTTCACCAAGCCCTCACCTCCTGGAGTATCCCATGTGGGATTGGCATGAGGGTGCAGCACAGCAGGAAACATCCCCTTTAGTCCCACATTGGACAATCTTTAGACCAAGGCTGCCATATATTCTGCTCTTCATACAGCCCAACATCAACAATGAACAGGCAGGTCAGCGGCTGAAGGCCTGAGACTCGTGGGTATTCGGGTTATAGTTTGGTTCGGGTTAGGTCGAGTCCATTCTTTTTGAACCTGATTAACCCGAGGCAACTTACCAACCCAACCCAACCCAACCCGATGTTTTCAGGATGGTTCGGTTTGGTTTCTTGGGTTGGCCCGAGAAGTGAACACCACTATATGTACCTTTGTGGTCATTTTGAAGCACATCCTTCTCTTGTCTTGACCACCGAATAAAGTAGTTCTCAAGAAAACTGGGATTGCTGTTCCTAAACAAATATATAAGTGCAGATTAAATATGCTAAACTTTATGAAACACTGAGGGTATAAGAAAGTTATAAAGGAAGCATAGTAGAAATATGAATGCCAAACTTTCATGGGAGTATATTACCACGTAACATATCTGGAAGTTAAAGAGTGCAATTTCATCCCACACTGATATAAAAACCAGAAGAAAAAAAATCAAAACAGGGTCAAGTGAGTAAGCCAGTACCTCGTTATCTCTAAAGAAGGCCTCACTGTGATTTTTAAAAATCTGGGTAACAGAAGTGCCACCAACAGCCTGTTCCACCAACTTGTCACTGCAGCATTCTTTATCATGAGAATAATTGACAAAAAGAAGGTAGTTTGATGGAACAAGTTGCACTATGTTAAGAAAGTCAGAAGCAGCTGTCTAAGATGCTATATCATTACCTATCATAAAAGGAATAGCCTAGTGCTTCAGATAAAATCTTTCCTACTGTGGTTTTCCCAGAACCCATCATCCCTGCAGTGCCAATTTATTGGGGTTATTGCATGTCTATCGGCTGATTGCCCTAGTTTAAAGAAGGGGATACTCACCAACAAGAAAAATGCACTGTCCATTCAGGAGAGGGATGACTTCTTCTGCCTTTTTTTGCAAGAAATTGTGATCAGTTAGGTACAAGATCGAGCTGAGTATGTACAACATTTAAATGTTTACTCTTACTGTCAAATGCAATATATGCAAAACCATGTTACAGTAGAACAGCACTCAATATGTGAATGGCTGTTACTCATGAACTATCACTGATTGCTTATCAAACGTCACCCTGCTACATGATAAGGTCAAGAACTTGTCTCAACTAACTTTGGCAGGGGAAGGTCTGTCCAAAATCCGAAAAAGCTGAGTGATTTCAAAAAACTCTTTTAACAGTCGTAAAATTTACATCATACACTGTCATCCAAGTGTCCAGAGAACACAAACAAAATGTCAAGGATGGAAAACAATACAAGATGCACGATAAGAATCTAATAGATAAAGGTGTTAAAAATGAATCACCTCCAACTACACTGTTGAAAGAGTTAATTAGACATAGCTTAGCTTTCCCCTCTAACATGAATAAGTACACATGAATATAGTAAAATAAAGTAGTCTTTTTCTGATTACTGTACAGATTGAACAAATTACTAAGTGCATTCTTCTTACCTTTAGAAGAAGCGCTTCATCCACAGATACATGAACACCCTCTGATTCAATAGCTGATACTGCAACATGGTACTGAAGAAAAGTCAGTTACAACTTACACGTCAAGGCCACAATGACTTCATCATAAAAGGATTATATTTAGCATGCAATTTCAGAATTGGGCAATCTAGTGAAAGAAAATTGATCTAGGATTGGCCTAGATTGGTATTTCAAAAATTGAAAAAAGAAACAAAAATAATTAAATTTGGCTCAATCACCAGTGAAGCAGCTGCCCATATGGGGAAGATCGCCATTGTTTGGTAGTGCAGGGTGGTGGCAGCAGTACCCAGCATCTTCCCTGCCTTTAAATTACAGGATTGTATGTTACCAAATCCCAGAGATTCATACAACTGGATTTGATCATATGGAATCGGCCGATTCTTGTATCGGATTGGCCCTAGAGATCCAAGTTTTGCTTAAATGGGTGATCTTATAAGCAATCCCCACAGAATTGGGCTGAATTGGCCGAATTGGATTGGGTTTGGTGATTCCGACAAGAGTGACTTAAATCTTGAAATCAAAACAAAGACACCCCCGGCCGAGTTCACCCCTTGTGAGCCTTGAGTCTCCCATGCACAGCCCAATTCCCATTCGGTTTTATAGTGTGGTGAGGTCAAGCTTTTACCTTTAGCACATTGTTGGCCAATTTTCAAGACGGTTTTCTCTTGTTGAGACTCAAAAAATTTTTGTGTGCAAGAAAATGACAATCAAAGAATATAATGCTAACGCCATTGGATCTTGTGATCTTGGAAGGTACATGGATTTATGGTAGATATTGAGAAAAAGAGAGTTAATGTAAATAGTGTAGGAAATAAAAGAATGGAGATATTTTCTACCTCAGACGACATGTCAGTGGGATAATTGAGAATGTAAAAAAATGTGATAAAATACATGGTGGGGGCACCGGTTTGAGGCGACATTCTCGATCAAATTGGACCAGCCGACACCAAAATTGGGCAGTCAATACCATCAGGCTCAAATCCGATTTTGTCTCACTATTTGTTTCTTTTAAGTAATGGTGGCCCACCCACCTCTTATAGCCTAGAAGAAAGTTGCATCATTAATTAGGAAGATTAGTAATTATTAATTTATAGGTAGTTGTTTTTACCTTCATTCATTAGAAGGTTTAGAGTTAATAGTTGGTAGGTAGTTATGGGTAGTATTATTAAGAAGAGTAGTCTTTTGAGAACTATTAATTACTTCAAATTGGAAGGTAGTTGTTGAATTAAGTAGTATAATCTTGTGAGGAGAAGTAATTATTTCAAGTTTATGGATAGTTGTTGGTAGGTGAAGATGTGTTTGGAGGGAAATCCAAAATTTTGAAGGGAGCTTTGAGGGCTATAAAAACCCCCTATGTATCATCATTGTATCATGTTGAAGAAAACTGAACTTAAAGTAAGAGTGTGTTCTCTTTACTTTCAATCGCCATTGTAAGGGAGGATCCTGTAAGGGGTACCCAATCGTCTATAATTGGGAACTCATGAGGAGCATTATCCGCATCTTCTCTACCCCCTTTCATCTTCATCCTCTCTCCCACTTTCTCCCTACTTCGGTTTTCTAATGCTGAAAGTTGATCCATCACTAGCAACTTTCATCACCATCAAGGCCGGCGCCACTTAGAGCTTTCAATGTCAGGTCAACAATTCTTCTGTCCACCTAGGCCGGCGTCACTTAGAGCTTTCAATGTCAAGTCAACAATTCTTTTGTCCACCTAGACATCCCAGTGCCTTTTCAACATCCATCTACCGCCAACCAATCGATACCTGTCAACCTGAACGGTCCCAAACGTGTTGCATGTAACCTATCACTTTCCTGTGAGAGATGAGCATCTTGATAAGTTTGCAAATTACTATTGTAAATTGTAGTTCTTGAGATATGTGTCAGTCAGGTCCTACAAATGTAGAGGTAATTTCTAATTTTCTCCTTAATTAATTATTTTATTCATTTTGTATGTGGTCACGAATGTTCATGCTGAATCTAAGTTAGACTCTACTCTCCTTATTCTCCTTCCACCTGAATCTCACCTAGGAAGGCATCCTATCTGTCATTGTAGTTTTCTAATTACGTCGGTCTTTTACCCTCAAATCGAGTTTGAGTACTGGTCTTATGAACTAGATCATGTGTGTGAGTCGGTTTAGAGAGTCAGCCCGACCCACTTCAATACATGTGAAATTGCAAGAAGAAATGATGGCTTATCAAACATAAAAAGCATCTCAGAGAGAGGTACGAATTGAGTAGTCACAACACTTGCAATCTGAACTACTTGGATGTAAGAAACTGGTTTGATAACCCAAAGCAATAAAAAGCGAAAACAAAAAGTTCCTTTTGAGGGTGACGGATCAAGTTTAGATGATCAAGAGGAGACACAACTAAAGAAGGCAATGCACGATAGTAAAATTTCACCACGTGAAGATGAGGAGAGAAGAAAGAGAGCATGGGGATGTACTACTAGATATTCAAATGTTGAAGGAACACAACCTAAACCTCAAACAACTGGGGATTTTGGCCCGCATTGATCACAATTGACTCAAACCTATGAAATTGTCCATCTTTAGGCAGAATAGTAGTCAAACAAAAATAATACATGCTTTAAAAGACTTTAATCGACTACTTTAGCTACAAAAAAGACAATCAAGTATATTTACAAATGATTTTTGCATGTATGTTGATCTAATGAAACCTTAACTTTTTAGCATTTGTGTTATCAGATTTGACATTGAGATTAACATTTATTTTATGTTATCTTCATGTACGTGTCCAACTCATACTACCACTGGTTCTTATTTCCATACCATAATTGATGTCATTAGAGAGGTTGGATTGGGATTAAAAATCTTGACCTCCAATACATTCATGAGAGTAGATTGAATGTAGAAGTTGAGGAACTATAGTCATGGATAGATGAATTTCAGGTGGTCTCATAGATTACGGAATCGGTGGAATCGGACCGATTCCGACCGATTCCGGAATCGGATCGGTGGATACCGATCCGATTCCTGGCGGAAGGACCGATTCCGGGAATAATTCCGCGGAATCGGTAAGAATCGACTGGAATCGGTCGGAATCGATCCGATTCCGACCGATTCGTTGTGGAATCGGTCGATCCGACCGATTCCGATGGAAGACCGGTTGAACCGGCCCCGGTTCGATTCCCGGTTCGATTCTGGACCGGGAATCGAACCGAGCCCCGGCTCTAAAAGGGCCGGGAATCGGCCGCGGTCGATTCCTTCGATCCGCCGGCGGTAGGGCTCATTTCGGCGATTCCGCGGCGATTCCTCGGCGATTCCGGCATCGATCCGGCGATCCGAGGGCGTCGATCCGGCGATCGAACAGCGATCCGTCGATCCGGGAGCGATTCATCCCCGATTCCGGCGATTCCGGCGATTCCACTGGGCGATTCGGCGATTCACGGCGGTCGGACCGATTCCTTCAGCCGATTCCGCCGATCCAAGCTCCGATCCGCTGAATCAACGTCTTCTTCGATCTTTGACCGATTTTGGTAAGATTTCTTCGCCGAACACTTCGTACGTCCATTCTTACGCGTTTTCCGTCCGAGCGTCGTTAAACCTTGTGATTTCCACCGAATTAGTCCCGTCAAGTTTTAAACTATCCGTTTAAGTTCATTTGCACGGGGAAAAATTCCGGATATCGTACGTTATTTTGCGACGATTTCCGGCAACTACGTAACCCTTTAAACATACCGAATGGTGTGTTACTTGGGTTGTCTGCTTCCCGAACAGCGTCTAAATCATTTTTTATGTTATCTAATCAATTTTAGTGCATTGTTTACAATTTTTGCAGATATAAAGCAATGGCCGATCAAGCGACACGTGCTTCCGGACGTGGGTTGGGAACACGGGCGTATATGGTAGACCTAGTCGGGGAAGAGGGTGCGGTGCAAGTGGTGCGGGAAGGAGATGAACGGGGGGGTGTTCCTGAAACAACATATGCCGGAGCAGTGGGAATGTAAAGAAATGTGACAAGGTGCCCGGGGAGAAGAGTGAGGAGATGAGAGGATACGCGCGGAGTAGAGCCTCTCGACGGGCTGTTCGGATCGAGCGAGAGGGAGGAGTTGCGGGACGAGCTACTCGAGAGGAGGAGGACCGCGATTTGCCTGCCTCCGAAGGGAAAGGCAAGGGGGAAGGCGGCGGCTCGGCGGAGCCGAGCGAGGACGAGTCCGCGGACTCCGGGCGAGACGTGCTAGCCACGCCAGCGTGCGGGCGGTGAGGAGGAGGACGGGAGGAGGGGAGCGGGAGGGTGCAGGTCGAGTTGACCCGGCTTTGGGCCGATCGGCATCGGCTCGCCCTACTCGGGGACCGAGAGCCGACCCCGGAGACGGGAGCCCTACCGCCGTTCCACTTCCACCCGGCACTCGATTTACACCGAGTGGCCGAGTATTTATTTAGGGAAACGAGTCTTTGGGCGGATGGGGATAAAGCGAGCGATGAAAGGGGTGAAGAGGCTACGAGGCAGTGCAAAGAGAGCCGTTCGGCACATTGTCAGTGGTTTTTACATGTACGGTATCACTTTTTAAATTAAATTTGACATTATGCTGTTTCATTTACTAAAACTTAATTTTACCCCGATCCCGTGTTTTTAACTTGATGTAGGCATCCCGGCACATGCGGCCACCGGCCCCTACTTCCGGACGATGGTGGATGCCGTGGGTGAGAGTGGACCGGGTTTGCGAAGCCCCGGGCAGCGGACACGTATACGGCGGCACGGATGAGGAGGTCGGGGAGTTGAGGAGTGGATGGACGGAGGTTCAAGTTGGTGTGGAAGGAGAGGGGTTGCACGCAATCATGTGTGATGGGTGGACGGTATCACCAAGAGGAGTATGATAAACTTCTTGGTGTCTTGTTCGAGGGGACTACGTGCTTGAAGTCGGTAGATGCTTAAGGGAAGATTAAAAATGCCGACTTCATTTTTCTCTCGATGGATGGAGTGGTGGAGGAGATGGGGGAGGAGAATGTGGTTCGGGTTGTCGCGACAACGAACCATCGTATAAAGTAGCGGGGGAGGAAGTTGATGGAGAAGAGGAAGCGCATCTTACGGGTGCCTTTGTGCGGCCGCATTCCATAGATCTCATTTTAGAGGATATAGGCAAGGAGGAGGGTGTATACACACTTGTCGGGCGGCGCGGACCATCGGTTCCTTTATTTATTCGCATCCCCGCCTCCTACGTATCGTGAGATCTCGCGCGGGAGGGCACGATCTTGTCGGGCCCGGGCCGGACACGATTTGCCACGAACTCATTGCGGCTGGAGAGTTTACACCGGCACGGATTTGCATTGGTTGGGATTCGCGCGATCCGAGAGTATTACAACTATATGGTGGACAACTGCGTGTAGGCGATTGGAGATTCTTGTCGAGGTCGAGCGGATCAGCGACAAGAGGTTTTGGGAGAGGATTGCCTACTATTTGGCAATCATTGAGCCAGCAGTAGTTGTCTTGAGGTTGGTAGACTCGGATGACAGGGACAGGAATGGGCACAACTTGTATGATCTTATGGGACCGGGCAAAGCTGAAAATTAAGAAAAAAATCCCGAGAGGTTACGAAAAGTGGTGGAAAATCATTGATGACCGATAGGACGAGACCTTGCACCACGATGTCCATGTTGCGGGGTAACTTGGTTCTTAAATTATTTTTGATGTATAATTATCTTATATGCACGGTGTTAACTAATAAAATCTTGCGGGATGCTTTTGAACCCCGCGTCCAATATGGAGGACAAGTGGTGAACGACAACGGAGTGATGCGGGGTACACTTGCGGTTATCCGGCGGGCATTGCCGATCTCGGCGAGACGGGATAGAGATTTGAGATAGAAGTAAGTTAGAGTTCATTAAATACCTTGGACTAGCATTACCGAACAACTAAATTTTTTATTTAAATGTTTCGGATCGAAGTACGGGATGAGGGTCGGTGTATACTCGGATCTTTGACTGAAATATTCAGTTGACAAAGTGTCACCTGGTATAGTAATAGTTTGATGAGCGATTTCTTTTCTTTTCGTACAAGTTATTCTTGATGATGGGCTAATTGTTTTCCTTTTCTCTTCTTGTGTTTTTCTTGCAGCTGAGTGGTGGACTCAGGTGAACACCAGGAGTGGATGGAATCCACTTGCGGCCATTGGTATCAGGATTCTGAGCCAGAGCACCAGTTCCTCCCCTTTGTGAGAGGAAGCTGAGCATTCAACGATACATACCAAGGAGGAACGGGTTGACCTCGGACCGATTTGGAGAAAGGCTGGTCTTGTCATTATAACATGAGTGCAGCGTAAAGAACATCGAGGATCGGCGAGAAGATCGGCGAGGAGCGATTTGCACGGTTCGCGGGTGGCCGTACGAGCAGAGTCATTCCTCGCCACACCACCACCCGAGGAGGTGGACGTGGACCCAGTTTTCCGGGAGGAGCATGCACTTTGCCTCCTGGATAGAGGAGAGGAAAGCCGGGGATCGCGCAGTGAGTTTGATCCCGATGACCGTGCGTAGGCGAAGGAGAGTTGGATGGTGTTGAAGGCGAGGAGGATGCTCGGCTCACCTCCGTCTACTGCCGCGACTCGGGCGGACGGCACTTCTTCGCCGGCCGGTATGGGGCAGCCACGGCACGCAGCCGAGCTCCGGCTCGAGTCCGGCGGCCGGCCGGCCCGTTCGCGGTCGGGAGAACGAAAACAGGTGTTGCACGGAGAATGGAGAATGGGAGGATTTCTGAGTTGAAAAAAACTTTGGGTTCCGGACTTTTCTGGTAGTTCGAGAGATGGTGAAGAGGTAAAGAGAAGGAAGTTAGAGGTCGGGCGTCTGTCGGCGGATGACGATGCGGGCTCCTTCGCTCCTCGGGTGATGATGACGAGGAGTGTATACCGGCCGACGCGGCCATCGGCGGTGAGTCACGGATTCACGGTTTCCAAAGCCGTATTACACGGCGGATGACGGACACCGCCGGTCTTATATTATGGAGCCACGATTATCCGGCATTTGGCCGGGTTGACCGGCGGTGGATTACACCACGCGCTCCACCGTCCTCTGCTTACGTCCCGGTCGTCCCGCCGGTCCGATCCATACGACCTTGATGGCATGGCATCGGCATTATTTTCATATGGATATGGTCCGGACGGTATTGGGCGAGCACGAGGAGGAGCGTCGCGGCGAGCGGGGAGAGGGACGACCCCGCATCTTTATCCTAGATATTGGTAGTAGATTGATATGATGTAATTTTTTTTTGATGATGTATCAACTCTTTGATATTTGAATAAATGGAATTGGAATATGTACTTAACTTTCGAGTCTTGAGTCTTCAATTGGTGTTCATTAGTATTTGTATGATGTGATTTTGTGGATATCATGCATTGGTGATTTTTTAAAATTTTTCTAACTCATTTCCTATTTTTTTAGAATTTTTTCTGAATTTTTTGAATTTTTTTGACGAAAAAAAAAATCCAAAAAAAAAAACCGATTCCGACCGATTCCGGAATCGATTCCCTTCCCAGGAATCGGCCGATTCCGGCCGATTCTGGGAATCGGAATCGGAATCGGTCCCAACCGATTCCGATTCCGATTCCGATTCCGGAATCCTTGGGTGGTCTAGAAGGAAAGAGGTTGCACTGTTATGTGCAACAGATGGATAGGTATAACAAAGAGAAGTACAATCAATTTTTTTGTCTATTGTTCTAAGGGTACCACATTTAAGTTTATTAATGCATCAAGCTAAGGGTGTAAAATGAATCCGATATTATGATATTCCAATTCGATTTTGATAAAAATTAACATGTTTGGAACTTGTTTTTGTATCCTATAAGCTATCAGAATTAGAATCGGATATTCCGGTAGCTTATTGAATCGGAATTAGTTGATTCCGTTTCTGTTAATCCAATTTCGATGTAAAATAATTATATATAAATAAAATTAAATAAAATGAAGTTTAATAAATTATAATATATAATATATAAATTGATAAAAAGATAAAAAATAAAGTTTAAGAAGATTATATCAAATTTTAGTAATTATATGTGAATTATTAACTCATTTTTAAATAAAAAATAATATTTAATATGTATTTTAGAATTTATCGGATTCGGTTCCGATAACGGAATCGAAATCAGATCAAATCGGAACATAATGATTCCGAAATTACCGGAATCAGAATCGGAACCCCTTAACTCTTATCAGAATCGGAATCGGATTCTGGTGATTCCGCTACCGAACCCGACCCGTTTACAACCCTACATCAAGCCAAATAAATAATACATATTATTTTTTTCTATTATGAATAATGTTATAAAAAAATTAGTGAGGATAATATTGTTCAATTTGTGACTGACAATGATCCTTTATATAAGACTATACGTAGGAAGCTAATGGAAACAAAAAGTCGAGCAAGAAGAACGTGAAAAGAATGAGAAAACCATAGTTTCTCAATGTGGCCTATTCAAAGAATACTTAGTAATATTGTCTCTCAAATTTCAAATGCAATATTATAAGATTTAAGTTGGTGTTTACTCAAATCAATCTGAAATACTAATATGACAAGGTTACTCCTAATATGAAAAATACATTTGTTTTTCATTTATTTCTAGTACTTGTGGAGTCCCAGATTTATGATGTTTGTGTTCTTCTCAATGTTCATAGTTGAGTGGTGGATGCAGGGGACCAACAGAAACAGATAAAATCCACATGCGGCTATTACAATTCATCGATTGAGCCAAAGCACAAGTTTATAATAGTCTGAGAGGAATTGAAACACATTTAGTCTTATACACACAAAGAGAAGGCATAGGCTAAAGAGTGACAGATTAGATAAGGGTCTTTTGTCACTACAACATGCAATTAGAGATTAATAGTATTAAAGAGCACAAAGAATATCAGAAAAAATATTTGCAAGACTTACAAGTAGACCATATCAATAAAGAGCAGAAGTAGGAGGACAAGAATCCACCGATATTGACTTAGAACACCTTTTCCAAGAGAAACATCCACTTACAACTTGGTTGGAGGACAAGAATGTTACACCACTTCCAAAGTTTGACTCAAATGATTGTACGAGCCAAAGTGAACTTGACAATGTACATGGTGAAGACGAAGAGATGCAACAACAAACACAACATACAATAATTTCATATCCAACTCCAGCTCCTTTTGCATAGAAAACTTCAAAAGACAAGTAAATTTGGAGGGTTTAAAGATTTGAAGAAGGTCTACCAACATAGTATTGGAGCTAGTTCATAGGCAAAAGAAGTTGGGAAGAAGAAAAAATTAGAAATCATGAGAAGACCTATGAGTTCAAATGACAACACATAAGAACCCTTTGGCAGTGGCTCATAATTTATTGCAAAAAATTCACAACAACATGAAGGAGGCTCAGATAGAGGTGAGTGTGGAGGTAGAGGTGAAGATGGAGGTGAAAGTGATAATACAAGTGCAGTATAAGTAGAGCAGCTATGCATGATTTGATCCAACTCTAACATTCAAGTGGCTGAAGTCAACGTTGGGCACAAATGAGATTTTTTGACAAGTATGTGGCACACTTTTACATAGATGAACCAGAAGACTTGCAGCCACATATTTCATCTACACATCCAACACCATACAGAACATATGATTGTAATGAGATGACCAAATTGTTATTGGAATATGGATACGGGCCAATCATGAGTTCTCATTCACGATGGACTTCAAAAAATCTAGAGAATGAGGAGTCTCATGATATTTATCAGTGATATTGGTGATGTTAAGATATAATTTGTATTGCGTATCATTTGTACCATATATCTTTATTAGAGAGATTCATTGATGTTCATATATTTGTCTACTCATCTTCATACCTCTCAAAATAA
Organism: Cryptocoryne crispatula var. balansae; assembly: GCA_036172225.1. Classification (NCBI taxonomy): domain Eukaryota; kingdom Viridiplantae; phylum Streptophyta; class Magnoliopsida; order Alismatales; family Araceae; genus Cryptocoryne; species Cryptocoryne crispatula. Next base: position 34,419,163 of record CM069935.1, read on the forward strand.
TATGTATATGTGGTTGGTTGTTAGTTTTTTATTTTTATATTTTATACAAGTTTTCCTATTTTATGATTTTTTTATTGTTTGCATTTTTTTGATTTTTTTCAAAAAATATATATCTATCTAGATCAATTCAGGATTGGAATCAAGACCCACTAATCCGAATCTAGATTCTGATTCTGCAATCCTTGGATCTAATGCATTATCTAGTCCCAAGGATCCAATAACCTACAATATGGTAACTTAAGTTACTGGATCTGGTTATATTGCTGCTTCCAATCAGGATCAGATTGGACCAGAATTGGCCGCTCTGATAGCTTGGAGTCCGATCCCAGCTAACATTCCTTCCAATATCAGACTCCCTCTCTCCGATCAAGTGGGCAGGTGCCAATTCTAACATAAAATTGGCCAATCCTTCAAACTAAGAATAGAAAATTACAAAATAGTCATCATTTAGCATTTAGTGTGGCCAATTTTGTCTAAGCAAAACGTAGAGAACCATTCCTCCACTTCAGGGAGCAACTAAGATCACAAAACCACAGCCTTGATAGTCATAACATAATTTCTACAACATAATTTGTTTATGCCTCAATGTGAGCACAAGAACTCTTGAGCAGTTTGCGCCATCTGCTTTGCTTGCTTGAAAAATGTCACCAGTTTTAAAGATTAGGCAGAAGTCCATACAATCATCTAAAGTTTGTCCTAAAAATCACATGAATTTGGTTCATTTATCAAGTTTAAAGGTAAAAATAAAAAGGTTCAGTTAAGAGCCAAGCATGAGTAAAGGTTAAGTCAGCCTTTTAAACCTTAATTATTTTTAGCACATGAATTTGGTTTGTTTATCAAGCTCAAAGATAAAAATTCACTAAAGAGCATAGTATGAGAATTTTACCATACAACTATAAAACATAAAGAGGATGTTGGTAAAGAAGATAATTCATAAAATAGAGCAAGACATCAAGCTTTAGAACAAGTTAAAGTCAAATACCTATAATTATAGAAAGAAATATAAAATGAAATAAAGATGAAAATGGGTGCATAGAATATTGGACACCTTACAAAAAAAAGATTATAGAACTTGTTGATAGCATAGAGAAAAGAAAGATTAATATTGGTTGAATTTAAGAAACTAAATGAAGAAAAGAGAAATATAAAGTGGAAAATACAAGTTATAAACTATGGTATACATGAAGGGAAAAATAAAAATAGGTAGGTATCATTATTAATAAAACATCGAAGGATGTAGTGGTGTTTGTGACAAGAGTAGAAGATAGAATAATTTTTATGGGTAATTAATGCAGTTAGTTCTTATGCTCCATGTATTAAATCAAGAAGTGAGATTAAAGAAAAATTTTGGAAGGGCATGAATAACCTTATGCAAAGTATATCGAAGGAAGAGAGTATATTTCTAGGAAGAGATCACAATGAATATGTTGGAAATGAATGTTACAGATATGAGAAAATTAATGGAAGTTCAAATATAAGAGGGAAAATTATCCTTGATTTTGATATACCCTATGATCTTGTACTAACAAATACCCATTTTAGGCAAAAAATATCATTTAATAATAATTACATGTATAAAATAAAAGTCAACTCTACTTCATTCTTACAAGAAAGACTAATTATGCACTTTGCAAAGATTGAAGTTATTCCTAGTGAAGTTTGAACAAGTCAACAAAGGTTGGTGGTTTAAGATGTTAAGATTAAATGATGAATAAATATCTTCAAAAGTAAGACAAAATAAAATGGAGGGAACTAAAATAAGTGAAGAATGAGACATTTAAGAATGACAATTAACTATACCTTCTTCTTGACCTAGGACTGCAAGATTAGATCAGCCCCCTGGTGGGAGTGTTGATCCTGATGTGGGTTGGCAGAGAATCGTACAAGACTTGCTGAGCTTGGTCACTTCCAAGTTGTCCACATTGATCCAGATTTGCCAATCCTGAACCATTTTCCAAAACCTAACAACAAGAAACTTTCAACACTTGAAAGCAGGGATACCCTGCAGTGATTGATGGTGCCACCGGAAGCTGGGCATGATTCTGTGGAGGGAATGGTAAGGGGCAAAACAAGTACTAGTGGTGGAGCAGAGTCTCACAGTCAGGCCGTGGGGGGTATGGGGCATAAGAAACATAAATATCGTGACAGGATGGGAACAAATGAAAAGAAGGTTCAGCCAGGGAACGGAGGGTGAAGCACAGGTTAGTCTAGGATAACTAAGATTCTACTTTGCACATCCTTGACTATCAGCAGCTACAATGAAACAGAATATTCTTGGTACATTTATAAAATGATGTCTCAAAAGGTCATCATAGGTTGAACAGTAAATGTGAATAATGCATGTGTGTCTTTCTTTTCTCTGATGCCATCAAATTTTGAGAGTTAAATATCTAAACAGCTTTTAATGTATAGGGTTTATTACGAAAAACCTAATAAAAATATGTCATACTCCATGCTGGAGGTACAGTATAGATTAAAGTATAGATTTAGAAACATGCTGAACAAATGCCAAAATTGCATTCCTAAGTACCATGCTGTGCAACTAAATATTAGGAAGAGAAAAAAAATGCAAATAACGTGCACTGACTATTCTAGATAATAGTGTGATATTTATGTCAATCCTAAAGATCCATATATCATCAAAAAGTCACAGATCAACGACAAGTTCCACTCATACACAGTAAATTCCAGCCAGCGCCTTGTTTGGCAGGTTCTTTGGAATTGGTTTCAATTCTGACTCCAGGCAGCTATAAAGGGCGAGCAAAATGTCTTATAGTTATGATAAAGGTAAACAGGAGCAAATGCCATACTTAAGAATATACTTCATGGTTTGTAGTTTTCATTTTAATTACGCATGTATAGCAAAAATGGGCTATTTTCTGGTCAGGAGTAGAAGGAAATTTCCAATGTGCAGTGTCTCCGAGAGGGTGTAATGAACGATGGAGGACAGAAGGGAAAGAAGCCCCCTAGTTGGGAATAGAAGGAGGTTGACCCCAAGGTGGGGGGATTTAGAAGGAATCCACCATCAGGCCAACCTCCCAAATGAAAAAAAAGAAGAAAGTGAAAACAATAGATAGTCAAATATTTAGGTGGAACTATGTTCTCCCGCAACTTCTTCATAACATTATGTTACAAACAATAACTTCCACATATTTCGGAATTCAAAATCCCGAATTTCTTACTGGTACATTTAACAACCTTGGTTACTTTTGAAGAAGGTCCGAAGACCAAGATTTCTTTACAATAGTAAAGAAGAAAAAGTAGAGCGAGAAAAGGAAATAAAATCATTGGTTACTGGAAGCGTGGAATCTAATTATGAAACAGTATGAAGAAGTTAACATTGCCAAATTCGACACGCCCAGTGACATATAAAAGAGCAATCTTTTATCCGGAGCTTGTGAAAGGCCAAATCCTTTATGTAAAAAATAGGACAAAGTGGAGTCTCGTAATGAAACAACACCGTTAGCTTGTTACCTCCTTTCTGGTAAGAGCAGGCCACATTAACCAGGGAGCGCCCAGACCGAGCAACAAATCCGCTCTTCCTCTTCCCGTCAACTCTGAGGCAGCTGACGCCCAACTGCCTACCCCCGGCCGACCAAGTCCAGGGCACCCCCTGCGCGTGGCCACACGAAATCCCCCTTCCTTCCCCAACTTTCTCCACACCAACCACAGCGTAGGACTGCATGCTCAGAGAGAAATCTCCGAGCCCCATCGCTCAAACTCAAGAACAACCACCGCACGCCCTCAGGAACTGCAGATTGGAGCCACCGTAGCACCCCGGGCGGAGAGGAATCCGAGTCAGAGCTGCATTGACGGCTCCGACGAACGATTCCGGCGGGAAGCAACAGGCTCCTGTAGACCGCAGTAGTTGAAATGGAGAAGGTAGAGGCCCAGCGGTGATGAGATTCGCACGGCAAGAGGCGGAGGATGGCACGACGGCGGCGGGAGGAGGAGGGGGATGAAGACGAGGTTGGTGTGGTGGGTGGTCGACGGCGTCGGTCGGATTTAAAAACTGCAAGATTTCAATATTACCCTTCATCTTTTAGGTTTATTCGGTAACGGGTTTCGACCGGAAAAAGAGAATTTTCTAACGTGTCAGGGGCTGATGCGTCATTTTAAAAAAGAAAAGTTTGTTATGCAAAATAAAAAAAGAGCGGGGGGACGTGGACGTGGCAAAGAACGACACGAAGACGACCCGGCAACCACCTTCGCCACGTCAGCGGGTTCGGTGTGCGCCTGGTGTTTGGTAGCGTGCTGACCCGCGTAGTCAACCGGCTCGGCTGCTGGCTGTTTAACACGTGAGACACGTGACTTTCTACTTTGTTAGGTTGATGTAAATCACATAAATTTTTTTACTGCAGATAAACCCGTTCTATCCTCTAAATTTTAAAAATAAAATAAATTTATCACCAAATTAAATTTGTACCCAACAACTCCTAATGACCTCTTTGATTAGAGTATTAAAAATGATACTATATTAATATTAATATTGATATTTCTAAAAGTTGAAGTATCAATATTAAAATTGATACAAGTTGATACTTATATTATATCACATATTTTATTTGTACTATAAATTTCAAAATTGATACAATTAATCAAATAGTTCTAAGTGATTATCATCAATATCAATTTTAAAATTGATAATGATAGAAGCGTTTAATACTGTTACCCAAGGAAGGTTGGGTCGCGGGTCGCGAGACCCCAGGCTGACTCGGTTGTGACCGGGTCGCGACTCTATTTTTTATTATTTTTTTTGAAAAATTCAAAAAACTTAAAAAAATGCGAAAAAATTCAAAAAAAATGCAAAAAATCGTGAAAAATAAATGACATGATTTAAACAAATAATACATCAACTTTATTCTAATGTGACATGTTCTACATTTTGTAGGTAGTTGATGTACTCTCCCCATGTCATTTGGGTTGAGTACATAGCTTGATACATGTACACATGACGCTCATATTCGTCAGTCCCTCGGGAAACTATCCTAAGACTTGATCCAAACGAGTCACCATAACTATAGGTCGATTGGATCAAAGTATATGATGACTCCACATAATTCATTCCACAATACTCCTGATCGTATGTAGGGAACCAAGAGGCTTGGGATGAATCATATGCATAGTTGGAGACATCGTGGTATTCTGCTTCAACTCCATGGCTACGATGACCTCCTCTACCTTGCGGCCTTCTACCATGATCGACGTCTTGGGTTGCATGAGTATATTGCTCCTCACCGGTAAAACGTAACGACGTTGTAGGAGATATGGGAGGATTTGGGGTCCCTTGTACTTGTAAAATGTTCGCGCCCCCGTATCCAGCACCATCATCGCTTCTACTCTTTGACGACGAATCCTCGGACGTCTAGTACTGCACTCGAATGTTCGGCTCTGGCGTATCTTCTCGATCGTCTTCGACCGTATCAGCATCTGCAATATCAAAAGGATCAGTTATAACTTGTTTACCTTTTCTCCTACTTTGCGTACCTTGACTAGTTCCTCCTCCGATCCTCTGTCGCTTTGCTAGAGAGAGAGGGATCTGGAATTCTCCGTTCAAAGCTGGAGATCAAAGGGAAAGGTTAGGTAATCATATTACCCATCTCCTAAACCTTTTCCAAGTCTCAATTTCTTCTGTGGACGGAGATTTCACAAAATCCCCAAATCCGGGTGTCGGTTCGGGCATGACAGAAACACCAACTTTTGAGGCTTCTCCCGAACACTACAGAGATCCAAACTTCAAACGGTTTGTGGCATTGTAAAGCCGTATATCACGAGATTCTACTGGAGCCAACCAATATTTTATATGATTCATACACAGAATATGGTGGCCTCGTCAATACAGACATTTGCACAGATTCGGGAACACATAAATAACATAAAATAATGTCGATTTGACGTCGGTTTCGATCGAGACTTGAACCTGGCTCTGATACCACTGTAAGGAATCGTCCATGAAAGTTTGGTGCAGCGGAAGCGACGATTTATATGAGTTCCTTTAGAATCCGTCTCAATCAGAACCGAACGACGAAAACCGAAAACCGATCAAATCGGGTTCGAATATACCTGATAGGGATTCATATAATCCCATGGAGAGGAAGGATATGAGCTTCGTAAGCTCTACAAACCGTTCAAGCATCCGGTCTCCAGCAGTATCCACACGAACTTCATCCACAGTAGGTTCTTCATTCGCGCCGGCCTCGAGAACTCTTCCTGAACAGAGCTCCATTGACCATGGACACCTTCTTGAGAGAGGAGGAGGTAGGGAGGAGGCTTGGGATGTGATTTTCACCCTTGGCTTGATGGGGTTTGGCTGAAACCATTAATATTTATAGAGAATTATGAAATTTTTCATAAAAACCTAAAATCTCCATAAATTACGTCATTGCCCCTGTACTTGTGGATAAGTCCTTTTGTGTGTGACCCACTAGGCCCAATAGCCTATTTGGTTAAGGCCTAAATAAATAGAACAATTCTATTTAATTTAATTAAATCCGTTATCCGATAACAGATTAATCGGCCTACCGATCATGAAGGGTACAAGCCACATCCCATGATCCCAAATGGCTATGGGGATAATCTCGTCTCCATTGAACCTTTCCATCATCAGTTACCACATGGATATAAACCCTCATCCATCCAATGTCCCAGTCGGAAAGGAGTACGGCATCGACTGTCAACTCCTTAGTGTACCGACTCTATAGGATCATGTACTCGGAATTGGATCAATTGGAAAACTCTTTTTCCAATTATCCTATTTACCCTGGCCAGGGATTTAGAGTACTATCCCATAGGATATTCACTCTCACTTACCGAGAGTAGACGATCCCTTGTTGTCCGCTCAATTGCCTCCATCAGATTTTCCTTGTACCCGATCCATCGCTATATAGGACCATCTATATTGTGATCCATAAGTCAATGGTCAAAGCACAAGTTCCACTCAACAAGGCATCTTTGGCGACTCAGGTCAAAGGTCCAACCATGCAACCGTGATGATAGAAAACCCTGATAGACAGTTCGGTAAGATACCATTCAGGGTTTCTAATTCGGTCAGTTCAGTGAACTCATTCAACTAATGAGCACATGTATGTGAATCTCAGTGTCTCCACACTAATGACCAATGAGATCGGTCGTCCTCATCACATGAGAAGACATCACATACACTAGTCTATCCGGATCCTTGATGTCCCGTCTCAAGTATCCTATGACTATGAACATTTGGATCAAATACCTCTAGATGATCAATCTCATTATCATGATCTCATCATGATTTAATCATCATTATATTTGATCAAGGACTTCATTATGATATTCGCATCTAATAAGAGCTTATAATGAAGATTTGCCTGATTAATTGAATAAGATATTTCTAGAAATGTCAAATCATATCATATATGATTGGCTTGTAGGGCATACATTTCTATCAATCTCCCACTTGCACTAAAGCCAATCACCTATCTGACTGATCCGTATTAGCTCAAGGTGAAGCTCAAACACTCTTTGAGTAACTGCTTCAGTTAGTGGATCTGCAATGTTATTAGCGGTAGATACTCTATCTATAATTATATCTCTATAAGCTGCAATATCTCTGATTCTATGGTATCGCCACAGAAGTTCTAAACTTCTGATGAGACATTGGCTCTACCCCATTGTTTTCTCAAAAACAATGGTACACTTTCAAAGAAAATTGGGACAATCTCATACCTTAGATGAGAATCTTCATCTAGACTACTTCTCAAGTAGTGTGCAACCACTATGTAAACTTGTTTACATATGTTGTAGAATTTATAGTGTTCTATCACATAGAACTCTTTCAGCTCACTGCACCACCATTATTCTGACTTAATATCAAAATTATTTGATTAGAAGCTTGTGTTTGTAAAACTACAAGACTTCAAGTCTTATCCTCCAGTGTATAGAGATACATTCTCAGTGCTTCTCAAGTACCAAATGATATATCTCTAAACTATCCAGTGACTCTCACCTGGATCTTCTTAATGAATGCTCATAACACTTAGAGCATTAATCACATCATGTACATAGCATCATATAAATGATAGACCCTATGACAAAGGCATAAGGGCTCTATTTATGTGATCTCTTTATCTTTCAAAAAGTCTACAAAGACAACACTTTACAGAGATCAACTCCATACCACATAGGTAAGAAACCTATCTTGAAGTTTATCATGTCAAACCCTTTGACTATGGTGGCTACGTACATTAACTGGGCATTGATTTTAGATCTATCTCCATAGATCTCAAAACCCAAATTGTGTTTGGAGGATCAATTTGATAGCTAGGTTCACTTATGATAACACACCTACTTCATTCTCAATGAGTAGTATGTCATCAACATAAAATGTCAAGAAAGCAACAGCACTCCCACTTATCTTGTTGAATACACAAGGCTCCTCTTCGTTCTTAACGAAGTCATAAGATTTAATCTCATTAAACCTTATATATAATCTATGGGAAGTTTTACTTCAGTCCATAAATGAATTTAATACACACTCTTCTTGGATGTTATTGGGACATGATTCCCTATAGTTGTATCATATACACTTGTTTCTCAAAATACCTTAGAGGAACATTATCTTAACATCCAATTAGCTTATCTCATAATCATAGAGTGTAACAATTAAAATCCAAATGGATTAATCCGTGGAATAGGTAAAAAATCTCATCATAGTCAACCATTGACTTCGATGATATCCTTTTCAACTATTCTCACCTTTGAAGGTAACTACCTTCTAATCCACTCCAATCTATTCTTTAATGATCCATTTATTCCTTATGGATACTATATCCTTAGGTGGATCTATCAAGTTCTAAACTTGATTAGAATAAATAAAGTTTATATCGAATTTTATTGTCTCTTCCCATTAATGAATCAATATCTCATATTGGTTTTATATAGATCTTAGGATCAATATCCTTATTATCTTATGCCTCATTTCATCTATCAGAGATATGTCTCACATATCTCTTAGGTTGAATGGACACAAGAATATATCTATAAGTTGCCAATGTGTAATTATTAATAAGCACCTTAATAGAAGTGTTGTTAGGTTGTGGGACTGGAACATCTTCCATATATATCTTTCTCCCACTATCTTTCTTAAGAAGGAACTTTTCCTTTAGAAATATAGTGAGCTTAGCAACACATACCCTTGTTCATAAGGGTCGTATATTTAATATCCAAAAGTTTCCTTAGGATATTCCACAAGCCAACACTTCATAGTCATATATTCTAACTTGTTAGAGTTATACTTCTTCACCAGGTCGGACATTCCGAAACCTTAACTTGCTTAAGGTCAAGTTTTAACCCTTTTTCCATATCCTATATGGAATAATCGAAACAGACTTAGAAGGTACCTATTAAGAACAAGTGGTTATAACGAGTACTTAACCAAAATTAGACAAAGAGGAAATTTGCAAAGCTTGTCATTGTTCATATTATGTCCTACATAATATGACTTTTCCTTTTAGCTACTCAATTAAGCTAAAATGTGTAAAGATGTCCATTAGATTCTATTATCCTTCAATTATATGTAAATTATGTACTTAAGTATTCCCCTCCTTGATCTCATCAAAGAGTTCTAATACTCTTTCCATTAGTATCTCTACTTCATTCTTAATCTCAAATAATTTCTCAAATGTCTTAGATTTGTACTTCATAAAGTACATGTATCCATACCTAGAGACATCATCTTTGAAATAATGAAGTAGAAATATTCTTCTTTAACCTTACTAGATATGGGCTAACATACATCTAGATGTACGAGTTTTAATAACTCATTAACCCATTATCCATGTCTGCATAAAGCTAAAGTGTAGATTGATCTAAATCAACCCATTCCTCTTAAAAGGAATATTCACACATAACATGAGAGCTAACATATCAAATATGATTAAACAATTCATTAAGCTCCCACTGGCAAACACTTTGTCATTCAATCTATTAGAACATCTATCAACTCCATAGCTTAGAATAAATCAACATTTATTCAAGCAGGAAATCATATAAGGTTCTTGTAGAAGGATATAATAGCAATCTTAATTATTAAGACATCTCGATAAGGCTATTAAAGAATTGCACCTCCTACTAATAATGATGCAACTTTTGCACCATTTCATATGTAGGTCAATATCTTCTTTGTTAAGCCTTCATTTACTTGTCATCATCTACAACTCCTTGTATATCTAAGATGCATATCTGGTATCTCATACCATTAGATGCATTCATAGTATCTAATATTATGATATACATATATAGTATCTAATACTATTAAGTGTATATTTAAAACAAGTAAGTGTCAATAACTTTGATGCATGAAGCTTCTCAAGCTCCACCTTTGCATTATATACAAAACACTTTATACTTCCTCTTCCATTTATCATCGTCATGATAGTGTAAGAATCCTGTCTTCCTAGTTATACTTGTTAAGTATAAGATATTAACTAAGTTATACCAAAAAGAATGTTTATACATTTAATATAAATAAGTAAAAGAAAATTTACTTACTGGTCCATCCCTCGGTCATTAATGTGCAACCTCGTTCCTCCCATATTCATTTAAATGATGACACATACTTCTTTGTTTCTTGCACCTCTAGAAAGATATACATTGTATATGTCCTTTGGGTTTGGACCAGGCACTCCCCTCCCGACGTCTGCGATCGTGTCAATCATGTTCTCATAGTATGGTCCCCTCGCGGCATTTGCCGGAATGCTGTGGTGAAAGAACCACATTGACGTTGCCCAGCCAATCTTCTCCTTACATAATTTTAGGTTCTTCATCGCCGTCGTGATTGCCGTTTGACGTTGTCGTGGTCTGGTGATTACGGGATCCACGGGACCTACTGCCGAGTCATCGTCTTGGGTGAGTTCATGAACCTCATCTTGCGGTTGGTTGTTGGATCCTCTTCCACTTCCTCGACCACTCCCACTTCCAGATCCTTGACCCATCATTCGGCCAGTGCGTCTATGTAACTCTTCGTCGGCGAATAATCTTCGACTTGCTTCTATTCCCGTAAGAGGTCATCTATTTAAGAAATATTCAACTATTTAATTATCTTTTAAAATAGAAGAATGAACTACGTTTATGAGTAAAACAAATATACCCTCGTACTCTTCGTCTCTAAAAATATCCGGCCTCTCTTGTCCGGTCCCGTAAATGTGTACGGAACGTCTCCCCGGTTGTAGCAATTCTTCTCGGACGGTCTCCTTATGCCGTTGTTAGTTCCCTTCGTTTGCTCCATCGCTTGTAGGTGCCTACGAAATTGAGCTCTGACCTCCGGCGGAGTCTGTGTGCAAGGAAGAACATTTCCCTTCATGCCTGCAAGATGAAACTTTAAACGAAAAATACCACCGAATATTACTTTGTCGCAATATTTACATTGCATTTTTCTCTTCGTCATGGAGATCAAGTTGCAATGTAACCAATCTTACCGGATCACTCCGGGTCGCGCCGGTAGTTTGGGTTGTTTGGCTTGGAGAAGACATTTTTTTACTAAATAATTAGTTAAGTCAGTAATTAACTATTTAAAAAGCTAATGACGTTAATAAGTGACTATTAATCTAAGTAAACTTTTAATTATGTAAAATAAATGTCTAACTAATTATGTAACTAAATAAGTAATTTACTATACCTTCTAAGTTCTAACTAATTATGTACTTAAGTAACTACTAAACTAAATATCTAACTAATCATCTAGCTAACTAACTATGTAAGTAAGTAAGTAAGTATTAAAAAGAAGAAACTCCTTAACTAACTAATCAATGAAACAAATATTAAATAAATATACTAAATGAACTAATAAAGTACTTAATGAAATAATTAAGTAAATGAAAATCAAAATGAGAGCAATGAGAGTAAAATGAGAGCTTGAGAGTGAAAGTGAGGGGGTGGGAGTAAGGGGCTTTAAATAGCCCCCAAGGGGCCCCCAACGGGCTGAATGGGGGGGGGGGGGGGGGGAGGAGCCCCCCCTAGCTGTTGGCAATGGTCTTGACCGTTGCCAACGGCCATATGGGCGGGGTCGCGCGACCCGGAGTCAGCCCGGCCGGGTCGCGACCGAGCCAGTCGGGCCCAATTCCGACTGGGTCGTGACCCGGAGAACCATGCTGTTACCAAACGATCCTAAGATAACAAAAAGACGTATAATAGTCTTGATAAATTTATAATTTTTGATAACTTAAAAGATATCAGTAATGGATTTACTCATTAACTTAACAGATGTATAAATAGATAACTTCAAACTAAATTTCTTATCCGATGACAATATATGTTAGTTAAAATGTCTTACTCAACAACTGATATTTTTGGATGATCCAATACCCGAGATCTAACCGGTTTTAAAAATAAAACTAATAATCATTGTCATTTTATCTTGTATCTGATCTTAAAAAAATTTATGGCAAAAATATAACTCAGAATGATCTTACAGCTTTGAGTACTTGTTGAGAATGATTATAATATATATTTTATTTATAAATTTTGAGTTTTTCATTTTAATTATTTTAAATTTTTATTTTAATATATTAGATAAAATATTACCTATGAAATATTTGTATACACTTGTTAATTGTCCGTTAACCAACTATTACTATTTTTTAATACACAGCACAGTGATTTATAGATATACTCATTATTATTATTATTATTATTATTAATGAGAACAACAAACAAACGGATCTATATTTTTTACTTATAAGATAGTACGGATAATTTTATTATCCAGCTTGTTTAATTATGACCCGTTGAGATCTCTGGCAAGTAAGTCACATGGCGACTTTAAAAAATTCATCGGAATTTTTATAATTTTATCAAAAATAACTTGAACTTTAAAGAATATAAAAAGTGATATTGTTGATTTTGAGTGAATTACAGTTCTAGGTCAACGTTCTGTATTACAAGATGCTTTTTGCAATAGGAGCTCGTCTATTTGATTGTTAAATTCCGTAAAATAATATACTTGTCCTATCTTAAACAATTTCAATTATTTGGATTACTATAAAATATTATACTCGAAACAATGGGTCTTATAACCTAAAATGAAATAAATTATCAAAAAGTTGGCATCGTATTAAACATTTTACCGAAATCTTTGTATACTCACTCGTTGATGAGGTTAAACATTAATTAGGTGAGATTTGATTTGACTTAGGTGACACTAGTTTTGACTTATTCTAAAAATATAAACCTCTACTTTCATCTCTAACATTTTCGCTGGTGATAAAAAAAGTGACGAATTTGATTAAGATATAAAATGATAAATTTTGTTTTAAAAAACATCTACAAATCTAAATTATTAATTTTATCTCTAACATCTATCTAATTAGTGGCAAAAAAATATTTAGACGTGACCAAACAGCGCCTTGATGAAATATTTACACTCTTAACTCCATTTCTAATTTCTCCAGATCAATTAAGTCGAAACAAATAGTAAGATTTAACTCTGATTAAAAATGAAAAAAACAATTCAAAAACCCACATCTACCCTCACCCAGACACCATTCAATCATTTGATCAGAGAGAGAGAGAGAGAGCGCGCGCGCGCAATATGAGTCTTCTTCTCAAGTTACTCCTCGTCGTCGTCGTCTTCTTCTTCGACGAGGAGAGAGAGAGAGAGAGAGAGCAATATAAGTCCTCTCAAGCAAGCTAGTCGTCTTCTTCTTCTTCGAGGGGACAGCCCAGATCCTGCAAAACCCTAACTACCACGCATGTAGACTCCGTATGAATCAATGGGGGAGGAGGTCGAACCTCCGTCAGATATGATCGGGGCAGATGTCGGAGAAGACGGGCAGTCTCTTCCGGCGTCTTGGGCCGTAGAGCACCTGCTGTATCTCCGCCTCCTGCGCCTCCGTCGGCGGCCACACGAAGGTGGTGGTCGACGGCGGCGGGCCGACCGGGAGTACAGGCCGGCTCGGGAGCTTCTTCCGCGTGCTCACCTCCTCCCCCTCCTCCTCCTCCTCCTCCTCCGGCGTCCGCTTCAACACGTCCGGGTCCTTCCACTTCTCGTCCTCCGGCGGGGGCAGTGCGACGGCGGCCGGCGCCCTGCCGCCGGCCTCCTCCCCGACCTCCACGATCGCCCTAGGGTTCACCGGGACGAACCCGTCCGGCCGCTTCTCTTCCGCCGGTTCTTCCTGGGCGCGGCGGTCGGCGCCGGGAACCTCCTGCCGGTGAGATGCCCGCCGGATTCTGCCGCCGTAGAGGTTTCTTCTGGAGGGACCGGAGACGGCGGAGTCCATGCCTGCAGAGAGTCGTAACTCGCAAGGAAGGAAGGAAGGAAGGAAGAAGAAGGAGGCGGGATAAGAACGACGTACGTACGCGGGAGGTCGTCGTGCGGCTCGGAGAGATTATTATATATATATAGATATACGCACAAATACATAAATAAATAAATATAAATATATATGCAGATCAGTTCCTTCCCCTGGTTGGACTCAAATCCGAGAAAGACCAGGATCAGATTGAGTAAATCGGAGGATTAGTTTCCTAATAATAATCGCACGAGCCCAACTTAGATATTATTAATCTACGAGGGTAGTAAATAAATAACAATGTTTTTAAACGGTAACTGCTGTTGTAAGCACGTGTGCACAGTCAGCGACCCGGTTGACTGCCCTGATTGAATTTTGGACCGACCGGCTCTGACTCGATCTCACGACCCCGACTCAATTTATATATTTAAATAATTTTTTATTATTATTTTTTTCGATCCCGACTTGACCCGGATTGTGACCTCAATCAACTTAAGTCAATTTTAAACCCGACCGACCCAATCCCGACTCCACCTCCTTTGGTTGTAAAGGTTATTATTTTTTTAATGCTATAACCATCCCTGTCGTCTGATTGATGTACGTATAGAAACAAATAAAAGAAAACGGCAATCGGAGCATAGCTGAAATAATTCTGTTTTTTTCTCTCGAAATTATCCTGTATACATATTTACTTAAATAGACATCAACATGGTCATGAAAACGAGAAAAAGAATAATTAATACCCCATTCAGTAGACACCTCTGGTTATAAGATAAATCACCGACTAATGGTATCAAATCTGAAACTTTAATAATACAAACAAAACAAGTTATGTAAGGTAAATGACAACCATTGATATTCTAACCCTTAGTCCCACACTCGTAGCGCAATGGACATCACTGCCCCTCCGGGGTGGCACTGCCCCTCCGGGGTGGCAGCTCGCGGTCTCGAACCACGCCCGCCCTGTCCAGGGCGGCTTTCCGGCAGACCACTGCACCACTGCTCAAAAAAAAATATATTCCAACCCTTAGAAATGTCGTCATCAACAATGATGTAATATCAATTTTCATATTCTAACCAAATAAGCAAAATAATAGTCATAAAAGAGTTGATGACAATTTATATGGTTTTTTTCTAAGGCGTCATTCGGCTTTACGATAATACAAGTTGTATTTCTCTCTCTCTCTCTCTCTCTCTCTCGTTGGAAAATAGACATGCTTGAACATTACCTTGTACAGGTGGGCATTTGTATCACACTTAATCCCTTACTTGTGATACAAATTTCAAAATGGATATAAACCCTGGAACACCATATGACGATTGATATCGATATTACTTTCAAAATTAATAGTGATACAAGTGTTTAATATTGTTACCACTTACCAAACAAGCTGCAATGTATCTATCTTGAACATAAATCATGCTTATGTATTCCCCTCTTCCCCCACAACATGAAAAAGAGAAACCATACCGATCAAAAAACCTTTGAAATCAGAATGACGTCGACCCAGGCTAACCTAGAGGTAAATGATAGTAATTTTCCCTTCTCTGCCTTATCAAACAAAAAAAAAACAGGGAGCTGTGGCAGGTGATCATTCTGTATCACGAGAAAAATGAATATTTTGTCTAATTTTCTCTACCCGCATCTTATTCTTCAGTGTGCTTTTCCTCTCTTCTTCTTTTTTTTCCCATTCTTCTAGTCCCCCTTGGTTAATTAATCAAATATTCCATACGAAACATCATAGATCAGCCAATCAACAGGCAGAGTTGAAATTTTAAATACCATCATTGACGAAGCCA
This sequence comes from Cryptocoryne crispatula var. balansae, assembly GCA_036172225.1. Lineage (NCBI taxonomy): Eukaryota > Viridiplantae > Streptophyta > Magnoliopsida > Alismatales > Araceae > Cryptocoryne > Cryptocoryne crispatula. Next base: position 34,435,224 of record CM069935.1, read on the forward strand.
CATGCTATCCATCTGATAGAGTTTCCTGTGATGTGGTGCGCCCTCCGTAGAAGAGTTCCTCCACAGATTCCAGCAGGCTCAAATACATGGTGCTGGCTGGTGGGGTATCATTTTCTGATTTTCTAGCAAAAAAAAGAAAGGCCGAAACACATGAGAATAAAGACATAAAAGTATGCTGACTGATACATGCATTCTACTTGCATCCGACGATAGCAAAGAAACTCTTCATGGGTTCAAGTAAGGAAAATAAGTCGAAGGGGGAAGAACCTACAAAACCTTTTAGGGTCCATTTGATGGCCTGTAAAGGTCGTGCACAGGTTTTCGGGAAAACCACAATCGTCCTCTTATTTGGGTGTCCACAGAACCCTAGCCAAGAGAAAATTGTGGCTCCATGACTCATTTCAAAGTTGAAGGATGAGTAGATGTTGAAGTGTCGCAAATAGGGCTCATCCGATTACACCAGACATTTTGAAGCGCCAGGAATAGGTCTCATTTGCTGGCTAATCTGTTGCTCTTGGCGGAACTTCAACAGGTACTCCATCCGGTGGCTACTATGGTGCTCTGCATTCTCCTCACTGGTGTATCAAAACTAGTGCTGAAAACTTTTGCCGGCTAAATTTACCAGTGGCGATGTAATAAAGGGGTGCAATGTGTAGAATATCAATATAGTACTCCCTCATGATGTGAGACAGACAGAGATGCGAATAAATAAAAATAATAATAACATGTGCATACCCCACAAGTGTAGAAATTGCAGTCTCTCTGTCTATATCCTCTAACATGAGGTCGATAGAGTGCACTGCGCAAGGTTCCCAGAAGAGATGTTGTAATCAATTTCCTTCTTGTCATCTTATAGGAGGGTTCATCGTCAGTCACGCATTTTCTCCACTACGGTATCCATTAATGAAAAAATATAGTCAGTGTTCTTGATTTAACCTAAAACATCAACCTACTTCAAAAAAATGATACCTTTTGAACAATACACCAAGAAGTTGATTATGCTCTTCTTAGTGATGTATGTCCACCTATCACATATAATTGTGTAACCCCCTCCTTTTCTAGACCAACTTGAAACCTTTTATCCATGCCCTCAACTCTTGTACCTACTCGTCTAGCCCACCAACATATATATATGCCTACTATTAAAAACTTGCATTCCCGGTCCAGTCACAGTAATGGCATCAATCATAGTCTGAAAATGGGGGCTAGTGGCTACATTTGCTGCGATGCCTATATTAAAATAAAAAGCTCCATTAGCCATAAATAAGGTTAATTAAATGAAACATATATACATACATATTAAGATTTATACCTACATGTAAAAACTACTTCATAATGTGTGTCACTACTCTCTTTGCAGCTGTTTTTGTTGACTTTGCCCATTTCATTAGTTGTTTAATATTTCTCTATGAGGCACTCTGCTTCCTAAATAAATACTCATCTGTCGGTGCATGTCATGTATGACTCATACTCCCACAGTGATGAAATGGCTCCTCTTCCTCCCACATCGAAATCCTCAATGTAGGTAGGTCGGGCCGATGTTGATTGGCCAAAATCAAGGTCAACTCTAGACCCTCATGCTCTCCTCCTCCTCTCTTCCTCCACTGCACGTGTATGCTTGCTTGCATACCTAGCATTCTTTAGTTTGGAGTATGTGGATGAGTCCTCACTCTCCAGCTCTAATTCGACTCTTGCCTTGTCTTTCCCTTTCCCTTTTTAGTCTGGCACCTCTCCCTTCCTTCTCTCAAGGAGCTCATCAATTATTCAATCTTAATCTCACATTGTGAGGTTCTTCCTGTGAGATAACCTCTCATCTTTTCACTCATTTCTCTAGACACCTTGTCACATTTCTTAGCATTGTCACCTAGTCTGTTCATCTCCTTACCACACCACTTGCATTGAACCCTTTTTTGTCACATCTACCGTGTGTCCATGGTTCCAACCAACATTATGTCTTGCTACCGGTACATCACCCTTGTCGTGGTCGGCCATTGCTTGTACCTATAACGCACGTAAACAATTAAACACAGCTATTAAACAAGAATAATATTAGTTTAAGAGGTGTTCAGGAAGAGACCAGCCCCCTTAGAGGGGCTGTTTGGTATGTTTAAACTTTTAACGGAGTCGTCAGGAATCGGTGGAAGGGGTGACTACAGGTCCCCCCAAAGGGGACAATCCCCCTTGAGGATGGGAAAAGCACCCCCGAAGGGGTGCAATTCACAAACACAACACCCCTTCGGGGGTGACTGCAGGCCCCCCAAAGAGGATTGTCCCCTTCAGGGGTGGGAAAAGCACCCTTAAAGGGGTGCAATTCACAAACACCCTTTTTAGGAGTGATTACAGGTCACCCCTGGACTTGTGCCTTTGGGGGAGCCCCTAAGGGGAGGGGGAAGGGAAGGATCGGGGAAGAAAGAGGAAAAACTTACCAAATTAGGGGGGATCGCCGGAGGGAAGGAAGAATCGCCAGAGGGAACCCCAAGTGGGGTGGGGGGAAGCTAGAATCGGGAGGGGTAGGGGAAAATCGGTCCAATCTTCCCCTTACTAGAATTGGATCCGGAATCAATCTGATTCCAAACGTTTCCAGATTCCAAGGCGACCAATTCCATATTCGATTCACTAGAATCGGTCGATCCAGGACCGATCTTAGCAATTCCGACCGATCCTACCGGAAGTTTGGGCCGGATCGGTAATTTAGCTGGAATTGGATCGATAATGATTGATCGATTGATTCTACAATCAATGTCTTCAATTGAGATTTAGCCACCTTGATGAGCTTTCATGATTCTTAATGATCTTCTACCTTTAAGAGGCATTATGCTCATCAAGGATCTAATCATCTTAATGGGCCTTCATTGGTTTTAATGGGTATTGCATCCATTAAGAGGCATCTTGATGGGGATCTGATTCAATCTATTTTGCAGTTTTTAAGTCTTTTTGCAATTTAGTCTTTTGGAAATTATTTGTAAATAATTTTGCGTTCATTTTGTAAATATTTTCTTTAGAGGTCCCGATGATCAAGGATCGCGGGATCGGAATCGGTCCCTGGATCGGTGGGGACCGATCCGATCCGGATCGGACCGATCCAGGCCGATTCGTCGGAAGGAAAATCGATCCGGATCGACCCTTAAAAAAACCCTAAAACACCAAAAAATTAACTAAATAAGGAGGTAGATCGGATTCCGATCCGATCTACCCCATTTTGGGGCGATTTCGGGCCCAAAAGTGGCCCGAAATCACCTCCACGGCAGCAGCTTGCCACCGTGACATCTTCCCCGCCCTATCGGGCGGGGAAGATGACCTTACCGGGTCCATCGGACCCGGTAAGGATAGGATCCGGTGACTTAAGTCACCGGATCCTCAACCGGTAGGGTTTATACCCTACCGGTTGGCGTATCGGGTCCATGGGACCCGATACACTTGAATCGCCGGATCCGGTGACTTAAGTCACCGGATCCTGGCCTTATCGGGTCCGATGGACCCGGTAAGGTCATCTTCCCCGCCCGATAGGGCGGGGAAGAGGGCTGCCGCGGCGGGATGGCCGCCGCGGCAGCCTGTGGGTCGATTCCGGCGAGGGAATCGCCGGAATCGATCCAGAATCGACCGAATCGGTCGATTCCGGCACCGATTCCACCTACAAACACCGATCCGGATTGATCTTCGGTCCGGATCGGTAGTTCCGCCGGGAATCGGATCGGAGGGGTCCGATCCGATCCAAGAATCGGCCGATCCCGATCCGGATCGGCCGATTCTGCAATTCATGCCGATGATGGCCTTCACCCCCTCCATCCGGAGGTTTCCACTCCACCTCCAGCAATAGCCGGTTTCTGAAATTCTGATCCACCCCCAGCAGGAGGCTAGTTCCCACCTTCCTCCTCCCTCTCTCCAGTCAGCCTCCATGCCAATCCTCTTCGCGATTACAAGCCTTCAACTCCATCATTTGGCCCTCTTCATTGTCTTCGACCAGACATGGCATCGGATGACAAGCAATGCACAGAAGCACTCAAGTACTCAACATCCCAGGGTTCAGATCTGCAACATTCGCATCGCACAGCTTCAGATCTAGAGGCATCAGGCAATCCTGACTCCTGCTCAGTCCGGCCATCCCTCGACTGTTCCTTGATGCCTTCCCCTCATGCTGGAAGCCCTGTGTCATTGTTGGCGTACATTTTTTCAAACAAAAAAGAAAAGAGGAAGAGAATGAAGAAAAGCAAGGCAGCCTGGCCTAGAAGATGGGCCGACAGCCCATTAATTGGCCACAATTGGGCCCAATTAAACACCCCAGCTGGGGCCGGATCCATCCAGCCCACAATTGGCACAAGTCAAGCCATGTACAGGCCATATGCGCAGCCCACAGGAGGGCCTGGGCCTCTTCTCAGCCCGCTGGCCCAGAAGCCTGCCCAATTGGGCCGGGCCCACTTCAGCAGCAAGGCCATCAAGGCCCAGCCGCACCCACCTTGCCACCTCAGCTCCTGGGTGCGCACCCAGCTGCCAGCACAGCCCCCCAACAGTCACTTGAAGGAGAGGGAAGGCCAAGAGACAGCCAGTCAATCAATGTAATTAAGTGGAGTAACTCCCATGGGGGAGGCCAAGAGACACCTGCGCACACAACTCCTGGCTCTCCATCTCCCATCCTCACTCCCTATAAAATGAAGGGGGACGCACCAGCCAAGGGAGAAGAGGTTGGAAGCGCCGACAGGCTGCCGGACTGCTACCCCAGAGCTGCTGCCATTTGCGCCAACAACCTGCTGCCGCCAGAGGGAAAGAAGGAGAGGAAGGAAAGAAGAAAAAGGTAAAGGGAACTGCTGGGTGCGCCCATACAGCCCCTTGATGGGGCCTTCTTTTTGCTTATTCCAGGCCCATCTCCTGCCCTCCATAGGCCTGTAGGGATCAGCCTGTATAGCCCATGTTCGGACCCAGGTCAAACCCTCTAAAAACTCCTTTGCGCAGGCCTATTTCAGGCCAACCGAACACCCCCTTCCCAAGCCCAGAAATCTGGCCTCTCATGTAGCCCATTTTTGGCCACCTGCAGGCCCACTTGGCCCAGCCGAACACTCCCCCCACAGCAGGAGAAAATTCTCTATTGCAGGCCCATAACCTGACCTTCTGTTCAGGTCCATAACCGGCCCATTCCTGGTCTCTACCCAGACCCATAACCGCCTACCTGCAGGCCCAGGTTATAAGCCCATATTCGGTCCCCTCCCGACCTGGCTTAGACCACCTGCAGGTACCCCCAATCCAGGCCCAGTCCGAGCCCACATATCAGGCCCAAGATCTGGCCCTTGCCCAGTCCAATTCAGGACCTGTTCAGCCCATCCAGAGGCACTCTAAACAGACCCCAAACCGGTCCATTTCCAGCCCATGTTCGGCACCCAAAACAGGTCCCCAATCGGCTTTCTTTCAGCCTGCTGTCCTGGTCCTCCTAGCGGCCCATTAACAGACCCTCGCAGCCCCCTGATCGGTCTCCAAAATCAGACCCAGGCCTGGCCACATTGCCCTTTGTGCAGGCCCATTCTGGCCCACCTAAACCCAAACCAAAACAGCCCCATTGCGGCCTACTGAGAGGACAGCAGTCCAGGAAGCTCCAAACAGGAGGACAGTAGCCAGAAGGTGGGCCGACTTGAAGGTGACGGCCCGGCACCCCTTGGAAACCGTCCGACGGGCCAAGGGCATAGCCGGGTGGCCTTCCAAGTCGGTCCTGCCCAGAAGCTCCAGCAGTGCAGCAGCTTCCCAAAACAGGCCCATCCGGCCCAAGAAGACCAAGATGGGCATCCCGAGCCCTACAATTGAAGACCGGCTTTGAACGCCGATGGAACTCAAAACCGGCCCAAGTGCCCTTCTAAAAAAAAAAATAACAAAAACAGAAATAAAACTAAAAAGAAATGGACGACTTCCCCGGGTCCGCCCCGGAATGTCGATCCGGACGGTGGCGCGGGCATGCTCCCGTAGCCGCGGTTCCTTCCCCCAATATGGCCAAGCTAAGGCTAGCTATTTTGGATGGGTAAATTTTCACTAAGTTGGAAAAATAGCCGGCATACCGTCGTAATGCCAAAATTTTTCCAAAGTAGTGGAGATAAACCTATATTGGGGGAAGGAACAATCACATTGTACACCGATGTACTTCACTCCACCTTTCAATGAAATGAAGTTTCGATGTCAATTTGGATTGCATGAAACCGGGTATTCAAAGTGGCCCGATGGGTCGGAGGCGATGCAAACCGCCAAACCAAATTAAAACCATTTCAAAATCAAATCTGAAAATTCAAACAGAAAAATCAAAAAACAGAATTAAATCAAATCTGAAAGTCAAAAAAATCAGAAATGAACAGAATCTGGAATTCAACTTATTCCGGTTCAACAAACAACCGATCTTCAACAAGATTGAACCGGTTTTTTTTGAAGCAAATCAAACCGAAATCAGATTTCAAACACAAAATCTGCCAAAACAAAATTCAGATTTAAATCAAATCTGTCAACTGAAAAAAATCAGATTTCAATAATCTGGAAAATTCATTCAACCAAACCTTCAACCGAACAAAAATCAATCCCAAAAGAAACTAAATAAGCAATGTTTCGACATCTCAAAACATGGATCAAAATCCACCTAAAACAAAAATCAACTCAAAACCAGAAAAATCAGAAATCTGAAAATTCATAAAACCAACCAAACAACAAATACCAAATTGCTTAAAACTTTAAGCACATCAAAACTGAAATCATAACAAAAAACTTGAACCAATCAAGTTCAAAAACAAAACCAAAACAGAATCAAAATAAAAACTTGAATCAACCAAATTCAATCCAAAACAAATAAAAAAAAAACAAATCAATCAAACAAATTGATTCAAACTCCAAAACTCAAAACCGACTTTCAAGTCAACCAAAAAGTCAACCAACAAACAAATAAAATCAAACCCGAACAAAACGGTTTGCATCTGATCGGACCCAAAAGGCCGCTGCCCTTTTGAGTTCTTTATTTTATGTTGTGTTGTGGATGTGCATGTCTCCGAAAATAGGTTGCCACGACGGTTAATCAAAGGCGTTCGAGCCGTTGCTCGATGTAAGTTAACGCCGGATACTCGCACCATCCGGCGGAGAAGGGTCAAAAATGAAATTTTCAAAGAACCCGAACCTCGGTTCTAATATTTTTAAAACTATCACCGGACTACTAATATTTTAGGATATCACCTATTTTCTTAGAAAAGTCCGGAGATGTCTTTCTTTCTAAAGAACAGACGCAGAAAAAAGAGGTTCACACAGTCATCATCTTCATCAACCTTGACGCAACTCTTGCTTGCTAGGTGGTCATCAGCTTGGTTTGTGCTACAAATGAAAGGCCAAGAGACATAACGAAGATTAGAGCCTGATCATTCAGGCTCAATGCACTAAGAAGAATAATATTGTAAAGGCCCTCATTGATAGAAATTGGTAGAGGCGGCCTTTGGCTCATTATTGCAGGCATCTCATTTATCCCTTCAATGATAGATGTAACATTGTTCTTCACATGAAAGAAGAGATCGACGTTGTCCAGTAGCTTTTCCATGTCAAGGTTGATTATAATCTGACTCAACCTGAGCATTTTCCTCTAAAAGATGTTGCATAACATCATCAAGAATCAGAATTTTATATGAAATACCACTCCCTCAATCCATAGAATGAAAAACAAAGGGAATGACTGGATTGTGTGGTTGACTTGAGCCTGCATTTGTTCTAAAAATGCTATCCACCCCTGCTTTTCTTTCTTGTCTTTCATTTCCTTCAAAAGGTATAGTCTTCTTGCTTACACTGTTTCCCACTTTGTTTTCTTCATCAACCATTGACAGCCCAAAGCAACATTCCTTACAGTTTTATTTGGCAGAATAGCTGCCATATTTATGTTTCTGATGATACTAACTAGGTCCATTTTCATAATTAACAGGGCGTTCCTCTAATAACGCATCATCTTCAAAAGGCAGCCTGTGGCCCTTCACCAGATGTAGCATCATCGGTGGATCAAGCTGAACAGATGTAGCATCGTTCCTTCCCGGAATAAGCAGAGTTATAGTTTAAGCCACCTGGATTTTCTGTGAAAATAATCCCTGCAGGGCTATTCAGCCTGACAGATCCATCCATACCTGCACTGATTGTCCTGGCCGTGCCGCCAGCTGCACCAAACTGGAAGGAGACCAAGTGAAAATTACAGACAGTGAATACCAGAGTTTGAATTGGCCAGCATATCTTCTGTATAACCCTGCATCCGTACATTTGAAGACTACGTGTAAATACACACCCAGTGAGCTGATCAGCCAATTTACTTCTCTGAGCTGCAGTTCCATGCTCAAAAACTTCTCAATCACAATTGCCAAACACATCAGTTATTAAAGAAAGTGCTTGAGGCATAATCTCCTCAAAAACCATGTTTTTATTTTCAAGGGTGGCTGTTTCAAGTTTCTATTGAATGGAGTGACTACCATACTGGATGGCACTGAATTAAACTACGTCCAGCAAACTTAGATAGTTCAAAACATTTGGCTTTGTTGCTCTTGAATTCTCCCATCCTATGTTATCCGAGACGTGAGGTGCCCAAGGCAAGGAGAGGGTCACCTTTCCTCGGATGCTTGAGATGATGCATATTATTTAGTATATTAATAATATATAATTATATATATAACATTAAAATCTTTGAAGAAGAACAAAAAACACAAATTCATCTTTGGGGCCTACGTAGGAAGAAGGACTGAGGGTGCTGTGCAGAGGAAGAAACTGGCGGTGTGAAGAAGAAAAGATTAGAAGAAAAGCAAAAACTGGAAGAAGAAGAAGAAGAAGAAGAAGAAGAAGAAGAAGAAGAAGAAGAGAAAATGTGTAGAAAAAAAAACTAACCTCTAGGCCCTACGCAAGAAGAAGAACTGGCGGGATTGTGAAGATCTGTGAAGAAAAGAAAAAAGATCAGAAGAAGAGCAAAAACCGGAATAAGAAAAGAACTGTGTAGAAAAAAAACCAGAAACTAATTTCTTGGTCCTACGCAGGAAGGAGGACCAGTGACAGCCTTTTTGTTGCTAACGGCAGCGTCAACCAAAGGCACCGGCAGTGGCATCAACCGGAGAGGATGGCAGCGGCATCAACCGGATGTGATGGAGGCAACACCGATGTCAGGGGTCCTCAGTGCGCACCGAGGGCTTTGCAAGGCATTGGGATGTTGGGGCCTCAAGGTGGAAGACTAGGCATCAGGCGGTTTCGGGGCAAGTAGAAGAGGATTTTAAGTTATCAGATTTGGCCCTTGCCGGGTCCGGGTGAGGCAGGTGAGGCGAGAACCGCTGTAGTGAGGCAGTTTTGCCTTGCCTCGGCTTGCCTAACGCCCATGTGCCTGAGGCGAGTGCCTTTGATAACAAAGCTTCCAACAGTGAGGACATGCAACCATAAATGACTGATGTAACCTCAAAAATATCCTCAAAAAGATTAATTCTTTTGTTTTGGAAATTCATTTTCCTTTTGAATTTGAATTTGATTTGATTAGACCTTAGCATTGACTTCTTAGAAAAATAGATGATATTCCATAAAAGTACTAACTAGGGTCGAAATTATATGTTGAGGTTGTTAGGTTCTTTGAAATTTATTTTGACCTCTCCCCGTCGGATGGTGCGAAGATCCGACGTTAATTACATCGAGATAACTCGACTACCCTTGATTATCGTCATAGCAATCCATTGAAATAGAAAACATGCATCCACAAAATAAGCATTCACACATAGGGGAAAACAGCCCCATGAATTTGATGGAAGGCAAGCACTTAATTTGTTTGGAGTTTGGTTTGAATTTGATTAAATTGATTTGAGTTGAATTAAATTTGTTGGTGTGATTTTGATTTAGATTGAGTTGAATTTAATTGGTTGAATTAAATTGGTTGATTTGAATTTGATTGAATTGAATTTAGTTTTGAGTTGAATTTAATGGGTTGAATTGCTTTTGGTTTGATTTATTTAAGTTGTAGATTTGTTTGTTGACTTAAATTTGGTTTGATTAATTTTGAATTGGTTTGAATTTAGTTTGAGTTTGAGTTTGATTTGGAAAATTTGGTTTGTATTTGAGTTGATTTGATTTAGTTTTAAAAAAAAACTGTTTTAATTTGATGCATATTCTGGTTTAGTCTTGATTGAGTTATGTTTTGAATTGGATGGATAGCCGGATTTGAGTTGATTTTAGAAGTTTTGGTTTTCACTTACAGATTTGATTTCTCATTTTTTTTTTTGAGTTGAGGGGAAATTAATGAATTGTATTTGGAACGGATTGGGGACTGTACAGATTCTGGGGAATTTACAGTTTCTGGATTCCGGATTTGGAGTTAGGATTCTGCACCTTTTTTTTAAGACTTTCAGATTTTAAACTTTGGAGTTCAGATTTTTTTTGAATCTTTGAAATGCAGATTTCAGATTCTACACATTTCAGATTTCAATTTCAGTTTGTATGTTTCAGACTTCAGAATTTCAGATTTTTACAAATTGGCTTGGATTCCGAATTTTGGAGTTCAGATTTTTGAATGTGTGGCTCAAGTCGGAATCTGGTTCCAGATGTAGGTTCTGACAGAATTATGTATTGAATTTGATTTAAATGGTTTGATGTTGTTCCCATTTTACAGATTGCAGATTTTCCTTTAGATATCAGATTTTTATTCTTATTTTTTTTATTATGATGGCTCTGTATGTTACAGCTTCAGATTTCAGTTTTTTTATTTGGTTTTTGTTGTCTTGCCTTCAAAAAATTCATGGTGCAGTCCTCTCCTCTTTGTGACATCAATCTATGCACCGAATCATGAAGTTTGCTTGTTCTCTTAAATATGAGACATGATTACAATTTGAATGACCAGGAATCAGGTCCTTTCGAGTCCTTGATGAACATGGAACTTGTCTGATCAATTTGAGATAGAAAAACACCCGGTCTTTGATAGACTTGTGGGCATTCCTCTCACTGATTTGAAATTGAGCTTGTCCCGGCCTTTGATAGGCTTGTGGGCACTCACCTCCTTGTCTTGAGATTGAGCATCCCGGTCTTTGATAGACTTGTGGGAAATTAGCTCATATCTATCTTCATGGCTCCTCCATGAGTTGATGAACTTGTCATTTCGTGGGCGGCATGTACCCGGTCTTTGATAGACTTATGGGCATCCCCCACTGTTTTGAGATTGACTACACCCGGCTTTTGATAAGCTTGTGGGCAATCAACTCACTGATTAAACCTCATTAGCTCATAGTTTGGCATATCGGCATGTTGATCGTACACGGCCTTCCCATGGCATAATGGGTAAGTAACTCTCTCTTGGGGCATGGTAAGACATTGGGGTCTTTTCATTAGACCTTTGTATGTCCACCTTAAAAGGTTAAGGGGAAGGTTTAGAACCGACCCACAAATTCTTTTAAGTTTAGCCGAGACCATGTGGCGGGTTTTTAGCCGGCCAGATGCTTGCCATCGGTTTGTTGAATTAGTTAATGAATTTTTATTTAATTTCTGTGAATTTTTTGTTTTATCTTGATTTTTGAATTATGGGTCAAGAGGCATGCTTGAAGCCGGCCTATTGCTTTCCCATTTGTTTTGATTCTTTTAAGTTATGCCGAGACCATGTGGCGGATTTTTAGCCGGCCAGATGCTTGCCATCGGTTTGTTTAATTAGTTAATGAATTTTTATTTAAATTTTCATTTGATTGTGCATTTTAAAAGAGAGAGATTTTTTTTTCTTTTTTTTTTGCATGGCTTCAAGCTAATGGGCCCGGGCCCATTTTCTCCCTTGCGCCCGCTGGCTGGTCCAGCGGGTGCCTCTCTTTTTTTTTTTAAACTCCTTTAACAGGTGGGCCCCACGCCCAAGTTGACCGGACGGTCAACAGCCCTCCATGGCGTGCGAGCGCACGCGCGGCTCACGCGCAGGCGCGCGGGTTCTCGCGGCGACGCGTTTTTTTTTTTCCTCCCCAGGTGGGCCCCACGAAATGTGCCACCGTGGAATATAGTGGGGAAAAAAATCCCCCCCGGCCTCCACTGTTCACCCGACCACAGAGGGGCTTATGGCGGAGAAAGAAAGCCCGCGGCGGCGACGGCAGCGTCTGGAGAAGGCTCCGGCGGTGATGGCTTCTTCCGGAGGGTGTTCCGGCGACGGTGGCTTCTTCCGGAGGGTGTTCCGGCGACAACGGCTTCTTCCGGAGGGTACTTCGGCGATGCTGGCTTCTTCCGGAGGGGGTTCCGGCGATCGTGGCAAGCTGCGGAAGGGGATTCCGGCTGCGGCAAACCCTGGAAGGAGCTCCGGCGACGTCGGTAGGTTTTCTACCTCTCTCGCTCTTCTTCTCTTGCGCGCGGCCCTCTCTTGTTCTCCCCCCCTTTTTTTCAGCACCCGCCGTGGCTGCCAATTTATACAGATGGACTTGCCGTTGAGCGGTAGTCCGCTTCCGTACGGGACTCGGAAGCCGTCCATGATACTCGGCGCTTACTCCAGAAAGATTACCCAACCCCGGAAGGGGAATCAGACTCTGCGACGGAATTGGAGAGATCCTTAATATTCGGGATCATATCCTACTCCGCTCACAACTCCGGAGGATCCGTATATGGAAGTCTATCACGGAAGAGTCCAAATTGAAGATTGTCTCCTTTGATGGAAACTCGTAGGATATCAAATCCCTTGGTCACCTTGCCCCACACGGGACTACCGGGGATGAGATCTTCTCATTTTCCCTTTCTTATTATTTTTTTTTGAAATATCCTCCCAGTGCGCAGGGTTTTTAAGCCCATGTTTGACTCAAATTTTGAATCAAAATGGGCTAACCGCTTGACGTGAACTCTTTAAGTGGGAATATTGGTCCAGCCCAATGAACTTATGAAAACTAGATTACGTGGCCATTTGTGGGTTAGCTTCCACGTTGCCCATTCTAAAACCAAAACGGGTCAGTTTATGCTTCAGAAATCACCCCCCTTTTTTTTTTTTTTGAAAATTTTAAGTTCTAACAATGACCCACCTGCATCAGAGCACCAAGATCCTATGACACCCCGGTTAAGTTCCTCAGGCAGTTAGAAAAATGGACAACGTGTTCAGTTCACCATGCATAAGCAGACATCCAGGTCCAATTGGAGAACCAGAAAGAACGGGACTTGCTAATGGACTTACATATGACAATGACATGCTTGCATCGGTTGTGGAATTGGCATAACAACCATGACTTCCTACTTTACCAGGAAAAGGCATGTTATACCGCTTTTGTGATGATAGCTAACTGCTGAGATATGCTTTCTGGATGTTCTGGAGACCAAGTACATCCAAATATAAACCACCTATGTAGTTTCTATCAAGTGAAGCATCAGCAAAATTATTTGCAAACCGTGTTGCATACTCAGCAGTCCTCAAGCACTGCAAATATGCCAGGTCTGAAAGAGGCATCTGGAGGGCGGCAGCGGCAGCATCTGCAAAGTTCCCAGATCTACTCTGATTCTGAAGGTGACCCTGACCCATTCCTACAAAATTTTGACCCATGGAAAACGCTGTGCCAATTTGATTAACTGTGGATGATATTGCGGGATTAACAGAGTAACTACTCAGTCCACAGCTTGTAAATATGTCATTTGCACCATCAATAGTCTGATAATAGACAGGAGAGGCTGGAGAGCCACCTGCATCGTTGAAAGAAGGTGCTTTCAAGAATGAGCTGCCAACAGGAACAATGGGCTTCTGGACATCATTAAAAGCCTCAGAATTAATGCGAGTTTTAGCTGTTTAGGCAGCAGAAATTTACTTAAGCTCCCAGAACCAGATCTTTTCAAGTGATGGTGCTGCTTAGTTTTGTTTTGCCGGCCTTGAAAGCCAAAAAGAAATGTTGGTAATCTCCTACTTCCTTTTTAAGTTTCACATGTGCATGTTTGCTGTCATTTAGTACATCAGCTCTAGAAAGGTTCATTCCAGTCAAAGCAGCAAAGGTTCATACCAGTCAAAGAAGCTATCAGGACTTCTGGTTCAGCTATGCTTGACGGAACGGTGTTAAAGGAATCAGAACCATCAATCTTTTTGTCACTTGCCCCTTCTCATACCCACAGGAGGAAGGCAAGGATTAGGAGCCCTGGGCACCAGCTAAGGATCAGGTGCCCTGGGCTCCAGCTAAGGATCAGGTGCACTGCTCCTTGATAGGAAAGAACCAATAACAGATTCAAAAGAATGGGATGTCGACAGGCCAACAGACTGCTGCAGACACTTGAATAGTTCTACTGGCCTGAAGATTATCAACAGAAGCCAACTCATGATGCATAGCAACCTATACCTAACTGAATTCAGAGAGTCAATACTGTCATCAAAAGCATTATGGCTTTTTAGGCAAGAACGAGAAGGATGCCTAGGTATAGAAGTAGTGCATCCTAAATTGTCCTGAAAAATATCGGCAATGCTCTTCTGCCTGCCAACCCAGGCCCAGGCCAGATAACCCAATCAGGCTGTCACTCCCATTATCCAACCACTCACCAGGAGCAGGAGCCTTCCCTCTATTTATCATTTTTTCCTTCTGTGGACACAAGCTCTGCTGCACCAAGAACAGCGATCCCCTTCGTCCACCCTAGTCATCTGCCTCTGATCACCAATCCCTCCTAGAACTGAGCTCCCCACCTGCAACCTCTGGGTGAACCTCCAGCCGTCCTTCGAAAGAATGGGAGGCGGAAACCGTGGATTAAGATTGACGTGGGAATAGTGGGAAGGCAGACACAGGGAAGATCGGCACAACACAAAGCTCCTCAGACAGAAATATGTTCACATTCTTGCTGAACTCTGTGAAGACCCCCAAGGCATCTCCACCTAAGAGTCAGCAGATCGTAGTGATGGAATTCTCAACAGTCGGGGGAGTGGAGCCGCTCCTGTGCAGATTGAGCTCCTTCTCCCAATCGCATGCATCAAGGTGGCACTGCATACGTTCCCCTCGTCATTGCCACCGAACCTTTCTTCTTGATGTCTGGCCTCAGCTAGAAGTAGGAGCCACTCCTGTAGACCTTGGCAAGGTGAGCACGCAGCCTGGTGGCCAAGGCTTGGCTGACCATGGCTGAGGCTGGCTGACCATGAACCTTTTTCTCTTAATCGATGCTGAATAGCAATCTCGCTGGAGACCACCACCATCTTGTCCTTGGTGTAGATCTCCACATGCAACCTTGCCTCAAGGTCCTAAGCCGAGCATGCTGCCATAGAGCTGGCTGCAGAGCTTGTCGACGCTTCTGCGAAGATGAAGCGGAGGATCCCATGCCCAATCGTCTCGTTCACCGACTCGGAGAAGAAGAGGAGACCCCCATGCTCATAGAAAGAAAATTGGGATTCCCTGACTTATAATAAAATAAAAAAATAAAAAAATAAAAAACATAACTGACTTATACTGAGTATAATTTTCTTATTCCCCTGTACAGCTTAATTTTAGCAACATTGCAAGGGAAAACTTGGAATCTTTTCTGAGTCTTATAACTTGATTGCGATTTTTGACTTTCTTAAATGGCATATTGGCATCTTGATAGGTAGTCGGTCATGAAGCCTGCTTATAGTTAATTAGGCCATATTCCACAACTCAAGAACCCACCTGCACAACCAAGACACAACTCTAAAAGGTCTACAGAAGTTGGTGGTAAATACGAATATAATAGTAAAAGTACCCATCTTTGATTTCCTTGGATACATTATTGAAATATGCAGCAATTTGAAGATTATTGATGCACAACCAAAATGTTCACCTCCCTAGACACCCAATCACCACTCACCAGGCATCATTCTGCAAAAAATATCTTTTTACTGTCTGTTGACAGGCCATTCCTTCAAATTTATATACATATATATATATATTTTTTGAGTTAATACAAACAATAAGTCAAGTCTAAGGCTAGTACAGAACTAATACCAACTAAGACACTAGTTCAGAAATATCCAACTTCCAGTAAGCATTATTGGCTTTGGAATTATAGTCAGAAGATTTAAGGATGTCTTAAGGGTAGTCAAAAATAATATGCTAATTGACTGCTGAAGTTAGTGGATTTTTCAGCAACCAATTTACACAACCAAAATATGAATACCACATATATTTCATGCTACAACAAAATAAAATTTCCACGAAAGAAAGAGCATACATAAGGAATACTAACACCTTCAAGATCATGCATAGCTGAAAAAGAAAAGAAATACATGTCACACTCGAATAATGTTTCATTAAGAAAACACCAAAATAGATAATTAAGTATGCAAATTTCACCATTCAATGGTCAAAAGAGCACCACATCCCATATGGCATACATCTGAAAAGCACTTACTTGAAGAAGTCCAAGCAAGTTGGATCTTTGAAAAGAAAATGGAAAGTTTATGCAATGAATAAGGATTATTAAACTTGGGAAACTTGACAAAATGAAAGACTAGCATCTTGCCAAGAAGTAAAAAAGTCAATGTATTATTTACAATACACCTCCATACAAAAGGATGCCATATGCTGTGCACAAAAATAAATTTTTGCTTAGATATGCATAGTGAAGAGTACTTGGGCTGATATCCTATAATTGTTGGCATTTGGTACTACCAAAATCAATGCTGATGTATCCAAAAGCAATATCAACATTGATACAGTAATAGTTCTGATTCTCTAACCAAATAAGCCCTGAAAAACAAAAAAAAATTACGCAGTGCATATTTTTGGCATATTTTGCTACAAGCACTACTTGCTATAAAATTATTTAGGAAATTATTCATGCATTTTCCTAGACATGTACATGTTTCAACAATAAATTACAGGGTGTGTTATGGACATGCACTATACATGCATGATAAATATAAGTAAGCCATTAGCATAACATATTACAGGGTGTGTTATGGACAAACCATCAAAATGCAAATTTCAAATTGATAAACAAAAAAAGGGAATCATTTTTAATTGAACACCAGCATGGAAAACACAAATAGAAAACATTTTACCTACAATTAACGCCCACAGACTTTTAGAATTGTATAGTTCATAGAAAATCTGTTTTGTGAAAAAAAATATTTAGACAAGTGTGAATTATCAAAGACAACAGTAAGGCTTTTGTGGATTAAAATTTAAAAAAATATATATTTAAACATTGGCTCTCACCATGATGGAAAACTTCTCCTTGGAGTACCGAGGGATGCTAATATTACAACTTTCAAACTCAACATGGCAGAGTGCATCAAAACAAAAGAAACACCTCCTGGATTGAATATTTCATCAACTATCAATCAAGGATAGTAAAACTGTATTTTATCTTTTTTCGTATACTTAAAAAGAGTAAAGTACAGATCCCCTACAATTGTCTGATAGACTGATACATATAAATTGGACGTAATCCTTGAGAAACCTAATTTATGTAGCCATCCATGAAAAGTCAATCAATGTTAGGAGCATATCCAACGTCTTTACATAGCATTGTCAAGCTATCTAGAAGTACGTAGATTGCATTTGCTTGTGAATGTGTTTTGTCTCTCAATACAAAAACATGAATGCCATCATTGACTTCAATCCAGCTATACCCTGGTTCCTTCACCACCCTACTTAGATCCATTTTTTTCCGCAATTTCTCCACATCAACCCACAAATCCTTAGACGCTAAAATATTTGACAAAAGAATATATGATCCACTGTCATTTGGATCATTAGATATTACCATATTAGCAGCATATTTTCCAAGATCAGAATCACCAAATAGTTGACAAGCACTCAATAAGCTCCTCCAGACAACAGGAGCGGGTTTAAATGGCATCTGGCTGATAAACTCCTTTGCCTCACTCAATCTCCCTGCCCGGCCTAGAAGCCCAACTACACAAGCATAATGTTCGATGCCTGGTTCAATATGGAACTCACATTTCATTGAGTTGAAGTGAAAGAGGCCATCTTCAACAAGCCCCACATGACTGCAGGCAGATAAGACACCTACAAAAGTAACATAATTGGGTTCTATACCCTTGATTCTCATATTTTGGAATATTTCAAGTGCTTCCTCAGCATGCCCATGTTGTGCATAATTTGAAATCATGGAGTTCCAGCATACAACATCTTTTCCTTGTGTTTTATCAAATAACAGACGTGCCTCTAAAACACTCCCACATTTTGCATACATATCTATAAGTGCATTTGAAACATGAAGATCAGACTCAAAGCCTGCTTTTAGTATCTGGCAATGGAATTGCAACCCATGAATTGGACTAGCCAAATTACTGGAAGCAGAAAGAAGTGAAACAAAGGTAAATTCACCAGGCCTCATGTCAGTGAGGCAGAGCTCCTGAAAGAGTTTCAGAGCATCTTCTTCTTGTCCATTCTGGGTGTACCCAGAAATCATAGCATTCCACACAACAAGATCTCGATATTCTAACTCCTCAAAAATGATTCTAGCATCATGTGTACATGAGCACTTTGAATAGACATCGATAAGAGAACTGCCAGAGAAAAGGTCCAGAGACACACCATATTTTATAATAAGAGCATGGATTTGGTTGCTCAAATCTACTTTAGATTGTGACGCTGATACACCAAGAAGGCTGACAAATGTAAGAAAAGTTGGATAGAGTGACTCGGAGCGCATTCTATTGAAGAGTCCAACTGATTCCAACAGATAATCATGATTTGCATACCCTTCAATCATTGAATTGTAAGAAACAACATTTTTAACTCCTATACCATCAAAAGCTACTCTTGCATCAGCTAAACAATTGCACTTGCCATACATATCCACAAGGCCATTCTTTACAAACTCATCACCTTGAAGGTTAGCCTTGATGATGTATGCATGTACCTGTACCCCTTTATGCAAGGCCATTAGTGAACCACACGAAGTCATAATACTAGTGCAAGCAAATGAATCAGGCCTCAAGCCTAAGCGACTCATTTGAGAAAACAAACTCACTGCTTCTGAGTCACATGTGTTTTGCATGTATCCAGAAATCATCGTAGTCCATGAGACAAGGTTCTTTGCATCAATCAGGTCAAATAGTTTGCGTGCAGTTCGAACTTTAGAACACTTGGCATAGAAATCTATTAGCACATTGCTAACCGAGATATCAAATTCTGTTCCACGTCTATAGGCATAACCGTGTACTTGCCTGCCACCTTGAAGAAATCCTAATGCTGCACAAGCACTTATTACACTAGACAAAACAAACCTATCAGGCTCAATAGTTGTTTGTAGCATTTCTATAAACAACTCCAAGGAAAATTCACTCCTCCCCATCTGTGAATAACTAGAAATTATAGTTGTCCAGGTCACGGAATTCTTCAACGGCAACCCATCAAAGACCAACATTGCATCCTCCATCCTTCCCATCTTTGAGTAATAACCAATCAAAGCTGTTCCTACGTAGACATCAGAATCAAAGCCTAGCTTCAGAACAACACCATGAACCTGAGGAGCACACTCAACAGACTCCAAAGACGCACACGCACGCAGCACGCTGGCGAGGATAAACTCATTAGGTCCTTGACAGAAGCACCTACGGAAACACGAGAAGATAAGCCATGCCTCTTCTGGAAGACCGCACTGAGAATACATAGAAACCAACGTGGACCAGGATACTAGATTTCTCCGAGGCATACAATCAAACAACTTTCGAGCATTCTCGGTGATCCCCCGCTTTGAGTAACCACTTAGAAGCAAGTTGCCTACGAAAGTGTCGTGATGGAAACCGGATACGACCACTTGGGCATGGACCTCCTGCAGACTGGAAAGACCGGTTCCGTCCAAGATGCATGACTGGAGGAGGAAAGAAAGGTCCTTTTTCGCGCGGTGCTGATCCCAGGAGAAGCGGTGAACGGACAAGATGGAAAAGCTGGCTCCCGGTCCCGTTGCTGCGAGTCCGGATTGAAATCTTCGACAAACGAGCATCGGAAGGTATCGGAATGGACATGTCATACCCGACCGATGCCTGTGGCCATGGAGTCCGCTGCTGGGAGTCCGCTGCTGGACGTGGAGGGCCAGAGTTCTGTCAGAGGGATTCCCGTCGCGGAGCCACGGGCAGCTTCAACCCTCGGCGAGAAGAACACTCAATTAACAGGCACGCAAGACCCGCAGAAGGGGGGCATCATCCCGCGGTGAACACAGTGGTTACCTCTCCGACTGCCGCAGCTCCCGCTGGAAAGGGGGCTGGTAGAGTTGTTCATCGAATCGGCGCTTGCAGCCCAGCAGCCTCTTCATCGGATTGTTTCTTCTGCACGCCAATGCAATCAGCGCACTCTGCCTCGCCGGCGCCACCGTCAGCGCACTCCGCTGCGGAGCATGAGAAGGTGAGGATGGAGGAGAACTCTGCTTGCTTGCGGAGGCACAAAGGCGCACGGTCGCCGGTGGAGAAAACAAGCTCCCCCATGATGCATGTAACAGCCTAAAACAAGCTCCTCCTCTGCTCGGGCAACTCCCAGGGTGGAGTTACATTTTATTAGTCTTATTTTTAAAAAAAACATTAAATAAATTTATTTTTATCAAAAAATACATAAAATCGTTAATATATTTAAATAAAAATTATTTTATTTATTTTAAGTTATTTAGTTTACCGATTTGGTTTGACCACAAGAGTTTTAAAAAAAAAAGTAAATTAAACGATCGACAGTTCTTAAAAAATATGTGAAACCAAACTGGTGGATCATTTTAGCTTTTCAGGTTGAATAGAATAGTGAACACCCTTAATTGCATGTATTTTGGGTATTGGAAAAAATAAAAAGGGCAAATCTATGGGTAGGGATTTATGAAAGATACCTAGAAAAGTAATGTAAATAATGTTCAAGCTATTCTATCCATGTGATACGTACGGTTCTTATGCTTGGTATCTCTCTTTGTATAATGTCATGTTCAGGTTGAGTATCAAAAATAATACTATATCAATTTAGATATTGATATTATCAGGGGGTAGAATATTAATGACGAAATGTTTCGTATTGACACTTGTTTTACGATTCATGCCTTGTTCGAATCAAGAATTTCAATCTTGATGCTGCTGATAACCAAACACTTTTGCGATGAATTATGTCGATATCTGTTTCAAAACTCATAGAGATGGTTAATATATTGTTACAATACAAGATGTAAACTTGCATATCTTGTTTGATAAGTAATAGTGGGCTATATTTTGACATTTTTCAAGTGTTTTGTAAAGCCTAGCTAGACCTAAACTAATGTCTATGACCTTGTTTATTTTGACTTAATTGATGTCTAACATCTAAATCAATCAAAGATCGGACCCCGAGATCCTTGGTAAAATGTCCTAATAAAATAGTAACTTCTTGATAAACAACTTAACTAATTTTAAGTGGTTCTCCGTAATTTTTTTTAGAAGTGGATAATTAGAGTTTTGTGTTTCACGAGAGAGATCAAAAGTGAAATGAGTGTTTTAAACATTTCATTGAGTCGAATCAAACACCACCCGAGACTCACTCTAAGTTCATAAAAGTTAATTATCGTGTATAGAAGCAAGGGTATATTAAAATTCTGCATATTGTTGTTTATTCCTTATAATAACTTAAACATATATCAAAATGAATGGTTGATAAATGATGACGTCACGGTTGCAACAGGAAATGAAGCATTAACAATATGAAGAGCATTGTGAAATACTCTTGAACAGTTTCAAGTGTGAAGGAAGAGATCATTAATCTCTATTTACTCACAAGATTGTACCTAATTATCTAACGCATAAACCTCTTTATGGCGACACTTCTAACTCATTCAAAGGATATGATTATAGTGCATTGTGTATATATTGAATTCAATAAAAAGACTTTTACTTTTTTTATTTTTGTCTTGTTTCAACATACTTGGCCAAGAAATTATTGGTATTGGAAGGGTTATTGATACTTAAATAGCATGTTTTATTTTAGGTTTGCATCTTACATGACTGTTGCCTATTATATATGAAAAGCATCGTAAGCTTAACGAAGCATACTTACAATTTATTTAATTAGCTAATATTTCTACATTAAAGTGCAGAATACTTTACAATATATATGTTTATTTACACACACACACACTTATAAGTGTATTATATATGTTGAAGTTCATAAATAATGACTAAAATCCAGTTTCGAGTTCTGACTATAAACCATATAATCATTATTCAATTATACGAAAATTTTGAAGGATCAATGCCCTTAGATGTATTTTGAATGCTGATAAATTTATATTTCTAAATTAGTCATTGGGTACCTTACACTTTATTTTAATATAACTTTTTGTTATGAAAGTGTGTATAATTTATTTCAGTGTTGCAATATTTATTGTTTGTCCCGTAGCTAAACCCTTTTACCATAAAAAGTATCACTAAAGTTACGAATCATCTGTTATTTATGTGACATTTATTTTTGTTAAAATGTGAAATATTACTTGTATGTATGATATGATTCACATGGCCTCAGATATTTTGTAAGTGCTTACCTTTGCATATATATATATATATATTTCAACTTACTATGTTCTTGTAACTTCTTCCTATCCAAAATAAAGGGTTGAGAATGCACTGACTGTGAATGGAAATAAAGCATTAACAGTAGGAAAAGTCTAGGGAAATGAGCTTGATGAAGAGGATAATTGACAGGATGATCATGGTTAGAACTGTAAATGGGTTGGATTCGGGTCGGATTCTTTAGGATCCGAATCCGAATCCAACAAGTAAAACCCAGATCCGGTACCTGATCCAATGAAAAAATGGTTTTCGGATTCGGATCAATACCTAAATTCAAAAACACATATCGGGTTAAGGTCAACCTATTGTCCTGACGAGCGGTGATGCTCGCCATCGGAGTCTCGCGGTGGGGTGCTCGCCTTCGGAGGCTCGCCGGCAGCAAGGGGAAAGCAGAGGGGGAAGGGGGGCTTGCGCAGGGCGAAGGGGGAGGGGCACTCGCCAGCCGGGGGGGCTCCAGAGGTGGCTCGGCGGGAGGAGTCGCTGCCGGGCTGGATGGGGGGAGGGGGTCGCCATCGGAGGCTCGGCGACAGCGGGGGAAAGCGGAGGGTGAAGGGGGGCTTGCGCAGGCGAAGGGGGAGGGGCACTCTTCGGGCGGGGGGCTCGGAGGTGGCTCGGCGGGGGGGGCTGGGGTCACGGGACTCGCGGCGGGTGCTTGCCATAGGAGGGGGCTCGTGGAGGGCGGAAGTGGGGAGCGGTGCTTGTCGTGCGTGGGGGCTCCGAAGGGGACTCGGCGGGGGGAGGTGGCTCGCCAGGGGAAGTTGCTGTCGGGCGGGGAGGGGGGTCGCCAGCGGATGGAGCTCGCAGGCACAGGGGGCTCATAGAGGGGGGAAGGGGGCTCGGCGGCGGCAGGGGGTTCGCAGGGTGAAGCCGCTAGCACGTCTCCGGGACGACGGCGAGGACACCTGTGCGGCCACCCAGCGCCTCCGCCTCGACGGGGGTCAGCCGCGCAGCGAATCCCCATCGGGTTCTCAGGCATAACCCGGTACATAAATTTCAAAAATTTTTCAAATCAGGTATATTAAAACCCGAAACTATGACCTGCTAGGGGTATCGATCTAATGCTCAAACCCATTTTTTAAAATCGGGTTCAGGCCGGATGATGGATTTACCGTATCCATTTACAGGTCTAATCATGGTGGAAAAAAAATTTCTTTCATTCTTTATTTACTCACAATGATGAAGCGCAATAAATACTCAATCTAAGCAGGTCCTAACAGAGTGTTTGATCGCAAAATATTTTGGTATATTTTATGAGAAAATTACATATTAGAATAAAGTCTAAAATTTTATTGTTGGGAGTTTGGTTGCACAATAAATATTGAACACATACAATTATCATATCTCGTGATTTATGATAACCACTAAAATACTGGAGATAATGTACAACGATAAAGTTTGAGGAACCACAAAAAAATAACTCATTTTTTTGGGTCAAAGAAGAAATAAAGAACATACTTTTGTAATGATTGCCTAACACTCTTAGTTTTTAACAAAAAACTCAAATTATATTTTTCATGTTTGGTGAGATATTACAAGAGAAAGGTGGGGACCATGAAAAACACGTAGGAGAGAGAGAGAGAGAGTGAGAGAGAGAGAGAATGACTTATTTTCAGAAACAAAATAAATTTAAGACAATTTAGGATTTTAAATCGGTATTTAAGACAATTTAGGATTTTAGGAGATGAGATATGACCAAAGAAAGGGGAACCATGCATAACACAGGAGAGAGAGAGAGAGAGAGAGAGAGAGAGAGAGAGAGAGAGAGAGAGAGAGAGAGAATGACTTATTTTCAGGAAAAAAATAAATTTAAGACAATTTAGGATTTTAAATTTTACGAGGGTATATTCAGAAAATAGAAACCAAAATAAGAGACATTCTTTATATTTATATCAAATTATGTCTGTCATGTGTTTCATCTTGTGATGGGCTCACTGGTGGAGCATGACTGTAGTGTGCTCTTTATGCTTTCCAGTATTCAGAGTGCAAGTATGTCCAGTGATCCATGCTGTTCCCCACACATGTATGTATGTGTAGAGATGCATGTCCCCTCCTTGGTCCCTACTAAAATGATCACATCACTGAATATGATTTAAAGGCCACACATACACCCCTAAAGGAGATGATGGTCAAAACAGATCTCCAGACCAGAGATGTCAACAGTGACTCAGGTTGCATTTCATTGGGCTTGACTAACAGCCTCTCTGATCCTTGATTTGGTAAGGGATTTGGAGAATTAGGGTGCTTGATTTTATCTATTAATTAACTTCTAGAGAAATCCCTTGTATCTTAATAAATCTCTCAAAAACAAGCTGCATGGCCTAACTTTTTTTATTTTTTTTATTTGTTTGGCCGCTATCGTCAATAGAGGATAGAATAGCATGTATAATGTATATCTCTTTAAGTAAATATTAGATTAATCAAACTATATACATATAATTAATAATCAAGTTAAGCATTTAATTTGTATCATAAATTGAAAGGTTAGGCGTGAAATTAATTAAGAGTTCAAAATTTCAGATTAAGCTAAAAAGAACAAAATTTATTTTATTTCATATTTATTTGTGAAGTAATTTTATGTTTATGGATCGATAAAAAATGTCAAATAAAATTTTTTTAAGTAGTAATTAACTAGATATTGACATTGTTTTATTTTACACAATGCATAAACAATGAATGAATGGGCGTAAATTAAGGCTAAGTAGAGAATGCCATGTGAACCCACACTAGCTTCTACGGTGTTTGGCTGTCGGATAAATTTTCATGTTAAAATTATATTAAAATAAAACCTTTAAATTGTAATGTTTGGATAGATGTGATGATAAGAAATGGGGACCATGTATAACCAAGATGTGGGGGAGCACAGAGACACTTTAGAAACATAAAAAACTGTAGTAATTGTCAAATTCTTTATTTTTTGCTAGTTTTGTTTAAGGGAACACGAACTTGTAATGAATCTTAACCGATCAACCCGACACTCCATCAAGAATCATCAAAATTGGCTACTAACCTTAATGGGGTGTTTGGTTGCATGATATTTTTTTGTACACTTTCATGATAAAAAATTATATTAAAATAAAAAGTGAACCAACTCATGACATAAAATTATCATGTTTGGAGGGGTGTGATTACAAAAAAGAGTAACTACCACACATGACCAAACAAAGTGGGGGGACCACAAGAAAAAAGAAAGAGGTGAGACCCTCTTTTTTTTGTTTAAGAAGAAAATCACTTTTAAAACATAAAATTGTCATGGTTACCAAACACCTCTTTTAACAAGTTTTCTTACAATTTTTAAAAATTAAAACAAAAATCTTCATTATCATACAACCAAACACCCCATAAGACTGTTGAATACATAATTGGAAATGATCTTTATCCGGCGGGTTGATTTTGAAATTGACCGCGGTAAAAATCATCGACAGATGTTAGATTATCGATATTAATATTGAAACCTTATTAAAGATAAACAAACCGAAACATGATGCCTGATATCTGTCATATTGAAACTCTTAATATGTTTCGTATCAAATTTGATATTACCACTGAATTCTTGACAATTATATACACATCAATACCACAATTGATATACGTACCATCTATCTTTTATATACGTACGTACCTTAATAAGATAAAATCAGGAGACATGAATTCAGTGCATCTTAGAAAGAATATGGTAAAAAGGAGAGATGTTTGTTCATTCTTTCAAGAGAAAATAAAATTTATAAAATCATTTTAAATTTAAATCATCATTGAGTCGTACCATTTCATGAGAGGATATATATATAGAAGATGATACTCTCTTCTCCACCACCCTCCAGGTGAACGAAACTCTAAAGAGCAGCATCTGTAATACCCCGGTTATATAATAAAAAAATAAAAAAATAAAAAAATAAAAAAAAATTATTTTCCTTCTGCGGACTCCCCCCTCCCACCTGGACTCTCTCTCTCTCTCTCCTCCCCCTCCTTCGGCCCGCCGCTTGCCGGATTTTGCTCCCCCTCCCACCGGACTCTCCCTCTCGGACTCTCCTCTCTTCTCCCTCTTGGTTACGGAACCCTCCCCCCTCTATTTTTATTTCCCCCGCGCAGCAGCCGCATCCGCATCATCCTCCTCCTCCTCCTTCTTCTTCTTCTTCTTCTTCTTCTCCTCTTCGGCTAGCACGCACCTGGACGAGACGCCAGCGCCAGCCCGGCCGCCGCCGGCCCCCCGCAGCGACCGCACCTCGCCACCTCGCGCCGGCGCCATCCCGGCCACCCTCGGCCGCCGCCTCCCCTCCCGGCCGCTGCCGCCGCCCGCGACGCCGCCATCACCTCGCCCCCCCCCTCCTCATTGGGTCCCTGCTCTACCGGACGCCGCCGCGTCAACCGCCGCCGGCGCACCCCCCCTGCCGTAGCCCAGCTGCCGCCGGCCGACGCCGGCCTTGCCCGCCCTCCTTCCTTCCTCTTCTTCCCTTCTGCGCGCGTGCAGCCCCGCACCCTCGCCTCCCTCTTCTCTCCCGCGAGCGCACCCAGCGTCCCGCCACGCCGGCCACCTTCGGCCACCCGGTCGCCGGCGCCACACCACCTGCACCGCCGCTGCCACTCCGCCGGCCAACCGGCGCCGCCGCGCGACGCCACCGCCGGCCTCCCGCGTGCTGCGCCCGTCCACCTCCGGCCTCCGCGCGCCGCCGCCACCCTCCCACGCGACGTCGCCCCCTGCGCCACCCTCCGCCTCGCGTTAGCCGCCGCGCCGCCGCCGCCATCGCCCGAGCCCCCCCCCCCCCGGTGTTGCCTTCTTCCGCGCGGCGCGCGTAGCGCCGCCGCCGCCACCAGCCTCCGCCGGTCGCCGCTCACCGCCGCCCGCGACGCCGCCGGCATCCTCCTCCGGCCGCCCTCCCGCGATCGCGACCACCGCCCGGCCTCTCCCCGCGCGTACGCGCGCGCGTGCGCCCGTGCGCCCCCCGGTGCGCCAACCCGCAACCCCCCCCCCGCGAGTATCTCCCTCCCTCTCTCTCATATCGACTCTCTCTCTCTTTCTCTCTCTCTCCTATCCGATGACCATATCCTCTATTTATTCTTTGTTATTCTATTATCTCTTAAAATTAACATGTTGTCAGAATACTACCGTTCGGTTCGGTTTTTCGTCGCCGTCGTGACCACGGCATATTCTTCACCCGGATCGATTCCGTTGGAATTCCGTGCGCCATTCGCCATCGCCGTTAAGGTAGGCGTCTCGGCTATTCTTAGCACTCTAATATTTTTATTAAATTGTAAAATCATGCTTAGATCACCAGGATTAGAAGATAGTAGTTAATGGGCTGTTTTTGATTTATTTGCATATTTAGATAGAGTTAGATTGATTTGTTTAAGTTGTGCATACTTAGATTAATTCGGTTATTCATGTATGTCGGCCATCATGATAGGTTGTATATGTTTAATTTAGCTAGTTTAGTGTGTTTGCATCGCGATTAACTCTAATCATGTATACTCCGATTTGATAAAAAGCCGATGTAAGGTGTAGGCATATGTTGATAGAATTCAGTTTATTTTTCTTTTGTATAGTAGATAGTCTTGTTTAATCATGTAATTGTCATGCTTAAGTTGTAAATTGCATAATCCCATTTACATGCATTAGTTTGTGATAGATTGTGGTGTGGTATGCAAATATGTGATGCATAGAACCATTGGTGTTTATCTATGTATTTCATGTTTGAATTGCCAATTTTTATGTTCATGGTTACTGTCTGAGTTATTTATATGCTTGCATGGTGTGAATGTGGTTGGTGCAGTGAGCTGCAATGTGGTTGTTTTGTACTACACCAGACTAAATTAGTGGCCCGTGGGCAGCGGAGGTTAGTTGAATCTGGTGCATCCTTCGATCCCGATACCGCGGTTCATCCTAAGTACTCCTCGCCTAGGGGTACTATGGGATTTAGTTACTATATGTTACTTATACTATATGGTAAATGCGTGCTAGTTTTGTGATGTGACTGCATTTATCTGATGGAGCATGTTATTTACTCAGACAGGTGTCTAGTTGTGTGGATTGGCATAGATGGTAGTGTTATAGATATGTCATTGGTTTTATGTCAGGTTGTGTATATGATGAGCATACCTAGAGTGGTCTAATGAGCAGGTTGTGTTGGTTTTTAATGCATATAGAGTCTAGTTATCATATGGGGTAGTTGAATGATCTTTGTAATCAATTAATTAAAGATATACAATTAGTTAAGAGCTATGTAGTAAATCTGATTTTTAGGTTTATTATGTATTGATTACCACTAGAATCATTATTATAGTGGGGTAGTTCGGGTGTAAGTCCTGGTGCATGTGACTCACCCCTTCCGTTGTTAATATTTTCGGGGAGTGCAGGTTTTAGCGCGAGTTATAGTAGTGGTGTTGTGGAATTCGATGAGCTAGTGGAGTATCATTCAATGTCGGTATTTGATTTGTTTAGATAGATGTTTATTTATGGTGTTAATAAGTTGTAAAGTATGGAATTGATTAATTGAATTGTGAATTTTGGTATTATTTGGCTCCAGACCGATATCCTTTCCCGTTACGTCGCCGGATTATCTTCCGCTGTGCATGTTAAAAATCCGGGTCGTGACAGATTGGTATCAGAGCATTAACTCGGCCTGAATGTCTATTTTGGCATGCCCGAGTTCTTGATATCGGTTTGGATTAGATGGAATTGATGATTGGAAGATCATGATCTTAGATAGAGAGAGTAATTTAGATTGTCTATTAGATTGAGAATTTTTGGATGGCATTGGAGTTTGATATTAGATGGGTATTTTAGATAGATTAGAATGAGCTAGATAGATAGATAATAGGTAGATAGATTGATGTAAGAGTGAGTTGTTAGTTAGTTAGATTGATAGGTAGATATGTTGGATAGATTGATGATAGATAGTTATCTAGTTGGATAGTTAGATAGATAGTTAGATAGATAGTTTGATAGATAGATGTGTTTAGGGTGAGTGTTAGATATTGAGTAGATTAGAAGAAGAAGAGAATACTTAGATAGATTGAAAGATGAAATTGTTCGGTGAGTCCGGTTGAATTTTCGAGGACGAAAATTTTTGTTAGGAGGGTAGAATGTAATACCCCGGTTATATAAAAAAAAAAATTATTTCCTTCTGCGGACTCCCCCCTCCCACCTGGACTCTCTCTCTCTCTCCTCCCCCTCCTTCGGCCCGCCGCTTGCCGGATTTTGCTCCCCCTCCCACCGGACTCTCCCTCTCGGACTCTCCTCTCTTCTCCCTCTTGGTTACGGAACCCTCCCCCCCTCTATTTTTATTTCCCCCGCGCAGCCGCCCCATCCGCATCATCCTCCTCCTCCTCCTTCTTCTTCTTCTTCTTCTTCTTCTCCTCTTCGGCTAGCACGCACTGGACGAGACGCCGGCGCCACGGATGCCGCCGGCCCCCGGCGACGACCGCACCTCGCCACCTGCGCCGGCGCCATCCCCGACCACCCTCGGCCGCCGCCTCCCTCCGGCCGCCGCCGCCCGCGACGCTCGCCATCACCTCGCCCCCTCCTCATTGGGTCCCTGCTCTACCGGACGCCGCCGCGTCCCGGCCGCGCCGGCGCACCCCTGCGTGGCCAGTGCCCGCGTGACGGCCGCCGCCGGCCTTGCCCCGCCCTCCTTCCTTCCTCTTCTTCCTTCGCGCGCGTGCAACCCCGCACCCTCGCCTCCCTCTTCTCTCCCGCGAGCGCACCCGTACCTCCCGCCACGCCGGCCACCTTCGGCCACCCGGTCGCCGGCGCCACACCACCGCACCGCCGCCGCACCCTCCGCCGGCCAGCCGGCGCCGCCGCGCGGCGCCACCGCCGGCCTCGCGTGTCGCGCCCGTCCACCTCCGACCTCCCGCGCGACGCCGCTGCCACCCTCCCACGCGACGTCGCCCCGCGCCACCCTCCGCTCTGCGTTAGCCGCCGCGCCGCCGCCGCCATCGCCCCGAGCCCCCCCCCCCGGTGTTGCCTTCTTCCGCGCGGCGCGCGTAGCGCCGCCGCCGCCACCGGCCTCCGCCCGGTCGCCTTCCCGCCGCCGCCGCGACGCCGCCGGCATCCTCCTCCGGCCGCCCTCGCGGCGCCGACCACCGCCCGGCCTCCCCCGCGCGTACGCCGCGCGTGCGCCCGTGCGCCCCCGTGCGCCAACCCGCAACCCCCCCCCCCCGCGAGTATCTCCCTCCCTCTCTCTCATATCGACTCTCTCTCTCTTTCTCTCTCTCTCCTATCCGATGACCATATCCTCTATTTATTCTTTGTTATTCTATTATCTCTTAAAATTAACATGTTGTCAGAATACTACCGTTCGGTTCGGTTTTTCGTCGCCGTCGTGACCACGGCATATTCTTCACCCGGATCGATTAGTTGGAATTCGTACGCCATTCGCCATCGCGTTAAGGTAGGCGTCTCGGCTATTCTTAGCACTCTAATATTTTTATTAAATTGTAAAATCATGCTTAGATCACCGGGATTAGAAGATAGTAGTTAATGAAATTTTTTTGATTTATTTGCATATTTAGATAGAGTTAGATTGATTTGTTTAAGTTGTGCATACTTAGATTAATTTGGATATTCATGTATGTCAGCCATCATGATAGGTTGTATATGTTTAATTTAGCTAGTTTAGTGTGTTTGCATCGCGATTAACTCTAATCATGTATACTCGATTTGATAAAAGCCGATGTAAGGTGTAGGCATATGTTGATAGAATTCAGTTTATTTTTCTTTTGTATAGTAGATAGTCTTGTTTAATCATGTAATTGTCATGCTTAAGTTGTAAATTGCATAATCCCATTTACATGCATTAGTTTGTGATAGATTGTGGTGTGGTATGCAAATATGTGATGCATAGAACCATTGGTGTTTATCTATGTATTTCATGTTTGAATTGCCAATTTTTATGTTCATGGTTACTGTCTGAGTTATTTATATGCTTGCATGGTGTGAATGTGGTTGGTGCAGGTAGTTTGCAATGGCTATTGTTTTTGACTACACCAGACTAAATTAGTGGCCCGTGGGCGTGAGGTTAGTTGAATCAGTGCATCCTTCGATCCCAGATATCAGCGGTTCTCATCCTAAGTACTCCTCACTTGCCTAGGGTACTATGGGATTTAGTTACTATATGTTACTTCCTACTATATGGTAAATCAGTGCTAGTTTTGCGATGTGAGCGCATTTATCTGATGGAGCATGTTATTTACTCAGACAGGTGTCTAGTTGTGTGGATTGGCATAGATGGTAGTGTTATAGATATGTCATTGGTTTTATGTCAGGTTGTGTATATGATGAGCATACCTAGAGTGGTCTAATGAGCAGGTTGTGTTGGTTTTTAATGCATATAGAGTCTAGTTATCATTTGGGGTAGTAGAATGATCTTGTAATCAATTAATTAAAGATATATAATTAGTTAAGAGCTATGTATTAAATCTGATTTTTAGGTTTATTATGTATTGTATACCACTAGAATTGTTATTATAATGGGGTAGTTCGGGTGTAAGTCCTACTGGGTCTGTTGTGACTCACCCCTTCCGTTGTTAATATTTTCAGGAGTGCAGTTTTAGCGCAGCAGAAGCGTAGTGGTGTTGTGGAATTCGATGAGCTAGTGGAGTATCATTCAATGTCGGTATTTGATTTGTTTAGATAGATGTTTATTTATGGTGTTAATAAGTTGTAAAGTATGGAATTGATTAATTGAATTGTGAATTTTGGTATTATTTGGCTCCAGACCGATATCCTTTCCCGTTACGTCGCCGGATTATCTTCCGCTGTGCATGTTAAAAATCCGGGTCGTGACAGCATCTCTCCCATCCCACCGTCTTCTTGGTCTTCTTTCATTTCAGCTTGCTGCACGATGAGATGTTATGTGGTGTTGGGGGGACACCACCTTCTTCACGGACCGTACGTGTGAGAGAGCAGACGAGAGAGAGAGAGAGCAGCCGCGTGAATTACAGCCAGCTGGTAAAGCAGGCGCATTCACAGACCATATATACCAGCCGGACACCCGTCTCCTTCCTCCTCCTCCGCGGTGGTGGTGGTGGAGCCTGGCGGTGGTCGGCCACCCGATCTCCTCTCACGGCACACTCGCCGCCGGCAGCTGCTGAGATGATCACCGAAGAAAGCGGCGGCGCCCCGGCATAGATATATACATATATATATTCCGTTCCGGCCGGGGCGTGCTCGTGACTAGCTAGCCGCACGGCTACTTTACAGTCAGAAAAAGGCGTCGGCATATACTGATATGAGCAGAGGCGGGCGGTGATGTGCCCTCTTTGTTCTTGGGCCTACTATACCCTCTTTGCCCGACGGCAGCCATTGCAGCTGCTCGGAGGTCGCTGTCTTCCACTGTGAACATTTCAACCACCGCTCGGGATCATCCGGAGTCTCGACAGATCGAGCACGCATCCATGCGGATGGGTGACGACGACGAACGACGTGAGGATATATATATATGTGTGTGTGCCGATCGAGATGATCATCATCTGAGACCGCAGCTTCGGGGCGAGATGAACACGGGCCGGGTTACAGCCTTACAGGTCTCGGCGTCGGCGGTTGCTCGCCGGAGCCAGCCGGATCGATCTCCTCTGATCTCCTGGCCGCGGGCGGCGGCGGCGGCGGCGGCGGCGGCTCCTCCGCCGACTGCGGATCGTCTGGTGCTGAACTTGCAGCTAGTGCATTTTGCAAAAGGGTCTGATTTGTTATAAAAATGCATGTTTTACAGCAAAATAGATATCCCACAATTATTATAAACATATATTTTAAAACTTTTTTATTAACTTAGTATCTTACCAAAACATGATAGTTTGAAGAAAAAAAAATATCAATCCTTGATTCGAAGAAATATTGCGACTGTATTGGTAGGGGTGCTTATTGATGGGAAAGAACTGACAGTCACAAACAAGCAAAGAAAAGATAAGAGCAAGCTAGTGGTCTTTTTTGCAACTTAATTAGACACAAAAATACATCAGTATGGTATAAATTTACCATATATAGCTTAATTTGGCGAGCTTACATATCTTTAACTCCAACTAATCAAGTAATCCCTTGTCCGGTCATATAGAAGTAGAATATATACATGCTGTGGAAAAAATTCCATTTTATAGCCTGAAAAGAATAAACAAATTCGATATCGGTATTAATCAATTATAATCGGTAAGAGCACAAAAATGTCAAATGAGTTTTCGGTGTGTGGTTGTGTATAGATGAGAAAATTTGATAGTCCTCGCCAAAAAGAGAGAGAGATTGTATTAGTTGAATAAGATTCACGTCACTTGTATATATATACTTTGAATTTTGGAACCAATAGTTATATATTTAAAATATTAAAACAATAAATTCTTAATGCTTAATAAGGCCCTGGTCAAGTTGGGGAATCAAACTTACCACCCCCATCAAATAAAGAAGGCCATTGATTTTTCAGATTCATTTACACAACAAAATGACAAATATCCACCAAGTGCAAGTGGGCATTGAACAAATAGACTATGTCATCTTGCCCTCTCCATCCACAAATACTTGTAGGTCAAAAAGTCCTCAATCTTTTAGCCATTAGAGTACAACAAAAGGGAGAAAGCCGCTCCTGGAATTTGTGTCTCCCCCGGGACAACCCCAGCTTGAATCAAACAAATTAAGACCACCGAGAATCTCTCCATATAATAAAGACCAGAGAGGATTTGCTCCAACATCAATGCACATGTGTGAGATATATAAATGTATTAGTTTTACTTTAATGCACACGTGTATATTAATCATATTGGGAAAAAATTATTTTATCCAACTGTAAGGATCTATTAAATCAACTGATTGACCCAACAATATCATACTAATTAGCAGTCACCCCAAAAGATCATTCATCATCGACCTACTCTTAATATGGCACGTTTAATTTCGGAGTTCCGAAAGATAGTTAACAGATGATGTTGTTGATAAATCATTGATTTGATCTCTTAATATATTCATAAACTTAGCTAGGATGTTACACCAACCAAGGGCAGAGAGATGCACATTCAAGAACAAAAACCCACATATGTATTGTCTTGGAAAATTGTCTCCCAGCGGACAACTCGGAAATCAAACGAAGTGCTTGATTATTATTATTATTATTATTATATGAGATCTAAATGTAGTATTGGTTTTACTGTAATCACAGTGCGGAGAAAACTCACTCCAACCCAGATGCTCTCACTGAAGAACAAAAACCCAATTATATGTATTGGTGGTCGGTCGCCCCCGCCTATCTTTGGCTACCAACAAAATCCAAACTGAAGTATATGTCGTCCTTCGGCTCATCTAAGATGGCGTTTGATTCGACATTTAAAATCTTGAAGTCTTGATTATATTTCTAATCTCTTTCTCTCTCTTTGAAACTGAAATACTTAATCATCCACCTCCAAAAATTTAAAAAAAAAGACTATAGGAATCACCCAAAATTGAGTGATTTGTCGACGAGTTACTATCGTATTCCTATGTCTTACCAAATGGTCTCGATATATGTTTGACGTCTCACCAATTTAGTGATCAGAGACATCAATTAAACCCAAAAACAAACGGGGCTAGCTAGCTAGTATATATGAACAGCAAGAAGGCACACCATTTAAGAATAACCCGAACTCCACCACCTCCTCCTCCTCCTCCTCCTCCTCTCTCTCCCCCCCTCTCTCTCTCTCTCTCGTATGTTTGCTTTCACGAGAGGTACAGTAGGGCCGAAGAAATGGACGTATTAGACGGCATGTCGGCATCCCCATGTACCATTGTTTACCCCTCTCTCTCTCTCTCTCTCTCTCTCTCTCGTCCAGAGTGAGATAACAACAGCGAAGACAGGGCTACCAGCCTAACCAAGAGGGAAGAGGCCAACGCAAAATGACGAAGCTAGCAGGGTTGCCATGAGAGCAGACGAGAGCATCCAATCAAAACACGGAGCTTCGCCCCTCCCTCTCTGCAAGAAATCCAAGAGCTGAGCCCCCACCCTCACGGGATCTCCTTCACATTGTTTGCCATCTTCCCCCCTTATCTTTCTTTCTTTCTATCTCTCTCTCTCTCGATATATATATATATATATGTAATAGAGATATGCTCTTGGGGGCAGTCCACCATTCAATGATCTCCAGCATCCGGACACTCTCCCTCACGGGTGGGACAGGTGCAGACAGGCCGGACGCCGCCCCCCCTCCCCCATCCATGGCCCCGACCTCCGTCAGCTTTTAGCTAATCGCCATGGGGACGGCGGAGAGGAAGAAGCCACGAAGCAGCGTAGGTCGAAGAATCGACCCTCGGAACTGCCCCTCGGATAAGCTTAACCTCACCGGACGGTGACCGTACTCCATCCGAGGAACGCCTCCGCCCTCTAATACGAGACGAGCGACGTCCCCGCACACACCGAGAAGCAGCAACACAGTACCGGAGTAGAGAGTACTGATCGACCATGGGCGGAGCGGCGGCGGCGGCGCTGCTGTTCCACCTCCCCCGGCTGGTCCTCCTCCTCGTCTCCATCGCGGGCGGCGGCCGCGTCGCGCGGGTCTCCGCGCAGCCGCGGGCGGTGTTCGCCTGCGACGGCGGGGGGGCGGCGGGCGGCGGGCTGCCGTTCTGCAACGCGACGCTGGGGATAGAGGCGAGGGTGCTGGACCTGGTCTCGCGGCTGACGCTGGACGAGAAGGTGGGGTTCCTGCCGAGCAAGTCCGGGGCGGTGCAGCGGCTGGGGATACCCAGCTACGAGTGGTGGTCGGAGGCGCTGCACGGCGTCTCCTACGTCGGGCCCGGGACGCGCTTCGCCGCCGGCCTCGTCCCCGGCGCCACCAGCTTCCCCCAGGTCATCCACACCGCCGCCTCCTTCAACACCACGCTGTTCTACGGCATCGGAAGGGTACGTAAGTCTGTTGAGATCTCATCTCCCGGCCGGCCCCCATGATCGATGATCCATCTTTTTCTTTCCCCCCTCACCATGCATCATCCTCATCATCATCTCGTGCGTATATCTTGGTGTCGTTTGGTAGAGATTCGGGCGGGGAGATTCTTGTCGAAAACCTTGGACAAACTAAACATCCCGACCGAATGCGCAATAGATCCACATTGACTTTGGTGCTTAGGAAAAAAAAGAAAAGAAGAACAGTAAGAAGAAGAGCCTTTGAGACTTTTGGAGAGAGGCGGGCATAGAAAAACCCCTCAAATCTCGAAGACACTGTATACCTTTTGGAGATAGATTTCAGGAGAGACCTCTAACACAGTGATTTCTCTGCCAAACGAATCAGAAGTTTGGTTTTATTTTAATAAGATTTGGTATCTTTCAAATTTTATAGTGAATAACATTTCTTTATCTGAAAGTAGCAGAGAAATTCTATTTTTCTGTTAATTTTTCTGATGCAACGCATTTAAAATTTTAGTTCAGATAGCTCAATGTATTTGGATCTGCATTTATGCTTGGTCGTGGATCGGTAGGTAGTCCTGCATTTTTTCCAGCTGTGGGAAATTAATAACACTGTGACCCCCCCCCCCAACGGTTTGAGCTCTTGGAAAGAAAGACATTAATTGATCATTAATTGATTGGTGTGGGGAGCAGAGCAGATCAGTTCATGGAAAACCCGAGTCATCCCTCCACGAAGGTTTTGAAACCAGATACAGGGGGTTGGTTTAATTGTTTTATCGAGCTTCTCTTATTACGAAACCAAGGTTTTTTTTTAAAAAAAATTTAAAAACAAGAGTTTTTGTTTGTTTAGTTGCATAATTTTTTTAAAAAAAAAGACATGAAAAATAAAAACAGGGGACCACATCGCTTGGATGGTTAATTAAAATGGTAATCGTCACCTTCTATTCTCAAATCACTCTCTCTCTCTCTCTATATATATCGTTAAAAGTTGTCTCCTAGAGATCCTCGTATATGCAGATAGATTATCTCAAAAAGGCGCATGAGACTACAACCAGCTCAGGTCAGTCAGGCCCTCACATAAAGTCCACAATTAATATATGATCTAATTGTTGATTTGATCATCTCTCAATTTTCGAGACATTAAAGACGAATTTTACGTGAAAGATCTGACACTAGTGAAATCTCAAACATTCTTCGCACTCTTGTATGTTTCTCTAAAACCCTAAATCTCTATATATAATTGCACACAGCTCTGGCAGAGAAGCCGGTGATCTTGACTGCAGGTCAGACATTTTCAATGATCGGAACCTCCCCCTAATTAAGTTCCAGCCAAATGCACCTTGAGATAGAGAGAGAGAGAGAGATGGGTACCAGTACCATCACTATCCATCTATCTATCTACGTATGTTTGTATGCATGGATGGCAGGTGGTGTCGACGGAGGCGAGGGCGATGTACAACGTGGGGCTGGCGGGGCTGACGTTCTGGAGCCCCAACGTGAACGTCTTCAGGGACCCGCGGTGGGGGAGGGGGCAGGAGACCCCCGGCGAGGACCCGCTCCTCTCCGCCAAGTACGCCGCCGCCTACGTCCGCGGCCTGCAGGACGCCGGCGAGCCCGACCGCCTCAAGGTCGCCGCCTGCTGCAAGCACTACACCGCCTACGACGTCGACAACTGGAAGGGCGTCCAGCGCTACACCTTCAACGCCCAGGTGCGTGTATGTATATAATCCATCTTCTGCCCTTATCGGCTACCACGACAGATCGATGGAAGAGGGACGGATGGAAATGGGATGAAGCCGAAAGGTGTTTGATGTAATGCCCGGCCGAAACAGGTGACGAAGCAGGACCTGGAGGACACCTACCAGCCGCCCTTCAAGAGCTGCGTCCTCGACGGCAACGTCGCCAGCGTCATGTGCTCCTACAACAAGGTGAACGGCGTGCCCACCTGCGCCGACCCGGATCTCCTCGCCGGCACCGTCCGCGGCGGCTGGAAGCTTAACGGGTCCGTTCTCTCGACCCGATAAACCTATATAAATACATACTAACCGATCTATTATTCGACCTTGCTTTTTTTTGTAAATATTAAATAAGCAATTTTAAATTAAAAAAAGAAGCTCGTTCTATCAACGATTCGAGTTTGAGCCATTTGTTTTTTTTTGCTCAACTCGGTGAATTTAAAAATTACCCGACTGAACGATCCGTTAATATTTACTCGTACAATTAAATTACAAATATCAATAAATATATAATGTCACTCAAATCTACTAAAAATAAAGTAAGGTATCAATCATTTGGTTTGGCTCTGTCCCTCTGCACCACCCGTTCAGCTCAATCAGGCACCGAGATCTTTCCAATTAAGTTCAAACAAAACCAGATCGATTAAAATAGCGACCGTGAAAATATCATTGCGTTATTAATAAAAATTGTATTCACGTGTTTTTTATGATATAATGCTGTTTATTTTAACAAATTACGATTAAGAATAAGTATACATATATATGTTTACATAATCATCTATTGGCCTCGAATCAAAATAAACCAAGCCAAATCTGACAAGTTCGGTTCGACTCGAGTTGTTCTCGATTGAATTTGGAAAAGGAACGACTCCGAACCGAACCAAAGTAAACCGTGAACACTATTACTCTCGGGAGACTCGAGCTTGAACTCGAACTCGCGTAAAGATAAATGAGTTAAGCCCGAATAACATATCACTCGACTTGACTCATCGACTTTTATATATTTTATCTATTATAATCAAATTTGACAAATGACACCCAGTATATCTGAGTGCCTTGTTTTTTTTTTATTTTTTAGACAAATTTTACTTAAAGCTGGGTCTTCGTCGCACGTCCTTCTCGTTAAAGTTGGGCCTGAACGCTAGGCCCACCGACGTGATGCTTATCGGGCTACCCGTTTTCTGACCGTAGATACATCGTTTCCGACTGCGACTCGGTGGACGTCCTTTACAATTCTCAGCACTACACCAAGAAGCCGGAGGAAGCCGCCGCCAAAACCATCCTCGCCGGTGAGCCCGGCCAACGGTATCCTTGTACGCCGGGTTCGGATCACCTAAGACGCCGCCGCTGCCCGAGGATGAAAAGTCCCTCGAGATCGAGATGGTCACAATCTTCGGTCACTTAAGTGACAGTTCATGGGTGAATCAAGATGAATCGTTGCTGAACCATATTTCATAACGAGTTACACTGTGATTCGTAGCGAATTACGCTGCAGCAGTTCGTGATGACAGTACAATTCGTTACGAATTGAACTGAACTAGTACGAACTATAATGTAATTCACTACGAATCACCATGTAACTCATTCAGTTCAGTAATAATGTAGGTAGATTCATTCTTACATCATCTCTTAAATGACTGACTGAGAGATTGTGATTATCTCTTATCGGACACCACCGGAGAGATTTTGATTTCTCACTCTCCTCGGGGCGTCTAGGACGATCCGAACTCCTTGTACGCCTCCGGCCGCTTCTGCTGTCCCGTCCCAACATAACACGTCGTCGATCGATGCTGCTGCAGGGCTTGATCTCAACTGCGGCTCCTTCCTGGGGCAGCACACCAAGGACGCCGTCGCCGGCAACCTCCTCAAGGAGTCCGACGTCGACCGGGCCATCACCAACAACCTCGCCACGCTGATGCGCCTCGGCTTCTTCGACGGCGACCCCGGCAGGGGCCCCTACGGCGGCCTCGGCGCCGCCGACGTCTGCACCCCGGAGCACCAGGACCTTGCCCGCCAGGCCGCCCGCCAGGGGGTCGTCCTCCTCAAGAACAACGGCCGCTCCGCCCTGCCGCTCTCCCCCACCGCCACCGCCTCCCTCGCCGTCATCGGCCCCAACGCCAACGCCACCAAGACGATGCTCGGCAACTACGAAGGCACGCCGCTGTCCCTTCTTCTCATGAGATCCACTTCCCGCCTTTTCGCCCCCCAAATTAGGTTTTTTTTCCGGCCAGCCGTGAATGATGTGTCGCCGCCGCCGGTGCTGCGCCGCCATTGATTGCAGGGGCGCCGTGCAGCTACGTGACTCCACTGCAGGGCCTGGCGGCCGTCGTGCCGGCGACGGTCTACCAGCCCGGCTGCCTCAACGTGGCGTGCGCGGCGAACAACCTCCGGTTGGACGCCGCCAAGCAGGCGGCGGCGGCGGCGGATGCCACCGTGCTGATCATGGGGACCGACCAGTCCGTCGAGCGGGAGAGCCTGGACAGGGTCGACCTCACCCTCCCCGGCCAGCAGGAGCTCCTCGTCGCCGAGGTCGCCAAGGTGTCGAAGGGCCCTCTCGTCCTCGTCCTCATGTCCGGCGGCCCCCTCGACATCACCTTCGCCAAGAACAACGACAAAATCTCCGCCATAATCTGGGTCGGCTTCCCCGGCGAGAAGGGCGGCGCCGCCCTCGCCGACGTGATCTTCGGCTACTACAATCCAAGTGAGAGTGCCCTCCCCCCACCCCCACCGGCCCGCTCGATCATGTCATGTTTGTTTAATCTGATTTCCGCGCGCCATCAACGCCGGCGGCGACGACCTGCTATCCTCTCGACGGCGGCGGCGGGCTGTGATTTCAGGTGGGAGGTTGCCGGTGACGTGGTACCCCCAGTCGTTTACCAGCGTCCCCATGACGGACATGAACATGAGGCCGAACGGCGCCACCGGCTATCCCGGCAGGACCTACCGTTTCTACACCGGCGACGTCGTCTACGCCTTCGGCGACGGCCTGAGCTACACGGCGTTCCAGCACCACCTCGTGGAGGCGCCCAAGCTGGTGGCGATCCCGCTCGACGCCGGCCACGCCTGCCGCGCCCGGCGCTGCCGGTCCGTGGAGCTGCTCGACGACCACTGCCGGGGTCTCGTCTTCGACGTCCACATGAGGGTGCTGAACGCCGGAGAAATGGCCGGCGGGCACACCGTCTTCCTCTTCTCGGCGCCGCCGGCGGTGCACAACGCCCCGCGGAAGCACCTGGTGGCGTTCGAGAAGGTCGCCCTTGGGCCCATGGAAGCCGGCGACGTGGTGTTCAAGGTCGACGTCTGCAAGGATCTGAGCCTGGTGGACGAGATGGGGGTCAGGAAGGTCGCCCTGGGGCCTCACGTCCTCCATGTGGGGAGCCTGACGCACTCCTTGAAGCTGAAGATTTGAGCATCTCCGTGGATTTAGGGTTTCGAGGTGCCGAAGGGGAAAGAAGGGGGAGTTGGTGAAAAACGGGAGAGAGGACCCAAAAAAAAGAGACCGGATCCCCTCAGGTGGGCACCTGAGGGGGTCTAGTCAACCCCTCTCACCTGTGTGCTGACAAGATGATGTCATTGTCTTGTCAGCTCAAATGTGAGAGGGGCTGACCGGACCCCCTCAGGTGCCCACCTGAGGGGATCCGGCCTCAAAAAAAAAAAGAGATTGATGATGAAAATAATGACAGCTTCCGAAGGAAGGATTTGTTTCAAATCAAGAAACTTCGACGCTTCATTGATAATTTGATAATTTCTGCCATCAATTTCTAATATCTTTTTTTTTGGACATTGGCGCAGTGGTCTACACGCGCGAAAGCCGCCCTCGACGGGGCGGGCGCGATTCAAGACCGCGAGCTGCCGCTCCGGAGGGCGGTGGCGTCCCACTGCGCTACGAGCGCGGGACATCAATTTCTAATATCGACGCATCTCATTGATACCAATGTCAAATGGACATTATGTGAGACATCGGTATAATCTTTTTTTTTGTTATGCCTACCAGATACATCAACATTAGATTTCGTAGTGTACCTATATATATATAATATTAAGAGTAAAATGACATGTGTGGTTAATACTCCATCCAAACAGATGCCCACAGTACGTTTGATGATAGTACTAAACACCTCCATCTCTCTTAATTCTGAAGTTAACATTAACATAAATGGTCACAAGGTAATTGGCTAATAATATCAATTTTCACATCTGTAGTACCAATGAGGCATGGTGATACTTTCGCTTATCGATACTTCATTCCTTACAAACATCAATTCTAGAATTAATACGGTATCATTTTTAATACTCTAACCAAACAACATCAGAAATTGTCTGTCTAAAACTGTTCTAGTGAGATGAAGATACACTAGAGAATGACAAAGAGCAGCCCCCCCCCCCCCCTCCGCATGGCATGCAGGGGGAGAAGTTGAAACAAGAAAGAGCAGGCCTCCCCTATGAGAGTTTAACCGCAGGCTCACCTGCTTGGAGAGGAAGATGCCCCTTCTATGCGCTGACGCAGCAGTTGAGGTATCTCATTATCTTCTCCCTGGTCTGCAAGCAAAAAGGGAACAGATGCAATGCAACAAGTGGTGAGCTCGAGCATGGTGACTGCGTCCGTCTTTGGCAGAGCAAGAAGGTGGTGACTCCGATCGATGTATAAAAGTACGTAGTAGAACTCAGAAGTGTTCTTCCAATCAAATGTTTTGTGGGGGTAAATGCAGTCCACGACCACGTAACTAAATTCGTGAAGCTCAAGCAGAGTAGAGCCCGACAAATTTCATCTCAAACGGAACAAACCATATATTCGAGAAAAGATCCTTCTCGGGCCATATACTTGACAAGTATATCAATACAAGGGTCCCAAGTCAGCCATGGCTTTGATTCGGGTTGCCGTATATATATAGCAACGACAGATAAAAACACCCCAACTATACGAGGATTGTAGAAAAACAAATAAAAAAATATATGGTTTGCCTTCTTTCTTTGCCAGCATGAGCCCTCCTCAACAAATGCAATCCAACAGGATACCATCAAAACCCTCACCCGAATCAAACCAAATCAGACGCAACTAATTAGATATATCTACTACACCTTAGTAAAATATGGTTTGAACCGGACCAAACCAAACCAAATCGAACTAATTAGATTCGGTTTGGTTTAGTTTGGAAGATAATTTGGTTTGAGAAAAGATCCTCAAAAACTAAACCAAACCAAACCATGAACACTCCACCTTCCACCACCAATAGAAATGAATATATATATTAAATTAAATTAAATTAACTATAATATATAATATATAAAATGATAAAAATAGAATTTTAAAAAATTATCGAATTTTAGTAATTATACATGAATTATTAACTAATTTTCGTATAGAAATTAATATTTAATATGTATTTCGAAAAAAAGAATCAGAACAATCGGTCATTCTCGTCCAAGCAAGAGAAACGAACGCGACGGGTCAGAGGACTGAGAGGCTCACAGGCTACGGGCGGACGCGGTCAGCCGTTCTTAATCGTCAACGTGGTGACGACCACAGTCC
This sequence comes from Cryptocoryne crispatula var. balansae, assembly GCA_036172225.1. Lineage (NCBI taxonomy): Eukaryota > Viridiplantae > Streptophyta > Magnoliopsida > Alismatales > Araceae > Cryptocoryne > Cryptocoryne crispatula. The sequence goes on from CM069935.1 coordinate 34,478,727, forward strand.
AGAATGACCGCCGCCAATACACACCACACCGCCGCCGTCAAGAACGACGACGACCACGCGGAGAAATTTTTGCAATTTGCAGCGAAATTCGACCGATTATCATGAAACATACGCAAAGAACGATCTTAGGGACGAGCGGCTTACCGTGGGGGCGCCGCTGCTGGTGCGGCGATGGTGGGGGCGGCGACCGCCCGTGGAGGCCGCAGCGCGGGCGCTGCCGACGACGTGGTGGTTCGCGGCGGGGCCGCCGTTCCCTGCGGCGGTGGGGTTGATGAGATCGTCGTCATTGCCGACGGATAGGCGGGAGATGTCCATCCTGTTCTGCTTCCGCATCTCCCTAATTTTGGAGAAGTCCGTGGAGTAGTCCGGCACCCAGCCGTTCTTCTGGTCCCAGTCCCCGAACGCCGGCACCGACAGCCACCCCCCACCTCCTGCTCCTCCCTGCAGAACCAAGCGCCACGGCCGGAAAAGCATCACATACTCGAGATCACGGGGATAAAGAGAAACGAAACTAGACTTTGAGAACAGCAAAAGGAAGAAAAACGTGCAACGATAAAAGCTCGCGAGGCTCAAATTTTCCACAGCATCATTGAGAGTCAGACCAGGATGTTAGAATTTTGGAACATCCGAACATGTTCCGGAGGGCGTAAGGATTAGGAAGGCAGGAACGTCTTCAGGGTTTCCGCCCACTTGAACAAGAAGAAACACGGCCTCAAATAGCGGCAGAAGAAGGGTCCCAAATCCCAGATAAGAGTGACGCTCATCTTCTCGGGCATCGAAAGAAGAAGCTCAACAAAATACATACAACGAGAAAAGAAACGGGATTGAAGCTCGAGGTTGATGGAAGAAGATGAGGAAAGAGAACGGAACGGAATAAATCGGAAACGGGGAAGAGCAACGGCTTGCCTCTTTTCCGTATTTCATCGCGTTGCTTCTTCTCCTCTGCTTCAAAAGAGAAACGAATCAGGTTTGCAAGCTTCGGGGTTCGGATCGCTTTCTTTCCCGGCGGCGGCGGCGGCGGCGGCGGCGAACGGGGTAATCCTCTCCGCCTCCCTGCAGCTTCTGAGTTGCCGCGCGTCCTCCGTCAATGCCGCCAACTTCTTTATGGTCTGAACTAACAGAAAGACCCCTGTAGCTTATTATAATTACTAAAATGGGACTAAACCTACGTGGCAGAAACTACTTAATTATTTAATTGCAGCAACGACCGGACGGCCAGCATGTAAACCGTAAACACGTGGAATCTCATGCGCTTACGTGGACGCCTTGTGGCTTCACATGCTGCAATTTTCAATTAAGCTGAAGCAAACACCATCTTAATTAATTAATTACTGAACGCAGATTACTTCGTTGATTTGAATATCAATACTTATTTGAAAATTAAAAATACATGCCAGCTGCTCCTCTTACTTTATGCCTGTTTGATCGGAGTTTTATTTTTAATACTATATCAATATCGATATTAATATTCTTAAACGTTGGAGTATCAATATCAAAAGTAATACAAGTTGACACTTGTATTGTATAATATGATTTGCTTGTTTTAAATATGTTACAATCAATCAAACACCTTTCGTATCGATATTAATTTTAAAATTGATAGCAACAGAGACACCTAATAGTGTAACTAAACAGGGTGTTAATTAGGCGACCCCTATCCGATTGACATCTCTGCGCCACCTCTAGAAAGGAAGCACACTTCTATTCTACAAATAAAAATAGTTATTTATCTCTTTTATTTTCTTGAATATTTATTTTAAAATATAAATAATGATTAAGATAAAATATTTTTCCAATATGTGGTAGGCACAGTGCAGTGTGGGTGAATGGATCCGGAGTTCGGATCACCTCAATTCTTGGATGGAGGGAGTACTCAGTCTCCAATCAAAATTAGTCACGATCTCGGACTACTTAAGTGATGATTCAAATAACGAGTTTGATGAATTAATATCGAAAAAGATTGAATCGTTATCACTGCCTTACTAACTCACTATCCGTCGATAACGAATTGTATTAAGTTCGGCAGTGAGTTTGTAAGATGTTGATAATGATTTAGTACCAGTTCACTGACTCGTTAACTCGTTACCGACAAGATTCAACTGCTACCAACACCTTACTAAGTCACTACGTACTCATCACTTGAGTGACTGAAATAGTAACTTTTTTTCATTAGAAATTGGGCGTACTTCCCACACTGGGGACTAAAGTGATCCGAACTCATGGATATGTGCACCACCAATCAGACGCAAGACAGTGGGGTCCACGTGCTGCCACGTCATGCTGACGTGGACCTTCGTATTTTTTTTGGAGACGAAGCCGAGCTCTCTAATTTGAAACATTCTCTATTTGTAAAACGTTTAACGTCGATACCAGCCTTAACTCTGAAGGATGAGATTAAGGGTCCATTTGTTTGTCTGGAAAATGGGCCGCGGGATCATCTTTTTCGGAAAACTTGATTATGCGGTCTATTTGGATGTTGGGAAATTGGCCGGTCAACGAAATGTCCCTCCGTTGACTCCAAAAATGATGGATTTTGGCATCCCCATTTTTAATCCGGAGGCCGTTTTCTGGACGGACTTACGCAAACCATTTTTTAACACTCAAAAATTTAGTAATTAACATAATTTAAAATTTAAAATTGTAAAATTATAAAAATTGAATTTAAAAAATAATATATTATTTTAAAGTAATGAATATGATAAAAGTTATAAAAATAATTTAGTTAAATTATATGTTACTTTACATAGATCAAAATTTAAAACATAAAATTATAAAAAATAATTTTAAAAAATAAAATGACCGAAAATATTTAACACATATATACATTCAGATAAAAAATTGTGTTCTCGAACAAATGATTTATGTATTACCGAATAATATATACTATTTTAATTTCATCGGAAAAGTTGTTCCGTAAAAGTGACTTTCACTTAAATTTTATTTTGCATGGATCAAACCAACTAACAAGTGCACTATAGTCATAAAAATAGTAGATTAATATATATGTGTGTGCAAAATTGTCAATTTCAAATAAAAGTTATTTTTGTACGTAGAAAAAATCTTATTGTTAAGAAAAGAATATTTTACATTACCTGTTAATCATAATATAGTAAAAAAATTTATTTTATTAAATAAAATATTTTTATTTAAAATAATTTAGACAAGTTAACACTCTTTTATCATAAATAAAAATATTTTTTTAAAAATAATTAATATCTTATAAAAAGTTATCGCTTTTTTGTTATATTTACTCCTAGATGATACAGTAACTAACAAAGTCATAGGAAAGTAATTACGGACAACCAAATGTGAGCTTGACCTTTTCAATTTCCTTGAAAAGTGGATGCAACGTAAAACTTTTTCTTTGAATTAAGTTTTACGTCAAATCAAACGAACCCTAAGGTTCGTGAGAAGAGATATTTGAATCTATAGACTTTTAGTTTGATAGGATAACGTAAGATAAGTAAAAATCTTCTCGACTCTGTTTCATTTTTGTATTTTTCACTGGCATACAAAGATAAAGAGAAAACCATAGAGGAGAGGGCGGTTTCGTTGTCATTCCGTCCTTTTAAAGGGGTCTGACTTACAACAATATTGAGATGTTTGGTTATAATGTGATTTTTGTACCCGATAGAATAATATATTTAAATAAAATCTGACATAGCGGAACACGAAGTTATCATGTTTTACTATAAAAATATAATAAAACTCCTCCTCCTCCTTCTTCTCCTCTCTCTCTCTCTCTCTCTCTCTCTCTATGTGAATAATAATAACAATAATAATATAATCAGGTAATCAGGTAATAAGCAATGATTTCTCCCTCTACATTTATTCTATTTTCACCCAATTAGGCTCTGTATGAGTGAAGTAGCATTCACCAAAACTCTAGACCAATGCATGAACCATATTAAAGGGTAACTCTATTCTAGTTTATCCCACCAATGCCAGCATTAGCAAAACAATTCCCACATTTTAGATTATGACCCCTTTGGTCAACACATTAAAGCCCTTGAAGCATTCTTAATCTCCATGAATAAGGTTCCGGTTCTGAACTCAAAAACATCAGAAAAACAATGTGCATCTTACTAGCATGTACAGTTCCACCTTTTATAGCTTGATAGCACCACCTTTTCTGTAGCCTGCCATGGGTTTTCTCTTCTTAGAGTATTCTTATTGTGTATGAGAATAAAAACTAGTTCCGCATAGTCCATATTTTAGGTATATATTGTGATCCCTGAATCTCTTGAGAATTAGATACAGGAACAGAAGACAAATATGCATATAGTCTAAAATATATAATCACTGTCAATATCTTGAGAATTAGAAGCAGGCCTGCACTGGTGACCCTGACGCCTGTAGACACAGGCACTCAAATACCATAAACATAAAAAATTCATGTTGAGGAATACATTGGTGACCCAGACATACTCAGTTACATGTATACCCTCAGTATGTGTATCATTATATAGATCCTAGAAACTGTTTAGACTTTTGCTGATTTGCTCTATTTGAGGGCCATCAAATTCAACTGGATATTTTTTACTTGGTACTTGTAATTCATTACTCAGTGCAGATAATCTGCAAACTTCTTTTCTCAAGCACCCTGCTTCAAAGTCGTTTATCATTAACCTGCAAGGTTCACTACACTAACATCATTGTTAAAATAGTAGAAGTAGGAGTATGTGTTTTGAAAGAATAAAAAGAATGTAATATCCCTGTCATTGGCATAATTGGCCTACAAGAAATATTCCTATTCCTCCTCTAAATCTACAGTGGTACAGGAACAAATTTGAGTTTTATATCATTTGGCATCCCCATGGACTAAAGCTGGGGTGAGATTAAATAAATTGTGAAAAATAAGAAATGGTAACAACGGTTTACATAACAAAGTATACAACAAAAACAACCTACATTGAAGTTACATGGAACCACAGGAAAGGATAGAACTCGTGAAGATTGTAAACAACCTCATAAGACGCTTCCAAAACCGAACGGTGTTCCTCTTCGGGTACCTCCTTCACCGTACTGTTCATTCCATTTCCTAAGCTCATTCATGCTAATCGCATCATACGCCATGGAGGCACCAACCTGTGAAGAACAAAAGATAGATAATTATCCAAAACAGACAGCCGGTACTTGCTCTTGCTATTAGTTTTGCTCTGATCCTCACTTACCTTTGATTTTGCCTGAATGAAATCTTCCAATTTGAGTGGTCTCAAGGATGACACACTTTGCCTTTTACCTATCTACAAAATCATCAGAAATTGATTACTCATGTGAACAAATTACAGAATTATCCACTCCAACTGACAATTGAGGCAGAAGAAAGACATGGAGAGAGTTAATACCTGTTTTTCCTCTTCCAGAAGTTCTTGCACAGGTCTATAAGCAGCTGCAATACACAGATTCTGACAGGGGAACGAAGTTAACAAAGGTTCTGACAGGTGAACAACGTAAATGCCCACAACATATAGACTAATGATATTGATCAAGACCCAAACATACAGATACCGGTCATTATTGGAAGGTTGCCTTCGCCGTGAACAGGAGTCAAAAAATAGTAACTATAATGTGTACTGCTGAAAAGAGAAACAGTATCTAATGGATGTCTTCATTACCTTTAAATCGCTTCCGGAATATCCTTCAGTTGCATTTGCAAGCTCTTCAAGTTCAAAACTAGCATCAACATTTTCCCGAGAGAGAAATATTTTTAGAATTTTCAGACGATTTTCAGCATCTGGAAGATCAACACATATCCTGCAACCAACATAAGCATCTTGCCTTATCTGACTCTTAAACATACACAAAGTAAAAGTTAAATATAGAAAATTTGAGATTGACGAAAGCTGAAAGTGGATAATGCCTTTATTTACCTTCTTGGCAACCGGCGTATGACAGCATCATCAAGGTCAAAGGGACGATTTGTAGCACCAAGAATGAGGATTCTTTGAGTATCCTTCGACCTTAGGCCATCCCATGCCGCCATAAATTCATTTCTCATTCTTCGTGTAGCCTCATGCTCAAAAGCACCACCCCTTGCACCAAGCAGACTGTCGATCTAAGAAATCACAAGCTTGTCAAATTGAAAATGTTGGCATGCTTCATTATAAAAAAAAGGAACAACAAAACTTGTTAACATTTTGAAGTTGAAGGTAAGTCAAAGCCCAGTGCACAAGTACTCCTAATGATTACCTCATCAACAAATATGATCACAGGTGACAGCCTGCTGGCAAAAGAGAACAGGGCCTTTGTCAGCTTCTCAGCATCTCCAAACCACTGATTGAAGGCAGACGTCAGAAAAATGAAATCATAGAGAAATGACATTTTAAATGCAACCTTTATACTTTTTGCTTCTAATATATCTATGTGTGTGTATATATGTACACACACATATATAACACACAAAAATGGTGTGTGAGAACGGAAATATATGTGCAAATGAATGTATATACACACTAACACAGATTTGTAAGTAAATACTGTAAATTGGGACCTCTCTTTTCCCCCACTTTACACCACCAAAGTCAAGGAAAAGATTGAATTGTCCATGTGGTCACGGCATTATAAGAAACTCTTATATATCTACCAGACTCATAAATGTTCCAGAGTAAACGAAGCTCAGGATAAAGTGAGAATCAGACTATCGCACTAGATATTAGAAGAAAATCATTCATACCTGTAAAGCCCACCTTCTGCAAGAAAGAACAACCATTTTCCATGGCTTATGAAAATGGCAAAAAGAAGAGTATCGCCAGGGAAAGGGTTAAAAATGGCATCTTGAATCATAATGCTTCAATCATTTTCTAGAAAACTGATTGTAATACGTAAACTCTGAAGTATAGTTCGGTGATAAATGTCATTAGACATTACCTCTAGAAACTCAAACTAAAGAAAGAAGCGTAGAACAGTGCAGAACAAGAAAAAAAAATCTTAGAATATTACAAAAACATGTTTTAGGCACATGCTGTATCAATTTTATTCAATAGATCTTTCCAGGTTTAATAAAGGTCCAAAGACATGCTACATTTTATCAGATTGGATTAACATAGATTCCACATTATAGAACAGGACCTTACGAGTAACATCCAACAAATGGGATTCATTTATTAACAGATCTTTTTCCCCTCCATTTGAACTCACTTCCATAATTCTTTTAGAGTTGCTTTGGTAAGTGCAATTACTATGGCTCATCAATAACAGTGATAAATAAAATTAATTTCAATAGAAATAATCAGAATTATATCCTATTAATTAACATTATTAATATTAACTAATATTATTATCATATAAAAATACTTAGATATTAAGTAATTAGTCTATTTTAATTATAATAGTATATTTATAATAATATATAGATACTTATTATAATAATATATTTGTGTAACAATTAAAATTTTATATCATTAATTATTATATGTTAAATAGTCATTCAGATCAGGTTTCTGGCTAACCAATCCTACCCTGATTTGAGTTACAAGATCCCAGATCATGCAGACTGAGTTGGATCACCAGATCGGACATTACAGCTCAATTCTCGCACTAGATCAGTTACCCAGCAAATTTAGCACTAGTGATTAGGGCACCTGAAAGACCCCTAAGGGGCCCTTCTACCAATACAAATTTGGGCATAATCCAAGACCAAGCTAGTAAAGTCTTATTCTGCTTCCATAAATTGTATAGATCTAGCCTCTAAGGTCAACAATAGATAGCTGCCTAAGTACACTGCTTTCAGTACTACATTCCGGATCTGGAAGATATATAGAAGAAAAATGAGAAGCAAGACCGTGGAACATGACTTGTAAAGAATTGTCAGTCCTATAAGGAATGTATTAACACATTTGATTATTGTGGTATTGTCATTCCTATAATTCATAACTCAGCTGGCTTCCAGAAGTACAGTTTTCTATAGGAAAGCTATTTCCTTACAAAAGCAGATGAAGATGATTACTATCATTTTCATGGGAAGGATTTTCGTGATCTTTAAAGGATTACAAGGTCGACCTAATATCAATATTGTGGTATTGTCTATAGCCTTGAAACAAGGCTTACATCAAACAGATTTAAATAAATGCCACGGCTTCAGCAGCTGCTTTACCAAGAAGAACATGATCTTGACTATCGTATATACATGCTAGGCTTTTTTCTCAAATAGATCATTGCTACTATTCAAACATTAATCCTTGCATTTGCATATAATATCATTACAATGTCAAACATGTGTAAATAAACTATTTGCACATGTTAGGTATTCTTAGGTACATGCACAAATAAGACTTGCATGGCAAATTTGTCACATTCCTTCTAAGATTAGTATAGGTAGACCCTTAAAAAACAATGAGATTTCATAAACCCCATGGAATCAATATTTTGTAAAAGTCATTCCAATTTATTTATCTGTACAAGAACATTCGTCTGGCTTTTTTTTCAAGGTTCTTTTTCTTCTACAGCACTGCAGATGCATCCTTACTTTTCTACATGAAAATGTTGCAGATGTAACTTAAGTATTGTTGGCACCTAAATGTTCACAAAAAAATTGAAAGAAAGGACAGGAACAATTCAAAGAGAAAGAAATAGAGATCTTCTTACGCTGAACTCAACAAAAGATGGCCCATTTGGCATTTGAGATGATTTGAGTGAGTGAACATTTCAAACAAACTCAATCGCCAGTCAAATATAGCCCACCTTGAGCCGCCACACTCTTTCCCTAATTGGGCTAGAATTAAATTAAATTGAAAGTTCAATCAGACCATTAAGTATAACTCTCATAATTAGCCCAATTGTGATATTGATCTTGAGCCCAACTCAATTGAAAGTCCACTTAACATAAATGTCATTTATAGTCCATTAGTTATAAGTGTAGTGGGCTGGAATTCAAGCACAAACCAGGCCCATTTAAATGACATAACAGCCTTATTCTTATGTTAGTTATGTGGCCCACCATATTTGCATTTATTGGGCTAAGATCCAACTTCAAAACATGCCCATTCAATGCTAATAACAGCCCACCTAAGCCAGCCACATCAGCCAACTCTAGAACTTTCCAGCACATCCAGCCTGGCCATTCCTCTATAAAAGAGTATGTTCAGCCATCTGATAGGGGGTTCGGAAGCTCTTTCAGCCAAGCCTCTCTGCTGCTGCTGCTCTGTGACAGGAAGAGAGAGAAGAGAAGGAGGAGCATCCGAGAGAAGATGGAGCATCTCCTCCTATTGCTGTTGTTGCACCAAGAAGAGAAGAAGGAGAGAAGCATATGCTCCTGCTCCTGCTATGCCCAAGAGAAGGAAGAACACCTGCTCACCTTCCGCTACTGCCGCACCAAGGAAAAGAAGAATTTTCCCTCTGGTCTGTCTTCAGAAACTAGCTGTTCTCCCTCCTCCTCCCTTTGCTACTTGCACCACTTACCTACTCTTGTCCATCTGCTGCCACTGTTCCCTACCATACCTGTTGGTGCTTCTCCCTCTGTTGCTGCGCCAAGGTAAGGAGAAGAATGAAAGGGGAATCCCGTCAGGGTTGCTGCTGCGCCAGGAGGTAAGAAGTAAAATAGGGTGTTAAGTCCCCACTGATGGTCCAGCGGACTGATGATAAGGAGAACAAAAGAAGGGCTCTTTGCCACTCCCATGATTGCTGATGCGCCAGGAAATAAGAACAAAAGGAGGGCTCTTTACCCATCTACTGCTGCAGCCAAGTAAGACCAGAACAAGAAAAAAAACAATAGATACCTGCCACTGCAGGGGATATGCCCAGGTAAACTAGAAGGAAGAAGAATATGGGGGAGCTGGGGGGTTCTCATCCCCTTCACTCCCCCCATCTGCTGTCTGCTATGTCTTCTGTGCCAAGCACCTGCTGCTGGTGCTTCCCCTACTACTACACCAGCAGGTAAAAGAGAAAGAGAATGGAAACATCCCCTATGACTGCTGCGCCCAGAGGAGCATGAACAATAGCCTTGCTACTGCTGTTGTTTCCTGTGAATGCCCACCTGCAAGAAGAAGGGGAATAGATCCCCTTACTGCCCCCTGCAGCTAGCTGAGTGAAAAAAAAAATTCATTTCCCACCTTCTGTGGCCAAAAGAAGGATCATCAATCAGAACCAAAAAAGGGAACCAGGGGGCCTTACCCCTTCAGTAGCAGCAGTGAGTGAAGACAAAAAAAGGGGGCACCAGCAAGTGCTGTACCCAGTCAGATCTGAAAGAAAGAAAGAAGTGGTCAGAACGACCAAAAAATTCAATAAAAAATTGGATATCAAACATGCAAACATGTCTGTAATCTGACGCTCCTAGCAATTCAGAAGGAGAAGAACGTAAAGATGAAGATGAAAAAGAGAAGCTGAACTAAATAAAAGAAAAGGCGGAAAGATGAATAGAAGTGATGAAAAAAAGCATAAACAAATCATCACTTGAAGGTTGCTACGCCCAAGAGAGATGAAGAAATGGAAAGGTGAAGATGAAAAGAACACAATGAGAGGAGGAAAATCTGAAGTGAAGAGCATAATAAAAAGGCACATATCATACACCTACCTACCTGCTGTTGCTTCACCAGGATGGAGAAGAGAAGATGAATGAAAGAAGAAAAGAAGAAGAGTCACCCCTCTCCCCATGCTATTCCAGCAAAGAAGAATTTCACGATGCAGCTATACACACCCTATCTTCAGCTTAGGAAATCAAATGTGCTTGATCCACCCTCTGACCCCAAGACCGTCTAACTCAGTCCAAAAAAAAAGGAGACCACTTTCAGCCCACATATGAGCCCACTTTCAGCCATAAGAACCAATTTGATAGCTCATAAACCAGTCCATTCTCAGCCCTATACACAACTCCTAGAGGGCTGAAAAAGTGCATAAAAGCTAGAGGGGAAGGTGCATATCATCAAGTCGCCTGCAGCAGGCCCAATGACGCCCCGAACGGCACATTTGGGGTCTCAGAACTGAAAAAAGCATAGCAAGCCATCGATCTCATTAAACAAAAAAATCTCTCAGAATCCTACCAATTCAAAACAACAAAACAAGGATAAAATTACAGCTTCCATGCCTTCCCCATGAATATTGTGTTTCAAGTCATTCAAGCAATGAAATGCCCATGTTCGATGCACTGTCAATACTCAATACTGTGGGGAAGTTCCAACAGCCCATACGAGATTGAAGGAATGCAAACATAGCAAAGGGAAAAGAAGAAAGAAAGGGATAATAAATTGCTGAGATTCTGCAAGAAATCCGATACACGGGGATTAAACAACACTGACAGCAAAAATAAAAAATTTGAAAGTACTGTGGATCTGGAAATTCAAACGGAGGCTGTTGACAATCTAAGATCGTTAGAATTAAAGAAGGAAGCGAGAAAACTTGTCAAAAACCAAGCTGAGGTTCATAAATCATTAAAATCAAATCACGAATCAAGAATGCACAGGTGAAAATAAATCAAAGTTCCAAATCATCGGTAAAGAATCTTCAAATCTGATAGTTTGAATCAAAAGTCTCAATCAATCTTTAAACCAGCAAACTCCAATTTCTTAAAACTTAGAAGCACAATTCTCAAAAATCCCAACTATCTAAGCTTGAAATCCCAAACCAAAAAGTTCAGGACCTCAAAACTTTAAAACTGAAACATAAAGGTTAAAGAGTTTCAAAAACTCAGATTTGAAATCCAAACCAGATCAGAGGATTCCCAAGTTTAACAATCTGAACCTTAAGAAATGAAGACCTCAAAACACCAACAAAGAAACCTCAAATCTGTAACTTCAAGATTGAACCAAAACCCCAAAACATTCAATATAAACTTATGAACTCAAAACTGAAGCCGCCAAAAACCCAAAGTTAAAAACGTAAAAGAAGGCAAATTCAGAATAAAAAACCCAGAGTTAAAAAGCATCAAGTTTTAATCGAAACAAACCAAATCAAATTGCCAAATGGACTTTAAGCAACCCAGATTAAGCCCAACGAATATCAAATATAAAAGATAACAAATTTTCACCACAGCAAATCAAACTCCCAAATCAAATAAAACCAAACCAAATGAAACTAAATCTAAAAATATTAAATTTTGCATTCCATCGAGTTCATGGGACCATTGCTCTCACATGTATATTCTTGTGGATATATATCTTTTGCGTACAAATTGTTATGGTGGATAATCGAGGATGTTCGAATATTTGTTCAATGTAATTAACAACAGTACTTGGCAAATCCGATGAAGAGATGTCAAAATAAAAAAATTTCAAAAAACTCCAACAACCTCAATACCCAAGAAATTGATTACTGATTATAGACAATGACAGAAGTAGAATTGCATATATCATTTTCTGTCAAAATATAATAAACTTGTGTAATTGAAAACATGTTATTAGAAATAAGTTAGTGCATACTTTTTATAAGTAAACAAAATATGTGTTCATATTGTGTTAACTATGTTTGTAGTTAATTAATTACATGCTCGGTTAGTTGATTAACTACATATTTATGCATATTTCTTAAAACATATATAATTGATCATACATATTTGTTGTCATCATCTATAAATGTACACTATTAGTTATTTATTTTAAATTTGTATATTAAATAACATAGCACGGTTAGCATGATAGTTTCTTAAACATTTGATTAACTGCTTGCTCATGCACTTCATTTGTTGTCATATTTAATTATTGGCACCATTTGTTGTTAAAAACTATTACACATTGCTAGTGTTTTATTTTAAACTTGACATAGTTCATATTGGTACCAGTAGCATCATATTTATTGTATATTTAATAGTATTTAATATTTAGTTCTCCTGTCATTGCCGGTCCCTTGTCCTGATGAGAAAAGGAGAAGGTTGTAATCAAGGAGGACCGGGTCTGGGGTCGCGACCGGGTCGCGGGACCCCCAGGCCGACCCGGTCGCGACTGGGTCGCGACCCGGGTCGCGACCCTATTTTTTAAAGATTTTTTTTTTTGAAAAATTCGAAAAAATAAGAAAAATGCGAAAAAAAATGTGAAAAAATACAGGAAAATTGGATAAATTAAATGACATGATTTAAATGAATAATGCATCAATTTTATTCCAACATGATGTGTTGTACACTTTGTAGAGAGTTGATGTACTCTCCTACATGTCATTTCGGGTTGAGTACGAAACGATACGTATACACGTACACACGACGATCATATTCGTCCGTCCCTCGGGAAACTATCCTAAGACCGGATCCGAAACGAGTCACCATAACTATAGGTCGATTGGATCGAAGTATCCGATGACTCCACATAATTCATTCCACAAGTACTTCCGATCGTATGTAGGGAACCGCAGCCTTCGGGGATGAATCATACACATAGTCGGGGGCATCGTGGTATTCTCGCTCCGACTCCGCGGCGACGATGACCTCCTCTGCACTTGTGGCGGCCTTCTCTACCACGATCGGTATCTTGGGTCGCGTGAGTATATCGCTCCTCGCCGGTATAACGTAGCGACGTGGTAGGAGATATGGGAGGATCCGAGGTCCCTCGTACTTGTAAAGTGTCCGTGCCCCCGTATCGAGCACCATCATCGTTGCTACTCTTCGACGACGAATCCTCGGACGTACGATGCGCACTCGGATGTTCGGCTCCGGCGTATCTTCTCGATCGTCTTCGACCGTATCGGCATCCGCAATATCAAAAGGATCGGTCATAACTTGTTTACCTTTTTGTCTACTTTGCGTACCTTGGCTAGTTCCTTCTCCGGTCCTCTCGGCGCTTTGCTAGCCGAGGGAGGGATGCGGAATTCTTCGGCTAAAGGGACATCGTCGAGCACTCCTTCGGCCCATTGTCGGTCTTGGGGTTGAACTCCGGTTCTCCCAACCCTTCTCGGTCGTTTACTCAAGCTTCTGGAGTTCTTCTCGTAGAATATTTGATCCAAATCGATATCCTCCTCTTCAATTGGCGGATCGTCGACCGAACGTCCCGGCTCGCTGTCTTTATCCAACTCTTTTGTTCCATCTCGGTTACTCGCTTCATTCTATCCAAATTCCTCAACTTTAACCTCATGTTGTAATGACAATACACGAGGTCTTCAAGCCTCCTTGATGTCAACCTATTTCTCTGCTTTGTGTGAATCAAGCTGAATGTAGACCAATTTCGCCCGAAGCCCGCAGCCCGGTCGTCGTCACCAAGCAACCGTCGGATGACGCTCTTCACGTCATCTAACACCTCCCATACCTTCGTACTCTTCGTCTCCAAAAATATCCGGCCTCTCTTGTCCGGTTCCGTAAATGTGTACGGATCGTCTCCCCGGTTGTTGCAATTCTTCTCGGACGGTCTCTTTATGTCTTTTGCTAGTTCCCTTCGTTTGCTCCATCGCTTGTAGGTGCCTACGAAATTGAGCTCGACCTCCGGCGGAGTCCGTGTGCAAGGAAGAACATTTCCTGCCATTACAAAGATGAAATTTTAAACGATAAATACCGCCGAATATTACTTTGTCGCAATATTTACATTGCACTTTTCTCTCCGCCACGGAGATCAAATTGCAATGCAACACCACGGATCACTCCGGGTCGCGCCGTTATTTTGTGTTGTTTGGCTTGCAGAATACATTTTTTAACTAAATAATTACTTAAGTAAGTAATTAACTATTTAAAAAACTAATGACGTTAATTAGTCACTACTAATCTAAGTAAACTTTTAATTATGTAAAATAAATGACTAACTAATCATATAATTAAGTAAGTAATTAACAATACGTTCCAACTAACGATGTGTTAAGTAACTACTACACTAAATATCTAACTAATCTTACTAACTAACTACGCAAGTAAGCAAATAAGTATTAAAAAGAATAAACTACTTAACCCACTAATCAATAGGAACTAATATTAAATAAATATACTAAATGAAATAATTAAGTAAATGAGACAACAAATTCGAGCGATAGAGAGCAACGAGAGCAAATCGAGAGTGAGAGTGGGGGGGGGTGGGAGTAAGGAGAGCCCCTCAGGGGCTTTAAATAGCCCCCGGTCGGGCGGGGGCGGCGCCCCCCATCACCGTTGCCCGGTCGTACTTGACCGTTGCCACGATCTGCCTCGGGCAACCGTCACACGACCCGTTGCCGGACCGGTCGCGCGACCCGGCCGGGTCGCGCGACTCGCGCGACCCGGCCACGACTCCGCGACCCGGCCGGGGGAGTCGCCCCGACCGGGTCGCGACCGAGCCGGTCGGGCCTAAACCCGACCGGGTCGGGGCCGGGTCGCGACCCGGGTCGCAACCCGGCATACCATGGTTGTAATAGGTGACAACTAACATATAACTTATGTCATTTCTATTTTCATGTATTCAAATCTTATTTATTCTTGTGTTAGGCTAAGACAGAATTCAAGGGTAAAAGGGTACTATGGGTTGGATTAGGATGAGATCCACCCACTTAGGGTCGCATAGTATGGAGTCTATTGGGGGCAAACTTTTAAGGTAGGGAGAGGCATTGGATTAGGAACGGTGAGACAAATTTGGCCTCTTGTAACCATCAAAGCAAGAGAATGTGCAAGCCCAACCTTAGTCGGGTTAAGTCAATTACAAGGTTACGTATTGGTACTTGAAATATAGAAACTTTCGGGTAAATTGATAGAGCTAGTAGACATGATGAAGTGGCATCAGATTAATATTGCATGCATTTGAGAAGAGGTTGAGTTGAGTTGTAGGGTTTCAAACTATGGTACATAGGCAGGCGTCAAATAAAAATGGAGTTAGAATCATTTTAAATGGTATCCTCACAGACAAAGTGGTGTTTGTGGTTCGAATGGGTGATAAGATCATTCTAATTAAGGTGATTTCTCATCAAGAAGTGATCAATATAATCAGCACCTATGCAACCCAAATACGAGTCAATAGTGAGCTGAAAATTCAATTATGAGAGGACATGAATGGTATCACAAGAGAGATACTGAATGAGGAGAGCATCCTAATTGGTAGTGATCTCAATGGTCACATTGGGTCCCAAGGAAGTGAATTTGAGAGCATCCACGAGACCTTTGTTTATGGGGAGCTAAACGAAGAGGGAAAAATATCTTAGAGTTTGTAGTGGCCTATGGCATGATCCTAACAAATATTCATTTCATCAAGAGAGAATCACACCTTGTAACATTTAACAATGAGAAGAGTATGAGCTAGATTGACTTTATCCTTAATAGGAAATCGAGTTGCGCTCTATGTAAGGATTTTAAAGTCATACTTAGTGAAGCGCTTACAACCCAACATAAACTCCTGGTTTTGTATTTTAAGGACCAAGGGCAATGACACGATACGGTGGAAGAGTGTCCTTAAAATCAAATGGTATGAACTGAGAAGAATTAAGCATGAGCCATTTAAAAATGAGGCCTTTAAGCTTAAGAAATGGGACTTAACAGAGAGACCATGTCAATGTGGGCTAACATAACATCGAAGATTAAGACAATTGAAAAAAATATTCTAGGTGAGTCTACTGGGCAAGGTCTACCTACGAAGGAATCGTGGTGATAGAATGATGAAGTCCAAAGAGTAGTGAAGAGCAAGAGAGAGTTGGTTTAAGAAATTATCCAATTGTAACACCAGTGAGGCCTATGAACAATATAAGAAAGCTAAGAGCGAGGCAAAAGGGACAGTTAGATGAGTCAGAGAGTCATCATGTAACAGGTTACATGACAAATTGGTCACAAAAGAATATGAGAAAGATATTTACCAACTGGCCAAGTTGAGGGAGAAGAGATATCAAGACATAGGATAGATTTGGTACATTAAAAATAAGGAGGGGAGGCTGTTAACCCGGGACGAGGACATCCAAGAATGGTGGAAATGTTATTTTAAAATGCTCTTCAATGAGCTATTTCGGAAAGTACAGCAAAGTAGGTAGGGGACACATGGAAAGGAGTAGAATCCCTCCAAAAGAATACCCCTTTAGAAGTGTGTCTCACGTTAGAAAGAATGGAAAACTCAAAAGCGTGTGGTCTCGATAGCATCCCGATCGAAGTCTGAAAGTGTTGAAAAAAGAGTAAGTGGCTTACTCTTCTCTTTAATAAGATAGTTATCTCTAGAAAGATGCCAAATAAATGGAGAAAGAGCATCATCGTCCAGCTATTTAAGAGGAAATGGGATACGTAATATTGTGAGAAGTATAAATACATCAACCTCATGTGTTAGACTATGAAATTGTAAGAAAAAGTTATGAAGAGGAGACGTTGAAAGTGTATTAAGATCTTAAGAAACCAATTTGAATTCATGCCGAGTAAATCAACTATGGAGGGCATCTTCCTAATTAGATTCTAAATAGAGAAATACTGAGACTTGAAGAGAAAACTCCATATGATTTTTTCTCAATTTAAAAAAAGCCTATGACTGAATCCCTAGAGAGATTCTTTGATGGGTGCTAAAAAAGAAAATAGTGTACATTGGATTCATTAACATCATTAAGGATATGTACGATGGTGTGAGTGCCTAGGTTTTCTCTCTTGGAGGGGAGGCATGAGCATTCTTGGTGTCAATTGGACTACACCAAGGATCCTCATTAAGCTCATATCTCTTTTTTCTTATCATAGACGAAATAAGTAAAGATACAAAAAAAAGTTTACCATGGTATATGATATTCACAAGCGATATTGTTCTGATTGACAAAACACAAGAACGTATTAACAAAAAACTTGAATGTTGGAGAACCGAGTCAAAAGTTAAAGGGTTCAAAATTAGCACAACAAATACAACATATGCACATCAGATTTAGTGAAACCTCAAGGGTTGAAAAGGTTGAACTAACATTGAACGGAAAAGCCTTCACATCGAATACCAAATTTAAATATCCGAGTTCAATTTTACATATAGACATGGAATGTGACAAAGATGTCAACCATAGAATTAAATTGGGATGGTTGAAATCAAGGCAGGTGACAGAGATTCTCCATGAACATAAAATCTCTCTAAAATTAAAAGAAAAATTCTATCGCACAGGTACAAGACCCGCCATGCTCTACAGTAGTGAGCCTCGGACAAGTAAGAACAGACATATTGTCAAATTGATTGTAGCTAAAATGTGGATGCTACGATAGATGTGTGGCCACACACAAGTAGATAGAATCCGAAATGAGTACATTATGGACAAAGTGAGAGCTGCGAGAATCGAGGATATAGTGAAGGAGGAAAGGTTGCATTGGTTTGGACAGATCAGGTGATGTCCCCAAGAGGTGCCTGTTAGACAAGTCAAGAAATTGATGTTGTTGGCGTAGAAGAAGTTGAAAGGTAGGCCCAAATTAACTTGGCGTAGGCGAATCCAGTATGACTTGGAAGATCTAGGCATACGGAAGGAGCTAGCGAAAGACCGTAAAGAATGAAAAAAACGAATCTATTTAGTCAACCCCAATCATTTGGGATTAAGTCTTTGAGCTAGAATTTGAATTTTGATGAATTAGCATATACTCTTATAAAATACCATATATTTTCATAGCTGTAAAAACTAAAAGAAATCAATTTTTTTCAGAAAAAAAAACACATGAATTTTGATTTTAATAAAATTGAGGTTACATCAAGTATTAACCAACATTACAAAATAACCAAAATAGACCAGGTTATAACCTCCTAGAGTTTGAAGTTGACCTCTGTCAACCTCTAGCATGCTTCCCAAAAAAACATAATTAAATCCTCCCCCTTCCCCAGTGCAGTTAAGCACCCCTTTTCCCCTAATTAGCATCCAGAATACTTCCTTCCCGCAGCTTAACCCCTAACATCTCTCTCTCAAACACATGTAGTCACAAACACACAAATGCACAAGCACATATATACATGTATATAATGTATTCTGTTAACCATGGTACATTTGCTATTAACCCTGGGTGACACATTTTGTGTATTGCCCCTGTAGCTCTCTGTAATTGTTGCGTAGGATATAGCATTTCTGTAATTGCAGAACACCATTGTATTGTATTTATCCATTGATATATAAAAATGAGATTACAGTGTGGCCGGGAGATTCAGCCCGCCAGTTCTCTCAGTCTCTTCCCACACTCTCTTCGCCTCTTCTCCGTTTTGTGTTCTCTTCTGCTGCAATTTCAGATCGATCCACATTGCCTCTTCAACATGGTATCAGAGCAAGGTTCGATGGGGGATCTGTCTTCTACCGCTTCACCAAGCTTGGTGAATCGATCTGGATCCAGGTTGCCCTTCTCTGCTCCGTCACTTTTTTCATCTCTTCCGAGCATCACACATTGCATTTCAGTCAAGTTAACAAGTGAGAACTACGCTATCTGGAGGGCTCAGTTGGTTCCATTTCTTGACACTTACGATCTGATGAGTTTGGTTGATGGATCTGTAAGTTGTCCTCCACCTCTTATTCCGGATTCGCTTGATCCAACGAAATTGGTTGCTAATCCTGATGTGGCTTTGTGGAAACGTTATGATAGTTTAGTCAAAACTATGCTGATTTCTTCAGTTTCTGAATCGGTCTTACCGTTGGTTATTTGTCACAACACCTCCGCTGAGATTTGGCAAGCCATTTCTGCTATGTTTGCTAATAATTCCACTGCAAGAGTCTTGCAACTCAGGTTACAATTACAACAGCTTAAAAAAGGGTCCATGAAGATTGCGGAATACATCCAAAAGGCAAAATATATTGCAAATTCGTTAGCTATGGCTCGAATCCGGTCTCATCCCAATGAGATGCTTACTATATATACTTGGTGGTTTAGGTCGAGTTTGAATCTTTTGTCACTTCTATTACGACGAGAATGGACTCTTCTAACTTTGTCTTTAGAGAATATTCAGGGGCATGTTACCTTGAATCACGAAATTTTCTTACAAAAGCGACGACGATATGTTGCGAGCTCGCGGTAATATGGCAAAAACTAATCTCAACAACACACAGCAGCAGCAGAATGTCAATTTCCGCAACAATTCAGGTCGTGGCAGAGGATATAGAGGAAGAGGTAGAGGTCAGAACCAGTATACTTATTACAGAAACCAGAATCAGACACCACCACCAACTAATACTCAAGGATTTGTGCAGTATGATAGAAATATGAACGGTGGGCAGAACCCTCTTCCCATTTGTCAGCTCTGTGATAAAAGAGGGCATATGGCCCTTCAATGCTGGAAGAGATATGACACTGCCTTTCGGAACACTAGCTCTAATTGGTTTGGACAAGGGCCTCAAGCTCCCAACTCACAGCACTATACTGCTAACATGGCTTCTAATTTTCGTAATTTTAATTTGCTCCCGACTCTTCTTGGTATCCGGATTCGGAGCCAACAACCGTATGACACCGGAAATTGGACTTTTGCGCAAAATCCAATTCCATATCTTCGGACAGACACGGTTCAAATAGGCGGTGGGGAAGGACGCGATTGCTCATGTTGGCAACTCGGGTTTTCAATCCTTTACATTACGTAACACTTTACATGTTCCATGTCTTGCTAAGAACCTTCTCTCGGTTTCACAATTTCTTAAAGATCATGCAGTTTATTTTGAATTTTTTCCTTATCATTGCATTGTCAAGGATATCCGGACCAACAAGGTGCTGTTCAGGGGCAGAAATGTTAATGGCCTTTACTGCTTGGAGACGGGAGATCTTTGTTCAACCCACGTAGTTTTCTTTGAGAGAAACGTACACTTGGCATCATCGGTTAGGCCATCCGACAGAAGCATTTCTCGATTTTGAGTCGATTAGGCACACCTTTTGGTTTTAAAAATTCTTGGTTTTGCTCACACTGTGCCAGAGCTAAAAGTCTTCGTTTGCACTTTCCATTATCTTCTCATAACAGTATTTTTCCCTTAGATATTGTTTCTTCAGATATATGGGGTCCATCTCCTCATGTAAGCCACCTTTGGTTCGAAATACTATGTGATTTTTGTTGACCATTATAGTCGATCTTCTTGGTTTTATCCTCTTCCTACTAAGAGCAATTTAATGACAGTTTTTGTACACTTCAAAACACAAGTTGAAAACCTTTTTTCAAGAAAAATTAAATGTTTCCAGAGTGATTGGGGTGGAGAGTACAGACAATTTTCCAATTATTTCTCTCAAATACGGTATTCTTCATCGGATTAGTTGTCCTCGTACTCATAATCGGAATGGTGTTTGTGAACGAAAACATCGGCATATCATAGAAACATGCCTTGCCTTATTAAGCACGGCTCATTTGCCTTACAAGTTACCGGGATGATGCTTCTTTTGCATGCGGTACATCTCATTAACCGAATGCCTATACTTGTTTTAGGCAATGTGTCCCCATATGAAAAATTGTTCAACCGGCGACGAATATCATCTTCTTAAAACTTTTGGGTGTGCGTATTTACCCGTATTTGAGGCCTTATAACAAGCATAAGTTTTCCTACTGCATCGAGTGTTGCATTTTCTTAGGTTACAGTTCACAGCATAAGGGCTACAAATGCTATCTTCCAAGAGAGAACAAAATGTATCTTGCTGCTAATGTCGTTTTTGATGAGAATACCTTCCCATATGCACTGCTCTGTGAGCCTTCAACTTCACTTAACTCGTCCACTGCTACTCTTACTATGCCACTGCCAGAATTTAACTTGTCTCATCACCAGCCACATGCTCCATCTGGTTCTCCCAACACATATAAGTCACCTTCTGTTCATAGCACAACACGTTCAGTGAGACCTCTTCAGATTTTTCTACCTCTAATGGCATCCTGTCTGGTTCAAATGTTGTTCACACTGAGTCACAAACACCTATCATGTCTACTGCTGTTTCCTCTACAGAACAACCTTCGGTTCAAACAAACGATTCGCGACGACACCACCTTAAAATTCAAGTCACTCGAAAGTATACTTGAATCCTCGGCTTCCATGCCTACCAGTATGCTTTGTACGTGCAAAAGGATGATCGTCTGAACCGACTTGTTTCACTATGGCAAACAAAATTCTTGCATGGCGGCGAGCCATGTCTGAGGAGTTTAATGCCCTTCAACATAATGGCACATGGTCTCTTGTTTATCCTCCTTCACATGCCAACATAATTGGGTGCAAATGGGTGTATAGAGTTAAAAGAGATTCAGCAGGTCATATTGTTCGACACAAGGCTCGCCTAGTTGCAAAAGGGTTCAACCAAGAATATGGCATCGATTACAATGAAACTTTCAGTCCTGTCGTCAAGCCTTCTACCATTCGGATGCTTCGCTATTCTTTATTACTGAAACAATTGGGAAATCGAGCGGTTGGATGTCAATAACGCCTTTCTTCATGGCACTTTGGATGAAGATAGATTCAACGATCATACTTATCCGCATTTTGTACGCAAATTGCACAAAGCCTTATATGGTGAAGCGAGGCTCCCGGGCATGGTTTTTCAAATGTATTCTCATCTATTGGCAATCGGTTTTCGGGCATCCACGCGATCCATCTTTGTTTTTATTTCACAAAGATAAGATTCTTATCTACTTGCTCGTTTATGTGGATGATATTGTATTAACTGGAAATGACTCCACAGCCTTGCATGGTCTTATTCAGAAACTTAATTCATGTTTCTCGCTTAAGGATCTTGGCAGTCTTCACTATTTCTTGGGTATTCAGGTTGTTCGGACACCAGATGGACTCCATCTAAGTCAAGAAAGGTATGTGTTAGACATTTTACGTAAAGCTCGATTGTTAGATTCAAAGCACTCGTCTACACTCCTATTAGTACAAAGAATGGTTTATCTCGATATGAGGGTGAACCCATCTTGGATCCTACTTTGTATCGAAGCTTAGTCGGTTCTCGTAATATGTTACCATAACGGACGATTTAGCTTATCTTGTGAACAAGGCACACGATTTTAGCTTCTCCGACCGATTCTCACGTACGGTGGTTAAAAGAATATTACGCTACCTCAAAGCCACAGTTCGGTTTGGTTTGACAATTAAACCATCAAATTTTGACTTAACGCCTACACAGATTACGATTGGCCGGATGCCCGGATGACGAGAGATCTACGTACGGTTTTGGTGTCTTTATGGGCTCTAATCTCATCACTTGGTCTGCAAAAAGCAACATACCGTTGCTCGTTCCAGCACTGAAAGCAGAGATGAGGGCTCTTGCTGCCGCAATCACTAAACTTATGTGGACAGTTCAGCTGCTAAAAGAGTTACGGATTCCCCTTTCTGTCTGTACCCATTGCTTGGTGTGATAATATATCCACTATATACTTAACTGCAAACCCAATGTTCAAGGCTCGCACTAAGCATGTTGAGGTAGACTTCCATTTTATTAGGCAAATGGTATTAAAGAATGATTTGGTTGTCAAACACATTGCCACCAAAGATCAAATTGGAGACATATTCACAAAACCTTTACCGACACATCAGTTTGAAATTTTAAGGTCCAAGTTGAACGTTCACCCCCCGTTCAACTTGAGGGGGGGTGTTAACCATGGTACATTTGCTATTAACCCTGGGTGACACATTTTGTGTATTGCCCCTGTAGCTCTCTGTAATTGTTGCGTAGGATATAGCATTTCTGTAATTGCAGAACACCATTGTATTGTATTTATCCATTGATATATAAAAATGAGATTACAGTGTGGCCGGGAGATTCAGCCCGCCAGTTCTCTCAGTCTCTTCCCACACTCTCTTCGCCTCTTCTCCGTTCTGTGTTCTCTTCTGCTGCAATTTCAGATCGATCCACATTGCCTCTTCAACATATTCAAATAAAATTTTGAAGTTGGAAAGAGATGATAGAATAGAAAAAAAAACTACACGCATAAAGAATCATGATCACATTGGCAGACGCCTGTGCATGTCTCATTTTCAATTGAGATGCGACCATATTGATTTTTTAGTCTATAAAGGGACTTCATATGAAGATTGAGGCAATTCACCTTGGATGTGAGAGTAGAGCCAGTTATGCTGATAAAATTGGCTCCCGCTTCTGTTGCAAGGGCTTTGGCTAGAAGTGTTTTACCAGTGCCAGGGGGACCAAACAACAGTATCCCTTTACAAGGCTGCAGCAGATCGCATAGGCCATAAGTCAGAAGAAATTTGAAACAAAGAAAAACACACTCAATAACACAATCAAACGAGCCATTCAGCAGCACAGTACAGCTTGAACATAAAACATAGTTGACATGAGAAAACAACTAGAACTATACCCGTAACAAGTTTCCATGAGAAAACAGCTCTGGCCTTCTCATAGGAAGTATCACAAGTTCATTAAGGGATGCCTTTACGTTTTCAAGAGCACCAATATCATCAAATTTTACCCCAATCTCCTCAGGGGGAACCACCGCTGAAACGAAATTACTTTCATATTCATCTTTGGCAAGACTCTGCAATCCAGACAAATGATTCACTTAAAGGACTTCCTTAAATGAAAGCCCTAAGCATTTTTAAATTATAAAAATAGGGCAAAAGCTACATACCTTTAGAGTCTGTGAGGGCTTTCTAGACATTATTTCTTGCTGTCCAAGCCTTGATATTGCTACCTCCATGCTGCATATAAGATGGTGTAAGAGTAAAAAGTACATTAAATGTGCAAACGTGATAAACAGCCATTACATCATTGAAAAAGTGGATCACCTTTCATGAGGTATGAGTAGCCTATCACCTTTTACAACGAAAGAAGAGCTGCTCGATGACAGATAATGGTTTCTTGCCCAACCTACAACCTTTTCTGCCTCTGCATACAAGCATGTAGAAATAAACTTAAAACAAGTAAAGCATTTTAAATTCATTCATCAAGTTCGAAGGGCTAACTTTGTGATTATGTGCGTACACATACAGTGAACATCAACAAAAGGCCTCGTGTGATCATAAAAGATCTTGGGCATGCTATGGAGTCAAGCAAGGAAGGTTGGGTCCCAGGTCAAGGTCGGGTTGGTCCAGGTCAAGTAGGACCCAATCTGACCGGGTCATAAAATTAATTTATAAATATTAAAAAATGAAAAAATGCAGAAAAATGCCAAAAAATACATAAAAATAAGACTAGAAAAAACTATTCATTTCAATTCAAATCTTACACTTTGTTGTTCAGCATAATTTATTTACTCTCCCCATGACATTTGAGAAGAACATATAACATTGAAAATAATTACATGTTGATTGTACTCGTCACTCCCTCACGCAAGCATTGTATGATAAAATCCAAAAAAAATCCATCATAACTACCATTTGTGGAGTGTATGGAAGTGTCCAATGAGGATCCATATGTAGGTTGAGTCATCTCATAATTCTCTAGATGATATGTAAGAAACTAAGAGTCCTAACATGAAATAACTCCATAAGACTGCTCGTAGGACTGACCTCCACCCCACAATGTGTGCTCACCACCTTGCAACTGCATGCTATAATCTGTGTCTTGCGTCGCATGTGTGTACCATTCTTCTACGGTGAATTGTATCATTGTAAGGTATATCTCTAGATCTATTAACCTCCTTAGACAAATAGTGGTTCCTTACACTTCTAACATTCCATCGTTGTTGCTCTTTGAAGTTGAATCATCTTACATCTCGTATTAAACTCAGATGTTCGGCTCCGACATGTCTTCTCGTCCCCCGACGATCGTTTCTTTATCTACAATGTCTAATGAATCAGTTACAACATGTTTCTGTTTACTCTAAAATTTCTTACCTTTGCGAGAAATTGTCCGGTCTTCTATCTTTTTGCTACCAAAAAAGAAATCTAGATTTGTTTGACAAGAGGTACGTGTCGAATTCTCCTTAAACCTATTCTTCATCATCTGAATTGAACTCAGGTTCGTCTAATCCTTCTTGATCGTTCATTTAAACTTGCAATATATTTTACTTGTCAAAGATCTTCTCCAAATCAATGTCGACATCTTGTATAGTCACTATCTCACTACGACATCTAGACACTTTGATGTAGGACGAAACTGACTTTAAACAAAAATAAATAACTAAAATGAACTAAAATGACTAAAAATGCTAAACCAAAATTAAAACAACCCAAAACTCTATTTATTTTGATTAAAGCCTGGTTATTCAATGTTGTTGAGTCTGCGTACGCAAGCACTGGAGATCCAAACCCACATGATTCGAACAGGAGGGTCGCGCTCGAATCAGGGGGCGTAGAGGCAGACGCCTATGAGGTGGCAACTGGAAGGCCGATCATGCGCAAGGGTGTCGTGGGAAGATACATGGTTCGTGGTGGCTAGCATTCGGGCCTACAAGCGCATAGAACCAGTTCGGGCGATGGGCGACGTGATCGTCGCTCCACCATGGGATCTCAAACAGAAACGAGGCTACATCTCACAGCTTCCGAGAGAGAATGCGAGCCGGTGGTAGTTTCTAGACAAGGCAGAACGCGTATGGAGACTCTCCGCATCGCTCGTCTCGTTGTTCACCTCGTGCTAGAATCCAACATTGGTAACTTCATCCTCGTCGCCAGACAAAGACTGCAGTAAGGTCGACAGATGACGAAGCTGCATTAATCGCGCAAAGAAGAGCGCGCAAGAGGAAACGAAGATCAAGGACCCCCTCATTGTCTCTGCATCAGATTTTTTGTTAACATCAACCTTCGTCGAGGATCACCGACCAAGTTCCGATGGATGCCACTACAAATTGACAAAGGGCGAAGGCATTGATGAAGACACTCCCGAAGCCGTTAGATCTGAAGAAGCAGTCGCAGTCGAATGTGCGTGGCTGCGTCTGATTCTGCGTAGGGGATAGTAGCTCCGGGACTTGCCAGAGTTGGTGTCGCCATCAAGCAATGAAGATTGAGCAAATCCATGGGAAGCCGATTGCGACAGTTTGCAGCATGCTGATTCCAGGAATTGTGGACTTCTCTCGATCAACCGAATATGCTTGCAGTCGACGAAAAACCAAGAAAGGGAAAAAGGGAAGAATGGCATGGAGACCAGAGGATGAGGAGAGAGGGGAAGAATGGCCCTCGGCCTGAAGGTGGAAAGGAGAAGGCCTTCTCGGTCAATCCAGGGAAGACGAAGAAGATGAATGGGACCGCAATATTACTGTTGAAGTGTTACAGGAGCACCTCTTATATAGAGGAGTCACCATTTACATGGGAAGATAGCTAAAGAAAATATTTAAAAATATATCCTTTTAAGGATCCAAATGAAAAAAACAACAAAAAGTCCCTAAAAACAAAATGACAAATCAACCTATTTACAGACTTCAAACCCAAATTTAATCAAAACTAAAATTATTTAAGAGAAGAAAATGTTTCTAAATTTCGTCCCCATCACACTTCCTCTCTCCACCTCTTTTCCTCCTTCTAATTCTCCCTCATCTTCTTTAAATTCTTCAAGTTTAACCTCATGTTGTAATGACAATACACCAACTGTTATGATCTTCTTAACGTTAACTTATTCATCTTCTTTGTATGAATTAAGCTAAACATTAACCAATTCCTTTCACATTCTAAAGCAGATGTGGTTTGGCTCAGAACTTCTATTGCAACGTCTATCAAGTCCTCGTACCCTAGTGCCTTGCGTGGTCTGTCCACCAATCAACTACATGATATTATTATATGTTAAAAAATAATTGAAATAAATTAATCATCCAAATTGTATAAAAAAGATCAAATGGTACATACCAAGACTTTAGAGCATAATTGCCCAATGTAGTCTTGATGTCCCAAAGTGGAATGTCCTCATTCTATAGTCGTGCATCTTGTTTCATACCATAATTGATCGATCATCATTCTCGAGCATTCTATGAATGACCTCTTTCACACTGTCTAGATTGTCATTAATTGATTTGTATATCGGACTACAACAATATTTATGATTAAAAAAGTGACTTAGCAAGTGTCAGTAGAGAGCATAATAATATATATGTCATGTATGATATTACTTAATGACAAAGAAAGTATCTACTGCATGCATCAAATGATATTGCATTCGTTCTTATTGAGAGTTGACAATATCCCACCACTTGTTGAAATATGACACCGTCTATGCAATTTCATCATTTGATGGCCCAAGTACATCATAAAGATAACTTATATCTGTCTTCTTATTCCCATCTACTATTCAAAAAACTTTGACTCACGATTGTATTATATGAAGCATCTTCTTTATCACTCGCCAAAAGTATTTAATCTCTAAGGTTTTCTCAACTTTCCTCCATTTTCTCTTATCTGAAAAAACAGTCCTAGCAATCCAACTAGTCTATCCCGATGAAAGTATCATTTAGGTAAGGGGAGGCCGTTGTTACATTTAATTCCTCAAGAAATTGTAGAGAAGAGAACCGGGTTGCCCCGGGCCTTAAGAGCTCTCGTCCCTTCGTATACTCTCTCGTTAGATTAAGAATAAAATTATGGTTGTATACAAAGGATGACTTGAATTAGGTCATCTTAACTACCCGATCAATTTGAGGATCTTCGCATATATCCTATAACATCAAATCTAACGAATGGACCAAACATGGTGCCCAATATAGACGTAGTATCCTAACCATCAGCATTTATCAAGTTGCTTTATATGCAACTACATTGTTTGTTACTAGTTGAACTACTCAATTCTCTCGTATCTCTTTGGCAACACTATCGATTAATTCAAAGAGGTAGCTCGCGTTCTTTACCTATCCGGATGCATCCACAAACTTCCAAAAGATGAACCCAACTTGATAATATACTAAGAAGTTGATCATTGTCTACCTAGTTATACCTATTAAAAAGAAAGACACATTAGTTCTAACTCTTTGAAGTCTAAAAACATAAGTAGGTAATAACTTTGAAAATTAAAGATTACTAATATGTGCAACCGTCCGTCATCAAGTGCGTCATCTTTCGTGCCAAATACGTTCAAGTGACTTGACGTATTGTTTAATATATTTTTTTCGAAGTCGGTCCAAGCACTCCCTTATCGACGTCAGCTATGCTATCATGGACTAGTAATATAGTTCATTTGCAGCATTTGTCAGTATGCTAAAATGGAAGAACCATCTAGATGTCACCAGTCCAATCTTTTCATTGTTATATCAACAAATTCTTCATTGTTGTCATGATGGTAGATTGTCTTTGTCGTGGGTGTGTGATGATGGGATCTACGGGACTTACAGATGGGTCATCATCTTATGTGAGATGGTAAATATTCACCTCTTCTTCCCGATTGTTCGATCATCTCCCACTTTCATGTCCACTCCCACTTTTGCATAGGCTCTAACTTCTCAAACCTTGGCCTATGAATCAGCTGATACACCAATACATGTGTTCCTTTGTAAATGACTTGCAACTTATCTCCATCGTCTATATTAAGTCATTTATTTGTAACAATAATAATTAAAAATTAATGTCATAAAAATATTGGTGTGACAACGTACCTTCATTGAAATCTTCGTCTAGAAAAAATTTCAGGTGCTCCTGTCTTGTCTCATATATGTGAACACAGCTTGAAAGTTGAGAATTTCTTTTCGGACAGTCTCCTTAAGCTACTTTGTTAATCTCTTCACTTGTCCAATGCTTGTAAATACTTACAGAATTGAGCTCTTATATTGGATCGAGTCCATGAGCATGAAGTAATATTGCCCCTCATCCCTACGAGGTAATACTTCAACTGGAAAGTCCCCCATGCATTATTTTTTTCACAATATTTGCATTGAATTTTCCTTTCCGCACTGGAAGTTTGAGTTACGGGGCTTGGAAAAGACATTGTAAAAAGTAGAAAACTTTTAAAAAAATAAAGATAACACTTAAAAGAATAAGTTGTAACATAATTAAATAAAAATTGATCTTTAAGAAGTTTTGAAATGAAATGAAAAATGAATAATCTAGCAACATTTTAGCGAGAGAAAATATACCGTAGACTATATAAACACTTGAGAGAGAGTGATTTTAGAGTGAAAAGAGAGTTGAGAGAGAGTGGAGGGATGGGGAGGGGGGTAAGAGAAGGCCCCTTAAGGGGGCTTTCAAAGTCGTCCCCCCCCCAATGGCTAGATGCGGCTAGCCGTTGGCACGACCTTGTCGGGCAAGGTCCCGACCGGGTCTCTGGGTCGTGCGACCCAGTGATGGGGACCCAATCCGGTCCATTTTGAGATTTATTTGTATTTACGTCCATTTGGACATGTTTGTAAATATTTGAGTTTTATTTGTTGTCTTTTCTTTTTATTTAGGCCCTCAAAAGGACATGTATGTAAATAGTCATTTGTGGTGTCTTATTTGTAATAAGCTCCTCTATTTAAGAGGGTTCACTTGTTGGAATGAAGAGAGAGTTCAGTTTGAATTTTTGGAACCATAGGGGGCTGCCCCTTGTGCTGGGGTGCTGCCCCTTCCCCCTTCACCCCCTCCACGATGGAGGTCGTCCAGCTCCACCCCCGGTGAGGACCGATCTCCCTCGCGACCCTCCGGCGAGAGTGCCTTCTCCTTCTCCTCCGTTCAACGGCCTCTGAGCCATTCCTTCCCCTTTCCCCCTTCACCGGTTCCAGTTGAAACCCTATCGACACCGTTCACCTCCGTCTCCGTCCGTTTCGACGTCTCCGACGACATCAACCACCTCCGCCCTTCCACCCCACCTCCGGCGATCCCTGGAGTACCTCCACCCAACCATCCCGGTGCTGGAAGCCCCCTCTTGGATCCCTATCAGACGGAGAAGAAGGAAGAGGAAGAAGTCCCGTGCCCGCGGCCACATTCATGCGCACGGCCCCGCTAGGGCTCCGGCAGCCTCCGATCCCCCTCCTCCCGCAACTGCGGCTTCTCCAACCACCCCGGAGGCGTCGGCAAGGTCCAACGATGACGGTGATGGCAGCACGCTCCCCCCGGGTGCCTCCCCTTCCGTGCGGAATCCCGGCACCCTCCGGCAGTTCCGACCCTGGCGAAGACGGAAAGGAGGCGAGAGGAGGAAGAAGACGACGCCGTCGGCGCCGTCGGAGCCCCCCCTCCGGCGACGGTTACGGCGATGGCAGCCTCCGCCCTCCTCCGCCTCCGGCCTCCCGCAGTCGGGGCCGCGCGCTGAAGCCCTCCAGAGACCCTCACCCGCGCGAGGGGACGACGACGACACCCTCCCCCGACGGGGTACGCGGCGCCAAAAGCGCCGGCCGCGTCTCCCGCCTTGCGGCCAACCACGGGCGGCCACGAAACCGGCCGCGTTAAGTGGCGCCGGCCATGCGACCGGCTCGGGAGCCGGTTCGCCTCCGCCCGAACAGCCTGGGCACCAGTTCACCCTGCTGGTCCACCCCACCCGCCCGGTCGGTTCAACAGGTCCGGGCCAGCTTCCCAGACCGGTCCTGGGCCCTGTTCAGTCCGGTTCAGGGCCAGTTCGGCCCGGTTTGACACTCCAGAGGCCGGTTCAGGCCTTAAACCGGCTGGTTCACCCTGTTTTGGGCCGATTCATGCCGGTTCAAGCTATTTTGGGGCCGGTTCAAGTCCGTTTTGAGTGGTTCGGGCATGATTTGACATATTTTGGGCTTATTTTGACCGGTTTAAGTCCGATTTTGCTTATTTCCTGCATTTCTATGTCTTTTGAGTCTCCCGACGGTCTGCTGCAGCGCCATGTCGCCGGCCCGTCCCGCCTCGTCCCGCATCACCCAGCCAACCAGCTGAAAAAATGACTGGGTTGGGCAACCCAGCCTGAACCAGTTGTAATCCTTCTTTCCATGGAGTCAAGGCCATATTTGCATTATTTACTATAGATTTTTTGTAGAGAAGGCAACTCCAGGAAACCTCTCCTCTTATAAACCAAGCTAAAGACAAAAACGGGTGATTGTGTGCAAATTTAAGCTCACATGTCAAGAAGCCCTCAAAATATTCACTTTTCCTTTGAAAATAGTCAGCACAAAGAAGGAAAGAAGAGTTGGGACTTTTTTTAGGTACATAGCGAACAAAATCCCGTTAGAGAGATCTGATGCAGCCATAATCAAGGAAAGAAGTAAATATGGTACAGCATGATAAGCCAAACTAATAGGGGCAAGCTGCTACAACTTTTCTCCTTAATACTACAACTACTTTTACCTTGACATAATCCTGCAGCTAGAAACTTGGAATGAAGAAAATGTCCAGTCTAGAGAACTCTCTGCTTACTGGAAACCATGATAATGCAGAAGTCCAGGAGCTGATATCATTGTATCAATTCAGAAAACGAAAAAATTCAATGCTAGTTTCTATGAAGAGACTCTCTTTTTCTTTTGAAGGTGGCAAAAGCCACAATTCATTGATTATAAAAAAATATTACATACAAAAAGCCTCCTTACTTTCTCTTGTTAAGATTACACCATCAGTCACTACATTCAAAAGCTCCATGCACGAAAGATCATGTTCATCCAATACCTACAAAAATAAGCAACAAGACAACAGAATTTATGCATACCATCCTTTCATTCAGATAAAAGCAGGCAACAATCTTAAAGGGATGACACCTATAGTCCTATACAACATCAAAAAATAAAATGAAAAAGGGACTAACCCTGCTGAGCTCAACTAAATTATTCCTTGATATAATAATTTTTTTGTCCTCTTCAAGCTGTTTATAGAATGTTGCAAGAAGCCCCTCTTCCTGTAGATGAAAGAAACCAAATGGACCAGAAACAAAAAAGTGAATCATAAGGATTTGTGCATGTAGAAAATAATACCCGGAACAAGAAACAAATATCGAAACCGTGGTTGGCAGAATTGGCTGAAGCGCATTGGAATCAGTCGATTCCGGATCTAAATCGACATAAGCCAACTCGATTGGGGTTGGGGGTGGATTTCCACCTGAAACAGTCATGGACTGGACCAATTCGGCCTGAATCGGCCAATTCCAGCAAGAACAGATGGACCTGATTGGAGCTGGCAGACATTGGATCAGATGGACTTGATATCTGAAGCTGGTCGTATCAGGTCCATGTCTGATGGACCCTATACGACCTGCCTTCTGGCGAGGAAGACACCACAGCGGCACCACTGTCACCTTGGTGCCGATCCAACCTTAGAAGGGTCGGATCAAACAGGAATCCCTTACGAATGCATCTATGATGTTTTCTGTGTTTTTTGAAGAACCAATCCAGGCCTATTCAGGATCCGTTTTTCTCCCCTAGAATCGGCTGATCTAGCCAATCCGGTCTCCAATTCCAATCCTGCCATCCTGGATACAAACACTTGCTATTTTAATCAGATATAAAAAGACTAATTAGAAAATAAAACATTTATTGACCAACGTTTTATCAACATTATAATGTCTGCACAATGTCAAGACCAGATTTGCAATGCAAAGTTCTTTCAGCTCCTGCTAAAAAATGTTCCCCTCTGTGTGAACCTCTTTTTTCTGCGTCTGTTCTTAGAAAGAAAGACATCTCCGGACTTTTCTAGGAAAATATGTGATATCCTAAAAATACTAGGTAGTCCGATGATAGTTTTAAAAATATTAGAACCGAGGTTCGGGTTCTTTAAAAATTTCATTTTTGACCCTTCTCCGCCGGATGGTGTGAGAATCCGGCTTTAACTTACATCGAGCAACGGCTCGAACGCCTTTGATTAACCGTCGCGGCAACCTGTTTTTGGAGACGTGCACATCCACAAAATAAAGTAAAGAACTCAAAAGGACTGCGGCCTTTTGGGTCTGATCAAATGCAAACCGATTTGTTCGGATTTGTTTTATTTGTTTGTTGATTGACTTTTAGATCGACTTGAAAGTCGGCTTTGATTTTTGGAGTTTGAATCAATTTGTTTGATTGATTTGTTTATTGTTCATTTTGGTTTCGGTTTGACCAAATTTGGGTTGCTTTGAACTCGTTTTGATTTTGATTTTTGATGTGCTTAAAGTGTTTTAAGCAATTTTGGTATTTATTGTTTGATTGGTTTGTTGAATTTTCAGATTCTGAATTTTTTTCAGATTTCTGGATTTTTTGGTTTTAGGGTTGGTTTTGATCCATTTTTGAATGTTTGAAGTTGTTTGATTAATTTCTTTTGGGAGAAGTTTAGTAGGTTTTAAATGAATTTTCAGATTGCCAAAAATAAGATTTTTGAAGTCAGTTAGAATTTATTTTAGTAGATTGTTCAAATCTGAATTTTTTGGTTGCAGATTTTTTATTGAAATCTGATTTTTCTTTGTGTTTTCGGTTTGGTAAAAATCTGATTTTCTGGTGGTTGACAGATTCTATTTTTGGCAGAATTTGATTGAAATCTGATTTCGGTTTGATTTGTTTCAAAACCGGTTCAATCTTGTTGAAGATCGGTTGTTTGTTGAACCGGAACGAGTTGAATTTCAGATTTTGTTTAGTTCTGATTTTTTTTTTGACTTTCAGATTTGATTTTCTGTTTTTTAATTTTCTGTTTGAATTTTCCAGATTGACTTTGAAATTGTTTTATTTCTTGTTAGGCGGTTTGCATCGCCTCCGACCCATCGGGTCACCTTGAATGCCCGATTTCATGCATCAATATGAACATCAAAGTTTCATTTCATTGAAAGATGGGGTGAAGTACATCGGTGTACAATGTGATTGATCCTTCCCCCAACATAGGTTTCTTTTCACTACTTTGGAAAAAATTTGGCGTTACGACGGCATGCCGGCTATTTTTCCAACTTAATGAAAATTTACCCATCCAAAATAGCCAGCCTTAACTTAGCCATATTGGGGGAAGGATCGCCGGCTACGGGATTCATGCCCGCGCCTCCGTCCGGGTCCCCGGCTACGGGATGCATGCCCGCGCCTCCGCCCAAGGTGGAGTTCCCCGCTAGGGGTGAATCTCCTTAATTTAATGTTGCTTTCGCATTTCTGATTTTTATTTGTTAATTTTCTGAAGGCCACTTCGGGCCGGTCCATTCCTTCGGGGTTCAAAGTCGGGCTTCAATCTTTATAAGCTCAACGGGCCTGCTTTGAATTGCTTCGGGCCGGAAGGGCCTGCTGGAAATTCTGCTGTCCTGCTGGATTTTCTTGATTGAACCGGCTTGGAAGGCCACCCGGCTATGCCCTTGGCCCGTCGTGCGGTTTCCAAGGGGTGCCGGGCCGTCACCTTCAAGTCGGCCTGCCTTCAAACTGCTGTCCCCCTGTTTGGGACTCCCTGGACTGCTGTCCTCTCAGTAGGCCTCAAAGGGGCTGCCGGAGGGGACTTCAAATATTTCTTTTGGAGTAAACAGGACTGTCTGAGGCCTGCTCGGTTGGGCCATAACGGGGCTGTTTTGGTTTGGTTTTAGGTGGGCCGAAATGGGCCTGCACAAAGGGCATTTCAGGGGCCTGATTTGGGACCGGTTTTGGGGTCTGAACATGGACTGAACAAGGGCAGCCTTGGACCTGTTTAAGGGGTCTGTTCAGGTGGCTTTGAGTGGACCGATTTGGGTCTGCACATAGGGCGTTTCAGAGGACTGCTTCTTGAGTCAGAATGGGATCTGCACAAGGGGCCGGACAGGGTCTGATTTGGGACCTGATCGGTGGGCCAAAACAGGCCTGCACAAAGGGCAATGTGGCCAGACCTGGGTCTGATTTTTGGAGACCGGTCAGGGGGCTTGTATGGGTGACTGGACAGGACTTTATTTTGGGCCTGCCGTGGAGACCAATTGGGGTCTAATTGGGTGCCTCCAAGTGGGCCGAGACAGGCCTGTATGGGGGGATATGAGCAGGCTGAAAGGGGGCTACATTAGGACCTGTTTGGGTTTCCCTAATGTGCTGACCGGAGTCCCCAGCAGGGGGGGTTTTGGGCCTGTTCAATGAGGTGCACAAGGGACCAGAACAAGGACTGTTTAGGGGATGTTCTGGCTGGCAAAGGGTTGGCCGAGAGGGCTGTTCAGGGATGGCCTTGGGTCGGTCAATCCATTGGAGGGAGATTAAGTAGGGAAAGAAAATGAGGGAGACTACATATTTAGATAATATTCACCCACCTGTTGCTTCTTCCCCTTTGCTTCTTCTCCTTCTCTTCTCCTGGCCGCAAGTGGCCTCCTGCAGCAGGCACACAGCAGAGGGCAGCAGAGGGGGCAGCAGCAGTAGGTGCAGGGGGCAGGGCGCAAGGCAGCAGGGGGGCAGGTTGCAGTCCAGCAGCCTGGCGGCGTCCCCAGCAGCCTCCCCCTCATGCTGGCGCGCCCCCCTCTTCTTATAGGGGCTGGGGGGCAGATGAAAAGGCAGGCTATGTGCTGTACGTGGATGGCTTTTGGCCTTCCCCATGGTGGTTACACCATTAATTCCAGATTAATGGCTGGCTGTCCCTTAATCTCCCCCTGGCCTCTTCGGTTTCCCCCCTCCATAAACTGACTAATGAATGGGCTGAGGTGGCAGGTGTGGTGCGCAGGATGATGCTGAGGTGGCAGGTGGTGCGGCTGGGCCTGTTCACATTGGAGCTGAAGTGGGCCTGGCCCAACTTGGGCCTGGTTTCTGGGCCAGCAGGAGGCTGCGGCCCAAGCCCTCCTATGGGCTGCGCACAAGGCCTGAATTTGGCTGAAATGTGTCAATTATGGGTTAGGCAAATAAGGCTCCTACTGGGGTGCCCAATTGGGCCCAATTGTGGCTGATCTTATGGGCTGTTGGCCCAGCTTCTAAGTCAGCCCATCTGTTCTCCCTTTTTTCTTTTTTCTTTTTTTGAAAAAAATGTACGCCAACACCCTCATAATATCATATATATTAAGATATGGAGAAAAGATGGAAACTCGGCAGAAACTATCACCTGAGACATCTCACATTCTTCACAAGAGCATGAATTATCTGATATTCTTCACCAGGATAAGCTCACCCTCATGTAATCTCCGCTTCTCTAGGTGGCACAACCAGATGAAAAGGAGAGAGGGGAAGAGAGGGGAAACCCACATTTGATCAACAAACTGGTAGGGTTTCCTTATGTGACCCACCACAGATTACCACAATCAGTGGGAATAGAGGTTTGCCACTACAAGCCAAAAAGAAGAAGAGTCAACGAAAGGAGGCTAATCAGGCGATACACTACCCTGATCAGAACTTAAATTCAATGGGATCTTCCACGGTTCCACCTGCCAGGTGGCCCCCACATCAAAAGAACTTTGAAAAAAAAAGTTGAAAGGGAGGAGGAGGAGAGGCTTGCACTTGCCTAAAGCAAGGAGGGGAGATATTATATCTGAAATCAACTCAGTCTGAAACTATCCAAAATTTGAAACAAAACCAACTGACAAAACAGAATAAACTTGAAAATAAAAACAAACACAAATATTCTAAGGTGATTTGAAAGAAGACCGCAGTTCACTATTAACAAGAAAAAAATTGAAGAATACAACATAGAGAACAAAGATGTCCTAACCAGCCATCCTCAAGATTAAAAAAAAAATCTAAGGCATATTAAACTGAAATGAATCAAAATAAAAAAAAGTCACGAAAGACAAATTTGGAACAAATCAAGAGAGCCTGAAGCTTAATAAATTCAAAGGCAAAACAGATGTAAAATAAATCAAATTTGAGAAAAAATAAAAATATATATGAAAGCAATAAAGCCTCAAAAAGTAACAATCTCAACTTAACACAAGCCTTAATCCAAATTATTTGGGGTTGGCTATATGAATTCTTGCTCATGTTGATTTTGAAAAATTACTTCAAAAATATTTAATTGTTTCTATTATTTTGATTTTATTTTTAATTTTATAATTGTAACTTTCTTAGGTTTATGCTTAATAAGTTCAAGCCATCTCAATCTCCCTTAATTCAATTTGTCTACAATTTTCACTACTCACACATTTTCTCTAATATATTTTATCAAGTATTCTATATTATCTAGTATGACCACACAACCGTCTTAGCATTTTCATTTCAGAAACACATTTTGAAAGTAATTTTTTCTTAAACATTCACTACCATGCAACATTGTAGGTAACTGTAGGATAAAATTTTCCAATCAACTTTAGTGAAATCCTACAATCACAAAAAAAAGGATATCCTAAAACACCCAAATCATGGCCTAAGGATGAAGAGAAGATTTTGCCCTCATCATCTCTAACATTTCTTTTCTGCCAGCATTATGACTATGGTTAATCAAAATATTAAATGGTATGACCTTATATTCAAATGCTGAATCCATTTAATGAATAGAAATAAAATTAAAAACATAAAGAGCCAATTAAAAGGTTGCCATAACCATAAATTTCAAATTCCAATCTCATAAAAACATTTTAGCGACAATAGTTTGGGGAAAACTGTTTCTTCCAGACGCTACCCTACAGGGTCACAGTTCATTCATATGGTAAAAAAAACATGCAGAAATAACAGAGGGACAAGTGACCACCAGGACCAGAACAAAAAGGAGACAAGGGCCCAAAGGATCATCAAACACAAAACTAAAGACCAAAAGCCACTATAAAAAGTAACTATTTCATCCTCCCAAAACATTTATTGCATGGAGGGCATCCACCCATGACCAGTTCCAAGCAATAAAACAATCATAAATAAATTTTATGGCAAGATACAGGCAGTAGAGCCTTCTATGCTTTAAGTATTATCTTAATAATATATGAATTTTATCGCCGAGTCACTGGTTGAAACAATCCTTTGAAGCCTTCTCTTATAAGATATCCCTATCCTACAAAATACTGGCAGTACAGCCTTCCAAGCTTGTGGATCAATGTGAATGCAGAACAAATGAGTCCAAGAGAAAAATCACTCTTCTATCTCCAGTCAAAATGAGAACATATCAAAAAGTACATCCCATATCTTTGAACATGTTGAAAAAAACCATGATGATTTCATTGAGAAAATTAGTACATATCCTCAATTTATGATACAATGACAAACGTGAGACGAGATAGAAAAGGTAGGAATTGGTAACTATGACAGCTCGCTTCACCATTTACCATTCATAGCTCTATATGCGCACACTGTTAAGCATAAGATATTAACAACAGAAAGAAACTTCGAAAAAAAAAGATGGGCAACAGTACCATGAAGAATGATATCTGCACCATACATAAATTCAGGTAGAGATATTCCACAACACATCATGCAGCTCACCTTTGGAGGGTGGATATACACAATGTTTGTAAAAACTTTATATATATCAACCATTTTTGGTGTTTTTGATGCCTTTAATCCTTCTGTAAGCCGTTTCAACGAAAAAGGCTGTAAAGAAAATAAGTCAACTAGCATGGATGCTTGTGCAAAACCCAAATGCATTATTCAATTGCCAAAATGATTATACAAGTAATTTCTTTTTGAAGCATTTGGTGTCATAGCAACCTGCCTAAAAATAAGCAAAGAAACAGCTGATAGTAACTAACTAACTAGTAATGTAGGATCCACATGAAAACAGGAATGCAGAAAGCTCACTCTACGACTGATTTCAAAACGGTAAAGCAGCTTAAAATGAGCCAAAGATGAATTAAGATGATGATTATTTTCCCCACTTCTTCTAAAAATAGAGAAATAAAGAATATTCCTTGGCACGCATCTGTGGCTAATACTGACAGAAAATAATTTGTATAAATTAACCATGAAAAAGATCCCTGATGCAAAAGAACACTACTAGCCAGCAATCATGCTATTAGAATACAGATTTTTCATAAAAGTCACAAAGGCGTTCCACTGTTTCTTTTCCCCTTTTGTTTTCAATTGGGTGCATCAGCTCATATAAAGGTCAGTTCTGTTTTGTTAGTTAAAGATCTTCTAATCTATCCACAAAGGCTCCAATGTGCAACACTGATGTCTGAGGGAAAGCTTTTGAGGTAGCACAGATGCAACACATTCATGGCACACATGTACATTTTTTAGCAAGCAGTCATTTATACAGAAATAAAACTGAAAGGGTCAAATGGTAATGTACAGTTCACCAATGCCAAGTTTGATGCCTTATTGGGATGACCAGTTGGTGATCTCAGACTCAAGTGTTTGGGTCTTCCGCTCGCTCGCTTCATTGCATAGTCTGGCCATCTAATCACTCCTTGCACCATTGGATCTTTTTTGCCAGTCACAAGGGGGAGTTCAGGTCAACGGTTGACACTTTTCAGATATTTATTCACAACCAAGAGAATGAATATTGACTTCACTTGGCAGATTGCATCAAGAATCATTGACTAAAGCTTGTGAGTTCCCAACCTGAAGTGCCATGAACCACCTCTTTGCTGCTTATTCTCAAGTTCTTGACCCATGATTGGAACTTTTCAGCCTTGCACAGATGATGGTCAACTGAACCTGATTAGCTGTCCTTGATTGGATGATTGGACACTGGACAGTGAGCAGTCAGCAACACATTGGGTCAGTATCTGGTGATCAGACCACTAACTTTGATCTGCAGACCCAGGTCACAGTCAACAGCACATTCCAGATCAGTCCAACAACAGATGCCCTGATCTTAATTTGTGAACCCTGCAAGGCAAGCAACCTATTGAATGTGTATTCTTGCTGGCTGAGGATTACCTTCTTGGTTCTCGACCTTGCCTTGGGATTGATGGAGAGATGAGATATTGCTGATATCTCAGGAGTTAGAGGGAAAGACGAGCAGGAGGGGTGTGGCCACTTCTGTCTTCCCAGCCCTACCAGGTGGGGAAGATGTGCCAGCAGATGGATCCACAACGTGGAACAACCTTCTAGTCCAGGCTACCAGGCTGAGTATTTCCAGATCCTCATACTTGGCACCACCCAATAAGTTGTGGATCCTGGGCTAGCATTCGGTGCCAGGTCCGAGGATCCAGGATCGTTCATTCAGTCTTCCCATCTGATAGAGTTGCAGTCTTGCAGAAGACACTTGTGACAGTGCAGAGCAGACTCCCTCCGGATTGCTGCCCTCCGACCACCTCTAGTAGGTGTCTGGCACTTCCAGTGGGTGGTTTTCTGGCCTATCAAGTATCCTGTCTCTCTTCTCCCTTTAGGCTTCTAGCCTCCGGTGGGTGGACCTCTCATGGCTCCCCCATTTCGGAGTTCTCATATCATGCAGCCAGAGCAAGACCAAGATTCTCGCAAAATTCTCACCGAATGAAAAATCATGCTGCTGACAATGAGGCTGTCAAACTATTAATGGTAAATGTTGGGTCTTAAGGGGAATAAGATTTTGATCTGGCATACAGATCTTGTTAGGTAGTTGGATCAATGTGTTTGCTTGGTTGCCGGAAACTCAGTTTCCAGGCAGTCTATGCCTGGCCTTCCCCACATGCAGAAATCTGAGATGGGACTGTCAACTTTGGTACATGGTCACGCATCGGCAGTTGACCCATTGAACATCCTCTACCATTTCGGCATGGTTGCCTGGTAATTGTCGAGATTTTTTAAGGTCTGGATCAATAATATAGAACTTTGTATGCAGGCCTGACTGGGCAATTGGCCCACTGATTTTTCTTTATTGTTGTTGGCTGGAGAGTTGGATAATCAACACTTAATGGGTTGCAATCTGATGATTGGATGCTTCTCTGGTACATGTGTCAGGCCAGATCACTGAGTTTGTGCTTGCTTTATTGCTGATACCTGGCTGATTGGTTGATAAACATATTGGTGGTCACAGCTTTTTTTTATGACGACCAGGAGGTCAAAATTTCTTATTAATACAAGAAAAATTTACAACAGAGAAAAATGAAAACAAGAAAGTTAAGGCCCATCATGAAGCATCTACTGAGATGGTAGTTGCTGATACAATTTTACAGGGTGAATCTCCAGATGATTAACCGAATCAAAACCACTTATGAAACCAAAGTAATTAAATTCAGGCTGGTTCCCTTATCTTTGTTCGAGCATGCCCAGATATGTAGCTTATTCTACATCAGCAATCATCGAATGTTTACTTATATATAAATGAGTAATAATATTAATAAACAAATATATGATATACATATGTGGTGAGGACACCCGGGGCAAAGATTATTTTGGCAAAGTCTACCGGCGTAGACCATTGGGATCAATTTGGTTGGGAGATTATGTTTTCTGAGATTAATTGCTGTTCAGAATATTTTTCTTGAGCATCTATGAATTTTCTGGAATTTTGGAAGGCCTTAAACATTTTTTTTAGCAGTTTACTGATTTTCTAGTATTTTGAGTCATGTCCTGTAAATTTGGCATTTTTCTGTTGACGCCATACCTTCTTTTCATTTTTCAGTATTTTACTGCATTTACAACATTTTTCTCCTATAAATAGGAGCCCTCATGTATGCGTTTAAACGATGGTTGAATGAAATGAAGTGAATATTGATCGAGATTCCCCTTTTGCCCCTGTTTGCGCTTCTTTACCTCTTCGCGAACCTTCCCGAGTTCCCAATTCACCCCCGGTCCCGCGTGACTTAACGTGTTGGCTTCCTCTCTCTCCGTCATTCGATGTCGACGGTCCCGCGAGCTCCTCTCTCCTCCTGGCGATGGCGAAACCCTAGCCACTTCTCCACCGTCCCGATCTCCTTTCTCTCGTGAGGATTTTGAGCTGGTTCTTGAAGAGAAAAGTGTTCCCCCTCCCCAGATCTATATTTCTCCCTTCTGTCCGGTCTCCATCGGACGAGTGTTAACTGGTTTTCTTGCTTCTACCACCACGGTTTCGACTTTCCCTACAACGGATCTACTACTTGGTCTTATCCGCTACACCGGATGGCAAGCTTTCAGCTCGGAAGTTCAGTTTCCGTGAGCGGACGAGTTGGTACTCAGTTACGAGGCTGAAATCTGTTCGTTGCTTCTTCGTTCGGTAACAATAGCTTCAGATCTGTGGATTTCAACGTGGTTCCGTTCATTCTAAGGCTTCCTCTCCTCCTGTTTAGCTCAATTTGAGCTGGAGAACGGTAAACCCTATACTACACTTGATTGCGCCAGAGTGCAGCCTTATGAAATGGTTATGTTCCGCCAGATGGACATCCTCTGAGTTGGTTTTTCAGTCGATTCACATGTATTTCAGTCCGGCTCCACTGATATTGCTGGCTTCTGTGATGGTTTACTACCTCGGTAGTTATTTTCTGAGATCGATCTCCCGCTGGATTTGATTCCGTGGCTATTACAGCCCAAAGAAATAGTGAGACTGGTCCACTCCAGTCAGTGAACTGATTTTGCCTATACTGGTCCACTCCAGTTCGGTTCTGCTGCTTACTGTCCCGATTGCTGGATGTTAATACAGTTGCTGAATGTTGCTATTAGCAACCTGATTTTCAAACCTATGATGATCTTGATATTATCTGGTTGAATAGACACCAGATCGATTTGTTTATTCAAGATCTGAATTCGGTTGAGGGATATTTGTTGGCTGTTGATGGTTATTTGATGAATATGATGACGAGCCTGAATAGATCTCCCTGGCGACTTGATTTATCAAGATGCCGTTGATCTAAACTTGTCAGCAGTCCACTACTGACAGAATATTCCTTATTTGATAAATTCTGGCTCGACTGATTCCTAGGCTATGATGATGACTGAGCCTTCCATATTTTCGATCATATTTGAAATTCAATCGTCCGTCGCGATCGTTCGTTTCAGATTGCAAATTGGTTCAAGTCTCTGGATAATTGGAAATTCTCATTTCTGAAGGATCAAGAAAATCTGAAATAGAAATTAAATATAAAGCACCCAGGTACTTCTGTATTTTTCCATTCTCTGAAGTGACTGCCTGTTTGCTTATTATGCTTATCATGATGCCATGCTCCCTGAGTAGTAGGTTCTAGCTACTTT
Source organism: Cryptocoryne crispatula var. balansae (assembly GCA_036172225.1). Classification (NCBI taxonomy): domain Eukaryota; kingdom Viridiplantae; phylum Streptophyta; class Magnoliopsida; order Alismatales; family Araceae; genus Cryptocoryne; species Cryptocoryne crispatula. The sequence continues at coordinate 34,522,058 of CM069935.1, forward strand.
CTAAGTGTTGTTGGGAACTACTTCCATCTTGAGTTGCCTTACTCTTGTTAGCTTTAAAATCTGAAACTGTTAATTGTTTGCTATTTCTGACTGTGTGGTTAGTTAATCTGAACATTGGTTTTGTTCACAAATCTCCTTGTTCTGTTTTATGGAAATGCAATTCGGACTGATTTCTAGTGATAACAATTTTACTTACCACAGTGATATTCTAATTCCCTATTGGTTAATCTTTACAGTTCTTAATTAGATTGTGGTTTTCAATAAACAATCAGTAAATTCCCTAGTCTAGATCATTTTGTCCCCCATCAATATGAAATCAATTTGGTTCATCAGTTTGTTTGGTTTCAAGCACCCCAAAACCCAATTGAAGTGACGTTTGGTCCTAATGGTATCAAACTAACTAACTAGTCCAGTTTGATTTTTCAAGAAAAACAAAATAATGAACACCACCAGTTAAATGTCATTTTTGGGCTTTGAACTGAGGTGAACCGATAGTTTGATTTGTCATTCCTAATCCAATGTGACGGTTGGGTCTTTGTATCAACAAGAGGGAACACTGATTAGTCCAGTGTGTGAACCTCTTTTTTACGTGTCTGTTCTTTAGAAAGAAAGACATCCCCGGACCTATCTAGAAAAATAGATGATACCTAAAATATTAGGTAGTCCGGTGATAGTTTAAAAAAATATTAGAACCGAGGTTTGGGTTCTTTGAAAATTTTGATTTTTGACCCTTCTCCACCGAATGGTGCAAGTATCCCGCGTTAACTTACATTGAGCAACGGCTCGAACGCCTTTGATTAACCGTCGCAGCAACCTGTTTTTGAAGACATGCACAACCACAAAAAGTAAAGAACTCAAAAGGACAGCGGCCTTTTGGGTCCGATGAGATGCAAACCGATTTGTTCGGGTTTGTTTTATTTGTTTGTTGGTTGACTTGAAGTCGGTTTTGAGTTTTGGGGTTTGAATCAATTTGTTTGATTGGTTTGTTTGTTTGTTGTTTATTTTGGTTTCGGTTTGACTTTTAGGTTTGTTTTGGTTTGGGTTGTATTAAACCTGTTTTGGTTTTGATTTTGATGAATTTGGAGTGTTTTAAGCATGTTTGGATTTTTTATTTAATTTTCTGATTTTTCTGATTTTTTTTCAGATTTCTGAATTTTTTGGTTTTGAGTTGATTTTGATCCATTTTGGATGTTTGAAGTTGTTTGTTTGGTTTCTTTTGAAAAAACAAGGTTCGGTAGATTTTAAATGAATTTTCAGATTGCTAAAACCATATTTTTTTGAAGTCGGTTAGAATCTATTTTGATAGATTGTTCAAATCTAATTTTTTTTGTTTTGACAGATTTTTATTGAAATCTGATTTTTTGGCAGTTGACAGATTTTATTGAAATCTGATCTTTATCTGTTTTGACTTGATCAAAATCTGATTTTAGTTTGATGTGTGTCAAAACCGGTTCGGTTGTTGGATTAAATCGGGATGAGTTTAAGTTGAATTTCAGATTTCTTTTAATTCTGATTTTTTTGTTTTGACTTTCAGATTTTGTTTAGTTCTGTTTTTTTTTGAATTTTCAGATTTGATTTTCTGTTTTGATTTTATTTTTTAGTTTGGCGGTTTGCATCGCCTCCAACCCATCGGGCTACCATTGGGTGTCCGGTTCATGCATCTCAATGTTGACATCAAAATTTCATTTCATTGAAGATTGGGATGAAATACATCGGTGATTGATCCTCCCCCCAATATAGGTTTCTTTTCACTACTTTGGAAAAATTTCGGCATTAAGACGGCATGCCGGCTATTTTCCAACTTAGTGAAATTTACCCATCTAAAATAGCCAGCATTAGCTTAGCCATATTGGGGGAAGGATCGCCGACTACGGGATGCATGCCCACGCCTCCGTCCGGATCAACGGCTACGGGAACATGCCCGCGCCCCCGTCCAAGGTGGAGTTCCCCGCTAGGGGTGAAGCTCCTTAGTTTAATGTTGCTTTCGCATTCTGATTTTTATTTTATTTTTTTTGTTGAAGGCCACTTCGACCGGTCCATTCCTTCGGCGTTCAAAGTCGGGCTTCCATTTGCTTGAGTTGGAAGGACAGCTTCTTGGAGGCCAAGCCAGACCCGTGAAAGGGCCGTTGAGGCTCAATTCTCCCTTGGTGAATTGAGGGGAGAACCGGACCCGTGAAAGGGCCGTTGAGGTTCATCCCTCCCTTGATGAGTTGAGGGAAGAACCGGACCCGTGAAAGGGCCTTTGAGGTTCATCCCTCTCTTTGCCGGTACAAGCCACAAGGGGGCTGTTGCGACCTTCTCTTTTCCATCCTTTTCGCAATGCCGCAAAGGGGGCTGTTGATGGGGCTTCTTGGGAAGCTGGCTGAACCCGTGAAAGGGCCACTTGGTTGAGCCACGAAGGGGCTGGAATGTGCTGCAAGAATGCTGAAAATTGTCCTGTTTTGGAGGCCGAAATTGGGACCTGTGCAGGGCCGAACAGGGCTGGAAATAGACCTGAAGATGGCCTGTTTGAGGTGCCTGCAGGTGGGCCGACAGGGGCTATCCATGGGCCTGAAGGGGGTTTGATCAGGGGCCGGTCATGGGCTGTGCATGGGAATTCTTTCTGAAGACAGCTCAGAGGTTGGAGATGGGCGCTGGAACAAATATAAGAGAAGCCCTTAGAGGGCTACATAATATACATATTGGCCCTTCCTACCTTGTCTCCTTCTTCTCTTCTTCTTCTCCTCTTCTGGCCGCAGACCAGCTTCTGTAGCAGGGGACAGAGCACGGTTGGCAGCAGGTGGCAGCAGCAGCAGGGGGCAGGGTGCAAGGCAGCAGGAGCAGGGTGCAGTCCAGCAACCTCCCGGCGTCTCCAGCAGCTCTTCTCTTTCTCCTAGCAGCAGGTGCAGGCGGTAGTTGCTTGGCAGCAGGGTGCAGGCGGCAGTTTGGCAGCCTCCAGGCGTCTGAAGCAGCCTCTCCACATGCTAGTGCGCCCCCCTCTTTTTATAGGGGCTGGGGGGCAGATGAAAAGGCAGGCCAGGTGCAGTACGTAGATGGCTTTTGGCCTTCCCCATGGAGGTTACACCATTAATTCCAGATTAATGGCTGGCTGTCCCTTGATCTCCCCCTGGCCTCTTCGGTTTCCCCCCTCCATAAACTGACTAATGAATGGGCTGAGGTGGCGACATGGTGCACAGGATGATGCTGAGGTGGCAGGTGGTGCGGCTGGCTGCCCACACCTGGCCGCAGGTGGGCCTGGCCCAGCTTGGGCCTGCAAGTGGCCTCGGGTGGGCCTGGTTTCTGGGCCAGCAGGAGGCTGCGGCCCAAGCTCTCCTATGGGCTGCACACAAGGCCTGAATTTGGCTGAAATGTGTCAATTATGGGCCAGGTAAATAACGCTCCTGCTGGGGTGTACAATTGGGCCCAATTGTGGCTGATCTATGGGCTGTTGGCCCAGCTCCCAAGCCTGCTCATTTGTTCTCCTTTTTTTTAAAAAAAAAAAGGTACGCCAACATCCAGTTTTCTTAATCTTCCTATTCCTTGTCTCCTCTGGTTATCCAAGTGTATTAGTGCCAAACACAATTTGCTTTTGTCACTGCCTCTGCTGTTTTCCCTTTTTTGGCTGTCAGATCATAGACCAGGCCTAAGGATCTATGATCAGGACCACCAGCTGTCAATCTTCGAGAAGAATTTTACAGTCAGGGTATACCCCGTTTTCTGGCAGCCAAAGTCTTTGTATTCAGAGCATACCCTAGACATATTGGAGGGGGGCCAGCCTTCCTCTTTTTCTCCTCTTTCTTCTTTTTTATTTCATTATAAGGGCTAGGTCCTCAGTAAGCACAAGCAGAAGTTTCCTCTTCTTCACATCTTTCCTTCTTTCTTCTCTTCTCCGTTTTCCCTTTCAAATGCCTCCTCCTATTTGTGGTTCTATAAAGATAAGGACACCCAAAGCAGGTGGATGCCTAGGTCGCAGCATATTGGACAGGTAGGCACCTAGGGAAGCATCACTTCATACCAAGCATCCAAGTAGGTTGTACTTGTGCTGTTAGCGCCCATGCAGTCTCTCCACATATCCAGAGCCCTGGCCAGCTGCATTTGCCTGGGTGCACATAACAGAGCATCTGCATAGGCGTCCAGGGAAGCATGTGGATACCCAGAGCAGTGTTTGCCCAGGGCAGCATTATGGACATCCAGGGCACCGTTTTGTTGCTCATGGTTATTAATACCATATACTGGAGACTCAACATTGTTATCACAAGTGTTAAGAATTGTATGGAAACAAGAATTATCAGCTTTTGTGGTGAAGTAGAGGTAAGCAGGCACGGAGGCAGCATCTTCCATTTCTCCTTCCTCCTTTTCCTTTTTTTTCTAATTTTCCTTATTATTTCATTTCTTCCTTTGCAATGTTGGTGGCAACCAATAAAACAAGACTGCTTGAAAACATATTGTAGACTTGTAGTACCAAAGAAAAAAATGATGCTATTGTCTGCAATATCTTATCGTCTTATGTTCACGACTAACAGAATAATTCTGTGATTTTTAAGTTCTACAACTTCCAAAATTATTTAACCCAAGCCAACTACAGAAAATATTCAAGCTTTCAAAAAAATATTCTCGGTAAATCAAAATCATGTATGGGAAATCTGCAAGCCGGAAACACATGCAAAACAATAGAAATTTAAAGCTTAAATAGGTTTAAATGTTTATAAGGTGCCATTACCAGCTGACCAATGCGATTTAGAGGAGAAAGAACCACTCTCTACAAACAAGATAAAAAAATTGTTAAGAAATGGAGTGGATGTAAAATATCAAATAAAGCTTTTTAACTTGAAGTACAACAGAAATGCAATACAAACATCTTATAGCATAAACATAAACATGTACAGACCAAGTTTTAGACAGACAGAAGTACCAAGAAAAAAACAATAAGAGTAAAATATTTACAAATTTCTCTTTCTCTTTTGATTCTCCCTTTTCCTTTTTATCTTGCCCACAAATAAGCAAAATTGGCCCTGACAGCTGATCAAACATTTCTTCTAACTTAGAAATAAACTCTTTGCGGTGTGTCTTTGGAACTGCTCTTGATAACCATTCTGATGAATCAGGAAAATAGATAATAACTGGTTTCAAAAATTGTAACACCTGCAAATAATGGGACAAGAATAGATTATTCAATAAGTACAAAAAAAATTGGAGTGGCATAAGATAGGTAGCATTATTCATGGATACTACCTCAAGAAGTGCTTCAATTGCAATATACCAATCTTCTGATTCAGTATCTTGATCACGGATTATATCTTGAACTAGAAATTGTTTACAAAGAAAGTATGCATCAATTTGTGCGAATGCACTTGAATACTTGATATGCAAACAAAACTCTGAGCTTTGTATTGATGTTTTAGATGACATAGTAAATTATAGATGATTGATCGAAGTAATATGATATCAAAAAGAACCAAGTAAATCATAAATAAATGGGCCATTAAATTCCAATGCTTATCTGATTAATGCATTCCAATTTTATAAATTCCTGATGTATGAAAAGGTGGCTAATTAAAACTTGCAGACTATGTAATGTCAACAGTGAGTTGCATATAGCTTTAACTACATAGTACACACTCTTATGTCCATAGTTCCTGATCAGGATCAACTTATAACATATGTGCAACGTCATTTGCCAAAAGTGCCTTCATAAAGAAAAAGAATGGAACAACATCTAAGAGTGGAGCAGGCAAGCAACCCCTTCCGGGCTCTATAACAGAAAAAGATGCTTTCTTCGCACTGCCTTATCAGGGGTCTTTACTTTTTAAATTTTTAACTCATTACTTTCCATTTCATTCAGTTAGTTTCCATCAAGGTATGCCAGGTCCTAGGTCTGGACTAGGTTGGCCAGACCCAGACCGATCCGCATCACCCTGGGTCACCGACCTAGGTCAACCCAGGTCCAACTGGACCCTGTTCAGATCCGAAATTAAAAATATATATACAAAAAACCAAAAAATTTGCATGTCATTAAACAATTAAATATGCATAGCAATAACAAAAAAGTTAATGACAATAAACATCACCTGCATGTACAGGGTGATACCCCATATCTGCTTATCATGGAGACGGACGTGTGGAAAATCAGAAGAATCCCCTTCAATTTTCCACATGTCCATCTCCACAAGCGAATTTCTCCTTGGACGAATGGTGAGAAATTTTAGAGTGAGATAATTAGAATGGGAGAGGTGGGGAAAGTGAGAGGACAATTTCCATCTCCTTAACCTTACGTCTTATGGGATAACTTTCATCTTCCCTCAATTATAGAGGGTAATAAGAACCCCAGTTATATATAAAAGTTAATAAGTGGGTTCTGAATCTTCTGATAATAGTCATGAATGAAAAGAAATAAATATTTTCTTAAAATGAAAGAGATAAAGAGAGTAATTTTTGAGTGAGAGAGACAATTAACAAGGGTGGGGAGGAAGGAAGTGGAGGGCACTACAAGCATGCGACCCTACACAACTTGGCCCAACCCAGCCAGCTATCACGATCTGTCCGGTCACCCGAAAAAGTGACCAGGTCAGGTCCCGACCTAACTTTCCATAGTTTCCATTTTGGGGACATTCAAAAGAAAGCGCTGCCAGTATTCTGCAGTTATTTCATTTGCATTTAAATTCATTAAGGACCACTCCACATGTATCATTTCAAATGAATTGCTAGCTTTAAGTAACAAACTCATAGGCAAGCCATATTATTGGTACATTCTGTCAGGTGCCAACATGGCCTGTGGTAGCGCTTCTCAGCTTCGTCTTGAAGAGGTTGAAGAGACAAGATCTCGCCAAGACCTAGTGAGACTCTCATCAGATCAGGAAGCGACAGAGGGAGGTGGTTGAAGGGTGGCAGGTGGAGGCGGAGGTACAGAGAACCTCCATTCCATCACATACCCCCCTTGACAGATTGATCGTGCTGGGTTCAACTGTTAAGTGAGGATCCGCAACCCACCCACTAATAGGATCCCCGCAACCCCCATTTAAACCGGTTACATAGGTCCAAAATTCAGACTCCACATGGCCTGTCTTCCCCGCCCAACTGGGAAAGGAAAACAGTGCTACGGCCACACCTCCTCCTCCTCCTCCTCTGCCCTCTGTTGCATCTAGCCACATCCTCCAGCACTCTGTTTCGCCTCTCTCGGATCTCAGTAGCCTAGTCCACCGAGACCGATAATCTCATGTAATCTCATGGATATGGAAAACCATGGGTGGTGAGAGGAACTCTCAAGCTATCAACCTGGTAAACCATTGCCATGTGGCCCAGTCAAGGATTTTGAAATCAGAATCGGCCAGTACAGATCCAATTTGAATCGAATCAAATTGGATTGGTTGGAATCGGCCGATTCCTAGGAAGGAAAACCAATTCCGGCCGATTCTAGATTTGGTTTTTTTTTATTTTTTTCTTCATAAAAATTAAAAAATCAGAAAGAATAAGAAATTCGCTAAAAACCTTATAAATATAAATGTAGCATTTAACATGCTTTAAAAAGAAATAAAATATTATCCATAAATGATAACATGATAAACAAATGTAACATGATAATAATTATACATCTCATATTCACCAATATCTATGATATTGGTCTTCATCCTCTTTTTCTTACCCTTGGATTGTCCCTTGTCTTCTTGTCAATGAAGACACATATCTATATGAAAAGAATACATCGGTCATCTCATTGAAGTCATAGACATCAGACTGTCACACATAAGTGGCCTACGTAGGTGGAATCCACAGCTGTTGGAGCTCATCATATACTAGAGAATCTGACTTTCTATAATGATATGGTGACTGCTCATCAAAGAAGTAGGGATGTTGTGAAGTTGATAAGTCTCGACCTGTTGCACCTACATCTCCTCCTCCTGGCTGACATGCACTCCTCATCATCATCACTTAAAAAGGGTGTCAGTGTGCTATCGTCTGGACTCACAGGACATCGCCTAATATCCAACTTCCTTATCTTTGCTTCTTCTGCAATGTCATGCGATGATCCACAACCCACATATTCTTCTTAATTATGCAAAGTGTCCCATTTTTCTTGATGTCATTTTTGTATGTCCTCTTTGGACTAGGAATGGGCTGCGTAGTTGAGGATGGGGTTGGAGCCGGGGCTAAAGCTTGAGGCATGACTGCTAGAAGAGAAGATGGGGCTAGCTGAGAAGTAGGAAGAACACCCTCAGCCTCACCATCATCTTATTCTCCTCTTGTCCATGCACGGTCCTCAAGATCAAACTCAATTGAATGATCACTAGCTACTCTCTCCTCTAAGTAGCAAGTGAGTGCTCCTCTTGAAAAATTTAGTCCTTGTCAAACTTCTTCAGGTGGTTTCTGTGCTCTTCATCTTTGCTCATATGGTCTACCTACAAACCGTTCAAATCTCTCATCTGAAATCTTTTGTCGATCTTTGATATTCTTGATATGCAATCTCATGCTATAATAACAAAATACAAGCTTCTTCAACCTATCAGATGTCAAAATGTTCCTTCTCTTTGTGTGTATCAGGTTGAATGTACTCTTGTTCCACTCACAATGAGAGAAACTAGTGCTCTGACTCAATAACCTGATAACAACAGCTACTAATGGATTCCACCCACTCCTGACATTGACTTGAACCCACCACTCGGCTGCAAAGAAATAGCGAACACTCAACTCTCTCTAGGCAATTAATAGAGTTCTAAAAGAAGGTAATAAAAACATGATCTTTAACCTATGTACCAGGAAAAACTTTGTTACAAGAATATCTCAGAGCAACATCTAAGCATACTTTAATCCTCATCTTGTAGTGTTGCATTTGAAAATTGATAAATACAAAATGATTAATGTTTCCAATTATTTCTTCCTTTCCCAATTATTAATACAACATTCACTTATTTGTAACTCAACTTTTGTTATATCATGTTGAGAACGGCACAGACGCTAAATGACCAAGAGAGTACCCTGCAACACTTCATTGTTGTTGGACACCTATCCTCTATGTTAGATGCAGGTTCAAAAAATATCTTGTAATCATTCAAACAAATTTCATTGTCAACAAACTAAATATTGTCCAAGTAAAAAGTAAATATGTACAAAGATATTCACTAACCTATAGTATGTACACCATGATGCAATGTCCTATCTCATATGTCATCAATAATCTTCCACCATTTCTTGTACCCTCGGGGATTCTTCTCTTCAATTTTGCACGATCCATTACATCATATAGAGTGCCCATCTAGTTCCTATCATCTGAGTTAACTAACTTCAAGACAACTACCAGTGGCTCAATAATTGTCAAGTAATAGGCAATCCTCTCCCAAAATATTGTCTGTGATCTGCCATTCAGCTTTGACAAGAATCTTCAACTAATCTTCCTTGTCATGCAGGTGGTCCACCATATACTAATAATACTCCTCGAACTGAGTGAACCTGACCAATGCATGCCTATGCCGATACAAACTCTCCTATGCAATGAAGTTCATGACAAATCTAGTAGGGCCAGGCCTCACAAGATTGTGTCCTGCAGTGTACTCCCTCATGATGTGCAGCAAACGGAGATGCGAATAAATGAAAGAAGTAATAACCTACACCTACCTCACAAGTGTAGAAACAACAACCTCCCTGCCTATATCCTCTAACATGAGATCAATGGAGTGCACTACACATGGTACCCAAAAGAGATGATGCTTCTTCTCCATCAATTTCCTTCGCATCACCTTGTAGGAGGGTTCATTGTCAGTCACAAACTAAACAACATTGTTTTCCTCAATCTCCTCTACTATGGCATCCATCAATGAAAAAAAATATAATCGGCGTTCTTGATTTGACCCAAAGCATCAACCGACTTCAAAAAAGTGGTACCCTCTGAACAATACACTAAGCAGTTGATCATGCTCCTCTTGGTGATGTCTGTCCACCCATCACACATAATTGTACGGTCCCTCTCCTTCCAAACCAACTTGAAACCTTATATCCATGTCCTTAACTCCTGTACCTCCTCATCTAGTCCACTAGCATAGATATGTCTACTAGTAGGGACTTGCATTCTTGGTCCAACGTCAGCAACAACATCAATCATAATATGGAACCAGGGACTAATGGCTACATGTGCTAGAATGCCTAGATTAAGGTAAAAAATTCCATCAGCCATAAACAATGTTAATGAAATGAAACATATATACATACATATTAAGTTTTATACATGCATGTAAAAATCACTTCACAATGTGCCTCACTGCTCTCTTTATAATTGTTCTCATTGCTTTCACCCCTTTTGTTGCCTATTTAATATTTCTCTGCGAGGCACTCTACTTCCTAAGTAAATACTCATTTGTCAGTGCATGTCGTGTATGAATCATACTCCCACCCCAACGAAATGACTCCTCTCTTGCTCCCACACCGAAACCCTCAGTGTAACTAGGTCAGGCCGATGTTGATCAACCAAAAACAAGGTCAACTCCAAACTTTCCTGCTCCCCTTCTCCACTCTTCCTCCACTGTATGTGCATGCTTGCTTGCATGCCTAGCTTTCCTTAGATCAAAGTTTGTGGATGAGTCCTCACTCTCCGACTCCGGTTCGGCTCTTGCCTTACCTTTCACTTTCCCCTTGTCAGTTGGCACATTTCCCTTCCTCCTCCCAAAAAGCTCATCATGCAACTACTCTCATTGTTCAATCCTAATCACACATTGTGAAGCTCTTCCTGTGAAGTAGCCTCTCATCTCTTCACTCATTTCTCTAGACACTTTGTCACATTTCTTAACATTGCCACCTAGTCTGACAATGTGCTGTTTCAAGCAAAAAACACCCAAGTTTATCTCCTTGCCACACTATTTTCATTGAACTCTCTTTTTTTGCACATCTACCATGTGTCCATGATCCCAACCAACATCGTGTCCTACTGTCGGTGCATCGCCTTCGCCGTGGTCAACCATTACTTGTACCTACAACACAAACAATTAAGAACAATTGTTTAGTATGTTTAAATCCTTTACGGAGTCGTCGGAAAGCGTACAAATGAAAATAGGGGAATCCGACAAAGAAACCTTATAAAGAAGATGAGAAGATGGAATGTCGAGGAAGGAACGACAATTGAGTTGTCAGAATCGCCAAGTGGATCGTTAGAATCCAAGAAGGATTGTCGGAATCGCAAGTTGAATTGCCGGAATCACTTAAGAATCGCCAGAATCGCCGCCAAAATCAATCAGGAATCGTTGGAATCACCAAAATCGCCGCCGCCACTGTCGGAATCAACCGTTGCACCATTGGAATCGCCGGAGGATCGCAAATCGCCGATCACCTGACAGTCCTAGAAGCTGCTCGCTAGAATCGGATCAATACCGTGTCTGCATCAAAATCGATATCAATCCGTTGTTGGGACTTAAGTTGTCCCGACGGGATCGACTGATTCTAGATCAAAATCAGTCGAATCGGATCGATCCTGACATATTCGACAGCTTCTGACTGATTCCTCCGAAATTCCTAGAGGAATCAGCCCTTCTGCCCAAAATCAGATCGAAATCGTTCGATCCAATTCAAGAATCGGCCGATTCCGATCTAATTCCACTGATTCCGTAATCTATGGGCCCAACTGCTTCTATTATTCCTTAAATCATCTAAATAAAGAGTATGACATCATGGACAGCATACAACTAATGCCCTTCTAGCTACACATTTTGAATGATTGCATCTGCCTGATATTCTACCACTTACCAATTTTGATATTTTCTCCTTTTTCTTCATTCATACGGTACTTAAAAAAGGCACACAATGAACAAAAAATCCCACAAATGATGAGGGCAGTCAGATGTCCAAATCATACTCGAAGTCAGATGTTCGAATCTTACTCAAAATCAGAGGTCTAAGTCCTACTAAAGTCAAATGTTCGAAATCTATTCAAAGTTGGATATCCATGTCCTACTTGAAGTGAAACGTCCAAGCCCTACTCGGCATTGGATGTCCAAATCCTACTCAAATTTAAGTTCTAAATCCTTCTCAAATTTGAATTCAGAGTCCGAGTCAAATTCAGGTTTCTAAGTCCAACCCAGATTTAGATTCCAGCTCCAAGTCAACTTCGGATTCAAAACACCCCTCCAAGTGATGTTTGGGACCCAAGAAAAAAAACAAGCTTCAGATTTGCAAAAACTGAATGACAGCTGAAAGGAAAAAGCAAAGAAAAGAAAAGAGAGTAAAAAAATGTTTTAAGGCCCAGTAAGACCCATTTCGGGCCTGATATCTGGGCAATTTGCGGGACCATGTTGACCTATTTTAAAGACAGTTATTGACCAATAACAGTCCATTTTTACGGCCCATGGTTGGGCCTACTTATGGGCCGTTTAAAGTTCATATAATGGATTCATTATGGGCCTCAAATGTGGTCATTTCCTAGTCCACTAAGTGGGTGCAAAAATCAGTCAAAATCTCCTCCTTTGGCAAACCATTTGAAAAGGAAAGTGGAAAGTTTCCAATTTGGTTCTTTCCAAACATGGATTGCAAAATCAGCCGATCTAAATTGGGATCGGCCAATTCTTGGATCGAATTGGACCCCACCGATCCGATTCTGGCCGAAACTACCAATCTAGCCCGAACTTCTGGCGGATTGGTCTGAATCTCTTGGATCGGTCGAGGACCGATCCAACAAGATTGAATCGAGAATCGGTTGACCCGAAACCCGGAAATGTCCGGAATCAGATCGATTCCAGACCCGATTCCAGACCATTTCTGGTCCGATCTCCCCCAATATGGTGATCCCGCTTCCCACCCCCGATTCTCACCTCCCCCCTCTCTTTCGGCCTTTAGGGCTCCCACCTCCGGCGATCCAGCACAAGGAGCGGCAATCCAACTGTGAGAGGCAGTCAATTTAAGGGGAGGGGGAATAAACAAGTAAATTTGGGGGGGACCCCCGATCCCTGCTCCCCCCACCCCCTCCGCCCCCTTCCAACTCCCCTCCAGCGGCAGGCACCCCTCCGGGGATGCCTTTGTGCATCCAGACAGTGCCCCTTATGGGGGTATCAAAGGGTGGCTGCTACAAGCACCCCTTCGACCCCCCCTTCGGCCCTTCTAGCTCTCATGATACCACCATAAAAAAATTATTCGAGGGGCGTTGCTCCCCTAATATGCCCCACAAGGGTCGACCCTCGACTACTCTGCTTCCCGTCTATAATAGTATAAACATATTAATATATTTTAGTATCACTTATACTATCACATATATATAAGATTCATAATTATAAATATATATTATATACTTAAATTCTATAAAGATCTATTTTAACTTTCTTCTCCCTCTTATATGATAGTTTGTACTTGTACGACAGTTTCTCGAAATGAACTTATTTTGTATGGCATTATTTGGTAGAATGTCATCCGCATTTTTTTATTTTTTAAAAAATTAATTATTCCTATAATTTTCTTATTTTTTAAGAATTTTCTAAATTAAAAAATTAAAAAAATTAGCCGATCCGAACTGATCCAGGATTGCCCTTCCGTCCAGAGGATCAGAGAATCGGCCAATCCGGACCGATCCAAATTGGATCAGTGGTCACTGATCTCGATCCTGCGATCCTTATTTCCAAATCCATGTGGATTCTCTAGATTGCAATTATATCCAATCTAAATTGAAATTCAATCAAATCTCATGAAAGAAATAAGCAAAATTGGTGGATAAATTATAGAGAAATTTTGAAAATCTCTCTTCCCTCCCTTAGCCAAAACTTGCATTTTTTTAAATCACCCCAGGGGAGGAAGTTGCTTGCGCCACCAGCCTTTGACCTGCCCTTCTTAAAAAGGTTGTCTTCAAACCAGGGCACAAGGAGGAGCTCTCCAAAAACCCTAACCCTAGCACAAGCTGTCTTCTACCTATCTTGCACTAGGGAGAGGAAAAGGTGCATCCTGCTGGTGTTGTGCCCAAGAGAAAAAAAAGGTGGCCTGTGCACCCCCCTCTCATCCCCTTGTTGCTGCTGCCACGCCAAGAAGAAAAAGGAGAAGAGAGAAGGAGGTAAAGAAGGATTATCTATAGTTGTCCTTCAATCTCCTCTACCCTTCCCATGAGATTCCTTCCTCTTCACCTCAAACAGCACCGTAGCTGGCCTGAAATAGCCCCCATGTCCAATCCCAAAATCATCCAAAACCAGTCCAAACGAGTCCCTTGAACCTATCCCAAATAGGCCCAAACCCATCCCAAACCAGGCCTAAACTTGTCATAATACACTTGACTTGATATTCCCTTAAAGCCTACCCCAAAAACCAGTCTCAAATCCCTCTTGAATCTCAGTCAAGAATCCCTGAGACTCGGTCCAGAAACCTAAATCTCAGTCAACAAAATTGGAACTCAGTCTGGAAAGTAATAACCGACCAAGCAGCCCTAAAATTCGATCCAGATTTCCTAAGAACAAGTGCGGAAACCTGATGGAGTCCAGAGAACCTGAGAACCGGTCCAGAAACTTGAAACTCAGTCCATAAGCCTGAGAATCAGTTCAGACTCCAGAAACACCCAAAAATTCAGAAGCAGTCCCAAAAAAGCCACTCTTCTGCAGGTGAAGGATGCACCAAACATAGGCTAAAAGACAGCTGTGCACAGGCCCAATAGAAACAAGCCCATATCAGGCCATAGACTAGAAGGAAGAACAGTCCTCACATAGGCCCCAATTCAGGCCAACAATAGACCCCCAACAGGAGGAGGACAGCAGGCCCAACAACCGTCCTTAAATGGCCCAAAAACAAAAATTCTAAAATTCACAATTCACAAATGAGGCTAGCGGAAGGTGAGTCTTCGTGTCTTGAAAACTAAAACAAAAAATGAGACTACCGAAAGGTGAATCTTCACGCCTTTTTAAACTCCAAAGCTAGAGGAAGGTGACACTTCATGCCTTTTAAAAAAACAGAGCATGCAAGAGTCGATTTATTGAAGAGGGACTTCATCCCGAATTCATCCCATTAAGTTGATAGAGAGCCGTGCATGGGTATTCATGCCAATAGTCTCTAAGTTGACCAATGAGAATATACTCATCCAATTGATCTAATGAAGAGCCATGTATGGGTTTCATGCCAACAAGTGAACAGAGTTCTTAATTAGCCTATGGCAATCAAATTTATCTAGTGAAGAACCGTGCATGCATTTCATGCCAATAAGGTCCTAACTAGCCAATGGAGACCAAACTCATCCCATTCAGTTAAAGAAGGGCCGTGCACTGATTTTCATGCCAACAAGCTCCAAATTAGCCCTTGGGCCCAAATCAATTTCCCCAAGACCCATTAAGGCGCAAGGGATCTCTTCCATCCATGTAATTTTACCAAACTCATGATGAGAACGACATAGATGTCTTTATGCATTGTTCATGCCTAGTAGAGAAATTGGAAGGCCTCGTAACCTTGGGTGAATGCAAACAAGAAAGAACAAAGAAGAGATAAACAACATCAGTTAAAAGGAATAAGAAAAAAGCTGAGCATCGGCAAATTAAAGATAAAGTTAAAAATTGCAAAAAGCTAAAAAAATCAAACCTGAAAATCTACCAGAAAAAAGAAGAAACCCGAAAAGTGTGAAAACCTAAATACTGCAAAATCTGAAAATTACAAAAAAAAAATCCGAAAGTTGTAAAAGCTGTAAAACTGCAAAGACTGCAAAAGGCAAAAACTGCGAACAGAAATTGCAGAACAGACAACCTGAAAACAGATCTGAAAACTGCAGAAATCAAGAAATCTGAAACTGTAAACCAGAAAACAAGCAGAAAGCAGAAGTAAACTGAAAACCTGAAATGAGAAGTCTAAAAGCATGCAGTCTAAATCCAAAGAAACTCAAAATCTCAAAGAACTTAAGAGATCCAAAGAGATTCAAATCAAATTCAAAAACATTTAAAGTTGGCATTCCGACTAAGGTCATGGGAACATGTCTCCAATTTTTGTAGATGAACAGTTTTGGTACAAAAGTTGTCATGGCAGTTAATCAAGGGTGTTCGAGTGATTGCTCAAAATAATTAACACCGAAATATTAGAAGTTCGATGGAGAGAGATCAAAATAAAGTTTAAAAAATCCAAGATATCTTCAATGAAGATAAATTGTACTTTAAGTGATGCGGGATGGCGTAGGTGGACCAAGCTGAAATGCTATGAAAACAAGATTAAAGCGCTAAAACAGCATTAATACTAACAAACTAAGCAAATTGGTATGAAATGGCTCGAACCAGGCCTGCACAATGGGTTAGCCCCTCCCGGGGTCATGGCATGCTCCGAATGCTCCTGGGGGTGGGGGTAGAAGCTACACATGAACCCCATGGTGCGAGGGGGCCCTCACGGGAAGGTTGTCTTGAGGGCTCTACCACGTGACGGTGCCCGGTCGCATGGCTGCCCATGCAAAGAAGGCCCCAAAGGGTATGTGGATGCTTCGAAAAAGGGCACCCACGTGGGGGCCGCAGCCTCGCAAAGGCATCTACAAGGACGCATGAAGACACCGGCAAGGATTCGTGGAGGCTGCGTCGCAAACGTGCGCACGTAAAGCAACATGTCACCCAGGGGTTTATGGCACGTGCTAGCTGATGCTGGGAAGGAGGGGGCGTGACCGAGCATCGGCACGCCAGCAAGCGTCTGACGGAGAGGGCCCGGTGGGGCGTGACAACGCGTCTGCATTAAGCAGGTGAGCGAGGAGAGATCATGGCCATGCAGTGGGTACCCAATTTCATGGGAGGATGTGGTGTTGTGGCATCTCCCGGGTGCACCCAAGCGCACGTGTAGGAAGTCGCACACCCGATCGCATGGAAGTCCAGCATGAAGAAGATCCCGCCTGGGCGGGGATCATGGCTTAGTCAAAGAGACACCCCGGTGGGGGTTCGTGGCGACCCATGAGCACCTCTGTTGGCGCGTGAAGACAAACTAGGGCTTCTTCATCATCAGCAGTCTCCATCGCCTTCACCCCATTAGAATGTCAGAGAAGGTGCAGGATCCAAAGGATGGTGGAGCAAGCCGCAATGGCGTCAACCAACCTCGTCATCTTTGCTCTCATTTTCCTCCGTAGTATCTTTTGTCTCCTCCTTCGTCGTCGACACCAGCCGTAGGGAGCAACGAGGCAACAGAGGGAATACAGGGTGAGGTGCACCATGGAAGACTCGAGGAGAGGCGGTGGGGGCGGACACTAGGTGGAAATGAAAGTGGAGGGTGGAGGGCAGCGGGTGGCCTTGTGTTGATAGGGAGCCGGAAGGGCCCGCAAGAGACCATGTGGGACCAAGGAGGTTAAAGTAGAGGATGTGTTGTCAAGGAGGGAGATGACCAGATGGACACATCCAGGGATCATTTGATGGCCCTTCCACAAAAGATCTCACTGACCCTGTGACCTCTAGGGATCCCACGCGATGCCGAAACTAGTGTCGGGAAGCTCCTATTGCAAAATCTGAACCCGATCAATGGAGCCATGTGCAATTACAAGCGAACCAAGACAGCAACTGGGAATACCGGGGCTATAGAACTGGTGAAGGGGAAGAGTGATAGGAAGGGCATGGAGACTGACTGGAGAGAAGAAAAAGAGATGCTAGAACTAACCTCTTGTCGGAGGTGAAACAGAGCCGGCCGGTGCCGGAGACTAGGAGGGGACCCTCCCATTGGAAGGGGGTGAAAGGGTAACGGGGCAAGCCCCAACGCACAAAACTTCTTCTCCAAAAATTCTTCTTTTTGCTTCTGAATTCAACGTTGATGGCCTCTTTATAAAAGGAGCCAAGTTTACAAAAGCGGGACCATAAAATAAATATTTATAAATATGTCCTCTTGGATGGAAACGCAATGAATAGACTAAAAGAAATCTCAAATATTTACAAATAGGTTCTATAAGGATGGAAATGCAAAATAAAACAAAAATGGACTGAACTAGTTCCCCATCATTAAGTCTTATAAATGATAGGCTAGTCTCTATGCCAAAACTTAAAAGCTTTCTGGAGCTCACTTTGTGAGTTTCTACATATTCATACCACACCCGATTAGCTGCATTTCTATGGTTTTACCGCCTATTTTCTTAACCTTAGCATGTTAAAATTTTCAAATATTTCCATAAAGGAACTAATTTTAAATTTTGTATAAAAATGAAGTTTCAACGTAAACTTAATGTTTTTCGATGAATGTTGTATCAATGGCCTAACATTCTCTTCAAGTATATTCAAACGCAATATGATGCCCCAGCTTTATTTCAATAGAAGAAAAAACTCCAGCATATTCCAACTATTAGGAGTTATGTTAATGCAAACTTTCTTATACTGTTTATTGATTGACTGCATCAGATTTATTAAAAACCATAATTACAAGACTAAGTCTATTTTAAGACAAAACAATAAACAGGGATCCACAGGTAGGTTACAGAGGTTTACTGTTGATCCAATAAATAGATGGACTTGCATTTTCTGCTGATGTTTTATCGTGCTTTCCTTGATCTGAAATATTCTTCTCAACTGTATCCAGAATAACAGCAACTTCGTCACCATTTACTTCATATACCTCTCCACGATGACCACTCGACAAGGGCCTGATAGAACAAGGAATGTCAATGAAGAGATTGAGAACAAAAAAAATGTCAAACAACCGTTGAGAGAACTATAACAAAGGGTAGATAAAGAAACCGCTACATAAAAGAATATCAACAGCAAACAAGCATGCCATGACTAATTTATAATTCTATCATAACTATTAATAAAAATAGATACCATGGCTCAGACTGAGCACCTCTATGTTGGCAGAAGTAATCTTGTGACTAATGCAAGCGTAGCATAGTGTCTTCCTTGGATGCCAGCTGTTAAAGACTTGAATAGGAGAACTGTCAGGCTGCTTACATCCCTAAGTTGTTGTGCCTCAAGGACATGTGGCACTCACACTACTCCGCCCATGGGCCAGCCAATACATTGTTGCATGCACCAAGCCTGCTGTCAACACAGCAATCCTTTGGCTGATGGAAGCAAGGAAGACGGAATTGGAATCGGCCACCAAAATGGCAGGTTACGATTCTGATCCGATCTGGATCAGATCACCTGAATCGGCTTTCAGGAGAAACTTTGATCCATAATCAATCTGGATCGGTTCTTCAACAAATCCTAAAAATTAAAAAACACAATAAAATAAGAGGCTAGATCAGATTGCGTTGACTGTGATTCAGAGATGCTCAAGGCAGATCGAGTGGTGTAGTTTCTTCAATGCAAGGAAGGAGGCTCTTGACTGAAGCAGATTGCTTCAGACTGTCCGATCAGCCAATTGGAAGCTCAGAAGAGTCCGGGGATTGCCGGACCAAGCATGAACCTCCAATCAACTGTCACAGTCGACTTCAGTCGTCCAGAAATCACCAGATGATGCAGAAGATGTTGTAGACAACAGGAGGAGCTGCAGAGGATTAACGCGAAGGTCGCGGAAGCTGTTTCACCAGAAGTTACCAAGGATGACAGAGAATCGATCAAAGCCAAAGAACCTGTGAAGGTGAAGGGTAGAGGAATGGCGCAGAAGCTGAAGGGTAAGAGGGAGTGAAAAAGGCTCGCTGGCTCGAGGGTGAAGAACCAGAATGGCTGCCAGAGTACGGGGTGAAGAAGGCCAAGCCTCCTAACAGACAAACCGGCCAAAGGCCTTCTCCAAAAATTTCACCATACCATTGCTTGAGAAAGTACATGGAAGGCTTATTATATAGAGAGCCACTTTTTACAAAAAAAAGGCCACTAAAAAAGTATTTACAAACAGGTCCTTTTAAGGACAGATATGCAAAAGAAACTAAAATCTACTCAATTGATTTCCCATCACTAGGGAAAACCTCCTAGCATATTTGTTGACCATGATCGTATTTCAACACTCTTGAAACCAAAAATCGAAAAGGAAAATTGTGTTCCAGATTTAGCATATTGAATGTTTCACCATTCCTGCCTGATCCTTCCGTGCACTGCTTGAGTATGTATTGGTTATCGAAGGTAATGGTTACTGCAGTATGTTTAGCTGACTTGTAAGACCATAGAGTCTATTAAAATTAGCATGCCATCTGAAAACTGCAAAAGTGTTGGTAGAATCAAATAAATGATGTCTTTTTCCCTATAACATGCGTATGACAGCAAAGCCACTAACATTGAAGATCCAAGTACTCAACTCTTGTCCATACACAGGTCAGATTGTCATTCAGAACAATTATGATCATCCTAGCATACAACTAGCAGAGACACCTTGTTTTGAATAACCTAGAATCTACCAAATCTAGCTATTCAACTTAGAATCAGAACAGAAGCAGCTGGTCTACGGTATCGACCAACATAGGAAGATGAAAACATAGAGAAATAAATTAGTCACAGAACACCCCCTTCCCAGGTGTGGTGAGCTAACTACCAGTGATATCCTTAAAGCTCCAGGCAGCATAGGTGCCAGAAATCAGGATGTGGGGAAAATCTGAAACCCCAACTTAGACTGAAAACATCATAAGCGTGCAGATGAAAACAACAAAATTCAGTCTAAAATGTGTAACTCAAAAAAAAAAGACTAGAAGGACAGACTTAACAGGTATTCGACAGATAAACATCCTTAAAAACTTTACAAACCTGCCATTAACAAATGTATAAGCATTTGTGGGACCATCAGAAGTTTGTATTTTCCCCAGATTTATCCTGTGATATAAAATATGCTAATAATCAAGAGAGATTAAACATACGGCTGATGGAGAGAAATAAAGAATATATTTGATCATGGCTACAACTCCATGATAATTTGCAGAGAGTAGATGGTTAGAACAGCTTCAGGAAAGGATGAACCAAAGACAATTACAGACCAAAAAGATCATATTCACACAAAAAGAACAACATTTCTGACCTGAAAATTTTGAAAAATTATTTGTAATATTAAACTGTAGAGTGAATGCTATGATTAATGATTGAACAAAGAAAAGATTTTCTTCCTTACTGAAGGGGTTGAAGACAATGCCTAGCGGTCCATAATATGGATATAAACATAGTCTCTAACCATGGTTTGCAAGATCAGCCTATCTAGATTGAAATCAGTCAATCCAGGATCAGGCAATTTGGCCGATCCAATCCAACACCCACCAATTTAAGTCTCAATTCCGATCCTGCGATTAAATGCCTCCCTGCACAGCCCCTTTGGCTTTTTGTATTGACCAGCAGCAGCATCTTCTCCTCCCTGGGGCATCCACCCCTTTTTTTCATCAGCCATGGCATCCAGGGGCTCCTTTCAACTGCGCCTATAACAACCCAAACCCCCCTCCCCGGTCCAAGGAATTCAGAGGCTCAGTAGGCCTATAATGTATGTGTCATGCTTAGGGCTGTTCATGGTTTGGTTTGGTTTGGTTTATGCATATTTTTTTTCAACCCAAACCAAACCAAAATTAGAACACAAACCAAACCAAACCAAACCAAAATCTTTTCAAACCAAACCAAACCAAACCAAACTAATTCGGTTTGGTTCGGTTTGGTCTTTGGTTTGGGCCTTTATGTGGGCATATTAATAAGTCTCGTTATAGCATCAAAAATTTTTACCCACCACTTAATCATACACAAATTAGCTCTCGTTTTTCGACTAAAAGACCGCTTTAACATAGATAAAATTAAATTAGGAAAAGCATAACATTCTTAAAACAGATATAAAACATCACATGATTGAACAAATTAGTCCTAACCACATGATAGAACAAAATGGTCAAACAACTTCACCAGAAACAAATCAAATGTGAGATAAAAACAACAACAACAAAAATACTATAATAACAAACAACACGGAGTAAATCCATAATAACAAACAACACAAAGTTGATCATATGTTTAGAACATATGTTTTTACAAAAAAAATTCATAACAAAAAAACGACACAAACGAAGTCATGTCTCTCCATTGCATAACAATCACACTAGTCTTTCACAAAAGATATCATGAACCATGCCATGTTAGATGTCACCACCAAAGCCCACTGACATTGCAAAGAAATCAAAGTCATCCAATTTTACAGCTTATTATCCATGTGAAAAGAAAGAAGGGGATCATCCAAATTACCCCTATGTGCTCAGCCGTAGAGGACCACTTGCTGAGTTGCTGAGTTTGGGTGGAGTCTTGGAGGCTTGGAGCTGCTACAGTATTCTTGGAGCCGCTACACAGCAGCGTCTGGAGCCGTAGTGCCGTACAGTCTTGGAGAGTTGGAGTCTTGGAGCCTTGTTCTTGGAGCCGCTACACAGCAGTCTTGGAGCCGCTAGGTCCGCTACAGTCTTGGAGCAGAGCTTGAGGGTAAGCAGCGACTCTGGCAAACCTCTTGGAGGGAGGGAAACGACTCACACGGGGAGGGAAGGCTGAATAGACGATGCCGCCGCAGCCCGCAGGAGCCGCTCGGGAAGGGACCGAACTCCGAAGGGGGATGCCACCGCAAGCCCGCAGCCACAGGCCCACAGGAGCCGCTCAGGATGAGTCGATGGTCGATGGATGCCGCCGCAGCCGTAGGCCCGCAGGCCGCAGGAGCCGCTCGAGAATGGAAGGGACCGAACTCCGAACTCTGAAGGGCGATGCCGCCGCTGCGCCGCAGGCCCGCAGGAGCCGCTGAGGAAGAGTCGAGTCGATGCAGTGCAGCCGCAGCCGCAGGCCCGCAGGTGGCAGGAGTCGCTTCACTCACTCGGTCCGCTGGAGAGTTGTCGCCGCCGCCGGTCGCTGCGGCGCTGCCTCAGGCCCTCAGCCGCTCGAGTCCTCGGGATACCAGGAAGGAAGGGTTGCGACTGCGAGGCCCGAAGGTGGAGGGTTGCGGGATATTTTAAAATCAAATGGAGTTCGGGTCATCGGGTTGGACTGGTTTCGGGGGATTTTAAAACCGAACCGGACCGATTTTTACATTTTGGTTCGGTTCGGTTCATGACCCGTTTAACTCCCTATGTGGACCCGAACCGAACCGAACCAAATACCTAGATTTGGTTCGGTTCAACGGTTTGAACCGTTTAATGAACAGCCCTAGTCATGCTTCGTTTTAGATCACAAATGAATTTAGAGGCAAATATTCTGGTTGTTCATGGCCATTTTCCCTCCGTTCTCAAAGTCCAGAGTGGTTTTGACCATGGTTTGCAAAATCAGCCAATCCCGATCGGGATCAGCCAATTCTTGAATCAGATCGGTAAGGATCAGGCAGATCTTTGTTGGATCGCCTGATCCCCCAAGATCAATCCGAGAATCAGCTGATCCAGGCAGATTATCCAGAACTTCTATAAATAATTGATATAATTGGTTTAATTGGTTTGTAATTGCTCCAAACCAATTGAACCGAGCGAGTGGTTCAAACCGAACTAAACCATTCAGTTTGGCAGTTTGAACCATTTCATGCACACCCCTGGGGGTGTCCCATGTACACATTTAATGGACCATAAACGAGCCTTGGCAAAATTCCATGGACAGCTTCAACCAAGTCTAAATGTAGGAGTCACTTGACCCTTTTTTATTTGGTTATGTAAAAGGTCGGGGTTAACAAGTACGTAATCTCCAGAAGCTCATAGCTGGAATTTTTTTCGGTATTAAAGATACTCCCTTAAGATGCCCCTATGGCTCTACTGCTAGACATTATGAGACACGTAAATATGAATGGAGATAGACAAGAAATGGCATATTTGGTGGACTTATGTCCAATCCTTTTAAGTGTTTCCAAAAGCAGCGGAAGACAAGTATATGCATCGCAAGTTTAGTGAAAGTCAAATAAGCAATGAAAATTTTAGTTAGTTTAGACGAAGTCATAGTTTGCAAGATATGCCGACCCAGAATTGGAATTGGTACCAGCCGACCCGATCCCAGGGGGGACTGGGCATTCCTGCTCGATCCACCTGGATCAGCAGTGGAGGTGCAGGCTTGCAGCAGCACTGTCAGCCCTCCATCGCCAAACAGGCCTGATCTGACCCGTCTCTGCTGCCCCTCCATCCAGAAAAGATTAGGATCTTTTTTCTCCATTTTTTTCAGATTTGAATCACTGATCCAAGCTGATCCCAGATTGGTTTTGCTTATGGTTCGGTCAATTCATTCCCAACCTAAAATTCCTTGGATGGAGCAAAATTACCCCAAAACCATTCATTTTACTTCTTCGTTAGCATATGATTTTCAACTGGGTTAATATTAAGATCTCATTAATGTTGGAAAAACATTATATGGTATGGCAATGATGTGTTGGCAGTGAGAAGGCAACATACTTCCAAAACTAATATGCCAAGATAACAATAGTGAAGAGGATGGATGTTGGAACCTCGAATTTTCTCTCATCATCAGAATTCCCGTTTTTTTAGAAAATTCTTTTTGCTTTAGGCTAGCATTGACTACTATGAAACTATGTGGTATTCATAAGAATATTAGCTAATTTGATGTGGTATTATTTTATAGGAACACCGATGGTTCCACAGATTTGCTAAGTGCCGACATGGGTATCACCCACCACTTAGATGATCTGAACCACAATTTAATTTACGAGGTTATCTGAGTTCTTTGAAAATAAATTTTGACCTCTCTCCACCGGACTTGCGATATTCCGGTGTTAATTACATCGAGCGAACACTCGAACACCCTTGATTGACCGTCACAACAACATATTGATCGGAAGTCATTCATCCACATAAACACAAAGCTGGAAGACATATCCCCATGACTTTATGAGATGGAATTTGGTTGAACTTAATTCAAACTTTTAAGTTTGGGTTCATTGATTTTCTTCTTCTTTATTTAAGATTTGATTTGATTTGATTTGTTTTGTTTATGTCTGGTCATTTGTTGACTTAGACAATTTTGAGTTGATTTCCTTTTTTTATTTGTTTGTAGGAATTGATTTCCATTTTTTTAGTGTGTTTGTTAGCATTTTTTTTGCTTGATTTAAGTGAATTTCTTATTATTATTAAGATTTGTTCTTAATAATATTGATCACTTTAATTTTTCATTGTTGATTTTAATCCAACATAATTTGTTTTTGTAGTCATTGGTTAACATTTTTTATGCATTATTTAATGACATAATTTTGGTTGGATTATGTTAACATTTTATTAACGTTTTGATTATTTATTTGATTTGGATTTTGTTATGCACACTTAATTATTTAAGTAGCATTATCCATTTGGTTTGATTTAATTTTCTATGGTTAAGTCGTATTCAAACTTAACATGTTTTGTAACCGTTTGTGGTCATTTTTTATGTATGATTTTGTGACACAGATTTAATTTGATTGTGATGGCATTTTTGTTAATAAGTAAGTCATTATTTGATTTTTATTTAATCAAATTTGATTATTTAATCAAGTTTAGAAATTATTATTTCAATGACTTATTTAATTTTTATCCACCTCTCAAAGTCCATGCGATTACATGTCATCCTTGTAATGGCACATCCGGTCAATCGAACTTGAATTTATTTCATGTCGATTTGAGTACATGGAAGTACAATAAATGAGGGTGCGTTCGAGCCTTTGTTCCCCAATACATGACAAAGTTCGTTCGATTTGGCCAGCATTTTGGCTTTATCGATTTGGGTTTTGGCTTTGCCGGTATTTCAATTTTACTGAACCAAATTTTCTTCATATATCCAAGAATGACTTGATTGCATTTGATACGCAGCATTTCTGGAGCTTCTTCGGTTTTGCTAACATTTCGGCTTTACCGATCTGAGTTTCGACTTTTCCGACATTTCGGCCTTACCGAACCAGATTGTCTTCATATATCCAAGAATGGCTTGATTGCATTTGATATGCGGCATTTCTGGAGCTTGTTCGGGTTTGCCGACATTTCGGCTTTACCGATCTGGGCTTTGGCCTTTTCGGCATTTTGGCTTTACCGAACCAGATTGTCTTAATGTGTCCAAGAATGACTTGATTGCATTTGATATGCAGCATTTCTGGAGCTTCTTCGGTTTTGCTGACATTTCGGCTTTACCGATCTGGGTTTCGGCTTTTCCGACATTTCGGCCTTACCAAACCAGATTGTCTTCATATATCCAAGAATGGTTTGATTGCATTTGATATGTGGCATTTCTGGAGCTTGTTCGGGTTTGCCGACATTTCGGCTTTACCGATTTAGGTTTTCTATTTGAATTCCCATTCGGTT
Organism: Cryptocoryne crispatula var. balansae; assembly: GCA_036172225.1. Taxonomy (NCBI): domain Eukaryota; kingdom Viridiplantae; phylum Streptophyta; class Magnoliopsida; order Alismatales; family Araceae; genus Cryptocoryne; species Cryptocoryne crispatula. Next base: position 34,548,078 of record CM069935.1, read on the forward strand.
TGACCGGCATTTCGGCTTTACCGACTTGGGTTTTCACCTTGATTTTCCGTTCGGTTTGACTAGCATTTCGGTTTGACCGACTTGGGTTTTCTATTTGAATTCCCGTTCGGTTTGACCGGCATTTCGGTTTGACCGATTTGGGTTTTCATTTAGAATTCCCGTTCGGTTTGACCGGCATTTCGGCTTGACCGATTTGGGTTTTGTATTTGAATCCCCGTTCGGTTTGGCCAGCATTTCGGCTTTACCGACTTGGGTTTTCTATTTGAATCCCCGTTCGGTTTGGCCAGCATTTCGGCTTTACCGATTTGGGTTTTCTATTTTTATCCAAAATAGCAAGTTATTTTTGGGCCTCTTTTAATGGAAAGGTAGCGCAAAACCACTTAATTTCGGCAGCATTTTGGCTATACCGGAGTTTGGTTGGCTATTTTCTATCCAAAATAGTTCACTATTTTGGGCCCCTTTTATGGAAAGGTAGCACAAAACCAAGGTATTTCTTACCTTCTAAGGAGTGAGAATGTGGAGCTTTTCTCTCTTCCCAACTCTCTCTTTTCTCACCAAATGCCAACCCATCTACGTACAACACTTCAAGCCCATTTATAGGGAATTTTCAGGGGCATTTTGGTCTCAAAACTCACCCCACTAAGCCCATTTTCGTGGGAGTGGGGGGCTGACCGGAATGGGGTGGAGTCACCCCATTTTTCCCCATTTTTTTTTATTTTTTCTAGCACTGTTTGCCTAAATCAAACTGGGGGGGGGGGGTAAGTTCACCCCCCGGTTGACAGATGCCGCGGCCGCCCGCGCGTGGGTGCGCGCGTGGCCCACGACCGCCCACTCGGGCGGTCCTTTTTTTTTATTCTCTTTTTTTTTGCTGACCGCGGTTTGACCGCGAAACGCCCCCCCTCGGCCCTTCTCTCTCCCCGACCATCTCTCTCTCTCTCTCGGCGACCAGGAAGCGCCCGCGAGGGCTTTATCGCGGCGAGCTCCGGCGACGGCTCCGGCGATGGCGACGGCGACAGTGGGCTCCGGCGACTGCGGGACGAGCTTCTCCCCGACGGCATGGCACCCGCGAGGGTTCCCTCGCGGTGCTCCTTCCGGCGACGATGGCAGCGGCAACCACGGCTGGTGAAGGCGGCGGCGATGGCTCCTCCCCCTCTTTCTCTTCTCCAGCGCACAGGGCGGTGCTTCCGCCCTAGCTTCTTCTTCCCAGCACTCCTTCGGCTTCTCCCCCCCCCCCGGTTCCGTTTCTTCCTCTCCTTCTCTTAATGCTTGAGAGATTTTTTTTGGTCCGACAATGGATTCACATACTATATTAGATAGAATTTGTAATGATTGCTAGAAACAATACCAACTACTAGTCAACCAGTTGAGAAACTAAAGATACAGATAACTCCAAGACATTAAGCTCAGACCCGTGAAGACTCTAGACCCCCAGTTAAAAAAAAGCAAAGCATCTTGGGATAGCGGAAGAGATAACAAAGTAAACATAGATTAACTCGAATATTTGCAATTTGGAGAACAAAATCTTGTGAAAAGATGGCCGCATAGCCCAAAAATGTTTAAAGTTGAGATAGAGAATTAATATAGCCCACCTCAATAAAAGATTTCATTGAGTTTAGTTGAGTTTAATACCCAGCAAGTCTATGATGTACGGCATGCATTTATGCCAATGAAATTAAAGCATAATCTAATGATCTAAAGCTCTTTTACTTGATCTTGAAGTTCTTGCTTGTTTAATATCTCTAAGAAAATCCCAATATAAAACTAATAATTCTAAAAGCAAACATTTTAAGAAAAGAACTCAAAGCATAAGAGAACACCGTAGTATCTTCGAAGACCACAGATCTGCTTATCATAAACTGCTAAAACAGCAGTTTCAAGATATATTTACTGATCAAGAAATATCCACATCCCATTCCAGCACTAAAACAACAAAAGGGCAAAGGTTTCGAAACAAAAATTAGGTTAATCCAAAGAAATGTTGCAGAGAAAAGAAGATTTGCCATCTCATAGTAACATGATACAGGCAATACAGCAAGAGTTACCACAACAACTATAAAAAAAGAAGCGCAAGTATTTTCTAGGAAGCACCTGTTATCAGCTGCTATATGTACTGTTGGCCCAACATATTTCACTCTATCCCCTGAAGTATGAGAATAAAAGAAGAAATATGGCTAAGATACATCAAAGATAAGCAAAACATGGCTAAGACGCATCAAGGACGAGCAACAAAAAATATAAAATATTTTTAGATAAAATACATGCTAAAAACATTCTAACTTTTCGAAATGACAAATCTTAGATACAGGTTAGTAGTAGACTCACACTAAGAGAACATCCGGAAAAATGAAAAAAAAATCCTTTGAAATAGTAAAAGTAAAAAAATAAAATAATTTCTTTCATGTTTCTATTTTTTACATTTTCCGAATGAATTTTGAAATGACCATCTCGAAAATAATTTCTTTATCTACAACACCTCATACAAAATATTTTCTTTTGACCACAATGAAACACTAACGAAATAATGTAAGTTTGTGAGGCAAATAATGTCAAGCCCGAACATGCCAGTGGACAAAAATGGACAGCGTAGCCTTCACACTAAAAGATTGGCTGGCATTTAGATTTTGAACATTTTAGTATTTCTCATGATTTTTCTCTGTATTCTTATTTATATTTAAAGGCTACTTAGTTATTAAGGATGTATATTCGAATTTCTAGTGTTCAGGTTTTTGGGTAGCCACATTTGGTAAAAGCTTAAGATAAATTATTGACAAAATAAGAAATCTATTATGTAAAAAGTAATTCTCTTGAAAGATTTATGCTGTGTACCCCAAGAGTCAAGACACAGTACACAAAGCAACTTTCAGGAGAATGAACGCTGCGAACACTATGCTTCAGCTCTCCTATCTCCTCTCTGTTGCATCGTGCTGCATGCCAATTCATCTTTCCCCTCTCCCAAGCCATGTCCTCTCTCCTTTGCCACCACAATCAAGCACTCTTCAGCCCATCTTTCCCTTACCTCTATCAACCACATAGGTACATCTTTCCACTCACCATCACCACCTTCTTTTGCAGACTGAAAACACAAGCAGCACCGCTACCTCGGGACACAGTAGTATGCAGAGTATGATCCACTGACAGATCTGCAACCACGTACCAGCAGCCCACCAGATGACGGCAATCTTCTGTTTGCAGCAAATCAGCTAGCCTCACCTCCCGCCCTCTGCAGCACCAATCAATGTTTCTCCCACAGACACAGCAGCACCTCATCAATTTCTGCAGCAACAGCAACCCTGCCTGCCTGACAGAACCCCCGCTGGACCTCTGACATCCCCCAAGTCACCCCTGGCCGCATTCCATCCCTCTGCCAACACAGCAGCAATCCACCAAAACCATCAACAGGACAGTCAGCTCCCTAAGTCCACTGTTTCCAAACATGCCCCTCACCTACAGGTGAGGAGGCACCAAGGCAAGCAGCCAATTCACCTCCAATTTTGTCTAATTTAATCATAATTAATACTAATTAAGTATCAATACCACTTAATTGAGTGGTTTTGATTAAGTATTAAAATAATAGCTAGTTTTAGTTATTTGATTACAAATAGATAATATGATAGAATAATAATTAAGATTAGCTAATATTACGAATATTTACTAGCAGTTAATGCTAATTAAGTATTAGCATTAACTTAATTAAGTAGTTCTATAAAGAATTAATTTATTTAGTCTACTTAACTATGCACTTGTATTTTATTAAGCTATATATTAACATGTTTATTTATTATTTTTTAAGTATTATTTGTCAAATATATCAATTTTACTATAGAAGTGTCACCTGACAGCTAGCCTTCGTCTTATTTAGTCCATTTAACGATGCAGTAGTATATTATTAATTGATTTGTATATTAACATATCTATTTATTGTTTTATGTATTATTTGTCACATATTTACTAATATGTCAATTTTACTATAAAAAGCATCACCTAATGTCTAACCTTAGTGCCTAAGCAACAAGCAGATACTAGGTCCCATTGGTTGCCTTATGCTAAGCACCCGTCAGCATAGACACCAGCTCCAGCGTCTTTACACCTCCCAACTCACAACAATCGTGGAACTGGTTATTTTAATTTTTCACAAATACATATATACAACAACCAACTCACATTCTAAAGGGGTTATCATCACTCCGATGGAGTCAAACATGTATATATGTCCATAAGTATGTGATACTTGTATATTTGTGTTTGACACAACCGATTGAGAATTTGAACCCGAGGGGATAAACCCTTGTTGAGCCCCTCAAGAGACGATAATGACCTTCTAGAGACTTGAACGGTTGAACCCGAGAAGATAACCCCTATTAAGTCCCTCAAGGGACGCAAATGGCCTTCCAAAGGCCTGACCCAGAGGAGATAACTCCTGTTAAGCCCCTCAAGGGGCGACAATGGCATTCTAAAGGCCTGATCCAAAGGGGATGGAGCCCCTTCTGTAGCTTCAAAGAAAATCCCAACGGTCTACTTCAAAAAAAAATGTGAACCTGTAAACTTGGAAGAAAAATTGTCATTGAAATAAACACTGAACTGGGAGAGTGACTGGAAGAAAAACTTACACAACTCCTATTACCAACGGGTGAACATTGGATGAAGCTTTGCCCAGATAATCAGGAGAGTCTCTCCTGTTCATACTGACAGAAGAGAGAGAGAGAGAGAACCCTACGAGGTCAGGTTGCCATCAAGCATGCAAGGCCGCCAAGGCTAACATTGTCGTACAGCCCTCCTGCCACCGGGGTGACCAAGATAATGAAGAAGTCAAGCCCCAAGCAGGGCCTTATTGCCATCACTAAGGACCGCAGCCTTTGTCGTTGTCACCAGAACATGTCGAAGCCTCACCATCAAAGGCTACAACCTTTGTTTCTTTGTCACAGGAAAGAGAAGTATCAGTCAAGTTGCAGCCCCCGTAAGGCCACTACGACCACAGTCATCGCCATCCTCCAATATCGATATGATTGCCCCCATCAAAGACAATCTCCATTGTTACCACTAGTATGAACAAGGTGTCGCATTGCCCAAGAAGAAGAAGAGGTGAAAAAAGGAGAGTTATCACCCCAAAGCAAACGTCAACACCACCGCCCGCAACTATGGCTATCGTTGTCTTCATCTTAGACGGAAGAAGATAGACGTGAGAAGCCCTCTCTTGGGTGTGCATCCGTCAGGAGGTCTCGGTCTAGCCGCAGCCCTTGCTACCACTGTCAGGGGTTGTCACCACTGTTGCCGCCTTCGTAGGAGAAGGAGAAGACATCAAGCTTGAAGCCCCAATTGGCATCCTCATGTGAGATCATCAGGAAGAACCGAGATGAAGAGAACCTCCCCATGGAAATCAGTAGCAAGCCACCTCCATCGCCAGATCTGACCAAAGAGAGAATGAAGAAGCAAGCCTCATCCTCTTGTCACTGGAAAAAGAACAAAGGTGAGAAAGCCACCATTGGGGACTGCTACCCTCACCATCGTCGTCGTCAGCCATCCCCAACATCATTGTCTTCATCAATGACAGTAGAGATTGATGGTGCCAGCAAGAGAGAGGAGCCAGAAGACCCCGACGTCGTCATTGCAACCATCAGGAGCCCTTGCTACTTTTGCCTGAAGCCTCCCTTGTTGTTGCCGCTTCCCCTTTGATGCCCATTGTCAACGACAAGGAGTTGAAGGAGTTGTGTCTGACCGAAGAGAAGGAGATGGAGAAACCATTTCCGCATCACCATAGCTATTAACAATCGTTGACGTTACGTTACCAGAGGCCGTCGGAAAGAAGGCCGTCGTCATGAGGAGAAGGGAGCACCATGAGAAGAGCCAACAACCACTGTTGTCATCGGGAGAGACAGAGTCCACAAGACTCATATCATGCAAAATCATCGCCACTGCCTCCACTTCTAGTCAGCATCACCACTGAAAGACCCACTCTACCACCTCACCGCCAGGAGGAGGCTTAGTCAAAGACGTCTCCTTCTACCCTCAAACCACCCAAGAGAAGAAGCTTCAATGTCGTCAAAGAAGGAGGCCACTTGGGCAAGTGAGGTGATGGGATAGGGCCGGTCAAACCCTTACACCCTAGAAACCACCCGACGGGCAAACCGTGGCAGTTGGGGAAAGATGCGGTCAAATCGGGCTCACCACATCCTTAAACCACCTAGAGGACCAGGTAAAATGAAGGAACGGTGACCCTCACTACGTTCGCCTTTGCAGTTTACCATAGTAAAATATCAACAAAAAACATAAAAATTGAGAAGAAAGTGATAATGTCGCCACCACTTCTGAACACCTCCCACTTACAAGAAAGTGGGAGGTCAATTTAAAGATGAAAATGTCATTCCAAAACCGTTATAAATAGGCCTCAAAGTTCATTTAGAAGGAGGTTTGCTCGATTTTAGAAAAGAAGAGTAAGAGGAGGAGAGAGAAACTCTAAAACTCCAATTCTCAAGAAGCTATTTAGAATGTTAGAAGAAGGTAAGAAACTTGCCCTAGCGGTGAAGTTGGTTCATGCTTTTGTTCTACCTTTTTCCATAAAAGAGGATTGGATAGTTTGCATATACATGCAAATTATGTTATTTCGGATATATACAGAGTCAATCCAATTCGATCCAGCTGAAATACTGTCGAAATTTTGGTTTTCATCCCTATTTCCAAAAAAAAAGAGTAGAACAAAATATTTGTATGTTATATACTGTGTGAACCTCTTTTTTTCTGCGTCTGTTCTTTAGAAAGAAAGACATCCCCGGACTTTTCTAGGAAAATATGTGATATCCTAAAAATATTAGGTAGTCCGGTGATAGTTTAAAAAATATTAGAACCGAGGTTCGGGTTCTTTGAAATTTTCATTTTTTGACCCTTCTCCGCCGGATAGTGCGAATACCCGGCGTTAACTTACATCGAGCAACGGCTCGAACACCTTTGATTAACCGTCGCGGCAACCGGTTTTTGGAGGCGTGCACATCCACAAAATAAAGTAAAGAACTCAAAAGGGCAGCGGCCTTTTGGGTCCGATGAGATGCAAACCGATTTGTTCGGATTTGTTTTATTTGTTTGTTGGTTGACTTTTAGATCGACTTGAAAGTCGGTTTTGAGTTTTGGAGTTTGAATCAATTTGTTTGATTGATTCGGTTTTAATGTTTTGGTATCAGTTTTGATTTGTTTAATTTTGGACTTGATTGGTTCGAGTTTTTGTTTTGATTTCAGTTTTTGATGTGCTTAAAGTTTTAAGCATGTTTGGATTTTTGATTTGGTTGATTTTCTGAATTTCAGATTTCTGGATTTTTATGTTTTAGGTGGATTGTGATCCATGTTTGAGTGTTTAAAAAAATAGTGCTTATTAAAATGAAGTTCGGTGGATTTCCGGGTTCATTAAACCAATTTTATATGCGCAATCGGAGTTGATTAGAACCGGTTTTCTTTTGGACAGATTTATTTAAATCTGAAATTTATGTGTTTTGGGTTTAATCAAAATCTGATTTTTTTGGCAGGTTATCTGATTTCTTTTTTTTATGTTGGCAGATTTAGTTGAAATCTGATTTTTGTTTTAGCAGATTTTGTTTGAAATATAATTTTGGTTTGATTTGCTTCAAAAAAACCGGTTCAATCTTGTTAAAGATCGGTTTTTGTTAAAACGGATTGAGTTTGAGTTTAGCTTTCAAATTTCTTCAAATTCTGATTTCTGTTTTGACTTCCGGGTTTAATTTTCTGTTTTAATTTCCTGTTTGAATTTTCAGATTTAGTCTTCTGTTTTGATTTTTTTATTATTTTAATTTAGCGGTTTGCATCGCCTCCGACCCATCGGGCCACTTTTGAATGCCCGGTTTCAAACATCTCAAGTCGACATCGAACTTCATTTTATTGAAAGATGGAGGTAAGTACATCGGTGTACAATGAGTGGTGATCCTTCCCCCAACTTAGGTTCTTCACCGGTTTAGAAAATTTTCGGCATTACAACGACATGCCGGTAAGTTTCTAACTTGGCAAAGTTTACCCATCCAATCAAGGCTAGTCGGTGACTTAGCCAAAATTGGGGGAAGGATCATCGGCTACGGGAGCATGCCCGCTCCGACATCCAGATCGACATCCCAGGATGTACCCGGGGGAGCCGTCCATTTCTTTTTAGTTTTGTTTCTGTTTTTATTATTTTAAAAGGCCACTCGGGCCGGTTTTGAGTTCCATCGGCGTTCAAAGCCGGTTTTCGGTCTTCTTGGGCCGGAAGGACCTGTTTTGGACTGTTCTTGGGCCGGAAGAGTCTGTTGGACTTGTGCGCCTCCATCCATCTTGATGGTAGGGTAAGGACCCGCCCGGACAAAACAATCGGCCTGTCGTACGGATTCCGAGAGGGTCCGGGACATTGCCCCTACCCACCATTGCTGAATTTCTGCACTTCTGCTGAACCGCACATGTGCTGCATCTTGTGCCACAAAGGGGGGGGCGCTGAAAGAAGACTTCAAGCATTTTTTTGTGGGGAAAACAGGACCTGTTTGAGGCCTGTTCGGTTGAGCCAGAAGGGCTGTTTGGTTTGGGTTTGGGTGGGCCAAAATGGGCCTGCACAAAGGGCTGTTTTGGAAATCAGGTTTGGGACCGGTTTTGGGGCCTGAACATGGGCTGAGCAAGGGCAGCTTTGGGCCTGTATGAAAGGGCTGTTCAGATGGCTTTGAGTGGACCGGTTTGGGTCTGAACAAGGGATAATCCGAGGTTTGCAGGGGCCTGGTTTGGAGACCGGCTGGGGCCTGATATGGGCTGTATATAGACCTGTTTGGGGTCTGGTTTGGAGACCAGCTGGGGCCTGATTGATGGGGCTCTGGTTGGGCCGAAGCAAGCCTGCGCATGGGCACTTTGGGGACCTGATTTGGGACCAGATTGGGGTCAGGCGTGGGCTGGTTATAGGCCTGTTTCTGGGCCTTCATGTGGGCTGTCCTGGTGGGCCGCAGAGGGGCTGCTTGCTGCAGACTTTAGGAGCAGGTTCTGGGTCTGCTTAGCGGGCCTGCAAGTGGGCTGAAAAGGGAGCAGAAAACTGATCACAAGGGGACCTGCTTGAAGGGGTTTGAATGGGCCGGAGATGGGCCTGGTTGGAGGCTGCCTCTTGGGCTGAAATGGGACCTGCTAATGGGGGCCGAGATGAGACCTGTCTGGGGTCTGGATTGGGACCGGTTCTGGGGTCTGAAGAGGGCCTCTAAACGGACCGATCCAATGGCAGAACAAGGAGCAATTTGGGGGTTATTCAGGGATAGCTTTTTTTTGGGTCGGTCCAGCCAATGGAGGAGATTGAGAAGAGAGTGAAAGGGAGGGTGAAGAGGGCGCCCATAAAGGGCTACATATCTATATAATGGTTCTTCACCCACCTATTTTTTTGATGTTGGATGAAGAGGGATGCAGATGGCCGCCTGAAGAGACCTCTTCCTGCAAGAGGAAGGGACACCGGAGGTAGCCCTTCTCCTTCTCCTTCTTCTTTTCTTTCTCTTTTCTTCTTCTGGCCGCAGGTGTCAGCAGCAGGTGCAGCAGCAGGGCGTAGCAGCAGGCAGCAGACTGGCAGCCTGTCGGCGTCCAAAGACCGACCTCCAAATGCTAGTGTGCACCCCTCCTTTTATAGGGGCTGGAGGGGAGGTGAAGGGCCAGCAGGGGCTGCGCATGGGCCTGGGTTGGTGCGCAGGCCTCTTGGCCTCCCCCTATGCAGCCATTGCATTTAACTGGCTGCCTCCTCTTCCTCCCCCTTTCTTGAGCTGACTGCAGGGCTGGGTTAGCTGCATGGTGCGGCTGGCTGATGGGGTGACAGGTGGTGCGCAGGAGGTGCTGAGGTGGCAGGTGGGCCAGTGTGGCCTGTTCACACTAGGCCGCAGGTGGGCCTTAGAGATGGGCTGCGCAGGGCTTCTTTTCATGGGCCAATTGGGCCAGCTGGAAGCTGCGGCCCAGGTTCTGCTGTGGGCTGCGCAGGGCCTGGCTTTAGGATGGAATTTGTCCAAATTTAAGATAGAATCATGGGCTTCTGATTGGACATACATGGGCCCCTGATTGGGCCCAATTTGGCTGAACTGTGGGCTGTCCGGCCTGCTCCTAGGCCTGCCCCATTGACCCCCTTTTTTGTTTGTAAAAAATTGGACGCCAACATATACAAACAAAGCTATTTTTAGATAGATATATATATAGAGAGAGAGAACCAATCTAACTTGGTCGTACTAGAATACTACCTAAAATTCAAAACTACATGCCTACATATTAAGTATACAAAACATAATTCAAATATGCACAAAAACAGAGTAATGCATAACAAACATGTATGCAAACTTTATGACACTTTAGTGATGAAAATCAATTCCATATAACGAGGAATATGACTTTTATGCCCCTCATTTATCTTAATCCAATGTACTGTATATTCAAGTTGAAATAGAATAAATTCAAGTTCAATTAACATGATGTGTTGTTACAAAAATGACAACAAATTCCCATGTACTTTAATGAGAAAGATGAAGTTAAATAAGTCATTCAAATGACTTAAATGAAACCCTTTGCTTAATTAAATAAGTGAACATAATAAAAGTTTAAATCAAATAAAAACATCATTAACAAAATGTTAATATAATAAAATCAACTTCATTCCATAAAATAATATATAAAACAATGACCACAAATGTTACAAAATATGTTAAGTAAACCTAATTTAACCATGAAATTAAGTGGGTAATGCTATTTAATTAAATAAACATAATGAAACTCAAATCAAACAACTTAAACTTTAACAAATGTCAATAAAATCAAATTGAAACCATCTCATATAATAATACATAAAAACACCTACCAAAGGTTACAAAACATATTGGGTTGGATCCAACTTAACATTTAAATTAAATGTATACTGTTAATAAGAATCAATCTTAATAATACAAAACACTTAAACCATAACAAAAAAACACAAAAAATGTTTAAGTTTTCTTTCAAATTTTAAAATTTTTGAGGTTTCAATAAACCCCAACCTTCATCTTCGCATTATCTAATACAGCGAGTTCAGCCTCCATTGTGGACCCGTCATGATTTCCCATAGCTGTTACATTTATCGCCCATCCATTGCAAGAAATAACAAAGGCAGGCTGGAGTTCTACAGAATTGATTTGGTAGCCTCGTCGCCATGTGCTACTGGAGTTTGGATATTGCAGTTAAGAGTTAATTCCTTATGGTCAGGCATGTTATGAAAGTGAGGTCACAGAAGCTTAAAACTATTTAATTAGTTGAGATAAAGATGTATCCATGAGGTTTGTTAGCTGATTGTATGAATTTTCGTATGGATGTTTTTGTGTTTGCAAAAATGGCTCCATCAGCAAGTAAAGCATCTCCGCAGGGCATGTCCATCTTGTCCGGTATCAGTGTGAGCAAGTTTGTGTGCGTCAATATTTATATTGCCCTTTATTTTCATAAAAGTTATTTTTTTGCTTCATATTTTCTTCAGTTTTGCTGTACATTTGCACTTGCAAGTACGTCTGCAACTAAGAAATAAAAAAATCTAATATATAAGTAAATGTCAATTGATTTACGCAGATTCAACAGTTTTTCATTTATAATTTTCTGTGTTTGAGTTTTAAATAAAGGTAAGAATTGTGTAATTTGATAAACATTTTCAGATCATGTGGCTGAATGGAGGTCAACTTCGGCAAGTCCCACCATCATGACCCAGGCATATAAATAGATGACAGAATTCAGGGGACTAAGAAGTAGGCACTCAAGTCGGTCAGCCATTTAAATTATAGTCCACGTAAACATGTTATCAAACTGCTAAAGTGTGTTTCTCCCTTTTCTTATGTTATTCACCTTTGTCTTGTTAAATCAAAGGTTAACCACCAAGCAAAAAGAAACATGAGAATATAAAAATAATATCATATTTTTGACAGAGAAGGATACCCTTTTTCAGTGGCCCTTTCAGTTCTCGTGGAGCAGGTGTGGCATCTGACGCAGCTGAGGATGAAGAACTCTCATCTTCTCCAGAAACCCTCTACATTAAATATGAAAATCAAGTGTGTAAATTAATTAAGAACTTCATTACGATAAAATAAATTGAGAAAAACTCATCAGACGACAAAGAGAGTAACATTTGGAAAAATAAAGGTGATCCGGTTCAAGCATTTACATCCTCTAATTTCCAAATTGATTCACATCCTCCCCTTTTCTCCTACATACATGGTTTGCAGGATCGGCCAATCTAAATCTAAGGGGGGAACTTCAATATGAACTTGGAATTCCCCTGGGACCGGTCTTGATTGGTTGGATCGAGACTGGATTGATCTGATTCAGCCTATTCAAAGCCGATCCCAACAAGATCGACCGCTTTGGAGGGAAGAGGTGCAAATTCGGTCTATAGGACCCAATATGGTTGATTCATCAGCACCTACCAGGCATACAGCCCCAATAAAAATGGATCCGGACTTGGGAGTGCCCAATACGACCAGGATCGGCCCACAGATCCACCAGGGATTGATTTTGACAAATTTTGCATCTTAATTTTTTTTCAACGTTTTGAAGCACTGATCAGGGCCAATCCTAGGTCCGCATTTCTTATGTTGCCCAAGGCGTCCAAGGAGCACCTCGTCTTCCCTCAGACTTTTGAGGTGAATTATACTTTTAATATATATTAATTATTTTTTATTTAACATGTACATATATTCATAAATTTAAAATTGAAATACAAAATATCAAAAGTATAAAAATAAACTTGAGAAAAAGTTAAAGATTGGTGGGGATTGAGAGAGAGGGGATAGATGGGTTGAGAATAGAGGGGTAGGGTTGAGGGCAAGAGAGTGGCCAACGGGTTGGAACGGACTGATTGAGGAGGAGGGGAGGGAGAGATGAGAGACGAAGGTCAAGAGAGGATGAGGAAAAGAGAGTGAGAGTTTAAGGGATTGAGAGGATCAACATTCCCAATAGAAGAAAAAGTTATAGGAAGTGTACAGGGTTGAACAAGGCTGAGGCCAGTTATTTACATGGGTTTCTTACCCGGTTTAGTTTTGGTCAAGTTTCCTACCAAGTTTGACTTGGCTCTAAGGCAAGGTGGGCTAGGCAAAGAAGGCGATCACCTCCAGTGATCACGACTAAGGCAAGGTGCCGAGCCACTGTCTCATCTCGCCTCATCGCCTAAGTGACTGAGGTAATCGCCTTTGATAACATAGAGCTTTTCTTCCCTTAGATCAGCCAAGTCAACAGATACAATAGGCAAGGTTAATCACTGCTGGAACTCTCTGTGGGGCATGGTAGTGTGCTCTAAATATGGGTTCGGTAGCAATGAGGGTTGGATCAAAGATTTCAGAGACAACACTAAGAATTTCTGATATCTGGAAAAGAATTCTTCATAATTGGGAGTTTTTCGGGTCCTCGGTTGGCATTAGCATTGGGGATGGAAGAAGAACCCTCATTTGGAAAGATCATCGGTTGGGCCATGAAAAATTAGCAACCAGTTTCGCTGCATTCTTCAAAATTGTTACAAACAAGAATGTCTGAATCTACTTTGTTTGGGACCAGGGAACGGGATGGAGTCCTCAATTCAGAAGAAACCTCAAAGATGACGAACTTGTTCAGTTTACTCAGCTGATGGATATCATTGGAAGCCAGAGATGCTCCATTGCACACAAGGACAAATTCTTGTGGATCCCTTCAAAGAGTAGAGTATTCTCAGTGCATACAGCTTGTTAGAAGTTCATCCAGGGAGGTGTAGAAGTTGTTTGGTGGAAGTAGGTATGAAATCCAGCTTTACGTGGCAGGATAAGGTTATTCCTTTAAAAAATTTGTAGAACCAGAGTACCTACCAGAACAATGATCCATAATATTTTCACTGTCTAGTCCACTATATGTATCTTCTGTAGTAGTTTTGAAGAAGATTTGGATCATCTCTTCTTGATGTGCGGTATCATCAATTCTGTGGCACACGCTCTTCAAGAGTTGGAATATTGTCTGGCCAGATCTTAAGAATGTTTCTTCCATGTTGACTCAGTGGGACAGCCTGACGTCATGAAGGGAAGCTCAGAACTTATGGCCAGCTGGGTTTGGCGGCTATGTTATGGTCAATATAGTGTTCACAAAATAAAAGAAATTTTGAATCTAGCTTCGATGCTTCAACACACAACTTTCTATCACATATTGGATGTTTACTCATTCTTGTTCTAGTACAGTTTGGTCTTCCTTTGGGGACAAGTTCCTCAAATAGAAACTCTTCGACTTGTAGTCTCTTCTAGATTACTACCACCTTAGTAGTAATCTAGAATTTCTTGTTCTTACACTCATTGCTTGTAATTGTACCTTCTTTTAATTCAATAAAGTGTGGTTTCAGCCACCTTCAAAAAAATGGGGATCCGGATCAGGATTGGCCCTGATCCCAATCCTCCCTTCCTTGCACACATGGGCATCAGAGTTAACAATATTACCAGAGACATCACTTTTCCTTTTATATGCATATCTGAATCTAAGCTCCATGGTGAATATTTTCCATCAAATGCTAACCCAACAAATTCTACTTCTAACTGACAGAATTTGACTAGCATGGATCGTTACAAGCTGCAAGTCTAGAAATAGTTTAGTTTAGTGAGTGACGGGGCTAGGGAACTGCCAGCTCAGCCCCCCAACAGTCAGTTGAAGGAGGGGGAAGATGAAGGGACAGCCACTCAATCAATAGGATTAAATGGAGTAACTCCCATGGGGGAGGCCAAAGGTCACCAGCGCATGCACCTGATGGCTCTTGATCTCCCCCCTCACTCTCTATAAAAGGAGAGGGGCGCACCAGCCAGAGGGGTGGGTTTTTCAGACGCCGGGAGGCTGCCGGATTGCCCACTGCACCTGCTGCCAAACTGTGCCCCTTGCTGCTGCTGCTGCCGCCGCCTGGTGTTGCTGCTGCCCCCTTTGTGCACCTGCTGCAGGTCCTTGCCCGCGGCCAAGAGAAGGAGAAGAAGAGGAAGAGGTAGGAAGGAGATATACGTACATAGCTATGTAGCCCTCTAAGGGCACCATCTTCAGCCTGTTCTGGCGCCCCTCTCTTCTGCCTTTGGTTCATGTGCAGAAAATTCCTCATCTCAGTTCTAGTAAACCCCTTTAGAGTGGACTACACCGGCTCCCTGGTCAGGACATTTTTAGGGTCCCCAAACAAACCCATTTTCTGCCCCATGTTCGACGAGCCCATGAACAGCCCATGTTTGGCCCCAATCCAGGCCCATGTTCAGGCCCCAAAACAGGTCCCCTTGTGACCCGGTTTCAGCCCATCTGCAAACACCCTAAACAGGCCATCTGCCGACCCATATACAGCCCATATCCGGCCATATCCAAGTCCATATACAACCCATGTTTCGACCCCGGTTCAGTTCAAATCCGGCCCACCTGCAGGCCCACAACCGGCCCTCCTGCAGCACCCTCTCAGACCGACCACAAACAGGCCCAAAAGACCCCCATTTCGGCCCACTTCCAGGCCCA
Source organism: Cryptocoryne crispatula var. balansae (assembly GCA_036172225.1). Lineage (NCBI taxonomy): Eukaryota > Viridiplantae > Streptophyta > Magnoliopsida > Alismatales > Araceae > Cryptocoryne > Cryptocoryne crispatula. Next base: position 34,563,537 of record CM069935.1, read on the forward strand.
TCACCAGGCCCATAACCTGCCATCTGCAGGCCCACATTCCAAACCACCTGCAGGTCCCTATCCCAACTCGGTTTCAGGCCCTGCCTAGGCCCATGACTGCCCACCTACTGGCCCGGTTTAAGCCCATCTCCGGTCTCTATTCGGCCCGATTTAAACCACCTGCAGATGCCCCAATCCAGGCCCATGAACACCACCTGTCCGGCCCACCTGCTGGCCCCTTTTCAGGCCCAATTCGAGCCCATATGTCAGGCCCAAGATCTGGCCCAAGTCCAGTTCAACTTAACCTCCATACCCAGCCCCATGCTGGCCCATCTTCGGTCCCTTGCAGCCCATCCAGCAGGCCTCCAAACAGGCCCATATTCCGGCCCACTTGCAGCCCATGTCCAGATCCTAAAACCAGTCCCCTTGTGACCCGGTTTCAGCCCATCAAGGACATCCCAGACAGGCCCATAGTCAGCCCATCTTCTGGCCTACATCCAGACCCCAAACAGGTCCATCCCCAGTCCATGTCTGGCACCCAATCCAGGCCTTCAAAAAAGTCCTTTTTTCAGCTCCCTTGCAGCAGAAAACAGAAGAAGAGGTTGCAGCAGCCCCCTTGTGGCTTGTACCGGCAAAGTGAGGGATGAACCTCAACGGCCCTTTCACGGGTCCGGTTCTCCCCTCAACACATCAAAGGAGGAGAGAGCCTCAACGGCCCTTTCACGGGTCCGGCTTTCCCTCCTAGAAGCTGTCCTCCCAAACTCAAGCAAAAAATTGAAGCCCGGCTTTGAACGCCGAAGGAATGGACCGGCCCGAAGTGGCCTTCAGAAAATTAACAAATAAAAAACCAGAAAATGCGAAAGCTACATTAAATTAAGGAGATTCACCCCTAGCGGGGAACTCCACCTTGGGCGGAGGCGCGGGCATGCATCCCGTAGCTGGCGACCCGGACGGAGGCGCGGGCATGAATCCCGTAGCCGTCGATCCTTCCCCCAATATGGCTAAGCTAAGACTGGCTATTTTGGATGGGTAAATTTTCACTAAGTTGGAAAAATAGTCGGCATGACGTCATAATGCCAAAATTTTTCCAAAGTAGTGAAGATAAACCTATATTTGGGGAAGGATCAATTATATTGTACACCGATGTACTTCACCCCATCTTTCAATGAAATGAAGCTTTGATGTTCATATTGATGCATGAAATCGGGCACCCGATGGTAGCCCGATGGGTCGGAGGCGATGCAAACCGCCAAACTAAATTAAAACCATTTCAAATTCAAACAAAAAATTAAAATAAAAAATCAAATCTGAAAGTCATAAAAAATCAAAACTAAACAAAATCTGAATTTCAACTTATCCCGGTTCAACAAACAAACCGATCTTCAACAAGATTGAACCGGTTTTGAAACACGTCAAATCAAATCAGATTTTTATCAAATCAAAAACTGTCAACCATCAAAAAATCAGATTCTGAACCGTACTGAACATCAAAAATCAGGTTTTCAATAAAAATCTGTCAATCACAAAAACCAGGTTTCAATTAAAACCTGCAACCAAAAAAATACAGATTTGAACAATCCTTCAAAACAGATTCTAACCAACTTCAAAAAAATCTGGTTTTAGCAATCTAAAAATTAATTTGAAATCCACTGAACCATGTTCAAATAAATGACATAAATCAACCTTTTCAAAAGAAACCAATCAAACAACTTCAAACACCCAAAATGGATCAAAAAAACCAACTCAAAACCAAAAAATCCAGAATCTGAAAACTCCGAAAACAAACCAAATAAAAAATCCAAACATGCTTAAAACACTTCAAACTCATCAAAAATCAAAACCAAAACAGATTCAAACCAAAACAACTTGAATCAACCAAATTCAAATCCAAAACAAATCAATCAAACAAATTGATTCAAGCTCCAAAACTCAAAGCCGACTTTCAAGTCGACCCAACAAACAAATAAAACAAACCCGAACAAATCGGTTTGCATCTGATCGGACCCAAAAGACCGCTGCCCTTTTGAGTTCTTTACTTTATTTTGTGGATGTGCATGTCTCCGAAAACAGGTTGCCGCGACGGTTAATCAAAGGCGTTCGAGCTGTTGCTCGATGTAAGTTAACGCCGGATACTCGCACCATCCGGCGGAGAAGGGTCAAAAAATGAAATTTTCAAAGAACCCTAACCTCGGTTCTAATATTTTTAAAACTATCACCGGACTACTAATATTTTAGGATATCATATATTTTCCTAGAAAAGTCCGGAGATGTCTTTCTTTCTAAAGAACAGACGCAGAAAAAAGAGGTTCACACATATATCTTCTTATTTATTTTTGTGATTAAATTGGTATTAAGTTTTAATAGGTATTTTATGTTAGAAAATTTGTTTTGTTTTGTTTTGTTTTATGTGTTGGTTTGTTTGTTTAACTTTAAAATTATCTTAAGATTAATTTTAATTTATGAAAGTTAATTTTGATTAATTTTGGTATTTTCGGATTATTTAATTAATTAGCTTTCTTTCTCCTTTTTTTATTATTTTAATATAATCTTTCTTAAAATTACTCTTATCTTGTTTGCATTCCATACAACTTATGGAGCTATTTTAGGTGAAATTGACATCAAAAATACATAAACATGTAATTTCCATTAATTGAAAAAAATGCAACTTACAAATATGATGAACATAAAATGATGACATGATTACAATGAATCGAATCGGTTTGAATCCATTGAGCCTTTGATAGGCATTATGGAATGGATCACATCGACATTGGGTTTAGCACACCGACCTTTGTTTAAGGTTTGTGGGTGCAACCTATCGATATAATCACTATCATATCGGTTTTATATTTTGGCATTCATGCATATATGCATATACATTTAGCCATCATATAAAATTGATATAATAATCCCTTGATGGGAAAAATTGATATAGCATTGGGGTCATTTTATTTTGACCTTTATATGCTAATCGAAATTTATTTATTTTTAATTCTTTTAAATTATGCCTAAGCGTAGAGCGTGCCCGATTGGACCGGCCCCCAATTAGCCTCGATTGTTTGATTATTTTCCAAAGACGTAGAGCGTGCCCGATTGGACTGGCCCCCAATTAGTCTTGGATCGATTTATTATTTAAGTTTAAATCTGAGACGTAGAACGTGCCCGATTGAACCGGCCCCCAATTAGTCTCAAATCAGTTTGATTGTGACTTTTATTTAAAATTTATCAAACAATCATCTTATCTCAATGAACATTGTACATACCGCTGCTGTCATCCCTTTCGCAAACTCTCTTTTTTTTGTCTAAAGAAGATAAGTAAATAAACAAAAGACGCATGATTAACTCGAGAGACATTGGCTAAGCTTGAACGGTGGAGATCGGTTGGGTTTGAGGAGGGTTCGGTTTGAATATTGCGGGAGCATGTCCAAATGAAGGAAGGATCGACCGGGCGAGCTCTTTGCGGCTAAGTGTAACAGGGAAATAGCAAGAGAAGAAACAGGGTGTGCGGCGACGGTGAACAGGAGGAGAAGAAGGGGGCTGCGGCTGCGTACAGACGGAGAGAAGAGAGACGCTCAGGGAGAGAGAGAGACGTACGTGCGGCGGCGGGCAGACGGATAGAGAGAGAGAGGGGCGCACGCGGACAGACGGAGAGAAGGAGAGAGATGCGGGGGAGCATCTCTGCGGGCGGACGACGGTGAATAGGAGAAGAGAAGGACTGTGGCGGCGGCTGTGGATAGAGAGAGAGGGACACTCGTGTGGCGCCGGTAGAAGAGGAGAGGGAGGCTCGCGGCTGCGGCGAACAGAGGAGAGGAAGGGAGGTGCGAGGTTGCTGTGGAGGCGCACAGACGGAGAGGAAGAGCGCGCGGGAGGCGCTCGCCAACCCGGCTACACCCACACGGAGAGAGAGAGGAGCGTGCAGTGACGGTGGCTCGAGGGGGCTTGCGCGGCGACGGTGAACGGAGGAGGAAGACAGGACGACGGAAGAGGAAGGAAGAGGGGCTGCGCGCGGCGACGACGACCAGACTCCGGGAGGAAGACACCGACCGCCATGTGTAAGCCTCACCTTCTTCTTCCTCTGCTTCTATCTGCTGTTCTCCCCTTCCGAAAAAAAAAAAAACTCTCCTCCCGTAGAACCTCCCTCGCCTTGCTTTTAGGCCGCGACGACCTCCTTATTGCTTGCTGTGATTGATCGACCGAGAAGCCCGCTTCCACCGTTACGCACATATAACGTGCGCACAGGCCGCTTGCCTCCACGGTGATTCAGCCAGCATCAACGTAGCCGTTATGGTATTTTCCTCCATTAGAAACGCTGTGCAGAGGAGGCATCCGAGGGCTAATGCCAGTAGCTTCGTCCAAGCGCGACGACGGTTATGTTCAGCTCTTGATGAGCCTGTCCATACCATTTAAAATATTCCCTCCTTGAAGGGAGCTCCGGTAAACGTCGATATTGTCGAGATATCGCTGCAACCTTCTCGGTTCCCTTCCGTCGACGCGTCGAGTGATTCGTGATAACTTTCAGCGGGTGTTTAACCCCGTCGAAAAACGTTACGACGTCCGTGATCATCTTGTATCGACGCGTCGGAATATCATACGAGAGTTTCGACACTCTTCGTACGAACCTCGTCGTCATTTAGAACTTTTCGACTAGTCGCTGTTTGTGACAAATTCGGAAGACGTATGTAAACGTTGCATCTTCGACGGCTGAACTGCATCATTTTGTCCACTTTTTTTATTTTGTGATTTTTCCAGCATTTTTAGGCGTCAACAGGTGCCTATGTATTGTATGTTAGACTGGCAAGTCCTCGCCTGATTTCCAACTTTCTTTTCTTTGTTTCTTCCTCTACTTGTGATGAAAAACTCCCAATTCTCGTGCCACACTAATACATCTTTTTCAATTGTAAAAAGTGTCATAATTTATGCACCATGATATTTGTCCTATGATGAGTTGATTGTGATGATGGAGCTAGGGTTGGAGCTAGGGCTAGAGCTATAGTTGGGGTTAGAGTTGGAGTTAAGGTTGGAGTTAGAGTGGCAAGGACTTGTTGTTGCATCTCTTCATCTTTAGGATGAAAGTCATCTAATTCCCCTTCAGCCCATGTACAATCATCATGATCGAAGATGCTCTATATGTCTTTTCCACCCACGCAACAAATGAGTGCTCTGCTTAGAAAAGATAATACACGTCAACGTCTTCAATAGTTCCTTGAGGTATTTATGTTTCAACTCTTTGTTCAGATGCTCAACTCATAAATCTTGTGAATCTTTCTTTTTGAATTTTCTATCGAATTTTGATATTATTTACCCTCAATCGCATGTTACAATAACAAAACACAAGTTCCGTCAGCCTATTAAATGTTAGCATATTCCTTTTCTTAGTATGAACTACGCTAAAGATACTTCGATTCCTCTCGTAATGAGAGGAGCTAATGCTCAGACTCAAAATGTGAATTGCAATTGCAGCAAATGAATTCTATCCACTTATTATATTAACTTGAACTTCCACTGCAAAAAAGAATAAAAGAATGTGATGTTACTCTCACAATAATATTAAATATCATTATAAAATAAGGGTTTGTTTCAACATACAAGGAGCAACCTTGTCAAATGAATATCTCATATTTAGATCTAAGTATACTCCAACTCTCATTCTATATAATTACATCTGAAAAGTGAGAGTTGTCAAATAATTAGCGTTAAGATGTAAAAACAATAAGAATAACAATTCACACTTCTAACTTAGCTTCACATCTGCTAAGTTTTTGAAAGTCATTGTATTACAGATAAAATACCCCTCAAAGCTTTCTGATCATTACACACTTGTCATCCATATTATATTTAAAAAAAATATCATGCATTCATCCCATATGACATAAATTTATAAGAACATACATCCATATATCAATTAATAATTAAATTAAAAATAATAAGAATCAGCTATTGCATGCACGTCATAGTATAGTGTCTTATCTCATCTAAGATCTATGACATTCCACCACTTCTTGAAACATTTACAATGCTTCTCCTTTATTTTCAACTTCACTTTGTTCATGGCATCATAGAAGTATCACATCCGTAATCTCTCATATGAGTCCAGTAATTACAACATGTATAGGTGCCCAATGATAGATAAGTAACACAAAATTTTCTCTCAAAAATGTTGTCCATTATTAAACGCTCCATATGTGCAAGGATCTCCAATTGATTCATCAAGTTGTGCAAGTCAACCATATAGGAAATATACTCAGCCGATGCTATAAAACGGACAAGTGGATGTCTATGTCGATACAAACTCTCCAACACAAGGAAGTGTGTCGCAATACTAGTTGGATCAAGCTTAATCAAATCATGCCCCTCAGTATGGTCTATCATTATGTGGAGCAAGCATAGATATAAATATATAAATAAGGTGATCAACTGTGTTTGGCTCACAAGTGAAGAAACTGACGACTCATTGCCTATATCCTCTAACATGAGGTCAAAAAATTATGATGCACATAAAACCTTGAAAAGATGTCGCATTTTCTCTATCAACTTCTTTTTTGCTATCTAAGTAAGAGAGTTCATTATCTATGACAAATTGTACAATGTTATTCTCCCCAATCTCTTCTACAACGGCATCCATACGTGAAAAAATAAAGTCTACATTATTGAATGGTTCTGAAGCATCAACGAACTTTGAAAATGTAGTGCCCTTTGAATAGTAAACAAAAAAATTTATTATTGATCTCTTTGTGATGTTTGTCCACCCATCACACATCATTGTGCATCCTCTGTCACTCCAGACCAACTTAAATCCATCAATCTAGGCCTTCAACTCTTCTATTTCTACATCTAGGCCTACCAATTAGTTGGGACTTGTAATCTGATATAGCCTCCCCGATTGCATCAACTATGGTCAGGAAGTAAAGGCTAGTGGCAACATATGCTGAAATGTCTACATTAAGATAAGATGGCAATAATGTCATTGGCCCACTCAAAAATATAGAGAATACACATGTCTGAGATGACCAATTTAAGATTATTACCTGCATCTGCATGTAAAAACTACTAACAAATGTGCTTGATTGCTCACTTTGACGTTGAAGTGATTGTCTTGACTCTTTAAAATGATTGTTTGGCTGTTGTTTATGAGTTGTTTTGTCTCTTGAACATATAAACATCCTTGGCGGGTCGTGTCAAAACAAATCGACAAAATGCCCCCTCTCTTGCTCTCATATCCTTAGTGGGTGTAAGTGTGAGTCAAGTGGACTACAGTCAACAATATGTAGGCTCCTCGGCTCCAAAGTCTCATTCTCTCTTCATCTTCTCTTTGTGACTACTTGCTAGTATGTCAAGCACTCATCAATTGTTCATCTACATCCTCAGTATCTATGGATGACTCAAATATAACTCTTCCTTTTCTTTTGTCTTATTGGGTCAGCCTCTCTTATCTTCTTCCCATAAGCTCCTCATGCAAATCACCTTTGTGTTCAATGCATATTTCCCTTTGTAAGGCTCTTCCTACGAGGTATGCTCTCATAACTTCACTGCTCTCCTTGGGCACTTTGTCACTTTTCTTCATATTACCACCCACCCCACCAATGTGTTTCTTCAATTGAAATATTCTCACATTCATCTATTTGCCGCACCACTTACATTGTACCCTATTTTTGTCGACATCCACCAATATGCTATGTTCCCACCCGATACCACAAGGAGCGGGTGCAACACACCTCTTTGGTCAACCATTGATATAAAGTCTGCAACATTAACACATTAAAAGAAATTAGAATATTAACCACTTATAGGGTGGGTAGGGAGGGAAGAGGAGAGAAGATAATAGCCCCGTAAGGGTTTGTTTTGGGTTGTTTTTCCCTTAAACAATCCCCCGAATAGTGGTGACTATTTTATAGGGGGTTCTTCCCTCAAACAGTCATTGTTCGGGTGACTGTTTAAGGGGCGGCGAGAAAGGGGCAGATAGTGGGGGTCTAAGGGCATGTTCTTCCCTCAAACAATCACCCTTTAGGTGACTATTTTAAAGGAGGAAGAAAATAGTTCTTGCCTTAGGTGATTGTTTAGTGAAGGTAGCAAGAAGGTAGGCAGGGGGTAAAAACCCTCCACAAAGGGTTTCAGAGGAGAGAAACTCACTAGAGGGAAGACATCGACACCGGGAGAAGAGAAATTACCAATCCACAAGGCGAGATCACCGGTGGAATAGTTGGAATCGACGCCAGATCACTCAAAATCACCATTCACAACTCCAAATCACCACTTGAATTGTTGTATCACTCCAAATTTAGGGGATTGTCGCCGAATCGAGAAGATCTTGGCCAAAATTGCCTTGCCCTAAGGATATCTGGATGCTAGTTGGGGAGATCGACGATTCAGGCTAATAAGGGCCTTATGGATTGATATCGGATGGTATCAATCCAAGATAAGACTTAAGTTGTCTTAGCAAAATCGTCTAATTCCAATCCGATTCACATATTCTCGGTCGATTCCACTAGGAGTTGAGTATAATCAGTGTTTTTGGCGATAATCAAATCAAGAATGACCAATATGATCCCATAATCGGCCGTTCCTGATCCGATTCAACCAAGTTTATAATCCATGCTTGTAAGTTATCGAGTCTCCAGAAATCAAACCCGATTTCAATCCAAGTTCCCCCCGATAAGAGGAGAATCCAATGATCTCACCCCATTCTCGATGCCCCCTCCCCCCAATGCTCTCCCTCCCGATTATAGAGCACTCCCCTCCCCCTACTAGAGGTTTCACCACCACCACTCCGGTTATCCCACTATTTCCAGCAAGAAACCTCCTTCCTCCTCCCTTTTATCCCTCCTTGGCTCACCTGCGCTTGTACGGCACCTTTACGATCGAGGGCTCTCCCTCCTCCCGTAGACCAACCACCCTCCCCGACGGAAACCACCCCCCATAGTCATCCCCTTCCCCAATCCCCTGAGAGGACCACCTCCCTTACTATCACCCCCCAAGGCCCCCACACCCACAGCCACATCAAGAGATGATTGTCCACCCCAACAACCGAGCAACTAGTCCCCCCTCCCATGTGGAGCACATGTCCCTCACCCAAACCCCCTTTGGACCCCCCCTATCCTTTTTTATAAATGTTTTTATGTTGTGTGCGAAAAAATGACAGATAAAGAACATAATGCCCTTAAATCCTGTGATGTTGGATAGGTATATAGATTTATGGTGGATTTGAAAAAGGAGTTTAATACAAATGGTGTGAAAAAATAGATGAATTGAGATGTTTTCCGTCTCAAACAACATATTGGTGGGCAACCTACCAATTTTTTCAACCTAATTCCTTTATTAATGTTCCTCCAAGTCAGCTATGTTGCCATCTTAATTTCATTCTAAATTGGACCCTAAATTTCATTCCTTGTTATTTTTCCCTAATAGTGTTTCTCCGCAGGTACCATTATTAACAACACAATATGTCACCCAAGAAACTATGACTCTTCCATGTGCTTCCACGTCGAGATGATTGTAAGTTTGTTGCTAGTGTCCAAATTGCCAGCTACTTTTATTGACAATAAATTTCCTTTTTTATTCATGCAAGGAACGACATGCCCTACTCACTTCTACGTTCGCCTACATGAGATTGGGTTCTCATCGGACAACCTTGTGCATTCACTATCTTGTATGCACATTATCTCTAAAGTTGACTAAAAATATTTTTTCCAAGAGGAACATTCATTTGCAACTTGGATGGAAGACAGAGATCAAGGATGGGAGACCATCTCCAAAGTTCGGTATGAGTCGAAGGGGAACTTGACAATGTGCAAGCTGAAGACGAAAAGATTGGATGATCCACCTTTGAATTGTACCATGTACTTTTGATCAGATCATCCACTTTTGATCTTTACCATGTACTTCTATTCCAATCATCCACTTTTGATTTGTACCATGTACTTTTGATCGGATCATCCACTTATTAATATGTGATTATGTGTAGTCTATCTCATCTTCATACTCTTCCATATGATATGTATGTGTCATTGAATGTTAATTTATCTTTTATTCTTATTTTTTACTATTTTCTGATTTTTTTCCTAATTTTTCTTACTTTTTAGTAATTACAAAAATAAAAAATAGACTGATTCTAAGTCAGAAATCCTCCAGAAAGATTGGCTGATATGGTCAATCAAATCCAGATCCACCGATCTAGACCCAATTTTGATCAGCGATCCTTGATCCCAAGGCTCACTAGCAAGGATTGCAGAATCAAAATTGAGGGAATCGATTCAGATCGGTTCTTCAAAATACACTAAAAACAAAAAAATGGCAGAATAATATACTAAAGCCTCTTTGGGGCCAAAATTGTCCCCAAAACAGGCCAAAACTTGCCATCGTGGCATCTTTCTTGCCTATTGGGTAGGGAAGACAATCTTACCAAGTAAGGATCACAGGATTAGAATCAAAGTTGGGATCAGTGGGTACTAATCTGATCCAAATCGGATCGATCCGATCCCGACCGATTCACTGGAATAAAATTGATTCATAATTGGAAAATTTATAAAAAAAATGATACCAATTCTGATCCGATCCTGACCAATCCTAGCCGATCTAGCCAGAATAGCAAAAAAAAAACTGATTTGATTCTAATTCGATCCCAACCAATCTTGCCAATTATAATCCGATTTTGTTGGAACTTTTTCCGGATGGGTCCTCCGGTCTAGAATCGGATCAGCAATGGCCGATCCGATCTAAGTCTCGGCCAATCCCAATCTGGATTGGCCGACTCCGCAATCTATGTTACCAGGTCCATTGGGACCCGATATGGCGGATCTGTGGCATCTTCCCCACCATAGCAGGCAATGGACCTGATAAGGTTGATAGCGCGGGGAAGACGCCACACTGCTGATGGGCCAATTCCAGCAACAAATCCCTAGAATCAGTCCAACATTGGCCAATTCGATCGATACCGGTCCCGATCCAAGCTGATTTAACCGATTTCGGTTTATTCCAGAGGAAGATTGGCTTGGATCAGGACTCCAAGCCAAAATCAGATAAGAGGGGTCCAATCAGATCTGGGAATCGGACCGGACCAGCCGATTCTGTGAACTATGCTCACTAGTATATAAATGATACAGATTGTAGACCCATGTAGCAACCTATCCAAGAACGTATAGAATTTCATTACAATCACCTGTGCAAACTCCTCCAGGCTGAAAGGAATTATCTTTCTGAGGGCTTCAGGAGATGCCTGCACATCAACATCATCCTCATCACTTCCATTAGAATTAGCTCCACCTTCATTACTACTTGCTGACTCATCCACATTGCTTGCATCAGTCTCATCCTCAGCCTCTGAATCAGCACATTCCTCCCCTGATTCTACACTTTCATCATCTGTCTCATCATCTGTTGCATATTCTTCACCAAAATCCTGCAGAAAATTGCCTCAATTTAAGACTTAAGAAATATCCTGACCAACTAGCAAATCATTAAAGCAAAATGCAAAGATAAGCCCAACATAAATGAAGCAGCATTCGAAAGAAATATAAATATGCCAGCAAGGTTACTGGCATACATATGGAGCAAGTGCGGCACTATCAAGCACCATCAAGGGAACCTGCAACTCCCTAGCAAGTGCCCTCACCAACCTTTCACGACACAATTCGCTTCCTACAAAAAGGAACGTCTGAGGACTAAACATAATGATAAGTTACTTAAAATTTTAAAAAATAAAAGAATGGTGCTTATGGAACCTGCAACACTTTGGAGTAAAATTCTTCCACCAGATGAAGCTAATCTAGTACCATAGCATGAAGCTAACTTATTGCACTTCAAATGAGATGTGGCACACTCCATCAATAGACTTTTTGTGTCTTCCCTAAAAATTAAAACAAGTACAAGCACCAAATTATAAAATGCATCCTTAAATGGATCAGTCCTGCACAAAAACAAAATGAAGCATTTACCTGACAGAATAAGGGAACAGATCCCATGATACTGTAATTTTCTCCCATGGAATCAATCTGCGCATGAATTCATTCTTAAACCTCTCTTTTTTCGTTAAGAAAGGTGAATCCCTCTTTCTACCTTCACAATAAATTTTTGCATTTTTCACCCATTCCTGCTGCTCCAGCTTTCCAAGCCAAGCATGCTCATCACAATGCCTTGTATCGAATCTAACCTTCTCATGCCATGCCTTTGCCTTGTCAACATTGGCTGTGTCATTTACCGGTGCATGTTTTCCCTCACTAGCGTTGCTTCCGTCTCCTTTAGAGCTATAAAACCTTGGTGAATCACATAAGAATCTGCTGTTGTATGGGCCATATACACCAGAATATTTGTCTTCTGAAGAACTATCCCACAAAGGACATCTCGGCAAACAAAAATTCCCAACAAACTTATGACTAGATGCACATTGTCTGCTGACTAGTGCACCAATACTACAAGAAGTGTGTGAATGTACCCGAGAGTAAGATCTTATGGGACAAACAGGTTGCCAAATCACAGAGCACCAATTCTGCTGCAGCAACTTCAGTCTTCGTGCATACATTGCAGTTCTTCACCCTATTTGATAGAATGGATGACCAGCTTGCTCACGAATTATTCTATCGTTTACATGTTTTCAACTGGTGACAAATTAACAACAATTGTTAAGATAAAAAAATCTGCTTATTTTCCAGTGTACAAACAGGAAAATCCAAATCCCAACTCCACCAAATGGCTGCAGATTTAACAGCATAAGCAAATATAAGAAAGCTAGCATAGAATCACAGACAAAAAGGCAGGTGATGTGTACAAAAGAACCTTCTCAGAAAACAAGTTGCAACAGAATAGAATAGAGGGAGAGAGAGAAAAAATGGGATATGCGCCTCTTAGGAAGGCTGGCCCAGCAACCTCTTGTGAGGAGAGGGAGATGGGACCCAATTATGGATTCCAACATCTGGTCCCTCACCCAATAATATCTCACGGCCCGCAATCTTGTTCTGTCTACTTGCCCGACAAGGTGTCATGGACAGTGATGGTGGAATCAGAATCAGGACCTAGATCTGTGGGTCCTAATTCAGATTCAATCCAAATCATATTGGAGAAATCTGCCGATTCTCATGAAGATAAATCGGTCCATATCAGTTCTTCGAAAGACCCTAAAAATGAAAAAATTACATGCTAAAATTCAGTCCCAAAACAGGCCAGAAACGGCCGCCGTGGCATATTCCCCAACCAAGGACCTGAGATAACGGATCCAGTAACTCCACAGCTTTATCAGGGTTGTCTTCCCAACTTACCAAGGAAGACACCGCAGCAGCCGCCGATGGGCTGATTCTAGTGGCGGATTCGATGACTCCACACTCCATGGCCTTACCAGGGTTGTCTTCCTAGCCTGCCATGCAAGATACTGCGGCAATCACCGATGGGCCAATTACGGTGGCAAATCGCTGAAATCAGCAGATTCCATCGATTCCAGTCCCAATCCAGGCTGATTTGACCAATTTTTGCCACGTCTAAAGGGAGATCGGCATTGGGACTCCAAGCCAAAATCGGATCGGCCGATTTCCCGAACTGTGGTATGGAAGAAGCGGCTCTCCAGCATGGATTCCAGTCCCCCAAAAACTTCCCGACAATCTCCGTAACCCTCCTACAGCTTCCTAAAAAAACTAAAGTTCTCAATTATGAAGCTCTTCCTCTCCCAATTCTACAATTCTTTAATCATTGTCACTTCATACAATAAAGCTCCTCAAGATGAAAAGTCAATTTTTTACTTATTTGAAATAATTATAACAAGAGAAAATGCTGACTTCGCGTCATTAAAACAAAAATCTTAGAGAAAAGATATCACATCCCTCTGATCATAGAGTATATAGCATAGGACAAGACTAACCTACTAAAAATAGTAAAAAGTATTAATACTTTAATGAATGTATGTTTAAGATAATTACTACTTTCTTCCATCCTTTTCAATTTTTTACGATTTTATTACTACAGTACTACCAACATTGGAGACAAGATGATGAAAGATAATATCACTGATTCATAGTGCAAAAAAAAATGATGGATATAATAGACATGTACTTTTACACAATACAGAGTATTCAAGCACGATGACTTTGGCCGGATATATAAATGTTATAGAAGAAATTCAAAGTGTAACATTTGTACAGTACATTATTTGAAACGATAACACATTTTTAAAATTTATCTTTTTTGTATTTTCCTAATTTGAGCATTTTTAAAAAAAATGGATTCCAACTGGGTCCAAATTGGATCCAAATCGACCAGGCACGGGCTGATCTGATCCCTAAATCCGATCTTTCCTTCCTTGGTTAGTAGTAATACAATTTCTCCACTTCACATCGAGCTCTCTAGCTCCTGGTTAAACACGAACCCAGAGTCCTCCTCCATCGATAACACGCTAAGCATTCGTTGTCTTACCTGGCATTCTATCTGGATGGCCGGTACTTCACCGACAACAACTATCCCATATGCACCCTCCATCTTCCGTCTCACACTCTATCTAGATCGCTCATTCAGATGGCCATGCAGAAGTCCACAACCGTGAATTTGATCCCTCTCTCCACCTGATCGCTGTCGGGACTTTGCACATAGCTACTGCCGCATCCTCCATTCTCTTCCTCTCCTTCACGGTTGCATTCCCTGCACGGTAAAATTGCGGGCGCGAGGGAGGGCGAAGCAGTACCTATCGGGGACAACCTTGTGGAATGTGGACCAATATACACCAGGTTGAAGCCCGACAGGGTGGCTAGCGAAGATGAGGACAACAGCTGTGGCGAAGGAGGAGGGACGTTCCAATAGGAGACTAGCGGCGAGGAAAGGGAAGGAACTGGCAGAGAACAACAGTGGTATGCATGTGACCCATGACCATGCTCTGTCCTGCACAAGGCCCTGCAGCAGTAGCGGCGGCGGCGGCAAGAAGACCTCCCCGCTACTGCAGACGTCCACGCAATAAACTCTCCTCTCAGCCACAAAAAATCATTAAATTTTCACATCAAATTCATCTCAAAAAAAACTTGCAGAAAACGAGGAAATGACGGAACTTCGACAAGAAGCTACCCGATGCAAAGATGACGGCCAGCCTCGTTCTACCGATTTCCTCCGTGAAGCCGACGCTGGGGACAGCAGTGCGCCCTGTAGTCTCTGTGCCTCGTCAGCTGCCACAGCTCTCCGCCGCGTCCGATTCTCGCGGATCCCCAACTCACGAGAAGGAGCGGTGAGCACCGAGCACCGTTGCCGCCGCCGCCCCGTTGAAGCCCTTGGTTGGGTGTGATGATGCTGTCATATTTGTTGGTTTGATTTTCTATTAGTAACTGTGTCTATTTAAATATATATATACACGTACTCTGCTTTGATGAAATACTTATTAAAATATATACCTGGATTTTTTAATTAAACATTAATAATATAAATAAAATTTAAATGATCCTCTCATTTAGTTTTTTTTAATGATTTTATTTTCTTTCTCTTTCTTTCTTGCTTTTATTTTATTCAATTTTTTAACGTGAAATAGTATGCGCAACGGGGCCGGGAGAACTTTAATAGGGTATTTGGTTGCATGATAATTGAGATTTTTATTTTAATTTTTAAAAATTGTAAAAAAACTTGTTAAAAGAGGTGTTTGACAACCATGACAATTTTATGTTTTGAAAGTGATTTTCTTCTTAAACAAAAAAAGAGGGTTTCACCTCTTTCTTTTTTCTTGTGGTCCCCCACTTTATTTGGTCATGTGCGGTGGTTACTCTTTTTTGTAAGGGAAAATTACCACCAGGTCCATTTAAGAAAATCGGTTTACCAAAAAATCCGTTGACCACTTTTTCATCCCCTCTAATCCGTTGACAACACATTTTCTTACCATTAGGTCCGTTTTGCCAAGCGATGGTCCCGGTATCCCCATTTTGCCCTTCCTGTGAGCCGTCGATGACCTTGCAGAAGCCGCTGCCGCGAAGCCCGCCGCCGCGAAGCCCTCCTCCGCCCCCTTGTTGCCCTCCGCCGCCGCGAAGCCCGCCTCCGCCCCCTTGTTGCCCTCTTCCGCCGCGAAGCCCTCTGCCGCGATGCCCTCCGCCGCCGCGAAGCCCGCCGCCGCGAGGCCCCCCCCCGCCCCTTGTTGCCCTCTTCCGCCGCGAAGCCCTCTGCCGCGATGCCCTCCGCCGCCGCGACAGCCCGCCGCCGCGATGCCCTCCTCCGCCGCGCTGCCCTCCGCCGCCGCGACAGCCCGCCGCCGCGATGCCCTCCTCCGCCGCGAAGCCCGCCGCCGCGAAGCCCGCCTCCGCCCCCTTGTTGCCCTCTTCCGCCGCGAAGCCCTCTGCCGCGATGCCCTCCTCCGCCGCGAAGCCCTCCGCCGCGATGCCCTCCGCCGCCACGAAGACCAGTGTGCAAGGGGGCAAAAATGACATTTCAAGTCCAAATCGGAGTGGGTGTGATGCTATTTCGAAAAAACGGACCTAATGGAAAGGTGTTTTTGAAAACGGACGCGGTGGTAAAGTGGCTTCCGTAAAACGGACCTAGTGTGCATTTACACTTTTTGTAATCACAACCCTCCAAACATGATAATTTTATATCATGAGTTGGTTCACTTCTTATTTTAATACAATTTTTTATCATGAAAATGTACAAAAAATTATCATACAACCAAACACCCCATAAAATATGATCAATCGAACTAAATTTACTATTTCAAATCCGTTGGAAGGCCTGATTGCTCGGATTTTCAACATAATCGAATTATTAAAATCGGATCCTATCTACATATCCATATACATCTCCATGCACGCAACTTAGATAATTTACCACATCGTATGATCAAATGAATTATTTTAAATAATTTTAAAATTATTGTTCTACATAAATATAATATTACGCAATATTTTGTTAAGTTTATGATTTAAAAATAATTATTATAACTTATTTATTATCTAATAAGATTATTTACTGAGGTGGTGTATATTTAAAAAATATTAATAAATTTGAATTTGAGTTTGACAATGAATATGGGAGTTAAATTGCAATTTAACTTAGAATTCGAGTTTGGCTTAGATTAATCAAGGAATCAAATTCGAAGAATCAACTCATACACTTTTAAAACTCTAGTTCGGAACGATACTATTGTGAGAACATAGCATCGTCGGATGAGCTCGACTCGTTTGCTCCCCTGACTGCTGCTGCTGTAAACGCAAGAGATCGCGGCACCAGATCGATTCCGCCGCCTTCTGCCGTCTTTGGAGGACTTCTCCGATACAGCCGGATGTTCACCTAGGCCACTTTGGTGAGATTTTATTATCATCTGTGGTTGAAAAGTTCCTAAATTGCGGGCGTCGCCGGCAAGTTCCGCTCCAGTTGGACACCGCTGAAGTATTTCTATCGTCGGCAGCTCATCCGAAAGTCTGGTCCCCGTTATCGCCCTTTGCAACGGTGGACGCGCCTCTCTTCTTCTCACTGGGTAAAATTTCAAACCGAGTTCCATGATTGGATCATTCTGAATCGATGGCTGCAGGCTTTGGGCTGCGGTTACTTGCTTGCTTTGATTTTGACATTCGTTCTTGCTTAGAAGCGTCGAGGCCAGTTTTCGGCTAGCAACTGATTCGGTGAATCCTGTTCCTCGAAACTAAGTATTGGCAAAAGCTAATTGTTTTCGTTTTTCACGGAGTGCACTCTTACTTTGTTCTTTGTTTTTTCTTTTATTTTCTCCCTCGGTTGTCTAGTTGGAACAGTGGATATTAATCCCTCATCGATGTAAGGAAGTTCAGTTGCTTATATGTACTGGGTCCTTCAACCTCAAAGCTATGGTTTTGGGGTTCGTAAGATGGCATCAAAATAGGGCACTGACCTCATTATAATATTTGATTATCTTAACTTCTATCCCCACCATCCATCTTGACAACGAGGGAGATGGAGTGGTTAAACAGTGGTCAAGTCTCACATCGCTGAATGTAAGGAGCTAAAGTTACTTATATGTCACGGGCCCTTCAACCTCAACGCCACGGTTTTGGGATTTGTAAGATGTCCTAACAGGTGATCAGGGGCTAAAACTTTTGGCTCTGTTGTTTTATTCCGTCAGCTTGAGATTGAGGAAGCTGAGGAAGGGAAAAGAATGGAGAAGGTGATTTTAGGTATGCCGGGTCCATGGGCAAAGAATGACCGGGAAGCTGCTGATCATTACACGACAAAGGTTGGGGGACTACCCGTAAGTCGACCTCCCTCATGGTAATAATGTCCTTTATGGAATAGCCTATGGAGTAATTCATGATTTTTCTTGGTTCATAGGACTGGCCTATCACAGAATTAAATCCCGACCTTCTCTGGTGTCGCTCATGTGGTGAAAAGCTCTATCTTGTTGCTCAGGCATGACATGGTTATTAATTTGAGTAACCTCATGAATTAGATGTGGGGTTTCCTGCTGTTTTCTTAAACAGTTATCTACTTTCTTCTTGTTCTACAGGTTTATGCCCCTCTTTCATCTAGTGATTTAAACGAGGAAGAACGAACTATCTATGTTCTCGGTTGCTCGGTGGCAAAATGCTCGAGTAGCTCTAATGGGTATGTATTCTTAATCTTCTTCTGGCAGTTGTAGCTGTTTGCTCCCATTTCAGTGTTTTGTCATTCCTGAGTGTTGTCCTTCAACTGGGCCTAGCTGTAAGCATAGCATAAATCACTTTACTCCTGTTATTTTAACTATCCCTAGCTGGCGAAGTCTTCGCGTTCAAAAATTTAGAGGTGGTGCTCAGTTGAAATCCAGCAGCCAGGAAGAGGAGATATGTGCAAAAGGTTTAAGCTGTGTGTCCAGTGGCAGCAACTTGTTGACAACAGATACGAGGACACAAGCTTATGGAGGACAAAATGACTCTAACAGTGGTGGTTCAAGTCTGCAGGACTTATGTCAAGCAATATCAGAAGCTGCTTCCGTATCTTCTTGCGCTAAGAAACATAATGCACCCGTAAGCTCTGGAGTAGCTAAGAAGCATGCCAGAATGAAGCCAAAAATAAATGAATCGAGTGAACCAGGTAAACTTGAAGTTTCTTCAAAATCTGGAAATTTTTGCATTAATTTTCGTAATAAAATAGTATTAACATTGTACTTCATCAAATGCCAAGGGATTTTCAGTACAATGTGTCAACTCTTACGTAAAGCAGCAGTTTCATTGGTTGTGATAATTCAGGACTTGCATGTTGAATGTAGCATTGTTTGATACTCTATGTACACTATTGGCTACTAATGTAGCACTGAAATAGGAATGATTTTCTTTACAATGAATACTTCATTTTGAATTTTGATACACATTTCTATGATGAATTTAGAAATGCGGCGCTGGCTTAAATGTGACTTGTTTTTGGGTCCCTATGTCACTTTTGGCTTTATCGTTGAGGCTCATACTTGTCATACACGTTTGTTTGCTTGGATTTCTTTTGCAGTGCTTCCTTGTTTTTATATTTATAACGAAGAAGAGAGACCCTCAAGAAGTACTAATGGTATTGAAAGCCAGTATTCCTCACTTTCTATCAAAGATGACCAAAGTTCTCATGGTGATCCTGTCGATGATGAAAAATGGGAAGTGGAAAGCTATGAGTATGATAGAGCTTTAGGTGCCGATAGGACCTATCTCAAGTTCAAGAAAAAGCTGGAATCATATCCTGAGCAATGCATCAGGCACGTGTCCTTTTTCTCATTTTTTCTAAGGTCCAAAAATTTCTTAGACTTCAAAACCTTCACCATGTGGTGCAAATATGAATTGGAAAGTTATATTTGGACATTGATGTTTGATAGAGGCTCAAGCTGTGCATCATTTAGTTGACCAACAATTTTTTAATATTTATTTATTTTGCTTTAGGAAGTATTTCTCATAGCTCATTGTGCACTCATTGTGCACCGACTCTCCACCTTCCCGGGCACCGTTGAGGCCACTGCATACCCCCCTCCCTTTCTGAGGGCTCTACTCTGGTTACCTTTCTCTTGCGTTACTCCGTCACACTCCTCAAGCCTTGTCCCTGCAAGGCTGCAATGGAGCCATCCAAGCTACCCCACCCCTTTCTACTCTTCCTCGTCTCAGGCAAGGCCACCACACTTTCTCCTTCGGCATGCCTAGAGCCATCTGACTGCCCCCCCCCCGTGCCCATCCCCTTTTAAAGCTGATTAGACTCGAAGCTACCAACCACTCATCACCCTCAACAGAGGCCTCTTCCCGTCCCCTCATTCATCACCTCCTGCACCCTTTTCGCCTCTAATGGCATCGCATTCTTCCTGTTCTCCCCTTTTGGCTTATTGTACAATGCTCCTCCCACATCCTTCCTGGTCCTTTCTCACCTGCTGCCCCTCCGCGACAACCTTTGGCATGACCTCCCCCATCCTATGCTTGTCCTACCCTGCCACTTCACCTCCGACACCAGCTGGAATCCATTCCTGATTCCACCCCGACAGGAGGCTGGCTCCGATCTTCTCCTCTGTTTTTTTATCGGCCTCTATGCCATTCCTTCTTCTTCCTCCAATCCCCCTTCACCGGTTATAGTTTGATATCATCTATCAGCATCGCACTATGTCAACAAGTCCTGGTTCGATGGTTCTGGCAACCTTGGACGGTGTTTAGAGGATTTTCATTTATTTGCATAAATATTGTGGTTCTTTCTAGAATGTGATTTGTTCTGTATGCTGTATAGGTATGCACTTGGTGGTAAGCCTTTGTTAGCCACAAAAGATGTTGAAGAGCCAGGTAAATGTGGGGTCTGTGGTGCACAAAGGCAGTTTGAAATGCAGTTGATGCCTCCGTTATTGTATTTTCTACAGCAAGCTGCTGACGGCCGGTCAACCTATTCACCTGAAGGGTGGAGTTGGCTGACACTCATAATATGTACATGTTCAAAGGTTAGCATCTCGTCGTGCTGAAAGTCTCTTTGGTATCTCACCAGTGCAACAAATCATTTTGAATTGTGAGACCATGTCAAGTATATATATGTTGCTAAGAAACTTCTATCATGGTGAAAATTATTGCTTTAATACATTCATGATTTTCATTTCAGCAACTATTACATATTTTATGTTTCAAAAACATTGTTGCGAGATATGCATAATTCTAAGTGTCATAGGTGTGGGCATTTTCTTTTATACTGGACCGGGATCTGCTGGTACTCTGTTGCATTTATACATGCCACTGTCTATACTAAAGATTTAAGTGGGTATCAAATTCAAATGTGTGCAGAACTGTTCCGACCACCCGCGTGGGAAGTCCCTGGATAGCTGCTGGACGGTGTCCGAGGAATCTATTGTCGTACAGTTGGAATAACAACATCTTATACTTGCAACATACATGTAAGCTGCTGGGTTATATTTTTTTTCCTTCGTGATCTTGTAGTTAGTTTAAGTGCATCACAAAAAGAAATGCTCGGCTCATTGGAAAAAATATTCAATTTGTCATCTGACTGGCGTCAGGACCTCCTTTCTTTTTGCTTTCTCGTCCAACACTGTGTTTGCTGCTGTCCCTTTCCGAGTCCTTGATTCTGTGCTTATTAGGACACCGTGGGTCTATTTTGGTTGGGATTGTATGTACGGGGAAATTTGTGAAATGATCTTCTTTTTTTCTTTTTACTTTTGTAAAATGTGAATTTCTTGATACTTGATAGTTTCTGTAATTCATCTCTTGGTATAACTTTTGGATGTGGAGCGGGCTGGAGATGGTTCAATTCAACCGGTTGGGGAGTTTCTCAAACCGAATTAATTTTAATTTAACCGAGTTAACTTAAAAAACTATAAATTTATACTATAATACTAATAGAAATAATTTTTATAATATAATAATACTTGTTTTATAGTTAAATATCTGGGGCTAAGGTGTGTTACGTTAACTCTTTGATGGTTCGTGTTGAATGCCTGTTTGGAGTCGGGATGGCCTCTGACCCCATAGGATGGAACAACTTTAGTCTTTGGAGAGCAGATTCTTCTGAGAGGTATCCCGACAAAATTTTGTCAGTCATCTCATATAAATGAGAATGTAAGAACATTAAATCATCATTGAATAAAAATATTAAATCATTCATACACTCTTATTTATACGAGGAGAATGAGATAATCTTTTAATAAAATCTCCTTAGGGATCCGTTCTCATAATCTTTGGTCAGTGGTTCCATGTTACCCCTTATTTAAGGCACTCGTAGTGAGAAGGGGTCAAGTAAGATATTTTGGTTACTAAAGGGCCCGTTTGATCTTACGTAAAAGTGAAATAGGAGAAAATGCTTTTCATTGTAACAAGAATTCCAGGAAATCATTGTCGTACCCTATTTTTTCTTTTTGTCACGTGATAGCCCAGTAGCCGCTGACGCCCGCTGCACCGCGCGCAACGAAAGTTCGAACCCCCATTCGAACCTCACAATACATCCCCCCGCGGGGTGCCTGACGCCGCCAGGAGGCGATGCCCCGACCTTGCGCCCCATGTGCAAGGCTGGTGCCAACCGAGCTGAGCTCGGCCGACGGTCATACCTTGTTATTTGGTTGCATGTAGGAGTAAATTTGGGAAAACATGATAGCTATTGGCATTTCAACGTTTTTTTTTTACTTTGTCCTTTCTCATTTTATGATATCATGAATGCACGATGTGAATGTTGATTGAGCTATTTTTTACAATTAGAATAATTTAAAGAGATAATTAAATGTATTATAAAATAAATTCTTAGTTAGAAATCATACTTTTTAAACTTGATAAATGTGTAATAGAACATGTAAATTTTTTTAATCATATTTAACAACTACTATGTGGTTTATGCATAAACTAACTTAATTAAATTTATCAAAATTTATTTGGTTGCACCAGAGAGGAAAATTGATGAAAACATTTTCAATGTATTTAGTTGTTCACATCTAAGCAAATCCAAATATCTCATTTGATAGGTTTGGAATGATCTTCTTGAAAGTATCTTTTATCATTTGATTTTTTGTAAAATAATCTCATTTTTTTATATTTTTATCCTCGTAATCAGAAAGTTTGTAACATATTATAAAAGTTAGTAACCAATAAAATATAATGTCAGTAACCAAGTGCACGGATTAGTAATTATACGAACAAGTTAACTATTATATGCACGAGTTAATAATTATATGCATATCTTAATAATGTACGCTTTAATAATTACAGTGAAAATATATACATTTACACACGCTGATCTGATAAATTGTGTTGCCAACAAAATAAATTATTGTAACTAAATAAAATATTTCATCTATAAATAATTAAATAAAAAATATTTTTTAGAAAACAATCCAAATAAGATCATCAAGAATGCAATTTCTCTTGAAAATCACACGCAACGTAATAGGTTTTCAACTATTTTACTTTTAGAGACATCCAAATGGACACTAATGGGGTGTTTGGTTGCATTTTATTTTTTTGTACACTTTTATGATAAAAAATTATATTAAAATAAAAAGTGAACCAACTTATGTTTGGAGGGATGTCATAACAAAAAAGAGTAACAATCGTTCATGACCAACACAAAGTGAGGGACCACAGGAAAAAAAGAAAAAGGTAACATCTTTTTTTGTTTGAGAAGAAAATCACTTTCATAATATAAATTTGTCAAGGTTGTCAAACATCTCTTTTAACAAATTTTCTTACACTTTTTAAAATTGTAAAAAAAATCATTATCATGCAATCAAACACCCTATAAGTTGCATACCCGAGTACGAGGCTTCGTGACGAGTCTTGACCTGTTTTCACATTTCCTATTATCTTATGGCCTGCTTGGTTATAATATCAAAAATGATACTATATTAGTACTGATATTGATATTTCTAGAAAATGAAGTATCAATATCAAAATTGATACAAGTTGACACTTGTATTACATAACATATGTTGTTTGCATTACAAATTTTAAATTTGATACTATGGGCCAAACACCGTGATTATCGACAATATCAATTTTAAAATTAATAGTGATAGAGATGTCTAATAGTGTTACGGGCATTAACCATGATTCTCCACCTTGTCTGCACATCATATTCACACAACATTAAGAAAGAATAACCAATATATGGGTAATGCTAATTACAATGACAAAAACAGAATAAATAAAAAGAGTAACATGTACCAGATATAAAATTGTCCAAATTTTTATTCTTAATTTTTGTGTTGTTATCACACTAATTTGAATTTAGAAATTTGTTTAGCATGTGATGGAGTGCAAATTTATGTTATTACATTTTATTAATTGTACACCACTAGGTGTTAATAGATCAAATTTACAAGTAGATTATCTATTCTTAATAACAGTATTACAATTAATCAAGTTTCAATAAAAGTAGACTATCTATTTTAAATATAATATATCATTATCAGAAATAATGGTTTAGATGGGGTAATTTGAGAAAAAAACTAACAAGGTCGTCAGGAGTGGAGTGGAAGTAATATAAATTGCAAAGGATGAGTTCTTCATTAAATATTTTTTGACACAGGACCACATGTGGAAATGTTTCAGCAGAGCTGGATCTCTCGTTAATTTGTTCAACACAACTAAAAGGCAAAAGGCAAAACGGACGAGAGATGGAAAAGTGTCGGGGTTTTGTAGGAAAGAGCGGGGTTTTGAGGAGAGAGGAGAACGAAGGGGGGTAGACAGAGGTCGTTCCCCCTTCCATTCCCATCTCAGTTTCCTCCTCTCTCTCTCGATCTCTATCTCCGTCGTACGATCTCCCTCGTCCAGGAGATCTCCCCTCCTTGTTATCTCCCTTGCTGGCTTGGCGTGAGAAGAGAGCAGAGAGACGACCGGGTACTGGAAGCCGTTCTTATTCTTCTTCTTGTTGCTCGGTGCCCGCGAAGCCCTCGCTCGGACGCTGGCATATCCGGGACTTCCCTCCGCCTCTACTGCACTCATCCTCAATCACCTGGAGTTAAAAATACTGGATTTGTAGGACATGTTCTCCGGTCGCCGACAAGGAATCCGCCCCCTGCTGATTGTTTGCTTTTGCTTGTTTTTATTTTCCGGAATCTCTGTGACGCAAAGCCCAGTTCTGTACGCAACGCAGGCTTAGTCTCTCTCTCTCTCTCTTTTTTTCTTTTTTTTTTGTTTATCTTGTCTACGGTTCTGCTGAGTTTTACTGGGCTTTTTCTTGGCTTCATCCAACCCCTTAGTTAGTGATTCCAGTTGGGTTTATCAATTTGTCCTCTTTTGATCGCATTTTCTTGAAACGAAAGGGAATGATAACTGGAGTGATGGGACACGAGGCACAGGCTCATTTCGTGGCATTTCTTACTTTATTTCGACTCCTTATGATTGTATTTTTATGATTTGACTGTGCCGGACTGTGATATTCCATATACACTAGACTACTGCCATAGAAAGTTCACAAGACAATAGGGAGGTAAAATAGTATCTCGGCTTTATTTGTTTTTTTCGTTAATATTGGTTCTATATGGAACCTGTTAAGCTTATTCTTAGAGGTAGAACTCTTCTTTCATCGTGTCATAACTTTGCGCCAATGATCTTTCGTAACATTTATACTTATTCTTTCTTGAAGATCTATCAACAAAAGTTGTGGTTATAAATTTGGTCAAACCTGAAATAAAATCTATAAAATTATTATTGTTTTTATGCGGTTTGCCATTTTGCCATCCTTCTATTATAGTCTTTCGTTTAGTTGATATTTACTAAAGAATACGGCAGCCACCCCAACCGCACGACAAACGAATACCGCAGTGATGAATGGCCTCTCTTTCTCTCTCCTATCTCTTTCTGTCTGTCTGTTCCCGTCAGTCACCTGTTCCATCTTTCTCCTGGAGTGGAATTTGGAACATGAATTAATCGTGCCATCCAGCTGAGTATGGTAAAACTTTTTCTCAGTAACTAGAATAACTATTCTGTCACCCCCTCAGTCAGGTCCCATTCATGCCTCATTCTGAAAATAACAATGAATTAGCAGTAAGGGGCTTAAATGTACTTTTTTAATGAATTTTGTTGCATTGGTACACTTGTTCTCTTCATTTATGAGCGATCATCACAAACATGCTGCCATTTGTTTTTACTAATTTTTATCTGTTTGAATCAGGAGTGGAGTTCAATTTTGTTTATCATCCAATGATCCAACAAATTCATCCTCACATCAATTTCCTCTTAAACAATTATGGAACATGGTGATATGATTGACGTCGACATGGAAGAGAGCTTATTTTCTAAGGAATCTGAAAAAGAGTATCTGCATAGGATATGTAAAGAGGCATCTCATGCCTTCTTTGATAAATTTGGTGTTATCCATCATCAGATAAACTCATACAATCAGTTTATAGATGGTGGTATACAAAAGATCTTTGATTCAATTGGTGTAATCAGTGTAGAACCTGGATATGATCCCTCCAAGAAAGGAAGTGGTGTTTGGCGGCATGCTAATATCACATTTGGAAAAATCAAGCTAGCTCCGCCTACTCTTTGGATAGGACGGAGTGATATTAGTGAGGAGTCTGTGAAACTATTGCCGAAACATGCCCGGCTTCAAAATATGTCCTACTCCTCTAGGATGACTGTTGAAGTGAAAGTTCAGGTGAGAAGTGTGCTTGTCCTTGCTCAATTATTTAACATCCATGTCTATTCATTTTTCTTAATCATTTCGTTCTTAATGTTTATTTCTGATGATAGTTTATGTTGATTATTCATGGTTAAATTACTTAAAACAGCCTAGGTATTTATTTTTGTTATGCTATTAGGGTTGCTCACTATTCGGTTCAACTCGAAAAACCAAACCTAACCAAGTTCTGGTTTGACTTCTAGGGCTCTTCAAATTAAACTGGTAAATCGAATAACCTGAATTATATTAATATTTTATTTTAAGTTATATATAATATAATATTTATGTATCATTTCTTATAAAAATAAAATAAATTTGTATCAAGAGTTTTTAAGACAATTAATGAAATGTATAAACATACACACTAAATTTTAATAGAATATGATTTAAAACAAGTATAATGAAATTATATATTGACGTATCTACTATATCTTAATAAAATATGGTTTGAACCAGACCAAACAAGCCAAATCAAATTAATTTGGTTTGATTTGGGAGATAGTTTTGTTTGTCTTGGTTTGAGAGAAAATAGTTAAAGACCAAACCAAACAAAACTAAATCATGAACACCCTCAGAATTTGGGGTTAAATTTTTGTTTCTTATTCAGCAAGTTTTTATACTAGTTATAGTTGGCTCTCTTGACATCATGAAACATACCTAGACCATTTATGGCCAAATTGATTTCTTTAATTTGCAAAGTGCACCTCTATTAGTTCTTATTTTTCTTTTGTTGGGTGATTTGATAAACCATGTTCTGTTCTAGTGGGGACACTCGAGCTTGGATCCGTTTGTGTGTACCGACGTCATCACCGGACCATGGACTCTTTGGATCGGGGATGACTAGTGTCAAAGGATATTATTTATAGGTTATATGTATTTACAAAAAATTAGTGTATGATATATCTGTACTTGTTCATTTTGTTTTTGGGTTTTCTTTAAATTGTGTATGTGAGGAGTCTATATAAAGACCTCTGCCTCTCATGTACGACCATGCCTAGGGGTGTTCACGGTTTGGTTTGATTCGGTTTTTGAATATTTTTTCTTAAACAAAACCAAACCAAACTATCTCCCAAACCAAATCAAACCGAATAAAAATAATTCGGTTTGATTTGGTTCGGTTCGGTTCAAATCATATTTTATTAGGGTATAGTAAATATATCAATATATAAATTTATTTTGTTTGTTTTAAATTATATTCTATTAAAATCTTGTGATATGTTTATACATTACGTTAAATTTGTCTTAAAAACTCTTGAAACAAATTTATTTTTAATAAGAAAAGATATATAAATGCTATCTTATGTATAACTTAAACTAAAATATTTAATCTAATTCGGGCTATTCGGTTTACCGGTTTGGTTTGGTTTGGTTTGGTTTGGTTTGAAGGGTCCTAGAAACCAAACCAAACCGATCGGTAGTTCAAACCAAACCAAACCGAACCAAATTACTAGTTTGGTTTGGTTTTTTGGGTTGAACTGAACAGTGAACAGCCCTAATCATGCCATACTAAAGAAGAATCTCTGAGCTGTTTGCTCTCTTTCTTCCCTCTTGGGTCATTTTTCTTTTTCGTTAGTTCTTCTTCCATTCCGGTCTTCTCTTCTTCTCGGTTCCCTTCCTTCCATGGCAGATGCCCTTCCTCTCTCCCCTGGTTCCTCCTCCCCCCTTTCCCAAGCTCTCTTTCTCTTCTTTGTGTGCTCGTCTTCCCTCTTGCCTGAACCACCCACCTTGCTACTGCCCTAAGCTATCCAGCTATTGTTGGAACCCCCCCCCCCCAACTCTCCTTGGCCCTTGGTGTCCCTTACCTCTGCCATTGCCTCCTCCACCCGTCCAAACATCACCTCATCCCTTTCCTCGAACCCCCTATGAACCCCTACCTTGATAGTTCGGTAGCCGCCACTCTATTGCCTCAGGAAGCCATGGCTTGCCCACACCTCTTAGGTTGCCCCTCTTTCCGTTTGGACCTTCCGAGCACCCCTTCCATTCTATATCCCCTTTTCTTGTTCGAGCACTAATTCCTCCAATTCTCCCCTGCAGTTAGCCACTCAGCCTTGCCTCTCCATCAAGTAGCTCAGGTGTTAGCGGAGCCTAAGGCCCTGTTTGGTAACACTATTAGACATCTCTATCACTATTAATTTTAAAATTGATATTCATAACAATCACTGAGAGATGTTTGGCTAATAATATCAATTTTGAAATTGATAGTGAAAACAAAGCATGTTATGTAATACAAGTGTCAACTTGTATCAATTTTGATATTGATACTCTAACTTCTAAAAATATCAATATCAATATTGATATAGTATCAATTTTGAAACTCTAACCAAACAGGCCATAAAGGTGGGCTGACTGACACCCTCACGAGCTGCTGTGCCCCTTCCACGAGCTATGCCTCCATCTGGCTACCCTCTCTTTCCTGCTTGAAGAAGCCCCCTCATGAACACTGTAGCAGCTACAATGTTTCCAGCACAACATGGGGTAGGAACTACAATCCCCCCTTGTGTTGGAACAATACCGCATGAGTATTGTAGCTTTGTCGACGTATACGATGCCATAATTGGATCTTTGAGAGGTGCTGAACTTTTGAGGCACCAAAAGCTCACAAATCACAAGGCTTATTGCATGTAGATTGAGACACCAGAGATATGCATGACCAAAGTTTAAATCTAGAATTAAAGTGCCAATCAAAATTAAAATGACTTAAATCGAATTTATTTGGCTGGCTGGTTGAATTGGCTTGAGTTCTTTTGGACCGGTTGAGTCAACAAGATAGGCAAATAGGAGCTGTTGATTGCATAGATCCAGATGATCACGAGGTGATTTCGTGTGAAGGATGTTGGTGCCAGGAAGGGTCAATGCCCAGGGGTGTTGCGGTGAACCCTGACAAATCCTGAAGGCATGCTTGTGTGTAGGGGTGTAAACGGTTCGGTTCGGTTCGGTTTGGCCCACTTTTTTCCAAACCGAAGCCGAACCGATAAGGCAAACCGAACCGAACCGAACCGATTCTGTGAGCCCTGAACCGATTGTGGTTCGGTTCGGTTCGGTTCGGTTCGGTTCATCGGTTTAATGTATATTTAAATAAATAAAAATAGAAATAAAATAAAATATGCATTATAATAATTATTTAAGATTAATATAAAGATTAATACTTTATTTATAATATATAATTTTATCTTTATACTAATTAACTTAAATTTATACTAATATATATTTAAAATTGATATAATATGTATTAAAATGTAATATAATATGTAAATAAAGTGGGTCAAACTTTATTAAACCGGGTCAACCGGTTTACCGGTTCGGTTCGGTTTGGGGAGGTGCCGAACCGAACCGAACCGATAAGAAATTATCGGTTCGGTTCGGTTCAAAAAACCGAATGCACAGCCTCTCAAACCGAACCGAACCGAACGGTTCGGTTCGGTTCGGTTCGGTTTACCGGTTTACCGGTTTTACATGAACACCCCTACTTGTGTGAAGGCCCAGATCATGCAAAGCCGATTGGTTTGGTTGGTGCAAGGTCCGTGGGGGACCATGGCACTTCTGAGTGGAAGTCGAGATGAACGCGGGGTTGTGGCAGCAATGGGGGTTGTTTTTGGGGGCACCGTAGCTCTGTCGATGGGTTTTACAAACCTTCTTCGTGTACCGTTCATCTTCTTTGTGGTGCGAAAACAAGGAACGAGGAAGAAAGAAAATCGGAGAAGGACAAGATGAAGAATGAAGCGGGAAAGAGGGGAAATCTCGTGCGAAGGATTCTGGTCAAGCAGTTGTCGTTGAATCCAGAGATTGTCGGATTCGTAGGGGTCTTTGCAGGAAAAAAAGCTCTGTGTGGGAATCTGGACTTGCATTGTTGTATCTGCTTTTACTTGTGTTGAAGGTTGATTGTAGGAGCTATGCGGCAGTTGCTGCTTGCTTGTCGATCTCAGTTGACTATGAATCGTTGGGATCAACCTCTCCTCGAAGAGGTTGCCGGTGATGGGAGCTGCGCTATTGTCGCTGATCGCCAAGCGATTGCATTGTTGAACCAAATAGAAGAGGGGAAGAACTGAAGAAGACATTGACATATTCGGGGAAGATGATGCCTATCTTGCAAAGCTGTTGCACCAAGGGGAAGAAGAGATGAAGGCATGGAGGTCGAGGGCAAGGAGGAGGAGAGAATGACACACTGCCGAGAGGGTGGAGATCGATGAAGGACTCTCTGGCCAAAGGAGTGGAGTGGGGTGACCAACCAGTGCCAGGCCTCTGCTGCAGATGGATCACCAGAGGCATATAAAAATCCCAACATGTATTATTTATTCATTTAGGAGTATGAAGGTCTTTACATAGAGACCCCACTTTTATAAATGAGCACATCTAATCAAAATATTTAAATCAAGCCCTTCTAAGGACAGAAATGCAAAGAACCTAAAAAAACCTAACATGACGGAACTGATTTTTTCTTCATTTTCTCCTATTGGGAGAAAACTTATGTTCATGTTTTTAAAATTGCATCTCAATCATCTTAGTCTATTTTGTATACCGAATGTCGACTATGTTATCTGAGGCGCTCACCTCAGGCGCCTAGGCGCTGAGGCGAGGCAAAAACGCCTCGCCTCCGCAGATCTCGCCTCGCTCGGGTGAGGACCCTGTGAAAGTTAAATTTGGTAACTTAAATTCTCCTTCTCCACTCCGAAACCTCCAATGTCCAGTCTTCCACCTTGAGGCTCCAATATCTTGATGCATTATAGGTCTTAGAAGTGAATTTTTTGTATTTTTTATGTTCTTCTTCAAAAGTTTCAATGTTATATGTATATTTTTTAAAAAGTTCTTCAATAAAAAAAAGTCGCCTCGGGCGCCTGAGGCGCTCGCCTCATGCGCCTGAGGCGAGGCGAGCCCTCCCTCGCCTCGGTCGCCTGTCGCCTCTGACTACATAGAATGTCGAAGTCATTCAAATATCCCAATAGTCAGCTCATGGAAATGAGTTGATTCCGTGCTTTCATGCCAAAATTGATGCGGAGCTGAATTTAAAACCAGAATTAAAGTGCTAATTAGAATTGCAATGACTAAAATCGATTTTATTTGGCTTGCTGGTTGATCCGACTTGAGTTCATTTG
The DNA here is from genome assembly GCA_036172225.1 of Cryptocoryne crispatula var. balansae. NCBI lineage: Eukaryota > Viridiplantae > Streptophyta > Magnoliopsida > Alismatales > Araceae > Cryptocoryne > Cryptocoryne crispatula. The sequence goes on from CM069935.1 coordinate 34,595,105, forward strand.
GACCGGTTGAGTCATCAAGGCATGTAACTTGGAGCCATTGATTGCGTAGATCCGGATGATTAGCACGGTGTTGAGGTGATTACGCGTGAAGGATACTAGTGCCATGAAGGGGTCGATGCCCAGGGGTGTTGTGGTGAACCTTGATAGATCCTGAAGGCATGCCCATGCGAAGACCCCGACCACATGAAGTCAATTAGTCTGGTTGGTGCAAGGTCCATGGTGGTTGTGGCACTTACGAATAAAAGTTGAAATAGACGACGGGTTGTGGCTGTAACGGGGGTTGTTTTGGGGGCACTGTAGCTTTGTCGATGGGTTTTTGAAAATCTTTTTTGGTATTGTTCATTTTTTTGTGCCACGAAAATAGGGGATGAGGAAGAAACATAATCAGAAAAGAAAAATAGATGAAGAACGAAGAGGGAAAGGGGGGAATCTTTTTTAATTACGTGGTTTCTTATTGCACCATTCTGCTGCCTACCATTATAGGTTATTCCCATGCATCTGAAATGTTAAGCCGTTAAGGTGAGTGCACCATAGTGCGATCTTTCTCTTGCATTTTATGTTCTTACCTGAATGCTGATTGGCATGTTGTCCGGATGGAATAAAAAATCATGCACCTTCTCAAGGAAAGGACTATGAAGGTCACAATATACATCTTCTATGTCATTGTTGTGATTCAATTATCTTGTAAATGACCATGTTTTTCTCTCTTGTTACAGGTGCCAAACCATCAAAAAGTCAATCTTTTTTAGTTTAGGGTGCTCCTACATAGTACTCGTTGAAACCTCAATTTTGAAAATTTTAAATTTTAAATTTTTATTTTTGGAAAGAAATGTTTTTTAGGTTGACAACTATGGTTAAGAAAAGAAGTGATAAAACCATAGTAGTATATCTAATTTGGCATGAAATAAATAAATCTATGTTATTTGAGGCACAAGGAATCTGTGGCGAGGCGAGATATATTTGTAATATTTGTAATAATATTTAATTAAATATAACATTAAATTTTTTAAAGAAGAGCCTACAAAAGTAAAAATCTCATTTCTAGAGCTTGCAGGGTATTATGATGTCAGAACCTTGAGGTGGAACATTGAGCATTGTGGGTTTTGGGGCTGGTAAAGTTAATTCTAAGTTATCAAATCTGGCCCTTGTTGGGTATGTATCTACCTATTCGGGCTAGGCGAGCAACGTGAGAACTGCCGATGCACACTTTTTCTTATCTTAACACTTAGGCGTTTGAGGCGAGCATCTTAGATAATATAGAATTAGATAGGAACTCACAAAGTGAGTTCTTGAAATCTTTGAAGTGTTGACATAGGGATTACCCTATCACTTAGAAGATCTAAAACTTCATTTTATTTACTTGCATATAAGAATCTTTTACAAACGAATTTCATTGTCTTTTTTGTGGTCTCTGTTGCAAACCTTAACTCTTTTCAAGACATGTTTGATAGTCCGTTGATGTCTCTCACTTTGCATATATATAGACGTATTTGTCAGCCGAACTAACTATGACCGATAGAACTTACTCTCTTTGCTTGAGTGAGGTGTAGGACAATTGTCTTACAAATCCAACTGTATGGTAGTATATTCTTTTTTCTTACTTTTTTTCTACTCATTTTTATGGGCTTTTACCTTATTTGCGTTCATTTTTTTTATTTGTGTTTTTTCTTTATCATCGGAACTTGATGAAGATATTTTAACTTGAGTACATGATTTTTCTTTTTCTTTTTTTGCTTTTGAACATGAGATTTTTGTCTTGACGTCCGAGCAACTCATCGTGAAGAATGACTTTATGCTCAATTTGGATCTTCCTATGTGTAACTCTTCTAGTTAAATATGTCCTCATTTCTTTTCTCAACTCTATCAGTATTTTGTCAAGTTTTTTCACATTTTTACTCACCCCAACAATGTGTTGTTTGAGGTGATAAACACCTCAATTCATTCCTTTTCCACACTATTTGCATTCCACTATTTTTTGTCAACATCTTACATATGACCTTGTTGCTATCCAATATCATGTTGTGTAGAGGAACCACCCCTCTTCTAACATTTTTCTACACACAAAAAATTTGTTCATATTAAATAAAAAAAATTTGACAATCAAACGGTTCGGACAAAGATTGGACAATCGGACAATCCGGGCAATGACAATCAGATCGTTTGGAACTAAGCATCCAGCCATGCCCCCCTCCCCCCCACTCTTTGTCACCTCTCAGGGTGGTTGTACAGTCACTGTCACCCGAAGGGGTGACATGATTTTGTAGGGGTACCCTACACATCTTCTACCCGAGGTCCCGAAGGGATGGCAGTGACAGTCAAGTTAGTTCTTCTAGCGATTGTACAGTCACTCCTACTCCGAGGGGTGATTGTCGCCCATGATTTCCCTTTAAAGGGGTGGTGGCTGCGAGCCTGCCATAGGGGAACCCCAAAACAGATGGACCCCACAAGCTCTAAGGCCATTAGTCCTGGGGTGGGGGGGAGAAGAGGGGAGGAAGAAAAATACGGGAAAACCAAGATAGGTGAGGCCGGGAGTGGGTCGGCCGGCCTAAAAACAAACCCAGGTTGGCCAGGGTTGTAAGAAAAAATAAAAAAAATAAAGTAAAAACAAATGTTGGGTCGGGGTCTCTGTAGAGGGAGAGGGTCGGTTAGCCTAAAAACCAACCAGGGAAGGGGAGGGGAGCCCTAGAATTGGGAGGGAGGGAGGGAGGGGATCGGGGAGGAGAGAGAGGGATCATGGGGAGAAATTGGATTGTAATTGGGTATGGAATTGTACCTGATTCTGTAACTTATGAACTTCCAAATCTCAATGCGATCTAGGAGAATAGGCCGCATGATCCAAGCCGATTACTCCAGTAAGATCATGGATTGATGGTTCTGGTGGTGGATCAGATTGACATGGGCCGATCCTGTCCAAGAATTGGCTGATTCCAATCTAGATTGGTCGATTATGCAAACAATATGTCAGATTCTCTTAAATGGATCACTGACAGAAAAGTCAACATGTGTTGTTTCCGTTGATCTTTAAGGAAGATCTATGGACGATTTATGGGATTATCGGCTATCTGTTGAGGATGTGTTAAGGACTGTAATCTCTAACAGACTGGTTTTCTAACATAAATAGTCGCTTATTCTTATGGTCTGCAGCTTTGCATGGTGGGACCGTGCACAAGATATGAAGGTACCTAAATCCTGCATCCTGGCTAAACTATGGAAGACGGCGATTTGTCACTGGGGTTCCATCATTGCAAAGGCATTACACTTAATGGAAGATTGGTTAGTGATGGACTGAGAGGACAACCAACTATCGAGGATGGCAAATAAAATATTCGCTGTTTTTTCTTTCTTTATATTTTAAATATTTTGGGAATGTTATGTAATTTTGTATATAGAACAGTGGACTGATCCTGTGAATACTGGGAGTTCACCAGTCTGAGTGCTCGTCAGTCTTTCTGGCAATACAGCACTGTTATTGGCACTTATCTGTTAGGGCAATCTATCCACATGATGGATCGTTTTTTATTTTGCTTTTGTTGGCTGTACTCCGAATTGTCTTTTGTGCATTGGTTGTGTATTGTGGTATCCCATTTTTAAAGTCTAATGCTCAATGAAACTGCTTCTATGCAATCTTATGAGAATCCTTCAAAAAGAATCCGAAGTCTCAATCTGGTCTCCCTTTCTAGCATGCCCACATACATACCAAGAACTATCATATAGACTTGGAGTCATTCAGTCATCCAACTTTTTCATCTTTGCTAAATCATGTGTTAGCTAGTTGTCTGGAACACATACAATTTACCTGAGAGCTTGTCCGTTTGATGATTACCCTTGCAGTTGTACCTGCCATGCAGAATGAGATGCTTATTGTTGTTGCTTTTTTTTTCTCTTCCAAAATTTCAGGTGTACACTCAAGAACTTTCTAATTGTGACAAATCTAAGACAGGCAAGGGACAGTTGGATGTCAATAAAAAGGTATTGAGTGAAGATACAAATGTGGTTATGATGGGAAGCATACCTGTAATGGTCAAGTCTAATCTTTGCTGGCTTCATGAACTGGGCAAAAGTGACTGCCCATTTGATGATGGTGGGTATTTTATCATTAAAGGAATGGAAAAGGTGATTCTAGCTTTTTACTATGGTTTACTACAATTAGATTTTTAAGCCTCTTACACAACTTTTACAATCTCATGTTTATGGATTAACATTAATACTTTAATTAATGTTATATTTTATGGGTATATGGTAAATTTGACAGCTTTTAGTTCTTTGTAATCCTTTTTTATTGGAGCATGCCACTTTTTTGTTCTTTACATATGTACTTGTGACGGGCAAAACTTTTAAAAAACTTCTGTTTTGATCTTCCAGAAGTGGAAAAGCAATGCATATAGAACCTTATTTGAAAACCAAACAAGTAGATAGTGGATTCTGGTAAGAAGGTCAATTGGTTAGGAGCAGCCAAAAGCAGAAACCTAGTGGCCATAAGCAGAAACCTAGTAAGATTGGATGTTCACCTAGTCTTTTTTTTTCTCTTTTGGATGTAACCTCTATTTTATCTAATGAATTGCTTTTTTTAAGGTCAGCCTAAAAAAATCCGGTACCCTTTTGCATGTGGATGCACACATTATTGCATTTCCTATTCAGGCACTTGGTGAAAATAATTTGTATGTGGTGCTCTCATGAGTGCATTTTTGTTCAAGCATCTCCATTGGGTCGGGAGAAGGAAATGATAGGTAGTTACGTACATAACCTCAAACTCAAACTAAAAGTCTTAGTTTTAAATGATTGGTGTCGACTACATGGATTCGTCTTATCCATTCTCCACATTCTTCCGTTAGCTCCTCCCGTATGCCTAAATCCTCCAAGTCATACTGGATTCACCTATGTCAAGTTAACTTGAGTTTACCATTCTGTTTCTTCTGCGTCGACAACATCAATGTCTTGACTTGTCTAACAGGCACTTCTAGAAGATGCCACCTATTGTGTCCAAACCAAAGCAATCTTATCTTCTTTACTATATCGTCGATTTTCATAACTCTTGCTTTATTTTTAATGCATTTTTTTTGGATTCTATCTACCCGTGCACAACCACGCATCTATCGTAGAATCGATATTTTCGTTACACTCAATTTGGTAGTATGTTTCTTCTTAGTTGCCTAACACTCACTACCGTAGAGCATGGCGGGTCTTATAGTTGTGCGATAGAATTTATTTTCAATTTTAGGGGTATTTTATGATTGCAGAGAATCCTCGTCGCCTGTCTCCATTTCAACGATCTCAATTTAATTATATGACTGACATCCTCGTTACATTTCCTATTTATGTGTGATATTTCACATTTCTCGGCCATATGTAATATTGAACCTAGGCATTTAAATTGTGTACCCGGTGCGAGGATCTTTCCTTCCAAAGTTATTTTGGCCTCTTCAACCCCTGGGGTTTCGTTAAATATGAAGTGCATATACTCTGTTTTCGTCTTGCTAATTTTCAAATCATTAGCTTCTAACTCTGTTCTCCGATGTTCAAGTTTTTTGTTAATACTTTTTCGAGTCTCGTCAATCAGAACAATATCAATAGTGAACATCATACACCAAGGTAAACTTTCTTATACATCTTTAGTTATTTCGTTCATGATAAGGATAAAAAGATATGAATTTAGAACGAATCCTTGGTGTAACTTGATTGACACTAGAAAGGGTCCTGACTCCCCTCCTTGGGAGAAAACCTGGGTAGTTGCACTATTGTACATGTCCCTGATAGTGTTAATAAATCTATGGGGCACCGTTTTCTTTTTTAGCATTTACTAAAGAACCTCTTTAAGGACTTGGTAATAGGTTTTTTCTAAATTGAGGAAAACCATATATATTTCTTTTTAAGTCTATGTATTTCTTCATTAAGGATTTAGTTAGGAAGATGGCTTTCGTAGTCAATCTACCCCGTATGAATCCAAATTGGTTTCTTTCTTGGGATCTTAGTACACTCTCGAAGTCTTCTCTCCTTAACCCTTTTCTATAGTTTCATAGTCTGACAAATGAGCTTAATACCTCTAGTTTTTACAATCTTGTGCGTTCCCTTTCTTCTTATATAGTGGGATGATGATGCTTTTTTTCCATTCATTTAGTATCCTTTTAGAGGTAGCTATTTTATTAAAGAAAAGAGTATGCCACTCCACTCCTCTATCATCTAAACACTTAAACTTCAATCGAGATGTTATTAGGACCACGCGCCTTTGAGTTCCCTAATCTTTCTAGTGTGAGACACTTCTAAAGGGGTACTTTTTTAGGGTGACTCTACCCCTTGCTGTCGGTCCCCTTCCCACTCTGCTGTAGTTTCTAAAACAGGCTCATTGAAGAGCATTTCAAAGTAACGCTTCTACCGTTCTTGGATGTTCTCGTTCTGGGTTAACACCCTTCCCACTTTATCTTTAATGCATTGAACCTATCTTAGGTCTCGAGATCTCTTCTCCCTCAACCTGGCCAGTCAGTAAATATGCTTCTCACATTCTTTTGTGGCCAATTTGTCATATAACCAGCTACATGCTGACTCTCTAACTTGTCTAACTGCCTTTTTGTCTTGCTTTTAGTTCTTTCATATTGTTTAAAAGTCTCGCTAGTGCTACAGTTGGGCAATTTCTTAAACAACTTTTTCTTGTGTTTCATTACTCTCTGCACTTCATTATTATACCACCATGATTCTTTCATATGTGGACCTTACTTGGTAGACTTGTCAAGAACATTTTTTTCTATTACCTTAATCTTTGATGTCATGTTAGTCCACATGGATTCAACATCTTTATTTATGTTCTATTTGTTATGCTTAAAGGCCCCATTTTTGAATACCTCATGTTTAATTCTTCTCAATTCATGTTATTTGATTTTAGGGGCACTCTTCTGTCACACTGTATGCAACTGTGTTTGGACCTTAAAATTCATGACCAAAAGTTTATGTTGAGTTGTGAGCACTTTACTATGTATGATTTTGCAATTCTTATATAGAGCACGCTTGTTTTCCTAGTAAGGATAAAGTCAATCTGGCTCTTGCTCTACCTGTTCTTAAACGTTACATGGTGGGGGTTTTTCTTGATGAAGTCGGTATTCGCTAGGATCGGGCCGTAGGCCACCGCGAACTCCAATATATCTTTTTCTCTTTGTTTTGCTTCCTATAACCAAAGTCCTCGTGAACACTCTCAAAATCTACTTTCTTGGGACTTGATGTGATCATTGAAATCCCCACCAATCTAGATACTCTTCTCTTTTGGTATCTCTCAACTAATACCATCTTTCTTCACTTCTACAAAAATGTTTTCACTTGACAAGGTGATGTTTCCATGTTCGTGTGCCTCCACTAGAAGAGTTTAGCAGTTATAGACTCAAACTTGTTGCAAACTCTTGGTAACGGTGAAACCTCAATTTCTTTCATTAATATTTTTTTGTATCTTTGGACTATTTAAGAAAATAGATGATATCGCATAAAAGTACTAATTTGTCTAGTCTCTAGTGATGTGTAAAGATATAATTGAGGTTATCAAGTTCAGTGAAAATTTAATTTTGACCTCTCCCTGTCAGATGGTGTGAAGATTTGATGTTAATTATATCGAGCAACTACTCAAAACCTTTAATTAATCACAATAGAAATCTATTCGTAGAAGCATACATCTATATGAAGAATAAACACAGAGGGCACTAGCCTCATGGGCTTAGTGACATGCAAACCTATTGAGTTATGTTATTGTTGATGTTGATTTTACTTTGGTTTAAGTTTATTTCAGAGTTGACGTCGATTGAATTTATGTTCAAGTTTGTTTATTTTTTAAATTTTGATTGAATCTTGTTTCGGTTAGAATTCATATTGTTTTCTGGTTTGGAATTTTATGAGTGGGTTAAAATGTTTTAGAATCAAATCAATTGATTAGAAATTGAAACGTATTAAACTAGTTGGATGATCTTTTAGGATGTCTTCATTATCTTTCTTGAATGTGTGTTGAGTTGCATGTTAAATGTTGGTTTTGATTTGTTTCTCTTTAAGTTTTGGTTTGAATGTCTGAGGTGTATTTAAGAGTTTGGATTTCTTTTTCAATTTAAATCTGATTTTTAGTTTTAGGTGACCGATTTTTAGTGTTTTGGGATTTTAGGTGTTTGTTTATGTGGTATTCTGGAAGTTTTTTTATTATCACTTGGATAGAGATTTAATTACATGGATTATGTGCCTTAGAAATGAATTTTCAGAATTAATGGTTTGTTTTAATGCATTTTCTAGATTTAATGAAGTGTCTTTTTTGTTTATTTTATTTTATTTATGTTGTTCGGATTTGCATCCCACCGAGTCAATTTGGGCTAACTTTCAAATGCCTAATGTCAACATTGCTATCGGAACTTGAACTTTATTTCATTGAGTGTCAGAGTTGAGTACATCGTTGTGGGGCTTGTATGCTATTGACATGAAGTGATAATGTCGGTCCCGGATGGACATGATGGTATTCTTTTACCCGGGTATATCTTCATGAGATTTAAGAATGAGTTCGAGCATGCCGACATGCATGATTTACTCTTGATCAAACAAGATTTACCGCCCTTTGTAGGTAGAGTTTTGCAACTCACTACATTGGGGGAAAGATTTGTCGACAATGGGAACTGGCCCATGCCTATGTCTATGATGCGACATATTGGGGCGGGCCCAATCCATTGGATTATCTTTTTAAATTGAAATTTTTTGTTGTTTCATATTTGAATTAAATGTGCATTTTAATTGTCCGAGGCCCATTGGGCTGTTTCATGTCATTCTCGGCCTCGTTGGCTGGCTTCATGTTTTGTGGGGCCGTTGGTCTGGCTTGCATCTTCTCAAGCTTGGATGGACTGTTTGTGCTCCGATCTTTAACTTGTAGCTGCTGTTTTGGATGGAGATTGAGGGCTCACTCTGGGGAGACTACGCTCGTCGTACGGATTTCAAGAATACCCGGGCGTCAACTTCACTTTAAGCTCGGAGGTAGAAGAAAGGGAGGATCTCGCTCAAGAATTCTGGAATCGGAATTAGTCAGTACCAATCCGATTCGAATCGGATCGGATCAGTCCGATTCTTACCGATTCTCAAGAAGAGACACGGTTCCAGAATTGAGATTTAAATTTTTTTTTAAAAAAATTCTATTCTGATTTTAATTCTGATTTGGACCGATTTTGTCTGATTCGACCTGAATCTTTTTTTTTAAATTAAAAAAATTAAGATTCTAATTCCGATTCAATTTGACTGATTCAGACTGGTTCCGGCGGAATTCACGTCAGAATCGATCTTTCAAGTAGGGGCCGGTCGAATCGACCGATCTGATTCTGGAATCAGCAGATTTCAATTTGATTCGACTGATCCGATTCTGAAATCGGCCAATTTCAATCTGATTCGACTGATTCAACATTCTATGATCTTGGCTTTGTTTTGTTGGTTTTTAGGACCTGATTTGAGGTCTGAAAGCAGGGGTTGTTTAAGGGGTGTTGGGAGGCTTTGAGCAGGGCCTGTTTGTGCTTTGGAAAGGAGCTGTTCTAAGGGGCTGAAACAGGGCCGGTTGTGAGTTGTGACCTGTTTAAGGGTCAGGACAGGGCCTGTTTAGGGGGCTGTTGGCAGACCGGTTTTTGGGTCTGTTTAAGGGTTCGGTTGATGGCTGTTGGCAGGCTGAAAAGGGGCTGCATGGGGGTCAAAACAGGTCCTGTTTAGGGGACTGTATAGGGTCTGTTTGGGGACCCTTTGTGACCTGTTTAAGGGGTCTGATTTGGGACTGAGTTGGACCAAGAGAGGGGTCTGTAGGTGACCTCTTAGGGCTGGCCAAAGAGGGGCGCGCAGGGGGTCGTTGAGGGTCCGAAACAGGGCCTGTTTAAGGGCTCTGTTTTGGACCTGTTTGGGGGTCGGCTTGAGGGCTGAAACAGGGGTGCGCAGGGGTTGTTTAAGGGGACTGCACAGGGGACTTTTAAGGCTGCACAAGGGACTGTTTGGGGGTGTTGCTAGACCGACCTGGAAGAGAAAGGGCAAGGATAGGTTCGGCCAAGGCAAAGGGGATGGCGTGCAGGATGCTGGCCCCATCTCCCTTTCTTTGGGAGTTGGCACAAGGAGGATATATCCTTTCCCTCGCTCCCCCCTCCCCCCAATCTCAATGACAACTGTGAAGTAAATTGCTGGCCGGTCATGACGGCTGGAGATTATGTTAAAAAATTAACTTCGATGACAGCTTTGAAGTAAATTACTGGCCGGTCATGACCTGTGTAGTTAGAGGCGCTCGCCTCACCCGCCTAGGCGGTGAGGCGAGGCGAGGCGGTTGAAAACCGCCTCGCGTTGGCTTTTCCCGCCTGAGGCGAGCGCCTCCGGCGCCTCGACCGTTGCAGCGAGCGCCTCAGGCGCCCTACCCGCCTCGCCCGCCTCCCCCTGCGGTCCGGTAAGAACCGGATCCGGTAAGACCGGATCCGGGTAACTTAAACACCCCATTCTTCTCTCTCCCTCCCTCCCGACCCCTCGTACGCCCAGAGAAGTAGCCCCCGACGGTCGCCCCCGACGCTGCTCCCTCCTCCGGACCTAGCCGCCGCCTGCGGCTGCACCCGCCGCCGCCGCCTGCGGCTGCACCTGCCGCCGACGCTACCGCCTGGAGCTGCACCCGCCGCCGCCGCTGCCTGCGGCTGGACCTGCCGCCGACGCCGCCGCCTGGAGCTGCACCCACCACCGCCGCCGCCTGCGGCTGGACCTGCTGCCGCCGCCGCCGCCTGGAGCTGCACCCGCCGCCGCCGCCTGCTGCACCCTCCGCCGGCTGCAACTTGCTGCACCCGCCGCCTGGAGCTGCAACTTGCTGCACCCGCCGCCGCCTGCTGCACCCAATTAGACTTACTTCACTCATTATGTTTGGTTGTATGGTTGTATTCTTTTCTTATTGCATGGTTGAATTCCTCTTTTTAATGTTATATTTAATTGTCACTCTTGTTAGTTAATGATTCCATGTGTTTTATGTATTTTTTCAATTATCTAATATCACATATATCATTATTAAAATAAATATTATTATAATATTAAAAACGCCTCAGGCGCCTGAGGCGCCCGCCTTAGGCGCTTGAGGCGAGGCGCAGGGTCCCTCGCCTCAGGCGCCTCACGCCTCGGATAACATAGGTCATGACAGCTGGAGATTATGTTAAGAAATTAACTTAATTCTCATCAAGATGCTCCCAATCCGACAGGGGATGATAATTCTTGTCTGAAATTACTTAAATCCATTAAATCTGACCGGATATTATTCAGAATGTGCTTTGATCACCGTTGATTGTATGTCCCATCAAGATCTTTGGCGAGGGCTTCCAATTTGCATCAAAAGCTTCTAATTTGCATCAAAATCATGATTTACGTGATTTCATTGGTCGGTGAAATTTCATTCCTTCATTAGTGCGAAAATTGCATTAAAATGTAATTAAATCAATTTTTTATCAAGCCATTGCCTTCTTGTCAAGATAGACCTGGACCTGGTAATATGGATCCAAAACTTAAAATGTAGGCCCACTGTGACCCTTGAATCACAAGATCAACGGTCGAGATTCATCCAACGGGGCTTCGAGGCAAGGATTGTCATCTCGGATCTCGGCTTTGTCTTGGGGGGAGGGTGAAAGGGGAGATCTTATAAAAATTTCGGGAGATCAGATTTCGGATTCTCGGATCAAAATGTATATATGTATGAAACATAACATAATATCTTATAAAAATATGAGTACATCAATGAATTTACAGAGCACTTTCAATACTAAAAAGATGATCTTTGTGCTTTTAAAAGATTTAAACTTATATGTAATCTTATTTAAATACTAATATGATATTAAACTTGTAACACATTTTTATGTGATAGTATAAGTGATAATGAAACATATTAAATGTGTTTACACTATCATAAACGGGGCAAAGCCCCCCGCAGAAATTTTTTTTTGGACCAGTCTACATGGGACGAGATCTCGGCGATCTTGTATCTCAGTCCCTTGGCGAGACCGAGATTCTCGCGAGATCTCAGTGAGATGGCATTTCATCCTTCGAGGAAATTTAAAATTTGATATTTTGCTCATAACTTGCCAATATTGGTCGGCTTTCCGATTCGACTCCTCAACATTAAGTCAGATGGATCTTATGTCATTGTCACTTTGTTTTTGGGGTGAGTTGTTCTGGCTTGATAAGGACCGAAAGTGGAATTTTGTCACCAGTGTTCATTTTCTAGCATTTGTGACCGGATAATTAAGATATTTGCCGAATTGGGCCTCTGGGCCTATCTTTGGGTCATCTTGACCATTTTGCTAAACTTTAGATAACCACAAAATTTGATATTTTGGACATATCTTATCAAATATTGTCTAGATTTTTGATCCAATTATTGACTTTCGTTAGCATTAAGTCCAACGGATGATATGGTGCCATCTTCTGTTATTGGGCCGACCCTTGGTTGTTCAGGCCCAATACAAACCGAAAGTGAAAATTTGCCACCTGGGTCCCTTTTCTGGCATTTGTGATTCTATCCATAAGATCTCTGCCGGTACTGACATATTGGCTTACTTTGCTGACCTTGCTGGCCTAGTTAATCTCAAGAGGACATTCAGAGAAGCTCAAAATTTGATCTTTTAAGCATAATCTACCGAATACGGATCAGATTTTCAATTTGATTTTGGTGTTTGTCAGTATTGAGCTCACTGGATCATATGCCACTGTCATTTTGTTGTGGGGTCAGCTCTTGGCTAATCAGGCCTAATAAGGCTTTTTGGGCCTACCCAACCTATTGGGGCTACCTGTCCTTTCTTATTACTTTTATCCTTACCCTCAATCGATATTTGACTAAATGCCGGGGCCAATTCAATGATTTTGGGATTTTTTAGGTGCCAATAGTAACCTAAAAAATGGATGTGAAATATATTGGGAGGCTTGACTACATTGCTTCTTAGAGTAATATGGAACCTCAATTTTTATAAATTAAATTCTTTTTGACTCAGCATTGACCACTATGAAAATTGTGATATTCTATAGGAGTACTAGCTAATTTGGGTGATATGCATAAAATATGTATTGAGGTTGTTTGAGTTCTTTGATAATTTATTTAATTTTTAACTTCTCTTTATCGGATGGTGCTTAGATCCGATGTTAATTGCATTGAGCAACGACTCGAACACTCTTGATTAACTGCCATAGCAATTCGTGAACAGAAGGTATACATCTATACAATAAACACATGGGAGCAACAACCCCATATACTTGATGGAATGCAAAACTTAGTTTTTGAACATGGTTTGATTTGGTTTGGATTTATTTGAGTTGTTTGAATTGGGTTTGTTGTTAATTTATTTAATTTTTAACTTCTCTCTATCGGATAGTGCTAAGATCTGATGTTAATTACATTGAGCAACGGACTCGAATACTCTTGATTAACTGCCATAGCAATTCATGAACAGAAGGTATACATCTATACAATAAACACATGGGAGCAACAGCCCCATATACTTGATGGAATGCAAAACTTAGTTTTTGAACTTGTTTTGATTTGGTTTGGACTTATTTGAGTTGTTTGAATTGGGTTTGTTGTTAAAACTTGTTTTAGATTGAATTTTTTTTGAAGATTTTCAATTGGGTTTTGAAATTTATTGGTTGTTCAGATTTTTTATTTTATTTCTGATATGATGGGTTTTGGGATATGGACTTGGTGGATTTTAACTTGAAACGCTGTCTTATTATTTTGGATTTTTGAATTTAATTCATTTTTTTACTGTCATATTTGGGTTTTCAGATTTAGGTTTCAATGGGTAAATTTGGTTTTGATTCATTTCATTTTTCCTTTATTCTTTTATTCATATTTTTATTGTAGGTTTGTTGTTTCTTTTGCTGTCATGCGTCCGGTTGTTATTTTTTTTGATGTGTTGTTTTTTTTTGTTTGAGGTTTTTTTTTTGTTCTGTTTTTTGTTTCTCTCTTTGTTTTTTTAACACATTTTTTATGTTTTAAAATGGATGAGTTTCATTTATGGTGCCTTTTTTATTTTATTGATTTATGATCATCTGATCCGTTTTGAGACATTTCAGTTTTATTGAGTTCTTTTGTGGTTGTTGGTCTTAATTTTGTTTATTTATTTTTCAAAAGTTTTAAATTTGTAAAATTCATGTTATAAGTCCCTGAAAATTATTGTTGGATTTGAGAATTTTTTCTTTTTACTTGGGTTAGATTAACCTGTTGAGATTTTAATGTTTTGTGTTTTGTTGAATATGTTCAATCATTAATTGAGTTTTTTGGTTTAATTTTTTATTTTAGGTGTTTTATTTATCTGAAAATTATTTTGGAGTTGGTAAAACTATGTTTGACTAGATTATTATTGTTTTCATTTTTTATTTAATTATCATATTGTTTTTTATTTTTTATTTGCATTCCTTAATGTCTATGGGTTACTCAAGAGTTCCCAATAACAATAATTATGCATAATTCGAAATTTCTATTCATTGGCAAATTTGAATACAAATTACGTGTGGAGGACAAAATGTCGTCTTTTCCATTGATGTATTTTTCTTAGTTTTTGATGGACATAGTATGATCCTTCCTTGGCATAAATTTCTCATTTTTAATTTAAGAAAAACTTTCGGCATGACCTCTCCTTAAATTGATAAGATATACCTCCTTTAGTGAGTGAAGCTTGATATTTTCTACTTTGGGGGAAGGATCAGTGGAAGATGGGTGCTTGTCCATTTCCCGTCTTGGATCAAACATGCCGGGGACATGCCGGAGTGCCCGCCCAATGAGATAACCTATGGTGTTAAGTTAGCTCTTAGATAAATTTTTTTTTGTTTCAAGTTTGTTTACGATTTAATTTTTTTGTCTTTTAGGCCATGGTCAGCACAAATTCTTCCATGTCCTCATAGCTTTGCCTGGGAGGCGTACTCTTTTTCTTCGTTTGGTCCATGGGAGATGGGCTCTTCAAGTGTCTTGTCTAGGCCCTGGTGGCTTGTGGGAATTTTGACAAAAGGGGGACCCTGTTGGCCTATCCCAAATTAGCACATCTTCAGGAGATTTATTCTTCACTCAATTCTTCTAAGCCCTGTCGGGTTCTCCATCTTCTAAAAACCAGGTCCCTGGGTGCCAGCTTCTCTTGAGAACCAGGCGGCTGGGGACCAGCAGCAGGTGGTCATCTCCATAGTCTCCTCCATCAGTTCCTGCCGGGGGCAACAACATCATTAAAAGCTCCCCTCAGTAGGGGCAACAATGTCTGATAGGGGCATTGACATTGGAGGGACAGGCAACAACAGCAGCGTGAAGAGAGGTCAAGCTCTCTTTTTCTCATGGGCGCAGGCAGTCTCAAGGCCCTTAAAAGGGGGAGAAGTTTCTGTCAGCAGTAGATTGGAGATGGCAGTAGCTTCATCTCTTTTTCTTCTTTCATCCATGGTGGCAGCAGGTGATGCAGCAGGGTGGAGATGAACGTTTCATCTTCTTTTTCTTCTTTCATCTATGGTGAGAGCAGGAGGGTGGGAAGAGAGAAGATCGGCAGCTGCTGCCAAGGCTGCAAGGGAGGATCTCCTCCAGAATGAGCAGTGCCCCCTATCCTTTCCAACCCTCCAGAAAGGTGCACAGCAGGTCTCTTTTCAAGGGAGGCAGTTTTTTTAACGTAATGGGATAAATAGGGAACAGTCGTGGGGAGGTGGGAAAGTGGGAGCTGCAGTCACGTGGCCTTTAAGATGTGCTGAAGAAGATTCCAAGAAGTTCGATTTTTTTTTGCAGTCACGTGGCATAACTTGAAGCTTCCAGAAAATGGGCCACGATTAATAGAGAGATGGGCTTTCTTAAGGTTCGTATACCCACCAGCTGCATATAAAAGGTCTACAAAAATAGACCATCATGTGGGCATTTTTTTTGGACACGTTGATGGGGCCAAAAGTGAATCAAATGTTAACCCAATAATATGGCAGAAAATGGGCTATGAAAATGATATAAAATAGGCCTATTTAGTGATTGAGATACAACTCAATAAATGTCAAAACAGTGTGCTACGAAATTAACAATATAAATATGCTTATTTTTATATGGACTGAGGCCAAGGATGAGCCCAAATTGAAATGGGAATTTAGCCTATTAAAGATATAACATGAGCTATGCAAAGGGTATAAAAGATGGGTTATTTATCAAGAAATTGGCAATGGAATAGAGAATAATAAATGAGCCAAAACTGAGAATGAATTATGATGGAACAGTGATGGTTAAATTGAGTTTAATTCCTCCCCGTGTGTATTGAATATTTTAGGTTCCAACAAGTACCCATCTTTCTTATGGTAACAGCTTTCATTTACATCCTTCTAACTTCTTCTCATAGGTATGCAGTCAGCTTGTTTCGGATTTAAAGGGGCAAGTGGCTCAAGCATGTAATGGATTAAGACCCCTAGTCTTATCCAAGTAGAAGGTGAATAAATGCTTGAATCTTTTAGTCAAGTGATATCCCACAACTCATATTTTCTAAAGTTGACCTTCTAGCCTTGTGGATTGGGATCATTATTGCTGATCCAATTGGAGGGGGGGGTTATCTAATATCAGGTTTTTTTTTAAATCAATCAGATTCGGCCAAAATCAGTCCTGTATAAGTCTGAATCAACTGATTTTATGCTGATTCTGTCGAAATTGAACGATTCCTCCCTACCCCTGATCTGGGGGCCTGGGGCAGTGCCGCTGTTGTTCCTGCCACCGAACCAATTCCTATCAGGATCAGCATAAACATGAATTGATGGAACTTTTGTTCTCTACATTTTTTACTATTTTGTTTTTGTTTTTGAAAGAGCTGATTTGGGCTGATCTTGGATCAGATTTTCTTCCCTTGGATTAGCCTGAATCGACCTGTCTGATCTGGATTGTTTTGGGATCGGTGCTAGCAGATCCAAAACTTAATTCCGATCTGTCCTTGTTGCAGCCTCAAGTAGTTAAAGGCCTCTTGTTTTGCCATCTTGTTATCCTTTGTAAGAAGAATAATGCAGCAACTGCAAGTAGGTGATAGGTTGACTACTTTCTTGGACGTCAATACCCTCTATAAGCCATGATTTGCCAGAGTAGCCAATCTGGATTGTAAGTAGTAATTGGCTGGCCTGCATCGGGATCAGCTATGGTCAATCCTCATTTGGACCTGATGGACTGGTCTGCATCTGATTTCAGCTGTAATTGACCAAGATTGGCCTGAATCTGCCAAAATCTGGAGACTGGGCTGGCCAAACCCAGTTTGAATTGGTTGATTCCTGCCTGCGTCGGGCCAAGTTGGCTGGGATCAGGGCTGAATCAGCCTGGTCCGAGCTGATTCTCAGCTTGCATCATATCGGCTTATCCGGATGGACTGGTCAGATCTGGTCCAGATTGGGATTGCCCTGGCAGATCCAGGGTCCGATCCCAACCCTGCCTTCCTTGCAATGAGCCCAATCTGCCATGGAGTGGAATGGTGTCGGACTGTCACTCGAGGTGAGGAGCTGGTGCTGGCGTGTTGAAGTGCAAACACTCAGCCTAATAAATGAAGGGAGTTTCTGCATGACGTTCTTTGCACCACTGTGCACCCTGGTAGTTCTGCTAATATGCCGGTTAGCCTAAAAGAAGGGGGTTTCTGCATGACATTCTATGCGCCACTGTGCACCCTGGTAGTTCTGCTAATATGCCGGTTAGCCTAAATGAAGGTGGTTTCTGCATGACATTCTATGTGCCACAGTGCACCCTGATAATTCTGTTAGTATGCCATACTTGCACCACTCTGGTTAGCCTAAATGAAGGGGGTTCTGCATGACATTCTATGTGCCACAATGCACCCTGGTAGATCTGCTAGTATGCCGTCCTTGCACCACTCTGGAACTCTGCATTTGGTTTGGCCTTTCAACATTGGTGACTGGTGAGAGATTAAGAGGAGAGACAAGGAGCGACAGAGAGCAGTCAATGGAGAGGCAGAATGCACTCAGGGTATGGAGGCATGTGGATACCAAGCCTACCTCATTCCCATCCTCCAGGATTTATCGTCTCATGTTAACTTATCTTTCCTCTCTTTTCTCGTTCCTCAATAAATTAATACAAATGATACGGTGTGCTAATATTGTTTAGGGTTTTAGGACATATTCAGTTTATTTTGTTTCCACATGCTAGAGGATAAATGTATAATTTAATTTTGTATGATAAAGACAGGAACACTTTGTAAAAGAATTACACTAGTTTTAAGAATATAAAAGAACCGAGAGTTTTTTTTTTATCTTTTTTGGCTAATGCTTATAAAAGTTTCATCATGTCAGCAATGAGATGTGAAGTTGAGGCCCTCCAAAGAATGTGATGCCTTTCAAGTTTTGCTCTTGCGTCCCACCTCCCTCTGCATGGACGTCCTCCCCCCTCCTTGTCATATCCCACGGAGGTTCACCTTTGTTGTATCTCTAGTGACAATGCTGTCCTCTGTCGTCTCCTTTTCTACTCATACACCATTGTCTGCTTCCACTCCTTCCTTCGCTACCTGATAGGCTGTACTCAGCACCCCTATTCTGGATGCACAGTTGGCCTTCTTTCAGCCTGTTTTCCATTTCTATTACCTCTACTGTCACGACCCGGAAAACGCAGCGGATTTTTTTTCTTCTCCGGATTATGACAGCGGGATAAAACCCGGAAAAAAGGGAGGTTTGGTAACAAAAACACAATCACCAAACATAACCAAATTTAACATAAACTAATCCAACATCGAGATCAACATCAAATCACAAACTGAACCGCTCACAACTCCAAGATCAAAAATAACAACGCAACATAACTAAAGGTCCAGAATTAAACAATCTAAATAACTCCAATGAGACATCATAAAGTGCTGAAAAAAATAATGTTATAACAACTAAACAATCATCTCAAAGACCGAGAACACGAATATCAAGCATCTCCAAGGTCGGTGTAATCCGTCTCCACCAATGGCGTGTCTTCCAAGACCGCTTCAATATTCTCCTCCTCCTCAAGACCTGTTGAAATAATTAAACCACGGGGTGAGTCATATAAAATGACTCAGTAGGCACTCCATCATCCGCCAGATCGGATAGCCAAAAGGCCCTAAAATGATATTTAAATAAATACCCAGCCTGCACCCTTTATAAACATATAAGTAAAACTAGTCAATACATTAACAATTGACTTAAATCACATCTTTTACACCACCAACCAGCCTTATGACCATGACAACCAGCACCTATATGCACTTTGATATGTTCTAAAAAGACTGAAATAAACATAGACACCTACATGCATAGACATCTAGTATATGCTCCAGAGACAATCTACTATAAATGAGACATTCAAACATACCCTATGCAACACAAGGTGGTAAATGACAAAAATAAACTACCTCACCAAACCAACTATGCCATACAATGCAAACATGCACCTATCCTTTACAAAAGAAATTACATCGTTTCATATTGGCAAGGAAAGCGTCGTCTTGCCACCTCAACTAGCTAGCACCAGATCTATCATATATAAAGTACTATATACTAATCGAAATCCCATAGTGCACCTAGGCAGTGGTGGCACTTAGGATGCCCGCGGGGTCTGGGATCGAAGGATGCACCGAGACGGTTCTAACCCCTCGCCGCCCTCGAGTCACGACTAACTAGTCCGGTGTAGCTCGGTTCCATTCACGATTTTCAATGCATCATGCATCCACTTAATTATGCCATGCCAATACCAAAATATGCAAGAGATGACATACACCACATCATGCTATAACCAACATGCTACCAATGCAATTGATATGAACAACAACATCTAAATAACCTGTTTATGATACTAGAACCATGAAGTGACAAGCATAACTAAAGACTAACATGATACCATATCAAACACTCAACCAAACATATTGTAAACCACCCAATCGGACTTATCTCTTGGTTAAAAGGTCATAACATAGCCCAAAAAATCAGATTTAATATGACTAGTAAAAGACATTAACTAATATGGTTAACTTATCATCACACGTACAAGGAGAATATCTGAAAAAGGTAACAAGGATTAACTTAATTATATACTAACTAAAAAGGGATAGGATCGACTAAGATCTACCAATCAACATGCTATACACGACATATATATAACATCCCATCATGATCCTCAATATGCACCAAGGAGAAAAATAACATCATTAAAAGCACTATCTAACTACAACAATTAACACCAACCCGGTTAATCAAATTAGGCCAATTACTACAAGTCATGGAGATTTTTTTTAAAGTAAATGATTTAAATGGTAGTAGACACGTCAAGAGTGCCTACCGGAATCAATGCTGGAGAAAAATCAGAAATTGGCGACCGAAAAAGATAGCGACGTTGACAACGCGATGCACCGCTTGAACCGGTCGAAAAGGGTTGATTCTCACCACTAAGGCTGCTGGAAATAGAGTATATACAAGGAAATATAAACTGTTGGATCGAGGAAAAATTTAGAAAATAATTGAAGAGTATAATGATATGATATGGACAAAGTATAGAAGAAAGAGGGGGATAGGGTAGGAGAGAGAGAGTGCTCACGCGGCGATAAGGGGGCGGCGCACGGCGGGTCCAAGGCGGGCGCGCGGCGGCGGCGCCGAGGCGGGAGGGCGCACGGCGGCGCCGAGTGGGCCGAGGGCGGGGCTGGTCGCGCGGAGGGGGCGCGCGTTGACCGGGCGGCGCCAACCGGCACCGCGGCGGCGGCCGGCTGGCCGCGCGAGGGCGGGACGGCCGCGCGAGGGCGTTGACCGGGCGGTGGTTGACGGCGGCGGCGGCGCCGCGCGAAGTCGACGAGGGTGCTCGCGCGTGCGCGCGCGCGCGCGCGGTCGGCGAGGCGGCGGACGTCGGCAATGACGTCGGCGACGGAGGCTCTCGGCGGAGACGCCCGCAGAGAGAGAAGAAAAGCGACGACAGAGGGAGGGAAAAGAGGAGGCCGACGGCGCTGCTCGCGAAGGCGGAGGCGGTTCGCGAGGGGAAGACAGCGACGCTCAATCTAGGGTACGGAGAGGGGGAAAATTGGGTAAAAATAAAGGATAAATGGGGAAGGGTTTAAATAACAATAAAATGCTCATAAAAACTAATTTAAAATATCTTTAACCTAAAAAAAAAAAACGAACGTTACAATC
The DNA here is from genome assembly GCA_036172225.1 of Cryptocoryne crispatula var. balansae. NCBI lineage: Eukaryota > Viridiplantae > Streptophyta > Magnoliopsida > Alismatales > Araceae > Cryptocoryne > Cryptocoryne crispatula. The sequence goes on from CM069935.1 coordinate 34,616,201, forward strand.
TACCCTCCTAAAAAAAAAATTTCGACCCGAAATTTCTAATCAAAGCTTACTGAACAAAAGGGGATGCTGCCGTCTCATATCTTCCTCCACTTCCCAAGTCGATTCATTCGTCGAATGGTGCTTCCATAAGACTTTCACCATCGGAATCACTCGATTCCGGAGTTGCTTCACCATCCGATCCGTAATCCGAACCGGGTGTTCATCAAAAGTCAAATTGGGCTGCACTTCAATCTCCGCAAAGTTAATGATATGGGTCGGATCCGATACATATTTTCGCAACAAGGAGACATGGAACACGGGATGCACTCTCGACATAGCAGGCGGCAAAGCTAACCGGTATGCTACTTCTCCAATCCGCTTCTCAATCTGGAACGGTCCGATATATCTTGGATTCAACTTTCCACGGTGACCAAACCGAATAACTCCCTTGGACGGAGAGACCTTCAAGAACACATGATCACCCTCCTCAAACTGCACATCTCTTATTTTCAAGTCGGCATAGCTCTTCTGGCGACTCTGGGCTGTAAGTAGCTTTTGCCGAATAACCCGGATCTTCTCGTTACTATCTTGAACCCAATCTGGTCCAATCAAACTCCGTTCTCCCACTTCTTCCCAACGGATAGGTGATCTGCGTACGGTCTACCATACAAAGCTTCAAATGGTGCCATACCGATGCTAGAGTGATAACCGTTGTTGTAAGCAAATTCTATCAAAGGCAATTGCGAATCCCAACTTTCACCGCCACTCCAAAGCTCCTGCTCTCAACATATCCTCCAATGTCTGAATGGTTCTCTCAGATTGGCCATCGGTCTGAGGATGATATACTGAACTGAATTTAAGCTGGGTTCCCAAAGCATCTTGTAAGCCCTTCCATACTCTGCCTGTAAATCTGGGATCTCTATATGAAACAATGGAAACAGGGACACCATGATATTTAACAATGCTATCAAAATATAACCTTACCAAACCGTTCGGTCGGTTGAGCTTCCTCGATCGGCAAAAAGTGGGCTGATTTAGTTAGCCGATCCACCACGACCCAAATAGCATCAAATTGCTTCTGGTACGAGGCAAGCCCGTAACAAAATCCATGGTAATGTGTTCCCACTTCCACCGTGGAATCTCCAAAGGTTGCAATGGACCCGCCGGTCTCCTATGTTACGCTTTTACCTGTTGGCATATCAAACACTTGGACACATACTCGCCACATCCTTCTTCATTCCTTCCCACCAAAATCGCCTCTTCAAGTCATGATACATCTTGGTTGCACCGGGATGAATAGCGTCTTGTGATTTGTGTGCCTCTTCCAAAATCTCCTCGCCTCAAGCTAATATCATCTGCTACACATAATCTTCCTTGATATCCGATAGTCCCATCCGGATACTTGGAAACTTCAGCCCTTTTAAGCAAATTCTGGATGTCAACAATGTCCTTCTGGGCTTCTTTCACCTTGTCAACCAATACTGAGCCAATAGATAACTGGCCTAAGAACGATGTCAATCGATCAACTGTTAAGCTTGGCGTACAATCAGTAAGAGTTTCCATATCTCTCCATTCTCTACGCATCTGCGTACGGACAAGAGCTTCTTCCTGCTAAGAGCATCACCTACCTTGTTTGCTTTGCCTGGATGATAACTAAGATTAAAATCATAATCTTTAAGAAACTCCACCCATCTCCTCTGCCTCAGATTAAGATCCTTCTGGGAAAAGATATACTGCAAACTTTTATGGTCAGTAAAAACTTCAAACTGTTCACCATAAAGATAATGCCTCCATACCTTGAGTGCATGCACAACTGCTGCCATCTCCAAATCATGAGTGGGATAGTTCTTCTCACGCAACTTTAATTGCTAGAGGCATATGCAATAACATGACCATTCTGCATAAGAACACAACCAAGTCCAATCCTAGATGCATCGGTATACACAACAAATCCTCCGGTTCCGGATGGTAGGATAAGGACCAGTGCGATAGTTAGCTTCTTCTTCAATTCTAAAAAGCTCTTCTCACAATCATCGGTCCACGTAAAATTTCCTTTCTTGGTTAAAGCGATCGAAAAGGTGCGAGAGATAGATGCAAAACCTTCAATAAATCTTCTATAATATCCAAGAAGGCCAAGAAAACTTCTTACTTCGTGGGAGTTGTGGGCCGTTCCCAATTTTGACCGCTTCTACCTTGGGCCGGATCAACCCGTACTCCCGCACTAGATATGACATGCCCCGTAAAATTAATACTCTCGGCCAAAAATCACACTTACTGAACTTGGCATACAATTCATGATCTCGAAGTGTCCGCAAAACCAATCTAAGATGCTGACAATGCTCCTCTTTGCTGGCAGAATAAATCAAGATATCATCGATAAAAACTACCACAAACTGGTCCAAATATTCCCTGAATATCTGAATCATCAGACTCATAAATGCGGCAGGGGCGTTGGTAAGACCAAACGGCATAACTAGGAACTCGTAGTGACCGTATCGGGTCCTGAATGCAGACTTTGGTATATCCTCCTTCTTAATCCTGAGCTGATGGTATCCTGTTCTCAAATCAATCTTTGAAAAGATTCTGGCATCCTGTAACTGATCAAATAGATCATCAATACGGGGCAAAGGATATTTATTCTTAATCGTTACTTGGTTCAACTTTCGATAATCAATACACAACCGTAATGAACCATCTTTCTTCCTCACAAAAAGCACAGGGGCACCCCAAGGAGAAACACTGGGGCGAATAAAACCCCTATCAAGTAGATCTTGCAACTGCTGCTTCAACTCTTTCAACTCAGCCGGTGCCATTCTGTATGGTGCAATCGATATGGGAGCTGCACCTGGAATGAGGTCAATAGAAAAATCTATATCCCTCATAGGAGGCAAACCAGGCAATTCCTCTGGAAATACATCTGCAAAATCACAGACTATCTCCACATCTCCAACTTCTTTCCTGCTATCAGCATCACTAACCCTGGTAATGCATGCTAAGTACATCTCACACCCACACCTCACCCACTTTGAAATTTTCGTGCGTAAAACCAATATCTTGGACTTAGTGTAATCCGGACACTTATAAGAAAAATGCTGACTACCAGGGATCTGAAATGTAACTTTCCTTCTATGACAATCAAGAACATCATGGTGTGATTCTAACCAATCCATCCCTAGAATGATATCAAAGTCATCCATGTCTGTAACATACAATTACGCCCGTAAGGTGTTCCACGATATGATTATCTCACAATGGGGCATAACACGAGTAACTTCTATGGATTCGACCGGAGGGAACACTCACTCCCGCAGGGCTACACTCCTCAACTAACAAACCATGGTACTTAAATAAATATGTAGCAAAGCGAGAATGACACAAAGGAATTGGTAGCTCCGTAATCAAATAAGACACGTGCGTGGAATCCGAAACGTGTAAGGTACCTTCGTCGCGGTAGCCACGTGGGGAAGATCTGTGCGCTCCATGGCAAACACCTTTGCTTGAGTGGGACGCTGTTGCTGCTGCTGTGGAGCTCTAGGCGCTGTAAACTGCCTCTTCACTGGTCCAGGCCTCTGGCCGTGGTCTTGAAGTCCGTACTCGGAATCTAAGAGGGGGCCGGAGCCTCGATATGGTGCTACCGCCGCCGAAACTCGCCTTGGCCGAATATGAGGACATCGAGAAACCAGGTGGCCAAACTGGCCACAACCAAAGCATGCACCCTTGCCACGGTAGCACTGTCGACCAGGATGAAAATAACCACACTGACTACACCTTGCTTCCCCTAACTGCTGGTATTGAGATCTAGCGATATCTGACATTTTTCTCTTGCGATACCTACCTTGTTGCTGGTCCCGAGCTGGAGCTCTGCTAGAAGATGCTGGCGGCCTATAGGGCCCAAGATCCCCTTCCACTCGATAAGCTGCCTCATAAGCTGAGGCCAAAGTGGCCCAAGGGGTGGACATCAATCTGGTCCTAATGCCTCCTCTGAGCCCATGCACAAACTTTCTGGCCCGATCAGCTTCATCTTCGCAGATATAAGCAGCATAAGACTCTAGCTCCACGAACTTGTTCTCATACTGCATCACTGTCATCACTCCCTGCTCCAACTGCATGAATTCTTGCTTCTTTGCATGGCGAACATGGGGTGGGATGTATTTGTCTTTGAAGGCCCTGACAAACTCCTCCCAAGTAAGCTCAGTCACACGAGCACCTGCAAATTGGGTGCGCAGGGTTGCCTCCCACCACATTGCTGCTGACAACTGTAGCATGTGAGCTGCTAACTTAACCATATCCCCTGGAGGGCACTCAATCACTGTGAAGATCTTCTCTATTTCTCGAATCCAGCTCTCAGCGATCATAGGCTCCATCTCTCCCTTGAATGCGGTGGATCCATCTTGCGAAACATGTCAATCACGGCACCCGGATGTGGTTCCACCCGAGCACAGGCATTCTGTGCCATGCCCCGAGCAATCATGGCATTGAAGCCTTGTCGAGCACGGGTCCGTACTGCGTACGGTCTGAAGAAAACCCTGAAATGCATTGGCCCAATGACCACCATCGGGTGCCTGTCCAGCACCTGCAGCTTGCCCTGAATTAGAAGAATCCGGCAAATTGTTATCCACCACTGTGACATCCTGGGGATCATCATTACCCCTCCTACGATTGTTTCCCCTTCCAGCCATCTCCTGAATAGGCAAAATAACAATTGATAAGTCCAAAAGATCTACACCATCAATCCAAATAGTAATTAACAAATTACTTAACCACAATTCACATCCTAAAATTCCAAACAATCCAACAGATTGTGTTTTTATTATCTTAACCAAACCTTGGCTCTGATACCAACTCCTGTCACGACCCGGAAAACGCAGCGGATTTTTTTTTTCTCCGGATTATGACAGCGGGATAAAACCCGGAAAAAAGGGAGGTTTGGTAACAAAAACACAATCACCAAACATAACCAAATTTAACATAAACTAATCCAACATCGAGATCAACATCAAATCACAAACTAAACCGCTCACAACTCCAAGATCAAAAATAACAACGCAACATAACTAAAGGTCCAGAATTAAACAATCTAAATAACTCCAATGAGACATCATAAAGTGCTGAAAAAAAATAATGTTATAACAACTAAACAATCATCTCAAAGACCGAGAACACGAATATCAAGCATCTCCAAGGTCGGTGTAATCCGTCTCCACCAATGGCGTGTCTTCCAAGACCGCTTCAATATTCTCCTCCTCCTCAAGACCTGTTGAAATAATTAAACCACGGGGTGAGTCATATAAAATGACTCAGTAGGCACTCCATCATCCGCCAGATCGGATAGCCAAAAGGCCCTAAAATGATATTTAAATAAATACCCAGCCTGCACCCTTTATAAACATATAAGTAAAACTAGTCAATACATTAACAATTGACTTAAATCACATCTTTTACACCACCAACCAGCCTTATGACCATGACAACCAGCACCTATATGCACTTTGATATGTTCTAAAAAGACTGAAATAAACATAGACACCTACGTACATAGACATCTAGTATATGCTCCACAGACAATCTACTATAAATGAGACATTCAAACATACCCTATGCAACACAAGGTGGTAAATGACAAAAATAAACTACCTCACCAAACCAACTATGCCATACAATGCAAACATGCACCTATCCTTTACAAAAGAAATTACATCGTTTCATATTGGCAAGGAAAGCGTCGTCTTGCCACCTCAACTAGCTAGCACCAGATCTATCATATATAAAGTACCATATACTAATCGAAATCCCATAGTGCACCTAGGCAGTGGTGGCACTTAGGATGCCCGCGGGGTCTGGGATCGAAGGATGCACCAGACGGTTCTAACCCCTCGCTGCCCTCGAGTCACGACTAACTAGTCTGGTGTAGCTCAGTTTCCATTCACAGTTTTCAATGCATCATGCATCCACTTAATTATGCCATGCCAATACCAAAATATGCAAGAGATGACATACACCACATCATGCTATAACCAACATGCTACCAATGCAATTGATATGAACAACAACATCTAAATAACCTGTTTATGATACTAGAACCATGAAGTGACAAGCATAACTAAAGACTAACATGATACCATATCAAACACTCAACCAAACATATTGTAAACCACCCAATCGGACTTATCTCTTGGTTAAAAGGTCATAACATAGCCCAAAAAATCAGATTTAATATGACTAGTAAAAGACATTAACTAATATGGTTAACTTATCATCACCTGTACAAGGAGAATATCTGAAAAAGGTAACAAGGATTAACTTAATTATATACTAACTAAAAAGGGATAGGATCGACTAAGATCTACCAATCAACATGCTATACACGACATATATATAACATCCCATCATGATCCTCAATATGCACCAAGGAGAAAATAACATCATTAAAAGCACTATCTAACTACAACAATTAACACCAACCCGGTGAATCAAATTAGGCCAATTACTACAAGTCATGGAGATTTTTTTTAAGTAAATGATTTAAATGGTAGTAGACACGTCAAGAGTGCCTACCGGAATCAATGCTGGAGAAAAATCAGAAATTGGCGACCGAAAAAGATAGCGACGTTGACAACGCGATGCACCGCTTGAACCGGTCGAAAAGGGTTGATTCTCACCACTAAGGCTGCTGGAAACAGAGTATATACAAGGAAATATAAGCTGTTGGATCAAGGGAAAAATTTAGAAAATAATTGAAGAGTATAATGATATGATATGGACAAAGTATAGAAGAAAGAGGGGGATAGGGTAGGAGAGAGAGAGTGCTCACGCGGCGATAAGGGGGGGCGGCGCACGGCGGGTCCAAGGCGGGCGCACGGCGGCGCTGAGGCGGGAGGGCGCACGGCGGCGCTGAGTGGGCCGAGGGCGGGGCTGGTCGCGCGGAGGGGGCGCGCGTTGACCGTGGCGGCGCCAACCCGGCACCGCGGCGGCGGCGGCTGGCCGCGCGAGGGCGGGACGGCCGCGCGAGGGCGTTGACCGGGCGGTGGTTGACGGCGAGGCGGCGCCGCGCGAAGTCGACGAGGGTGCTCGCGCGTGCGCGTGCGCGCGCGGTCGGCGAGGCGGCGGACGTCGGCAATGACGTCGGCGACGGAGGCTCTCGGCGGAGACGCCCGCAGAGAGAGAAGAAAAGCGACGACAGAGGGAGGGAAAAGAGGAGGCCGACGGCGCTGCTCGCGAAGGCGGAGGCGGTTCGCGAGGGGAAGACAGCGACGCTCAATCTAGGGTACGGAGAGGGGGAAAATTGGGTAAAAATAAAGGATAAATAGGGAAGGGTTTAAATAACAATAAAACGCTCATAAAAATTAATTTAAAATATCATTAACCTATAATAAAAAAAAACGAACGTTACAATCTACCCTCCTAAAAAAAATTTCGACCCGAAATTTCTAATCAAGGCTTACCGAACAAAAGGGGATGCTGCCGTCTCATATCTTCCTCCACTTCCCAAGTCGATTCATTCGTCGAATGGTGCTTCCATAAGACTTTCACCATCGGAATCACTCGGTTCCTGAGTTGCTTCACCATCCGATCCGTAATCCGAACTGGGTGCTCATCAAAAGTCAAATTGGGCTGCACTTCAATCTCCGCAAAGTTAATGATATGGGTCGGATCCGATACATATTTCCGCAACAAGGAGACATGGAACACGGGATGCACTCTCGACATAGCAGGCGGCAAAGCTAACCGGTATGCTACTTCTCCAATCCGCTTCTCAATCTGGAACGGTCCGATATATCTTGGATTCAACTTTCCACGGTGACCAAACCGAATAACTCCCTTGGACGGAGAGACCTTCAAGAACACATGATCACCCTCCTCAAACTGCACATCTCTTATTTTCAAGTCGGCATAGCTCTTCTGGCGACTCTGGGCTGTAAGTAGCTTTTGCCGAATAACCTGGATCTTCTCGTTACTATCTTGAACCCAATCTGGTCCAATCAAACTCCGTTCTCCCACTTCTTCCCAACAGATAGGTGATCCGTACGGTCTACCATACAAAGCTTCAAATGGTGCTATACCGATGCTAGAGTGATAACTGTTGTTGTAAGCAAATTCTATCAAAGGCAATTGCGAATCCCAACTTTCCCCGCCACTCCAAAGCTCCTGCTCTCAACATATCCTCCAATGTCCGAATGGTTCTCTCGGATTGGCCATCGGTCCGAGGATGATATACCGAATCGAATTTAAGGTTCGGGTTCCCAAAGCATCTTGTAAGCCCTTCCATACTCTGCCTGTAAATCTGGGATCTCTATATGAAACAATGGAAACAGGGACACCATGATATTTAACAATGCTATCAAAATATAACCTTACCAAACTGTCGGTCGGTTGAGCTTCCTTGATCGGCAAAAAGTGGGCTGATTTAGTTAGCCGATCCACCACGACCCAAATAGCATCAAATTGCTTCCTGGTACGAGGCAAGCCTGTAACAAAATCCATGGTAATGTGTTCCCACTTCCACTGTGGAATCTCCAAAGGTTGCAATGGACCTGCTGGTCTCCTATGTTCTGCTTTTACCTGTTGGCATATCAAACACTTGGACACATACTCTGCCACATCCTTCTTCATTCCTTCCCACCAAAACTGCCTCTTCAAGTCATGATACATCTTGGTTGCACCAGGATGAATAGCGTACTGTGATTTGTGTGCCTCTTCCAAAATCTCCTGCCTCAAGCTAATATCATCTGCTACACATAATCTTCCTTGATATCTGATAGTCCCATCTGGATACTTGGAAACTTCAGCCCTTTTAAGCAAATTCTGGATGTCAACAATGTCCTTCTGGGCTTCTTTCACCTTGTCAACCAATACTGAGCCAATAGATAACTGGCCTAAGAACGATGTCAATCGATCAACTGTTAAGCTTGGCGTACAATCAGTAAGAGTTTCCATATCTCTCCATTCTCTATGCATCTGCATGGACAAGAGCTTCTTCCTGCTAAGAGCATCAGCTACCTTGTTTGCTTTGCCTGGATGATAACTAAGATTAAAATCATAATCTTTAAGAAACTCCACCCATCTCCTCTGCCTCAGATTAAGATCCTTCTGGGAAAAGATATACTGCAAACTTTTATGGTCAGTAAAAACTTCAAACTGTTCACCATAAAGATAATGCCTCCATACCTTGAGTGCATGCAGAAGGGGGGTCGAGAAACGTGATCACCGGGATCTCGCTTCATGTAGATTGGTGCATAAAAAAAATTTCTTCGGGGGGTTTTGCCCCCCTGATACTCCCCACAAGGGGCACTACCCCCTTGACCCTTGCGACCTGACCACATAGGTCGATCCACAACTACTCTGCGTCTCGTTTATGATAGTGTAAACACATTTAATATATTTCACTATCATTTATACTATCACATAAAAATGTGTTACAAGTTTAATACCATATTAATATTTAAATAAGATTACATACAAGTTTAAATCTTTTAAAAGCACAAATATCATCTTTTTGGTATTGAAAATGTTTTGTAATTGTTTATTCACGTAGTTGATGTACAAAATGTGTTATATATTTTTATGTAAATTCATTGATGTACTCTTATTTTTATAAGATATTATGTTATGTTTCATACATATATACATTTTGATCCGAGAATGTGAACTCAACTAAGTAGGGACAAGCCCGACCCTGTGAATCCTTAAATCTATGGAGCATGCCGAAAAAAGGATGGTCCCCTTCTCAAGTACATCAATAGAAGCAAAGCTTGATTCGGCACTACTCTTATCGGTTTAAGCTTAGGGTTGGAGGCTCCTTACCTTCACTTATGTCTCACATGGGTCCCCATATTGTTTGATGTTCTCTTTGGGGCCCCATATCTTATGTATTTTGTGTTTAAGGCCAGAGTCAAATCGCAAGCGCCTCGCTAGTACTTTCTGCCCCCCGTTCATTGGGAAAGGCCTTGAAGGCTGGAGTGGCGACGTTTGGAGCATGAGATCTGAGTCGGAATCACTTGCTTTAGTCTCTGTTTGTGGTGCAAAAACGAGCAACGATTGCCATACACGAGCTTATAGACGACCAAGGCGAAATGACTCGAGATCCTACTAATGGGTGAACTTGGAGTCAGTATTAATCCAAATAAATCACAGCCCACCTTGATGGAAATGATGCTTGGATGTTCACAGGTCATTATAATAGTTCATTTTTCATCTCAAAAAAGTGATTTTATGTCCCTAGAAAAACTCTTAAAATAAATTAGCTGAAAATCACTTAGATCTGATCTCCCGAGATTTTTCCGAGATCTCTTCTCTTTCACTACCCCAAGACGAAGCCGAAATCTGAGATGGCAATCTTCTTGGGGTACCCACAGCTGTTTTTCCACAGCCGCCATTGCTCCAGTTTGCTGTACCTAATCCTATGCATTCTATCTAGCAGTACACCTTCTGACTCCCTCAGTGACCTGCATTTTCTTGCTCGTTCTCTCTCTGCCATGTCAATGCTGCCCCCCCTCAAAGCTCCTTATGTGCAGAGTGCAGACAGAGGATGTACTTGCTTTTTACCATATTTTATGCCGAATACTTGAACCATCTTCTGCATATCAATTTTTTGGTTGTTCAAGATTGCAGTATATGTACCCCTTTCTTCAGCAATTTGTGTGACCTGGATTCTTTTTGTTATATTACAATTTGCTTTCTTTTCCTGCAGGTTTTCATAGCTCAGGAGCGTCGATGTTTATCAAGACTCTGGGTCACTGATAAACCTTGTTGGACAGTGCAATACCAGTCTCCAAGTAAGCAAAAAAGGGTCTATGTACAGCTTCTAGAGTCTTCAAAGGCCTATAGTTTTAGTGGGAAGAAGGTTATCACCATCTGTTTTCTCTATGCAACAATGCCTATATGGATAATGTTTTTTATTCTTGGTGTATCGTCTGATAAAGAGGTAATTCAGATGATCAATATCTGTGAGTCTGATGCTTGGTCAGTTGATACATTATTAAACACAATCAAAGAAGCTGATGACAAGTGTGGGGGTTTTCGTAAGAGAGAAAAAGCATTGGAATACCTGAATGAGCTGCTCAAGGATACAAAATTTCCTCCTAGTGAGACTGCCGAGGAATGTATAACAAAGTATTTGTTTCCCAATATTCAGGGTCCCCGGAGCAAAGCTCTTTTCTTGGGATACATGGTAAAAAACCTCTTACTGGCATTCTCTGGTAAAAGGAAGTGTGATAATATTCATGATTTTAGGAACAAGAGGTTGGAGCTGGCTGGTGATTTGCTTGCAAGAGAATTAACTATTCATATTAGGCATGCTGAACGACGCATGGTGAGGGCCATGCAGAAGGATCTGTATGGGGATCATGATTTACAACATATTGAACATTATATAGATGCATCAATCATCACAAATGGTTTAGGTAGAGCATTTTCAACTGGATCATGGAGTCATCCGTACAAAAGGATGGAGACAACCACAGGAATCGTTGCTAATCTCAGAAGGGTAAATTGCGTTCAAATGATATCTGATCTACGAAAAACACGTCAGCAGGTCCAGTATAGTGGGAAGAGTGGTGATGCTAGATATCCGTAAGTTTTAAGCCTGAAGATACGGAATTATGTATTTTTTTTAAAATTTTATCAAGTAATGTGGATTTTGTATTGACCATATCAGATACATGACGCTTGAACACTAAACATTATTTTCTTTTTATTATTCTCACAACAAAACAATGAAATGTTGGAAAGGGAACTTTATCCTGATTCCTAGTCAGGAAAGAAGCAATTTCTAGGAGCTTGTGAATCTGTGATGTTTTTTTGCAGTTCCTATGCAATAATTTATTGTATGTTATATATGTTTTACACTCTTTTTTGATGATGTCTTCTTTGTGATGCACTTAACTTTTCTTCTAGTCGCAGTTGCCTTAACCACTCTATTTTGTTTATAGAGGGATTATTCTTTACCGTTTTCATTGTTTTTAAATAGGGAGGGTTCTGTTAGTTGCTTGTCATGCTGGTCAAACTGATACATCCATCTAGACTATCACACATGAATACTTTGTTTCACTTTATCAATGTTTTTAAAGTCTTGAGGTGGTTGAGGCATTTTATCTAAATCTCAAAACACCTCAATTTAAGGAAAAACTATATAATATATGAACATTTAACTAAACACTCATACAATTCACAGGCTATCTAAAAGACTAGCATCAAGGCAAAATATAATTAATTATTAATTATTTAAACTTTGATATTAGATGAATAAACAAAATTTGATTAATATTCTAGAGTATGAAAAGAGTAAAATTTTGTTTCAGTAAAATTTAAGTATAAATAATGCTTCAGTACTTAATTTTTATATACTTGACATTTTTTACTTGTATAAATGTATTACATTGAAATAAATTCTACATATTCAGAAAAACTGCTTCGAAAAAAAAGTCATCGCATGTACTTTCAAGGAGAGAAGGTTGGTGAAACACTTTATCTGATTGTACGTGTAGACAATTCATAATTCTCTTTGTTTCTTTCTCAATTTTTATTAAACTATCTACGAGCTTGAAACTTACGTCTTGTTGCTGCCTCACTGCCTCACTGCCTCACGTCCCCAAGTAGGTGAAGCGTCTCACCTTGTGGGTAAGTCTCAACATCTCGAGGTGGCTGCATCTAAAAAAAATACTCTTTTTATAGTCTACCAAAATCATTTGGATTTCTAATTAGGTAGATATATTGTTTTGCCAACTACAAATTACCAGGTAGAAGGTGGTATTTGGCTGTTTGTTACCTTTTGGGCAATTTTGGATGTTGGTTGCTGTTAAGGTTCTTCTCTATCATTTTTCACTTACTCATGATTCGGTTTTTTTTTTGAGAATTTTAGAGCCAATTTTTTTATTAATGAAACGGAAGGTATATGACGTATAGAAAAAAGAAAACAACTCAGCTACTTAGGAGGTAAATGAGCATCAGAACGGCAGAAAAAGGATCTAACGCTATGTAGTTAGAGGCGAGAGGCGACCGAGGTGAGGGAGGGCTCGCCTTGCCTCAGGTGCCCGAGACGACATTTTTTTTATTGAATAATTTCTCAAAAAATATACATATAACATTGAAACTTTTGAAGAAGAACATAAAAATACAAAAAATTCACTTCTAGGACTTATAATGTATCAAGATATTGGAGTTTCAAGATGGAAAACTGGGCATTGGGGGTTTCGGGGTGGGGAAGGAGGATTTAAGTTACCAAATTTGACTTTCATAGGGTCCTTACTTGGGCGAGGCGAGATCTGCCGAGGCGAGGCGTTTTTGCCTCGCCTCAGCGCCTAGGCGCCTGAGGCGAGCGCCTCAGATAACATAGATCTAACATGAAGGAATCTGCCCCCGAAGATGTTGACATTCACAAGAGTACTGGTGTGAGCAAAAAACCAATCCTTTACATAATTTGCGATCAAGTGTAGTATCAGTCTTGGGTTCTCATAATGATCATAAAAACTTCGCCTATTCCTCGTTCCCCAAATAGACCCTAGAAAAGCAGGAAGAACACAGCTCCACACGTTCAGAACTGAATCCCATGGGTTCATAGAGGGCCACAAATGAAGCAGTTTGATGATGTTGGCTGGTTGTATCCAATGAAACTTCCAAGTGTTGACCAAATTTTTTCAAGAATTATTTATTCTACAGTTGGTAACCAGATGATCTACAGTTTCGTCCCACGTTCCACCAAAGACACAAATTATGGGGATATTTGGGAAATTCTTTTAAGGTAGTTCCTTGTAGGAGCTCTTTGCCTTGCAATCTAGTATGACAAAAGTTTGATTTTAGTAGGCAAAGCGGGTTGCCAAACAGTATGATACCAAGGCACTTCCACCCCTCCTAGAGTAAGTTTACGCAAAGCAGTTCACGTAGTGAAGGTAGTTTTGTTACCGGGCATCTCGACTAGGTTATCTTCTCAATCCTCCACACACCCACATTCATTGAGGAACAACAGTAGATCAGATGGTTTCTTGATTTCTGCATTCTTCAAATCTCTGCGAAAAGAGAGGCACCATTTTGTTCTATCATTTCATTTGCAGTACACCTTATCTTGAGGATAGCGACAATATCTGAAAAGAGAGGGAAATATAGTTGCTAAAGATGGGTGACCAACCCAACGATTTTCCCTGAAGGAGGTTTTCTTGCCATTCCCCACCTCAATAAGGGAAGACGAGTTGAAGAAATTCCATTATCCAAGAATGCCTTTCCATATATTCGAAACTCTATCAATGCCCCTAAAATCTCTTATTCACGAATCATTACCCCCAATGTCGTATTTGGAGCAAACTATTTTAGCCTACAAAATATCTCTATGAGCATTCAACTTCTATAACTATTTGGATTGGAGTGTTGTTGATGGGTCCCGATGACGTAACTCCCACTCCTTTTTTTAGTTGATCAACATACTTGGTCTCATTTAATAAGGTGAATACCCATGGCTTATGGAATCGGTTGAATTGGATCAGAATCCAATGATTTTGGAATCAGATTGGCCGATTTTGATCTGATTATTGCCTAGAGGACTGATCCAACATTAGTTCTCGGTGGAATTTGTTTGGATCGGTAGAATTGATCGAGAATCGGTCGATTCATAGGAATCGAATCAAAATCGGTCAATTCCATCGATTCTATCAGGAGGACTTAAGTCCCAGGTCGGGATCGATTTTGGGTCCAATTAGGACTTGATATTGACCCAATATTGGGTCGATATGGTGGGAATCGGACCCGATTTTCCCCATGTCCACATCAAAACCCTTAGGGTTTCAGCAAGAGCAGTGATTCCGAGGTTATTCTTTGGCGATTCCATGGTGATCTGGCGATTCATCATCGATCTAACAATCCTTGGTTGATCCTCCAGCGATTGAAGGATTTGGTAGTGATTCTGATGTTTGGTTGACGATCCTTTAGCGATTATGACTCTTCCACTAGCGATTCAACACGATTCGGTAAGATTTCTCCATTTTTTTCTATTTCTTCACCTCTAGGCTCCCCCTACCCTCCCACCCCAATTCCTTCACTCAAGGTGACTGTTTGTTGAAACAACCATCAAAATAGTCACCGAACGGTGACTGATTGCTGAAACAACCACCGTTCGGTGGTTGTTTTGGTTACTGAACAATGACTGTTTCGGCTTAAGCAGCCCCTTAAGGGCATGCTCTTCTTTCCTGATAGTTGGGGCACTTATTGTTCTCTCCCATATTTGTCCTTCTCTTTAAGTGGTGAGGTTAACTTATGAAATTTGTATTAATGTGTTAATGTTGTAGACCATAGACATGGAGCATTGACCAAGAAAGGAGGTAGTGATGCTACTCGCGATATCGTGTGGGAGCATGACTTTTTGATGGATTTCAACAAGAAGCGAGTGCAGTATAAGTGGTATGAAAAATATATTAATGGAGAATTATTCCGTTTGAAGTAACACATAGGTTAGGTGGGTGGAAATGTGAATAATTATGACAAGGTGCACATGGAGAGTAATCAAGCCATGAGGGCGTACCTAACTAGAAGAGTTTAATAAAGGGGGGTTTGTGTTAAACAGAGAGAGGAGTTGCATGAGGAGCTTTTGCAAAGGAGTGATGATAGGGGATCAAAAAAGTCCAAGATAATGAAAGAGTTGATCCTGAATCATCTACAGATTTAGAGGAAGTGGATGAAACCTTGATGAGAGCATGCCATGCTGGCAATCAATCATAAAGAGAAGATGAAGAGCGGAGGAATGGTGCATGAGGCTCTGGAGTCGGAGGGCTGACATATCTCATAGTCCACCCGACCTACATCCACTGAGCATGTGGGAGCAAGGGAGGGTCCATTCTGTTGTTCTGTTTCGACATGACCCATTGCCACTAATGATTCTCATATGTTCAGGCAACAAAGCAACTCTTAAAGAATAAGAAGACAAGCATTTAAAGAGGTTAAGACAATCATTTTCGCTGCAAAGCAAGCAAACAATCATATCTGCAAGGGATTTGTATGTACAAATAATAATTTTAAATTGGCTAGCTAAAAGTAGTGTATTTTATGTATTTTTTTAGTGGGCCACTAACACTTTATTTTTTCATCTTAATTTAATGTAGTCATTCCAACACATGTTGTCACTATCTTCTACTTCTAGACAATGGTTGATCAATTGAGGATGTTGGTCTGGGATTACATGTCCCGACCAGCCAGTATATTTACGTTGCCAACCTAGATGAAGAGGTAGAAGAACTTAATGCCTGAATTGATGGATTTAAGTTGATTTGGAGGGAGAGAGGATGCACAATCATGTGTGATGATTGGACAAGCATCACAAAGAGATTGATGATTAATTTTCTTGTTTAATGTTCAAAGATCACAACACTTTTATAGTTTATTGATTGTTTAGGTCATATCAATAATGCTTGTTCCATTTTTGGCCTTATGGACAACGTTGTAGAAGAGATTTGAGAGGATAATATTATCTAATTTGTGACAAATAACAAACTCTCATACACGGCATTAGGGAGGAAGTTGATAGAGTGGAGGTTACACCTCTTCTGGGCTCTGTGTGCAGCACACTCCATTGATATGATGTTAGAGGATAGGCTGGGAGGCTTCAATTTCTACATAGTTAGGCAGAGCTAAGAGGATAGGATAGTTAGGCAGAGCTAATCACATCCTTTATTTATTCACATCCTCATTTAATGCACATCATGGGAGATCATACAGAGGGGCATGATTTGATTCGGCATGGGCCCACTAGATTCGCTACTTTCATTGCCTTGGAGAGTTTACACCAATATAGACATACATTGGTTTGGTTCATAGCATAGGCTAGTATATTTGTTTTATGGCTGATTTGCATAATATGATAGATCAATTGTAAATTCTTGCACAAATGAAGCACTTGATTATGGACGAGTATTTTTGGGAGAGAATTGCTTATTACTTGTCCATCATTAAGTCACTTGTAAATGTGTTGAGATTAATGGACTCATATAAGAGAAACCAGATGGGATACCTTTACATCATGGACAAAACGAAGATAAAAATCAAGGAGAAGCAATGCAAAGGTTGCAAGAAGTGGCGGAATATCATAGATGCCGGATAGGATATAACACTACATCATGACGTGCATACAATAAGTAATTCTTGTTATCTATAATTTAATTATTACTTATTGTATAAATGCATGTTCTTATGTCATATGTCATGAATGCAGGATATTTTTTAAAACCTCGGATGCAATATGGAGGATAAATATGCAATTATCAAGAAATTTTAAGGAGTACTTCACTTGTAATATAATGGGTTTCAAGAACTCAGAATGACAGATGCGAAGCTAAGTTATAGATAAGTGAGATTGTTATGTTTCTTGATATTTTTTATTGGCCCATAAATAGTTTAATACTTTGACAAATCTCAATTTTCAGATGCAATTGTATAGAATAAGAACTTGAGTATACTTAGATCTAAATATAAGATATTCATTTGCTAAAGTTTATTTTAATATGTTGAAATTAAAACATATCTCATTTTGTTTTATGGTATACAAACTCTTATTTTGATAGTATTATCATGTTTTATTGTTATTTTTTGCAGCTGAGTGGTGGGTGCAAATCAATACAAGAAGTGGTTGGAATCTATATGCTATAATTGCAATTCGAATTCTCAGTCAAAGCACAACTGCTTCTCGGTGCAAGAGGAATTGTTGTACTTTTAGTCGGATGCATGCCAAGAGAAGGAATAAGCTAACATTTGAGATGTTGGAGAAACTTGTGTTTTGCCACTACAACATATGGCTCAGGATAAAAAACAATCAAAAGCGCAAAAAAATTGCAGAATAGAGATTTGCTAGATTTGTAGGTGGATCATATGATTAAATAGTTTTGGTAGAAACATATGTACCACCCACTTCGGATGCAAAATGGAGATTCACTAGATTTGCAGGTGGACCATATGATTAAATAGCTGTGGTAGAAACATATGTATCACCCACTTCGGATGTTGATGTCGATTATCTCTTCTAGGAGGAGCACCTATTTCTTGTTGTGTTGGTGGAGGAGAAGGTGGGCAATGTTACCAGAGTTCGATCATAAGGAACGTGCATCTATTGAAGAGGAATTTAATGATATTTAGGTTGAAGTTGAATATATGTAAGAGGAAGCCCTTACTGCTCTGTCTCCACTCTCCAGTCTCAATTTTAACCCTAGTTCCAGTTGTAGCCACAACCTCAACGTCGACCTAACCCTAGCCACAACCAACTCACACCAAGATGAATACAAAGACCATGACAAGCATATTGAGGTGCTTTTCACAATTAAAAAAGATATATCAACGTGGCGTGGAGATTGAGAGTTCTTCATTACAAGTAGAGGAAGCAACAAAGAAAATAAAGTTAAAAATTGGGCGTAGACTTGTCAGTCTAAAAATTGCAGAATAGAGATTTGCTAGATTTGTAGGTGGATCATATGATTAAATAGTTGTGGTAGAAACATATGTACCACCCACTTCGGATGCAAAATGGAGATTCGCCAGATTTGCAGGTGGACCATATGATTAAATAGCTGTGGTAGAAACATATGTACCACCCACTTCGGATGTTGATGTCGATTATCTCTTCTAGGAGGAGCACATACTTCTTGTTGTGTTGGTGGAGGAGAAGGTGGGCAATGTATTACCAGATTTCGATCATAAGGAACGTGCATCTATTGAAGAGGAATTTAATGATATTTAGGTTGAAGTTGAATATATGTAAGAGGAAGCCCTTACTGCTTTGTCTCCACTCTCCAGTCTCAATTTCAACCCTAGTTCCAGTTGTAGCCACAACCTCAACGTCGGCCTGACCCTAGCCACAACCAACTCACACCAAGATGAATACAAAGACCATGACAAGCATATTGAGGTGCTTTTCACAATTAAAAAAGATATATCAACGTGGCGTGGAGATTGAGAGTTCTTCATTACAAGTAGAGGAAGCAACAAAGAAAATAAAGTTAAAAATTGGGCGTAGACTTGTCAGTCTAACAAACAATATCTTAGCACCTTTTTCAGATGATGATATGGAAGAGTCATTCCCTCTACCGAACAACAAAATATAGGGGGTTCAGGTGGAGATGGTGGAAGAGGAGGAGGATCTTCCAGTAGTGCATACTCTAATAAGGCAGAGGATGATGATTTAAGACAAAAAATATTTGAGTGGGAGAAGTTAGCACTAAAATCAAGGGTATTTTGATTAGCGTGCGGTAACAAATTATTTAGAACCCCCTTAAGACTTTTAAGTGTATATTACAACTACATTTTCATTCCCTCGGGACATTGTCTATGATTTTTCTTAGATGTCCGATTCATTATTTTCATATAGATACGGATCAATCATGATAGATAGCTCTCAGTACATATTGGAATTAAAAGAGCAATGATTTTGATGATTAATTCCAAAGATATTGGTGATAGAAAAGTATAACATTTTATTGCACGTCAATATTACATTTGTATCGTGTCACCCATGTTGAATGAAATAATCATTACTAAAATATATCTACTTTGTCTTAAATTCTATTGTAATGACACAAAACTATGTTAGAGAAGTGATTTTTATTTTTTACAATTTTTAGGGGTATTTTTATTTTTAAAAATTTTTAATGGTTTTTTACGACAAAAAATAAAAAATTGACTGGTTTGGTCCCATTCCGGATTGGTTTTCTTTTCAAAAAATTGATCGATTCTGGCTGGTACCCATCGATTCCAATTCGTCCATCCATGTGAATATCTTTTTTTGTCATTAGTGCCATGCCAGAAGGAGGTTTTTTTCATACTTTCTAGTTGGTTATAAATGCCCTTGGGAATACCCATGATTGAACATAAAAATAGTGGAATGCTTTGAGTAATTGACTTAAAGAGCAGCCATCTACCACCAAGAGATAACATCTTACTCTTCCACCTTTGTAATTTGTGATCTATCTTGTGCATGGAATGCGATCTCCCGAGAATCTCTCGAGATCTCTCGAGAATCTCTTTTCTTCCGTGCGTCCGAGAAACGAGATTGCCGAAACGAGAATATCTATGTAGTACCTGTGATACCTTGATCTTCTCCGCCTATTATTATCCCCAACTTGTTAGATGATCTTGTTAAGTTTCCTTCTTTTATTGTCAATTTTATTATGGAATCCTTCTAAATATTCGTCTAAACATTATTGTTTGATAAAATTTCATAGCTTAATATTTTAATAACTATATATGTACAATTGACCCAAAATGTTATCAATCTCCTATCTATATTGTTCAAGATAAAACTTTGGTCTGACATAAGATCCTTTGTATATCTCATGCTAACAATAGTTCACCATCTCTGTATTACATTTTTAATTCCTCACTTATTTTAATATTTAATATAAGTTCTCTTGTCCTTTTTAAAAATATTATATGACATTCTACATCTAAGCATGCACATTGATTGGTATTTCCAAGATCTAATCCCTTGAGATTTTTTTGAGATCTTTTATCTTCAATCTCCGTGAAGATAAAAGTATACCCTGCATAAATGAAGATGTGAGATGGCAATCATTGGGTAAAGTATACCCTGCATAAATGAAATCCGAGATCCGATCTCCCGAGATTTTTTCGAGAATCTCACGAGATCTCTTCTCTTTCACGCTTCCGAGA
Source organism: Cryptocoryne crispatula var. balansae (assembly GCA_036172225.1). NCBI lineage: Eukaryota > Viridiplantae > Streptophyta > Magnoliopsida > Alismatales > Araceae > Cryptocoryne > Cryptocoryne crispatula. The sequence continues at coordinate 34,636,808 of CM069935.1, forward strand.
TGAAGCCGAGATCCGAGACGACAATCCTTGATCTTGTGTACTACACATCCATCCTCATTCTTGGTACCTTTATCAGAAAGAGGCAATCCAAGATATTTGATAGGCAAAGTGGTCTAAGACATGTCGAAAACCCTTTATAACTGAAACCACGTTTTCTTCTCAATATTGATATCAATGAGCTCTCATTACTCCTTGTTGACTTTCAACCCTGTGACAACTTGTAAAAAGAAAAGTATAATTGATGGGGATCCGATCCGGTCTATTTTGGGGTTATTTGCATTTACGTCCATTTGGACATGTTTGTAAAAATTTGAGTTTTATTTGTGGTCTTTTTTTTTATTTGAGTACTCAAGAGGACATGTATGTAAATAGTCATTTAGAGTGTCTTATTTGTAATAGACTTTTCTATTTAAGAGGGCACATTGTTGGAATGAAGAGAGTTTATTGTCAATTTTTGGAACCCTAGAGGGGCTGCCCTTTGTGCAGGGGCACTGCCCCTTCCCCTTCACCCCCTCCATGATGGAGGTCGTCCGACTCCACCTCCGGTGAGGACCGGTTTCCTTCGCGACCCTCCGGCGAGAGCGCCTTCTCCTTCTCCTCCGTCCAGCGGCCTCCGAGCCATTCTTGCCCCTTCCCCCTTCACCGGTTCGAGTTCGACCCTTACCGACTCCGTTCACCTCCATTTCCGACCATTCCGACGTCTCCGACGATGTCGACCACCTTTGCCCTAGCCCCCTCCCACCTCCGACGATCCCCGAAGTACCTCTACCCAACCATCTTGGCACTGGAACCCCTCTCTCGGACCCCTATCAGACGGAGAAGAAAGGAGGAGGAAGAAGAGCCGCGTCCGTGGCCACGTCCATGCGTACGGCCCGACTAGGTCTCCGGCAACCCCCCCTCCACTTCGGCGACAACAGCTTCCAACCCGACGTCCCATCCCTTCTTCATCCGACCTGCGGTGTCGGCTCCTGCAAGGTCGGGGAGGCCCCGGCTCCCGTAGGTTTCCGCCGGTCCTTCCTCTCCGCGCGGGGCTTGACTCCGTCCATCGGGGGCCTCCGGTCTCCTCCTCTCGCAGCTGCGGCTTCTCTGAACACTCCCGGCGGCGTCGGCAAGCTCCCACGACGACGGCGATGGCGGCGTGCTCCCCCGGTGCCTCCCCTACCGCGTGGAGGTGCCGTCGATGCCGCGAACCCCCCCCCCCCCCCGAGCGGAGCCCTCGCGCGGCCAAAGGCGAGCGGAAGACGACGCGCCCGAGCACGTCCGCGGGCGTCACCCGACGGGGGTACGCGGCGGCCGACACGCCGGCCGCGTCTCCCACCCTCGCGGCCACCCACGGGTGGCCACGATCCCTCTCGGCCCCGCCGTGTTAAGTGGCGCGGGCCGGGCCGGCGACGGTTCGCCCGCCAACGGGCCAAGATGCCGGTCTAGAGTCCAGACCGGGTCCGACCGCCGGTTCACACCGGTTCGGCCCGGTTCGACGGTCCAGAACCCGGTTCAGGCCTTAAACCGGCCGGTTCACCCTATTTTGGGCCGGTTCAAGCCATTTTGGGGCCGGTTTAAGCCATTTTGGGGCCGGTTCAGGCCCGTTTGAGCGGTTCGGGCATGATTTGACATGTTTTGGGGCCCGTTTTGACCGGTTTTTGCTTATTTCTTGTATTTCTAGGTCTTTTGAGCCTCCCGACGGTCTGCTGCAGCGCCACGTCGCCGGTCCGTCCCACCTCGTCCCGCATCAAATTGTATCAAAGGTTGATACATTTGTCCGCTTTGCCAGAAGAGGAGAACAATATCATTTGCAAACTGCAAATGAGTAATACGTTCCATGTTAGCTTCCACTTCAATGCCTTGAATCAAATTGCCTTCTTTAGCCGTCTCCCACATAATGCTAAATACTTGGCTGAAGAGCAAACGAAGAGAGGAGTAATCGGATCACCTTGCCTGAGATCTCTCAGTGTAACAAAAAAATCCTTAACCTTTACCATTAATATCAAACTGGTAGTTGAAATGCAATGCTTGATCCAGTCGATCTATTTGTGATTGAAACTCATCAACTACATAATGCTGATAAGATAGTCTCACTTCAATTGATCATAAGCTTTCTTGAAGTCCAACAAGGTGCAATTTTTATGTCTTAATCATGAAGACATTAGCAATAAAGTCATCCAGAATATATCTCCCAGGGATGAAAGTATACTGAGTAGAGTTGGTGAGCTTGTCAATGGATCTGCCCAGTCCAGTTGCTAGAACTTTTGTCACAATTTTGTAACTGCAATTTAACAAGCTGATTGTTCTTATATCTTTGATGTCATTCACATTGTCTTTCTTAGGCAACAAAATAATAGTAGTAGAATTAAACTAAGATTCTTATGAAATTCTCTAATGAGATCCATATAGTGATTTCTGATGATATCCTAACAATGAATACAAAATTCTGCCTAAAAGCCATCAGGTCCCGGGGCTTTGTAAAGGTTTTATTTTTAATGGCACTAACCACCTGCTGTTTAAAAAAATTGCAGACCAAAGAATCTGTCATCCTTTTCTATGACAAGTCGCAATTGAGAAAAGGACTCCATTGATCACCATCTTTGAAGAGGTTCCTTTAAAATACTGTAGCCAATAGGCCTTTATGTTCACAACTTATCCCCTCAGTTCCATTCACTTTCAACCTTCGAATAATGTTTCTCTTTTTTTCTCTGATGGAAGCTTGTGTGTGAAAGCATCTTGTTTTCTTATTGCCTTCCTTTAATCATAACTTTCTCGAGTTATGCTTTCATTTAACCTATTCCGTACAATTCCATTCTTTATAGGTGTCCTTCAGGTTGTTCCACTCCTTTTTGGCATCATTGAACAAACCTGCATCAAAGAATTTTTCAAAGCAATCTATTTCAGATAGCCATTCCTTACTAACTTTGGTTGTGGTATTAAAAATTGTCTTCGCCCAAATCTTGAGAAGATTCTTAATCCACTTGAGTTTGCAGACAAACTCCATGTTGCTAAAGTGGAGTTGATCTCATACCATTTTTACCAAACTTTGACCATATGCTTAAATTAGGCTCCCTGCACCACATGAGCTCAAAACTAAATCTCTTTGGTGTAATCTCTATCATGCCTGCCACGAGTGATGCCTATAACATAGTGATCTGACACTACTATGGGAATATGGAATCTCTTAGGCACCCCCATACTCGTTGATTCACAAAGTTGACATAAAAAATATATCGAGTTTGGACTTAGAACTGGAGTTGGATTACATAAAGTCAAATCCATAGTTGGAACTCTCGATCAGCCCACAATCATTTACCCATTCAGTGAAGAGTATCATCTCTTGAGTCTAGTCAACTTGACCCTATCCTTTTCTAGGATTCGAGGCAGCATTGAAGTCCTCCCCCTGGATACACCAAGTATTACTGATATTATCTCTCGGAACCTCCTTGAGGTCAGAGAAAAAGTTCACCTCATCTCGTACAATCAAAGGAGCATACACGATTAAGAACCATGTCTTTCTTGTACCTCTATCCTCAAACTTGAGAACCTGTACATGTCTATCTTTGAGCAATTCATCTGCATCAAATCAGTTATAGTTCCAAATTAAAGCCAGACCACCACTTTTCTTTGTAGAAGGCACAAAGAGAACCCATATAAATTACTGCATTTTTTATTTACGATGGCTTGTATGTTAGTAAAATTAGATTTCATCTCCTAAAGCAAAAACACATCTGGTTTACAAATTGCTACAATATTTTACAGTTATCTGATTTTCTTGATTGCGATACCTTTACAGTTCCAGTTAATTAAAGTAATCATTTAAATATTTCAATACCTCTCCTATCGTCCTTCCTCCTGCCATATGCCAAGATGTCATTGCTCAACAGGAACTTAAGTTATCGAGAGTCAACCCTCTGCTGTTGTTTTATTTTAATGACAACTGGAGGACAACTCCCATTCAATAGGTCATGCTATAACTTAGAGAAAAAGGTCCACTAATTCAGTCAAGCCCACTAATTTGGTTAGTGGACAAATAAGAAAAAAATCATTCAAAAATGTAATGAAGGACCCACTAATTCGGTTAAACCCCGATTGGGGAAATACCAGTTAGTAGATAAAACATCCAAAACTAATGAAGGCCCACTAACTCGGCCAAGCCTTGATTAGAGAAATATTGGTTAGTGAATTAAACATCCAAATCAATGAAGACCCATAATTCGGTCAAGCTTTGATTAAGAAAATACCAATTAGTGAATGAAAGTGAATATCATCAAAACCAAAACTGTTCAAGGCCCACTAATTCGGTCAAGTCTTGATCGGGGAAATATCGGTTAGTGGATGAAACATCCAAATCAGTGATGACCCACTAACTCGGTCAAACCTTGATTGGAAAAATACCATTTAGTGGGTGAAAAAGAATATCATCAAAACCAAAATTGTTCAAGGCCCATTAACCCGGTCCAACCCTATATAGAAAATATGGAGTAATGGATAAAAAATGACCCAGGCTCATCAAGACGGTCAAGCCCCAATCGGGGAAGTGTCGTTTCGGATGTTTGAAGACCCATTAAGTCGGTCAAACCCCTGTTGGGAAAATGCCACTTAATGGGTGTGAAGCCCTAAAAACAACAAAAATTGGCAAAGATTTTTCAAAGCTGGACCTAGGAAGGATAGTGATTATTAACACCCAAATCCTGCCTTAGAAACATGTTATGTAGCAATAAAAGCGGATACAAAAGGAGGAAGGATGTCTATGGCCCGTGTTTATTCTTTCAAGCGTATACAAATTATTTCTTGTATTTAATTCTGTTTATGGCAGTTAATTGAGGGTTGTCGAGCCATTGCTTAGTGTAATTAACATCGAATTCATTCATAGATTGATGTAGAGATGTCTAACCAAATTTAAGAACTCACACTATAACCTTGCCACATCTTTTTTAATTTCGTTTTGCAGATATGTTTCCATCGTCAAAGACGTTTGCACTGAGAAAAAAATAAAGCATAACATATATTTTTATTTTAAAAAGCGGGGTTTCAACACTAGCACATAAGGCTGATGGGCTGAGCATGCATGGGAGAGGCAGTCCCTGTGGGAACTTGTTTGCTTGCGCATGAAAGTGGGGGAGGAGGATCTGATGTGTCTGTTGTTTATATGGTCAATTCTTATTGGAGTAGGACTCTCTAAAGTAAGAGATAGACCCTGTCAAGTGCAGTTACCGTGAGAGACATTCCTATCAGATTGGCTCCACTTTCTCCCATCTTAAAGAAGCATCCGATGGGCCATTTTTGACTTTAACTTCATGAGATTATTCTGACTTTTAGGCCTTCTTCGAGGCTTCTAGGTGGAGATATTACCATCGGCCAATTCTTTGAGGCTTCTAGCATTGGCTTCTTTTTATATTTTTATATTATGTATTTCAATAATAAATTTATGATGTTATTAGTGATTTATAGCTGTACATATAAAATAATATACATATAAAAATGTACTTCTAAAGCACATGAGGTGCCCACCCTAAGCACCTGAGGTGAGGCGAGGCCCTCCTCACCTTAGACGCATCGCACCTCGGACAACATAGGTTGAAACAAGTCAACAATGGGGAATTTAAATATTTATACTTCTGATTTCAATCATAGTAGCTCATACAATGTTAATTATCGTGAGTAGTCATCACATTATTAATTTACGAGTTGAACAAGAAAAATATGCGGAGTGTCCATTTGAATCTTGAGCTTATGGAGTCTCAATCTTTCTACAATGCTTTGGACTATTTGGAGAACTCATAATAGAAGAATTTTTGAATAGCATTTTGAGAATTCGTGAAATACTGAGTTTTCACTCATTTTGGTTTCTATCCGGATAGGAAATCTTTTAGGGAGAGATTTTGTAGTTGGAAAAGTCTTTGTAATGGTCAGGTAGATTACGCTTTCAACCCCCCTTCTTTTTTTTGCTTTCTTATTTTTTACCTCTTTTAATGTATTATTAATTATCATTTTCTGAATTAATGGTTTGTGACAATGTCACCTTAGGACAAAAATGAGTACTCATATTAGTATAGCAATGGATAGTGTTGCCTGGATAACAGAGTTGTTTTGTACTGAATTTCAATCTTGTCAAGGGAATACCTGAAACTTTATGTTTTATTTTTGAGTACAGAAACCCATCTTACTGGGGCAAGTTATGTTTTCTCTCCACACCGGATGGAGAGAACTGTGGGCTTGTTAAAAACTTAGCTGCTACCGGACTTGTTAGCAGTAATCAGGCGGAACTTGCAGAGTTTATTTTTGAAGTGTTGATATCCTGTGGGATGGAGAAGCTGGAATGCTTACCTTTTCACTCACTAAATGTAATGAGCAAAGTGATCTTGAATGGTGCTTGGATCGGATGTTGCATGGATGGGATAAAATTTGCCACTGATTTCAGATGTCTTCGTCGAACAAAGCCTGAACTTAAAGAGGTAGAGCCCTTTAATAGTCTTGACTTGTTTGTTTGTTAAATGCTATTTTTCTTTGCTTGCCTGATAAACTTTTGTAACATACTATTCATAAACTTGCTGCCACTATAACTGTCCCGCTCATAATGGGTACAGTTTTGTATGATGATTTTAACTGCAACAATTGCAATTTTCTGGTATCTCTATAGTCTGGAGTATGGCTATATAGTGGTGTGTAGTTTCTACTTCTAGAAATGAGAGATAAGCCATAGAAAGTAGAGTGATGCGTCAAGAGAATAAAATTACTGGACTTGTCTCAGTGAGAGATAACTTGTGGCATTGGGATTGGCACCTGCTGACCAGAACTTAGGGGCTTGGGTGGGTGGGGAGCTTGATCTTGAAACTCCTGTTGGGATCAGGCTAACATGGCCAGATCTACCTAGATCTGTGTTGTTAGAGATGCTCGCGTGAACCGTCTAGGTGGTGAGACGAGGTGAGGCAGTCCAAAACCACTTCGCTTTACCCATTTCTGCCCAAGGCAGTCATCTGACTCATCTCGGGCACCTAAGCACCAGAGGCGGGGCGAGGTGGATGCCTCTCCCGCCTTAATGCTAACCGGATTCGGTTAACTTATACCCGCCTGGACCCCTTTTCTCCCAAGACCTCGACACCCTGACAGAACCCCTTGGACAGCGGAACCCTCGATCTTATTCTCTCTCCATGTTCCGTCACGGTTCACTGTTGATACTGTCGTCCTCATCTTCCTGGGCAGCTATGCTGATAGAAGGAACCGGATCATGATTTTTTTTCTTCATATCTTCTAATGCCATCTATTTCTAAACATGTTCTATTCTTCTTAGTGTCAGTTTTAGACTTCTAACAAGCCCTGCTGATCATACATTGTCGTTCTTCCCACATATGTTCGGCTCGTAAAACTATAGGTGGGTTCTTTGATTGGTTTATTGTTGTTCTTCTAAATACATAGATAACTATTTAAGTTATTATTATTATTTTTAATCTCTTGGCCTGGTTACATTTAGGTATTTTGCAACGCTTGTTAAGTTTTCTATTGGTTCATAGTTTATATGCCCTCGACTGGTCACTGGTGACATCACCACCTTCATGGTGAGTTGTTTGAAAAAATTGGCAACAATTAACAAAGGTCATAGGCTTGTAGCATATCCATTTAGTTTTTTTTCTTTTGTTCTAACATATCCATTCGTTTTAGGTATTTTCATTTTCCACACCTCAACCAAAACCGATATATGATTAAAGCGTGCACAGCTGACTGGTGACACCTATATGCCCTTTCTCAATTATTGCTTATACATTTGACATTTTTAAGTTTTAGTGATATTGTATAATATTGTGATTGCATGCTAATTTATTTTAAATATTTTTATAGATTTATTTTAATTATTTGTATTATACATGTATTATTAAACTAAACAAAATTAAGTAATAAAAAAACTTTTTGGGTGCGCCTGAGGCGAAGTGTCAAGTCCCTCACCTCGGGCACCTCACGTCTTGGATAAATAGACCCAGATTGACCGATCCCGCACCTATCCAATGGGTTGGATTGGTTGATTTGCAGCTGCCAGCTATCCCCTGCATGGTCTTCCCCTCCCATTTGGGTGGTGAAGACAGACCGTGCAGGACGCGTTAACACAGGATCTGCAACTTAATTTGTGGATCCCCAGGTATCGGGTCAGGTTTCAGATGCCTAGATCCATTACTTTAACTTGCAGATCCCTCAGATATTGGTTCCACGGAACTCTATTCTTTATCTTTTCTGCCCGAAACTGGAGGGGAAAATGCAGGCTTGCAGCATCGTGCCTTCTGCCATTTTCCGAGCCTTTTCTGGTCATCCTTTGTTCTCTCCACCTCTTTGGTTGGTTGACCTAAAATCTGGCCTTACCCGATCTATTTTTTATGTTTTTTGTTTTGCTTTTCAACTTTTGAAAAATCATTCAAGCTGATTCTGGTTTGGTTTTCCTTTTTTGGATCAGCTGAGCTAACCAACCCCGATGTGGAAATCCTTGGTGAGTGATGTGGGCAGCCCAACAATGTCAGGTCATTTGCAGTCAAGCTCAGAAGACTTTTTAAGCCAATAAATTTCATGGTGCAGCAGCACCTTTGGAGGTGCAGCTAAAACAAGGCAAGGACTTCTTAAGAAACAAAAATTTGAGATCATTAATAATTAAAGGACCCTTTCTGCCTGGAGCAGTGAGAAGGAGCCAGGGGGAAGTACATGGAATGTTGTCTTAGAGAGGAAATCAAATGGAAACAAAGCAAAAGTTAGGCAGTTGAAAAAGGTGAAAATAATTTAAGTTCTTTCTCATGATGACTATTAATAGGAAGAGTAGAAGACATTATTCCATAAGCTGTGATGGTAAATTGTGGAGGAAAGCCCCGGTGTTGTAGAGGTAGCAGTGGAATTCTATAAAAGCTTTTTGCTTAAGATAAAGAATGCAGACCCATGCTTAATAATGATGATTTCAGTAGGTTATTGGCCTACTAATAACCTATATCGAACTAGACACTTCATGCTAGTTATTCAGGTAAAAAAAGCGATGCCAAATGGGTCATGACCATAGTTATTAGAGGCGCTCGCCTAAACCGCCTAAGCGGTGGAGGCTGGGGAGGCACTGGCAAAACGTCTCACCTCGCCTCAAAACGTCTTTTCCGCCTAAGTCAAACAAATTTGGTCAAACATGATTTATTTCTTAATTTAATTATGATATTTGTTTTCTTTTCTTATTGATTTTTACTCTCGTTGAGTTGTTATGTTTGATTTGTACTCTACTTTTGTTAGTTATGATGTTATGTTAGTTTTTGATCTTTTTTATTATTATAACATTATTTATTGATGATTACATGGTGAGGACACCCGAGCTCGGGTCCGTTTTGATCCAAACTGAGTATACCGACGTCGCCGTCCGAACATAGACTCTCTATGGATCAGAGATGATTAGTCAATGTCGGGTGCTATTAGGAAATATATTTAAGCAATTTAGACTAATTAAGGGTTTTTATGTATTTGTGGGGAAATTTTGGATTTATTTTAAATTTTGTAACCACACCTCTATATAAGGACCCCCAGCCCCCCTATGTACGTATGCTGAATTTGGTAAGAATTTTTTTTTTGAGTTTTGTGCTCCAGTGAGCTCCCTCTTCCCCCGGACCAGGTCTGGTCTCCTCCCTGCCCCCCTCCTCTTCTCTCGTCTGTGTACCCCCGGAAGGTGCCCGCCTTGTCCGGTTCCCTCCTCCCTCCCCGGAATAACCTTCTGTCTAGTTCCCCTTCCTTCTTCCTCTCCTCCTCCCCTCTAAACCGCTGCCAGCAGCGCCTCCTTCTTTGCGGGTCGTCGTCACCGCCTCCTCACTTACGGTCGTCGACTTCTCATACCACCGTCGCTGCTTTCTCCGCTTCTCACAGCCGCCTCTGCAGCCGCCTTCTCCTACTCCGATCGCCGCTGCCATCGCCACCTCTCGCCGCCGCCTCCTCCTCTTGTTGCTGTTGCCGCCTCCTCTCCTACCAGCTGTTGCCTCCATCGCCGCAGCCACCGTCGCCCCCCCTTTCCCGGTCGCCGCAGCCATTGCCGCCTCCTGCCGCCGCCGTCGCCTTCAGCCGCTGTCGCCAGTGTCGGCTCCGCTTCCGGCTGCCACAGCCGCCGCGCGAACAGGGGACAGTGCGTGAAGAAGCTGCCCTTGCCACTGTAGCTAAAAGCGAACTTAGGTAGCACTGTAGCATTATTGCTATAGTACCCCATTGCTATAGTACCCCGGTTACTATAGCAGAGCTTCAGCGTATAAAAAAAAAGAAGGCTGGTTCTGTCCAGAACCGACCAAGGAAAAAAAGAGTTTATTCAAAAAAAAAGAAGAAACGAGAAGAGTTGATTTGAAAAAAAGGTGTTTGAAAAGAAGAAGAAGAAGAAGAGCCTATGACAAAAAAAAAAGAAAAGGAAAAGAGTTTGTACTACAAAAAGAGAGGTCTGTGAAAAGAAAAGAAAAGAAAGAATATTGGAAAAAAGAAGATGAAGAAGAAGGCATTTATGAGTTTAAGTTTATTAGAAAGTTAGATATTAATATTATTATTTTATAATTACGACACATCTGGTCGTGTCAGTGTCAAATTGTACATGTACTTCGAGATATTAATTACGGTTCAATGAATGTGTATGTATTTTAAGTAGTCAAGTTCGATTTGTATTCTTATTTTAGATAGTCAAGTTCAATTTGTATTCTTATTTTAAGTAGTCAAGTCCAAATTGTATTCTTATTTTAGGAAGTCAAATTCAGTTTGTACACGTATTTCAAGTTGCATTAATTAGATGTCATGTCAGTCACATCAGTGTAAAGTCAGTGTTCCGTCAAGTCACATCAACCATCACATAGTTCGAGACGTCCAGATTCAACGCACCTTGAGGCACTTGTGAAGCACGTGATTAGATACAGGCCGACTAACAAGAGAGAAACAAGAAGATAAAGTTGGTTGGAGTGCGAGCAGTTGAGTGGACGACACCCACGCCACGGCGTGGAGGTACAACTCTCATACTCCCTTTGCAGTTACTTCTGCTTATTTATTATTCGTTCGATTCCCGTGTCGCTCGAGTGAATAGGTGCCTAGCTAGTAAATTCGAAGTCATTATCGACGTGAGCTTGAGTGAACCCATTTCAATTCTACTAGATCAATGTTTGGATTTGAGCGTCCTAAACTCGGGTAGTGGTCAAACTACCTCGGTCCCGTCCACTCGTGGGCCCCACACCTCGGGTCGCTTCTACTTAATTTAGCCGTTAATTTGAAATCTTGTGAACGTCAGTAAATCGACAAGTGCAAGTATCAATTTGTTGTTGTCCAGTGTCCGACCTAGAGGTTGTCCTGCGTCACTACATTATATAGCTATTAATATGATGTATTTATTTCAATATTACAGGTATTTTTTAGATTTATTGCAACAATTTGTATTAGATATATATATATTTTTTAAATTAAAATAATTAAATAATATAAAATGTTTTGGCCCTTGAGGCGCCCGCCCCAAGCGCCTGAGACGAGGGGCTAGGACCCTCGTCTCGGGTGCCTCATGCCTCGGATAACTATGGTCATGACTTGACCTATACTGAAATGTCTGAAATGGTTGGTTTGATTTGGTAAAGGGAACCTGTCTCAACATGATAAGCATGTTCTGGTTGTTAGTTAGGTGGGTGCAAAGGGAGATTTTAGTAATTGGGCCAATGTACCCCAGCGTTGCATCCATCATTCACCATTTGGATTCCTATTTTTCTTACGTTCAACTCAATGCGGCTGCAACTGCACCATCCTTTGGCAATGGCAAGTGCTAGCTCCAGTACTTTGGTGGATAACTTCCATCTTCTGGTCACTGTGCCTAGACTTAGCTGTTGGCGGGAAGTCTCTCTCTCTCTCTCTCTCTCTCTCTCTCTCCCCTCTTTCCTTTGCATTCTATATCGGGTGGTTTGAGTTGGTGTGCTATAGGGACACGCTCTCTCTCTAGCATTCTCTATCAGAGTGGTTCTATGTTATTAGTGGTGCTTGCTTCATTTGTCTAGGTGACAAGGCGAGGCAAGCCTTCGCCACCTCAACCTACTGGCAATCACCTTCACTACCTTAGCGGCCAATGTGACGTGAGGAAACCGTTCTTCTTCCTTGATGGCCTGACATGAAGACTTTCTTCGCCCCTTAGCCGGAGTAGCCACCGGTCACTCCCTGCTGTTGGAGAAGGCTTCACTTCCATTTGAGAAGGTCGTTGGAGAAGCGACAATTGTTGGAGAAGTTATTTTCGGTGAGTTCTTTTTCATTTTATTTCCATTCCTTTTCAATTTCTCTTCTGATTTTTATTTTTGTTCTAATACATTGTTCTTATTGAAGGGATCCATTTGTTCATCTTTGGAGGAGTTCACCTGAAAAGGTATGTTTTATTCAGTTTATTTTATTATATTTTTCAATTTTTATTCTTGTTCAAATATATTATTATTATTATTATTAAGACATCAGTTTGTAGTTTGTTATTCTTCGTCGAAGTTCATAAGAGAAGCCAGATCTCACCGGAGAAGCCATTTTCATAAGAGACTAGTTGCCTTTTATGTTTTTGATTGCAAACATAGTTATCAAGTGTTTTTTGCATTTTTGTAAGTATTTTCTATATTTTTTATTTTTAGATAAGAACTAGATGTATTGTTATTTTTATAAATATATACTAAAAAAACTTGCCTCAAGTGCCTGAGGCACCTACCTCGTGCTTTGGGCACGATGAGAGGAGCCTCGCCTTGGGCGCCTCATGCCTCTGAAGCAAGGTAAAAAACCAACCTCCAGCATGTCCTACGGCGAGGTAAAAAACCACCCTCTGAAGTAAGATTTTCTTTTGCCTAACGGTCTTCTTTGGTACAGATTTCCTCTTAGGGACTGTTGGTCTTAGAACTTGGGGGGGATTTCGATTTGTTTAGGAGGGGATTCGTCCCTGCCACCCTCTTCAGGGAGGAATCGGTCATCCCCTTGTGGAAGGGGTGGTTGCCCCTACACAACCACCCAAAGGGGTGACTGACAATAGAGGGGACCAGGGGTGTCCGGTGGCTTTTCTTTCCCGTTCTGAACGGTCCAATTGTCGTTGTTCGGATCGTCTGATTATCCAATCTTTGTACAGACCATCCGATTGTCCAATATTTTTAGTTAATATGAACTAAATTTTTGTATTTAGTAAAAATGTCGGACGAGCAACACGATGCCCCTACATATCATGATATTTGATGGCAACATGGACACATGTTAGATACTGACAAGAAGAAAATGAAATATAAATAGTTTGAGAAGAAAATGAATGGAGGTGCTTATCACCTCAAACCACATATCAGTGGGGTTAGTGTGAAAGTTTAGAAGTGTGATAAGATACCGACAGAGTTGAGAGGGCATATTTAACTGAAAGAGCATCCTAGAGAGAGATCTGAATCGAGAGAGAGTTGACCTACACAATGAGTTGCTTTGACATTGAGACAAAAATCTCATGTCTGAAAATAGGAAGAAAAATAAAATCTCACGTCTTCATCAAGTTCTGAGAATGAAGAGGAGACATAAATAAGAAAAGAAATATATACAAGTAGGGCTTAAGCCCTACAAAGATGAGAAGGGAAAAGGGCAAGAGGATCTACTCGCGGTTAGATTTGGAAGACATTTGTCCTACACCTCAGTCAAGTTGAGAGAGTGAGTTCTATTAGTTGTAGTCAATTCGGTCAACGAACATGTCCTTGTATAGGTAGAGTGATAGAGTTCAAATGACTATCAAGCATGCATTGAAAGGAGTTGTTACTACAATAGGGGTTGCAAATAAGGCAACGGAGCACATTTATAAGTGGTTTTTACATGCTGGTATATAAAATACTTGTCTTATCTTGAATGTGTCCAATGTTATTAAAATTTGAAACAAATATTAACAACATTATTTTATATTGACTTGATGTAGCTGTCCCAGCCCATGTAGCCACCAGCCTGTATTTTTGTATGATGATTGATGCTATTGGAGAGGTTGGACCAGGATTAAAAGTCCTAAGTTTGAAATATATTGATATTTACGAGGGTGAGTTGGATTCAGAGGTTGATGAGTGGACCTTGTGGATAGATAGATTTAAGGCAATATGGAAGGAAAGGGGTTCATTGTCAGGTGCGACGGATGGATAGGAATCACATGGAGATCAATGATAAACTCTTATTTACTATTCTGGGGACACCACATTTTTGAAGAGTATAGATGCATTGGGACAGATAAAAAAATGCCGAGTATTTATTTGATCTCATAAACAATGTTGTCGAGGAAACAAGTGAATACAACATTGTGTAGTTTGACAATTATAAGACTGCAGGTAAAAATGTTGATGAAGGTCAGATCACATTTGTTTTGGGTGTCATGTGCTACACACTCTATAGACTTGATAATGGAGAACATTGGGAAGGAGTCATTTGTCAAGTCCTTGGTGAGTCAAGGACAATTGGTTTCATCATTTATATCTAGACATCTTAAACTCATGCACATCATGAGATAATATATCGATAGTTGTGATCTAGTGTGACTTGATCCCACAAGATTTGTCACACATTTCATTGCACTAGAAAACATGTTGAGACATCAACATGACTTGAAGAGATTAAAACTTTCATTAACATACATCAATTACATGGCTGACCTATAGACCTATATCACAGAATAAACTAGTTTGATATTTTAACAAAAATGGAGCATTTTATTAAAGACACTAAATAGGTGGAAAGAATGCAATATTACTTGTTTGTTATAGAACCCCTAGTACATGAGTTGAGATTGGTAGATTTTAATGACAAAAAATCAAATGAGGTGTCTATATGATGCAACGGACAAAGCAAAGATGAAAATTAAAGAAAAAATGTTCAAATGGTTATAAGAAATGTTGGAAGATTATATACAACATATAAGATAAGACATTTCACCACAATATTTATGTCATAGGTAATTCTCTATTTCTTATTATTCATTTAAGTCATCTAATAATGTTATTGTCGACAGAATATTTTTTGAACACAATGATACAATATGACGGACAAGTATCTAATGATGCAGAGGTTATACAAGACATTGTCATGGATACAACATTTATGTAGGGCTTTGCAAGACAAAATAGAAACCGAGTTGTTGCTTTCTTCTTGATGAGTAATTGAGTTTTGAAGATCAATGAATTAATTTATATTTTATATCATATTTTAGGTGACATCATATAAGCATCGAACTAGAGTTTATGGAGATTCATATTTATGATATTCATATGATAAATTTCTCCCAATATGTTTAATAACACTAGGTATATGTTAAACATTTTTGTAAGAAGATTACACATTTACTATATTACTTATCTTTTTGTAGTTGAGTGTTGGATTCAAGTGATCAACAAAAGTGGATGGAACTCACTTGCTACTATTGTAGTACGAATATTGAGTCGGAGCATTATAATTCATCACAACGTGAGAGGAATTGAGCACTTTCAAATTCACAAAAATGGAGTAACATGCTGAAAAGTGAGAGATTGGACAATCTAGTGTTTTGTTATTACAACGTGTGGCTAAAAATCAAGAACATTAAGGACCGACAAAAAAATTCTGAAGAAACATTTGCAAGATTTGCAAGTAGTCTTTATAAGTAAAGACACTATGCAAGTGGTCGAGGATTATCACAGGGGGATGTTGACTTAAAATATCTCTGCCAAGAAGAATATCTATTTTCAACATGTATGGAAGATAAGGATATCGAACCAGCTCCAAAATTTGACCACAATGATGATGTATGGGCCAAAGGAGTGCTTAACAACATAGTTGACGAGAATGTAGATGAACAAATGCAAGAACAAGGAGATGCTCAGGTTTCTTGTACATCTCCAATTCAGTAAGATCCACCTCACACTACATCTTCAATTCAATAAGATCCACCTCACGCCTAGTTCTAAAGTCAACTCCAACCACAACTCTTGGTCTAGTTTCTCGTGCCGCTTTAGATGTAGGTCCCTCCACTATCAAGAAAAGCATACAAAGGGAAAAAAAGATTTGGAGGATTCAAATCGTTGAAAGTGTACCAACAAGTTATTGGATAGGGTACACAAGAAGTTAAAGCAAGGAAGAAGAAGAAACTAGTTGTCAAGTGAAGACCTGTAAGTCCTATAGACAGTACACAAGCACTCTTCTCAGTGATGATGAGAAAGAGTTAATTCCATCTACACCATAGCAAAATCAAGGTGGTTTAGGTGAATGTGGACAATGAGGATGGTTCTTCGAGTAGTGCACGTACGAGTGGAGTAGGTCTTGATGATTTGGGTCAGAAGCAACATTCAAGTGGAAGAAATTTTTGTCTAAATCAGATGGGTTTTTTTAGTGGATACGTGGCGGCAAATTATCTATAACCCATTTTAGACTTTGAACCATGCTATGTACCCACACCTGCAGCATCAAATAGTGTGATTTTAGTCAGATAGTTGAATCATTATTTTCATATGGATTTAGGTCAATCATTACTAACCAATCTCAATAGAGTATTCAAGAGAATCAGGAGAAGGAAGATTATGAAAGTCAATTTCGTAGATGGTGGTGATGAAAAGATATCATTCTTGTTTCTTATGAATTATATCATTTTCTTTTTTTTATTGAAATGAATATTGCTGTTATTTTGCATCCACTTATCTTGATGTCTCATAGAGACTAACAGACATATGAAAGTGTGTTAGATGTTATTTTTACATTTTTTATTGTTTTCTATAAGTTCTCATATTTTTTAGTAATTATCATGGTTTTGTTATTGTTTTGAAAAAAATAAAAAAATTCCTGATCCGGATTGATTCTGGATCGGGATTCCCCCCGGAGAATCAGTCCAGATCGACATTGGCTGATCCGGCCCCGATTCTGATCCTGCTAACCTTGTCAAGATCTGAGTTGCCATTCGACGTGAAGGAGGGTGCCACCTTGCTCACAGAAATGTAATACAAGATAGGGCCAGTTGTTGGGTAGACTCTGCACATCACGCAGAAAAAACCCATCGGAGCATTCCTGGACAGGAAGTAGATAACTCTTTCAAGTTTCAAGATTATGGACTGTGGTTTGCCAGGTCAGCTCATCCCCGCCCTAGATTGTCATCACTGATCTAATCCCAAAGGGAAGGCTGATTCTGGTCTGAATTTCAGCTGAGGTCAGCCTGGATCTGATGATTATGGATCTACCCGGCCACTAAAATTGAGCTGGATCTGCTGAGCTGAGGTAGGCCAAAATCTACTAATATTATGCCAGGATCAGCCCGTTCCAGCCAACTCAAGCAGATAAGGACCAAGAGTTGGCTGAGTTCGGCTGAGTTAGGGCAGGTTCTTATGCCGATTGGCTGATCTTCGACTCTTGGCGGATTGGCCAATTCACCAATCGAAACCAAACCCGGTCGGGTTTGGCCAAGATTCTTTTAGTTCTCTGTTCATACTCATCAAATGGTAGCTTGCAAATTTTACACCAACTATCAACTCTGCAAACCATGCTTTAGCTTACATGGCTGAACTGGGATCTGTCATGCAGCTTGCTTGCTCACTTTGCAGGATTATGTCAGGTGAGTTTGACCTATAGAATTTAAGAAGGAAGAGTGGTTTTATCTTCAAAACACAGTTTACGGGGTCACCTGATGCATACTGGATTATGGCCTAGTGATTACAATTTACATGTGAACTGTGCTTTGGAGCGGAACAGTGAATAGAAATAGAGCAGGTTAGCCCAGAACAGGGTTTGGCCAGCTGATAAAGTTAAATATACTAAAATTTACACTAGTCCCAAGTGCCACATGCAATTCAATTTTCAAAACAGAGATAATCGTCAGACTGTTTGTGTATATATGTTTTATCCAAGGAGGGTTGGGTCGGGGGTCGCGACCGGGTCGCGGGACCCCCAGGCCGACCCGGTCGCGACCGGGTCGCGACCCCCTTATTTTAATAAATTTTTTTTTGAAAAATTCAAAAAAATAAGAAAAATGCGAAAAAAAATCTGAAAAAATACAGAAAAACTGGATAAATTAAATGACATGATTTAAACAAATAATGCATCAATTTTATTCCAACATGATGTGTTGTACACTTTGTAGGTAGTTGATGTACTCTCCTCATGTCATTTGGGTTGAGTACAAAACTTGATACATATATACATAACGATTATATTCGTCAGTCCCTTGGAAAACCACCTTAAGACTTGATCCAAACAAGTCACCATAGCTATCGTAGTCAAGGTTGATTGGATCGAAGTGTCTGATGACTCTACATAATTCATTTCATAATGCTCTTGGACATATGTGGGGAACTAAGAGCCTTGGGATGAATCACGCACATAGTCGGAGGTATCGTGGTATTCTCGCTCCAACTCCACGGCTACGATGACCTCCTCTACCTTGTGGCGGCCTTCTACCGTGATCGGTATCTTGGGTCGCATGAGTATATCGCTCCTCGCCGGTAAAACGTAGCGACGTGGTAGGAGATATGGGAGGATCCGAGGTCCCCCGTACTTGTAAAGTGTCCGTGCCCCCATATCGAGCACCATCATCGTCGCTACTCTTTGACGACGAATCCTCGGACGTACGGTACGGCACTCGGATGTTCGGCTCCGGCGTATCTTCTCGATCGTCTTCGACCGTATCAGCATCTGCAATATCAAAAGGAGCAGTCATAACTTGTTTACCTTTTCGCCTACTTTGCGTACCTTGGCTAGTTCCTTCTCCGGTCCTCTGGCGCTTTGCTAGTGAGGGAGGGATCTGGAATTCTTCGGCTAAAGGGACATCGTCGAGCACTCCTTCGGCCCATTGTCGGTCTTGGGGTTGAACTCCGGTTCTCCCAACCCTTCTCGGTCGTTTACCCATGCTTCTAAGGAGTTCTTCTCGTAGAATATTTGATCCAAATCGATATCCTCCTCTTCAATTGGCGGCTCGTCGACCGAACGTCCCGCTGCCTGTGCTATCTAACTCTTTTGTTCCATCTGGTTCTGCTTCATTCTATCCAAATTCCTCAACTTTAACCTCATGTTGTAGTGACAATACACGAGGTCTTCAAGCCTCCTTGATGTCAACCTATTTCTCTGCTTTGTGTGAATCAAGCTGAATGTCAACCTATTTCTCCAAAAATATCCGGCCTCTCTTGTCCGGTTCCGTAAATGTGTACGGATCGTCTCCCCGGTTGTTGCAATTCTTCTCGGACGGTCTCTTTATGTCTCTTGCTAGTTCCCTTCGTTTGCTCCATCGCTTGTAGGTGCCTACGAAATTGAGCTCTGACCTCCGGCGGAGTTCGTGTGCAAGGAAGAACGTTTCCCTTCATGCCTGCAAGATGAAATTTTAAACGATAAATACCACCGAATATTACTTTGTCGCAATATTTACATTGCACTTTTCTCTCCGCCATGGAGATCAAATTGCAATGCAACCAAGCCGGATCACTCCGGGTCGCGCCGGTACTTTGGGTTGTTTGGCTTGGAGAAGACATTTTTTTAAGTAAATAATTACCTTAGTAAGTAATTAATTATTTAAATAGCTAATAACCTTAATTAGTGACTACTAATGTAAGTATATTTTTATTTATATAAATTGAATGATTAACTAAATATATGATTAAGTAAGTAATTAATATTTCTTCAAACTAATGATGTGTTAAGTAACTACTAAACTAAATATCTAACTAATCTTCTAGCTAACTAACTATGCAAGTAAGCAAATAAGTATTAAAAAGAATAAACTACTTAACCCACTAATCAATGGAACTAATATTAAATAAATATGCTAAATGAACTAATGAAATGCTTGATGAAATAATTAAGTAAATGAGAAAAAATTTGAGCAATGAGAGCAATGAGAGCACAAATGAGAGGGTGAGAGTGAGAGGGGGGGTGGGAGTAGGGAGAGCCCCTTGGGGGCTTTAAATAGCCCCCAAGGGGCTGAATGGGGGGGGGGCTGCACCCCCCCAAGACCGTTGGCAACGGTCTTGAGACCGTTGCCAACGGTCTGGCAACGGTCAAGTGACCGTTGCCAGACCGGGTCGCGACCGGGCCGGTCGGGCCTAAACCCGACCGGGTCGGGGCCGGGTCGCGACCCGGGTCGCGACCCGGCATTCCATGGTTTTATCAATACTGGTTGTGCATCTTTGTTGTACTTTCTAGGCATGATTAGAGGTGTGTATTGTTGATAGCCTTTGGATAGTCAGATTTGGTCTTTTTGTTTGCTTTAGTGATAGTTTAGGAATCTCTCATCCACGTCATTTAGTGGCGCAACATTGCAGAAGGATCTAATACCGTCACTCTCTTCTTTGTTTCTTGGCAACATCCTTTGCACTTGTGCAATCTTGTTTTTTCCCATCCCATTGACTGGCTATAATGCTATATAGATGTATAATGTGTACTTAGATGTTAATCTTTTTAATGTACTGCTGCTTGTCTTCTTAGGTTGAAGTCAAGTGGGATCAGCATCAGCAGGAAGTACGTATATTTTGTGATGCGGGAAGAATCATGCGACCACTTCTTATAGTGGAGAATTCACTTAAAGCAAGAGAGTTAAGCAGAGAATGCTCTTTTAAGTCCATTTTAGATAACCAGATCATTGAACTTGTTGGCGTTGAAGAGGAGGAGGATATCCCGACTGCATGGGGTGTCAAATACTTGTTCAAGAGTGATGGAGAGAGAAGTCTTGAATACACACATTGTGAACTGGATGTGTCTTTCTTACTAGGTCTAAGTTGTGGCATCATTCCTTTTGCAAATCATAATTTCGCAAGGAGGGTTCTGTTCCAATCAGAAAAACATTCTCAACAGGCTATTGGTTTCTCTAC
The DNA here is from genome assembly GCA_036172225.1 of Cryptocoryne crispatula var. balansae. NCBI lineage: Eukaryota > Viridiplantae > Streptophyta > Magnoliopsida > Alismatales > Araceae > Cryptocoryne > Cryptocoryne crispatula. The sequence continues at coordinate 34,657,573 of CM069935.1, forward strand.
AGTGAACACAAATATCAGAGTGGACACAACATCTTATCAACTGTACTATCCACAGGCACCACTTTTCAGAACAACGATTGCTGAATGCCTTGGTAAATCTGGTTGTTTACCTAGCAAACCAGAGCTTTTCAATGGTCAAAATGCCATCTTGGCTGTCAATGTTCACCAGGGATATAATCAAGAGGACTCCCTTGTGATGAATAGGGCTTCCCTGGAGCGAGGAATGTTCCGTACTGAACTTTTTAGGTGCTTTAAATCTGTTGTTGATAACAAAGAATTGACAAAACGACTAAAGCCAAAAGACAAGGTGGACTTCGGTAAAATGGAAAGTAAAATAGGCCGGGCTGATTCTCTTGATGATGATGGCTTCCCTTATGTTGCTGCAAGCTTACAGAGTGGTGATTTAATCATTGGAAAGGTTTCAGAATCGGGGGCAGATCATTCTGTGAAGTTGAAACACACAGAAAAGGGGATGGTGCAGAAAGTTGTACTCTCTGCTAATGATGACGGGCAGAACTTCGCTTGTGTCACTCTGAGGCAGGTTAGTTCACTAATTCACTTCAAAAGATCATTTTTTGTGAAGGAAAATTAATAGATCTTGACACCATGATAAGTTGCTATAATTGTGTCGTACCTAGAATTTTGGGGTACTTACTGGTTCACATGTTCTCTCTACATTCAACAGTTCGAAAGGATTTCTTTTCTTGATACTCCTTGTGCTGAACGATTTCTTTGTGTTTCTCACTTTTACAGGTCCGATCTCCATGTCTTGGGGATAAATTTTCAAGCATGCATGGTCAAAAGGGTGTTATTGGCTTTTTGGAATCCCAGGAGAATTTCCCATTTACCCTCCGAGGGATTGTTCCAGATGTTGTCATAAATCCACACGCATTTCCAACCCGTCAAACTCCAGGCCAGCTGCTTGAGGCTGCCTTGGGAAAAGGTATTGCTTGCCGAGGTTCTTTGCGATATGCCACTCCTTTTGCAACTCCCTCTGTGGATGCAATAGCTGACGAATTGCATAGGTATGAACTATAGCATACGGAGGCAAATCATGGTGTAGAATGATCATATCGATTTATAGCATTTCATATCTATGACTACTTGCATTTCAGGGCTGGATATCAAAGATGGGGAGCTGAGAGAGTTTTCAATGGTCGTACTGGTGAGATGATGCACAATTTGATCTTCATGGGGCCTACATTTTACCAAAGACTGATTCATATGGCAGAAGATAAGGTGAAATTTAGAAACACTGGACCGGTTCACCCACTTACACGGCAACCTGTTGCCGACAGGAAAAGGTTTGGGGGTGTCAGGTTTGGGGAGATGGAGAGAGATTGCCTTATCGCCCATGGGGCCTCAGCCAACCTGTATGAGCGCCTATTCACACTCAGTGACTCCTCACAGATGCACATCTGCCAAACATGCAGCAGAGTTGCGAATGTTATCCTACGGCTAGTCCCCGGTGGCAAGAAAGTCAGGGGACCTTATTGCCCTTTCTGCCAGTCTGGGGAGAATATTGTCAGGATAAACGTACCTTATGGTGCCAAGTTGCTTTTTCAGGAGCTCTTTAGCATGGGTATATGCCTCAAGTTTACTACTGAGGTCTGTTAGATGATTCATCTTTTGGATGAAGATTTTGCTGAGTGGCCCTAGATCATGTAGCTTGATCTTGAACTGTTGATTCTGATGTATACATATACTCTTCATGGATCCAGGTATAAAACAGTTCCTACAGTTACTCTGTTTTTAGGTGCGACCCGAAGCTGGGTTTTATAGAATGAACTTTATGTTTTTTTCACCGGCGGTGGTATTATTTGCAAGGATCAGGGAGCTTTTGGTCTGCCACCGCTGTTTATCTGTTGCTACGAGGATCTGACCATCAAGTTATGACATATATGAGTAGCTTATTTGTTCATATGTTTTAGAGCCTGCTCATATGCTAGTACTATTTTGCATGTACATATCTTGTTTACTGATGGCAAGGAGAAATTCCCATTTTGATGTCAAACTAGACGACACATTATTACAAAGATGTTTACACCGTACGTTAATAACCTCTCTTGGGGAAGGTGATTTTCAATGTTTGTATTTTAACTTTATATCCATTCCCTTATTCAGAATCCACCCTACTTTATTTGTTTTTGTAAACCGCACCGAAGTAAAGATGCATCTCCAACCAACAGAAAGATTATGGAAGTATGGAACATATCGATATGTGACAGTGCACCAAGGGCGATAAAGATAAACCATGCTCGTACATTTATCTTCAAAGCGGGTGCTGTTTTTTTATATATAATAATTACATGTGTTGTTTCGGACTAGTTTAATTATCTGAGTCCCCCCCTTTTTTTTACGTTCCTGCTTATATACCCTTTACTTTCTGTTATTAGTGGACTTTTTTTTCCTTGACCACCTTCCAGAAAAAAAATCATCTTAATGCGTCTTGCGCCGGCCTGTGCATATAGACGATTGGCTCAAGACATTGACATAACCAGTCGTGCTGGATTGGCTTGACATCAATATAAAATTTTAGAGTTTTTATTCACACTTATCTTATGGGCTAGGAGCATCAATATAAAATTTGGAAGTTGAAAACTTGACTGATCCACGCTTTTTAAGAGAATCAACTCAACAGAGTTTTAGTCCTAAATTATTTCAGATTAGCTGAATAGATTCTTTATCTCTCATTTATATATATACATATTAAATCATCCATGTACGATGGATTATCCTCTTCTAAGTCGATTTAGGTTTATAATATTTTTTTGTTCATGTTATTTTAATGCTTCTACTTTTCTAATCGAAATCTTTTTTGTTTCATCCAGATTTTCTTAACCTCTTTTCTTTCAGTTTTTCAACCTTTGTTGTTACTCCTCTTACATTTTTCTGATATATCAATCTTTTATTCTATCTAATCTAACATAATTACTCATCCATCTTAGTATATGTGGTGGATTAGTAATATATGACATGGGGTTAGTAATACATAACACGGGTTAGTAGTAACCGAAAGAGAGGGAGTTTGAGTGGGTTAATAATAATATATAACATGTGTTAATAACATATGGGTGGGTTAGTAACCTCTTAGCCTATTTGCTAATAACATTTATGGGGGTGTTTGGTTACATGATAATAGAAGTTTCTATTTTAATTTTTAAAAATTATAAGAAAATTTGCTATAAGAGATGTTTGACGATCATGACAATTTTATGTTTCGAAAGTGTTTTTCTTCTTGAACAAAAAAAGAGGATCTCATCTTTTTCTTTTTTTCTTGTGGTCTCCTATTTTGTTTGATCATGTATGGTGGTTACTTTTTTTTATTATCACATCATTCCAAATATGATAATTTTATATCATGAGATAGTTCATTTTTTATTTTAATATAACTTCTAATCATGAAAGTGTACGAAAATTTATCATGCAACCAAACACCCCCATTAGCACCGTTGCCCATTTTCTTTAGGGATCCCAAGAGTTCTCTCCTCCGGTCACTCCGAAATACAAGTCTTCCCATGTATCAAGTTTCAAATCCATATTGCATACTCCAGAAATATCACTTTCGAAATTAATATACTATCATTTTCAATACTCTGGCCAAACCAAAGAGAGATACGAGTTGTATTCAAACAGGACACACCTTAGAATGAAATTAGGGCAGATTGATTGAGCAGCCGGATAATGTGTGTATATATATAATCTACACATGAAAAAAAACGCTCAGTCTCTTGTACATGTTTACACAAAAATTCTAATAAAAATAAAAATAAAAATAGAGGGAACTATAAAGTCCCTAGCTAATCTTGTTTAGACAATGATACGGGGCAACGGATACCAGTTGGATGGATCAAAAACCACCCGTTTGGCGGCGGACGAGCGGCAGCGCCGCCGCACGCGTTACGGCAGGGAAGAGGCGGCGGCGCTGCCCCTCTGCCGGCGATTCTACGAACCATATGTATGGTTCAAAGAGATATATACATACGATGCGAGCGAACGCCTGCTGATCTGAATAGCTTGCGCTCGCCGCAGGGGGCTGAACGGGAGGACCGGCCGTCTGGGGGGTGGAGCGCTCGGGCTCTGCGCAGATTGGCATGGCGGATCAGAGGTCAACGTCCGCCTTCTGTTCCTCCTGAGGCGAGAGGAGGAGAATATTTCTGCAGGCATAGAGAGTCCAAAAAGGCTGCGCGATCGATCCAGAGAAAGAGAGATCGGCAGCTCCAATCGAGGTCGCCTTCATGGCGTCACACTCTTCCCTTTCTTCTTCCCTCTTCTCCGGTTGCTTTCTCGCGGTTCTTGTGTGTTTTAATTCACCCGACCGGGAGCTGTCACAGTCGGTGGGGGGGGGGGAGGAAGACGACGGTCAAATTGGAATAGTTATCCTAAATCGGATCCCCAAAGATTGGAGTTCAAAATCTAAAACCCCAAAACTATGAACTCCCAATTCAAAAGACACAGAGTCAAGTTAATAAAACCAAAGTAAAAGGAAAGAGAAATCAGAAGACTCAATTCCAAAACTCCAAGTGTGAAGATTCAAAACCAAAGTATTCAAATCAAAATTGAAATTATAAAGGTTAATCTCAAATCCATATAATTCACATACTAAAACAAAACATATGTTAATCCCAAATCCCCTAAGCTCCAAGTAGTAAATATCAAAATCTTCAAATCAAACTTGAAATCTGGGACAAAAATACTAAATCGATGAAGCTACAAATAAAGAAACTTGAAAGTTAAACATTAACCTTAAGTCTGAAGGTTAAAATCCAAAATCTCACATCTAAAAGCATCAATCTCAACTACATGAAACTCAAAAATGTCAGAAACCCTGAACTTTATATTCCTAAAACTCCATAAGGATCCAAATCCAAAAGTGGGAAGGAGAACTCGTGGTCAAACACAAGGAAGTTAATTTATCCAAGTGTGCCAAGGAGAACTCATGGTCAAACACACACGCATATACACATATATATGTTGTGGGTGTTAATATTCCTTGGAGTTGATATGTTATTATTATAAGCATGTTTCTATTTTGTTGGCTGAGTTTTTTAAGTATCTTTATATATGGCTATATGGAATAATTGATTATGTATGCAAACAGGATGAAATCGGACATGGAAAATTAATAGAGATGACTTGTAATTTATTTTCTTTGTGTCCCGTTGATTGGTTGTTTTGCAGCTCCAGCATACGCCTCACTCTGTTCTCAATTGACATGTAAGATAATAGTCCCTCCGGATTTGGGATATTCTAACAATGATTTTAACAAACTTGGCCCCAGACCAACAACATTTTCGGTGATTAAACTGTACCTTACATCATTCATAATATATGTGAATGCGTATGGTGTACTGATGCTTTCTAAAATGTGCATCAGGGTCAAAGAGTGCTAGACTTTGTGCTGAAGAACCAAGGCATGATAGACAAGACCCTATTGTTTGACATAGAGCTTGTCAAGATTCATATCCAACTGAGAGCAAGCAAAAATCTATTATGCATCCAACCGCACAATTTCTGTACATTTAGTCACTGGCTGGTTGGCTTCCTTGTATCAAGGTTTCAAGTACCAAATCTCTATGCCATCCATTTGTGTAGGTCACATTCCCATTTGATCTTTCAAGTGAAGTAAGAAGATGCCGAACCCCGGAGGAGTTCATCTTGGAGAGTAGTACGTGTTGTCTTTTCGTGTCTTGTTTTCGTCATATAAAACCTGAAAGAGATGTTTGTGTTTATCTTTTGGTGCAATGTTGTTACATGTTCTTTAGAAAAAAAATAATGCTATATATGAAGAGCCATGCTATTTCACTCTTACGTTGGCTATTGAGATTTGTGGAAAACAATCCGTATATAAGGTTGAAATCATCTATTTCGCTGCTTGATTTGCCCATAAAGGTGATGAACAGAACCAGGTGAGGTATGATGGGATCTCTCTGATCGATTTGAACTGAGTCTTGTGACTCAATCTTCTAAAAATATGAAACAAAAATTATAGTGGAGATTGACCGACTCGAAACGCTCCAGACAAAGTCTAGGATGGGATGGATTTGATTTGATCGATTTTGATTCTGTATTGTTGCCATCCATTTGCATTGATATATAGATAGGTCTCTCGGACATGTTAATTTAGAAGACTTGACAAGGAATCTCATTCAAAATTTAATAGTAATTTTAAAATTAACAATAAGAGAGGAGGTTACTATTCTCACAAAATAGGTTTTAAGGACGTTTACATCATATGTATACACTATCAACAATCAAGGTAAATAGATGTTAATAGATGTTCAATTTTATGTTAGCATATCTAATTTTAATTTTAACGTTTGTATCTAATTGATATATAACATATCACTCACGCACGAGTGTGGTCAATAAATTTATAGTTGGATACCACTCAACTCCAATGACACATATTATCTGTCTTTTCTCTGTTTAAAATATTCATAAAAATTAATTGCAAATTACTCTGTCGACACTAACACGTCACTGTTATCATACAGATCATGGTTAAAGAGTGGAAAGTCATCAATTTCCTAATTTGTGAACTTCAAATAATTTAATTTTATAACAATTTATCTCAATTATCTTGTGAATTTACGTTCAATCAATATATAACGTATTTCTCGAACACGTAATTTAACTAGTATATATATATATATGTGTCCGGGAAAGGGTGGTGGACACATAACATATATCACATTTTATTTGATATTAGGTACAGATGGTGATGTATATATACAATAGTTGTATCAAAATTGGTATTATGTTAATTCCAATACTCGGCTCTCCCTAAAACTACCGAGATTTATAATACAATAATGTTATTTCTAGGATAGTAAGTACCCACTTTTATACAAGAGTACTATTAGGGAAAAGTTATTCAACATCTGTAGGGATATGATGAAAAATGAGGTGATGTATGCTCTTGTAGGGATATGATGAACATGAAGCTGGTAGAAGTGTCAATTTAATTAGTTGGGTCCGGCCTGACACAATCAAGACGTTGATTTAAAATTTGTTGGGCAAACTTTGGGGTTTTTTGAATAACATAAATTTTTATTAAAATTATAAGAATAGCATCAGCGAAATATCACTACTACACATTGGCTTAACGTCAGACTAAGGTAGAAACCTAGAGCCATAGTGTCTAACTTTAATAGGATGTTTGGTTGCAAGATAATTTGAGTTTTTGCCACAGTTTTGTGTTTTTGAAATAAAACTTGTTAAAAGATGTTTGGTAATCACGACGATGTTATTTTTTTAAAGTGATTTCCTTCTTAGTACTAACCTCTTTCTTTTTATCTTGTGGTCCCCACTTTGTTTGGTTATATATGGTAGTTACTTTTTTTATTATCACATCCCTCCAAACAAGATACTATTTTTGTCATCGGTTAGTCCATATTTTATTTTAATACTATTTTTTATCATGAAAATGTAAAAAATTTATTTTACAAACAAACACCTCATAAGTCTTATTTCTTCAAAGAAGTTATCAAATGTTAATCAAAATCGGGGTAGACTTGGACACAAGTCGGACAGAAGCAGTTTAAATATAGAGGGTGGAAAGTCTCGGGTGCCCACCTGTGACTGCACTATTAGGCCACTCACAGAGAGATCTCATTTAATACATGATTTGATGGTTTCTAAGTTCTTGAGACATTAAATGAGGTTTTTTTGTGAGTGACCTGAAGGTGCAAGCTCAGTTGGGCACCCGAGACTCCCCCGCTCTCTTAAACATAGCATTAGTCTGACTAAATAACTCTGATCTTACAGTTACGTGAGTTGAATGTAACTAGCTACGGCTTTTTAAAATCGGCATATCAAATGCTGACTTACGAAAGAGAAAACAAAGTTGGAGCAAATTTCTCGAACTCATAAATTAAGTGTCATTATCTCATTTTGCCTTATAGTCGGATTCAAGAAAAGTGTTCTATTCTTCCGGAACATGTTTTTTATTCTACCATGCATGCTGTTTTTATAATTTAAATAAAAAACTGTGTTATTAAAAAAAGAAAGAAAACCCCGCCTTGACCCACTCATATTCCATCGCTGGCCCAACTCTCACTTGAGTCGGCTCGATCCGATCCGATCTAATCCAGCTGAAAATTTATTTTTTTATCTCAGAAATATAATTCCATTAAATTTAACGAACTTAATCGATACAGATAATATCATAAAATAATAGTCTAATTGTTGGGGGCATTAATCAAGATCCCGGCCTGCCCCCACGGGCCGACGTGGCGCATCGCCACCCCCGTGTGGCCGCCGGCGGGGCATCTCGCCGTCGCACGGCAGCCGGCCGCCGTGCTGCTCCTCGTGGGGTCTTCGGCCGGCGGCCAGCCCGCTAGCCGCCAATGCAACAGTGCCGGCGGACCCGGCTCGGCTAGCATAGCACGAGAGAGGGATCCGACATATCCTCCGGCGAACGTCCTCGTCTCGAACGCCGGCGTCCGGCGCCCGGCGTGCGCTGCCAGCCCCCTCCTCCTCCGCCGGAGCTAGCTCGATCTCCACACACACCCGGCCGGTTGATATCATAGAAACCGCGGCGCCGGGGCTCTCGGGGCAGCGCCGCGGGGTACATATACATCCCGCCGGCGGCGGCGGCGGCGGCGGGCGGGCGGGATCTTATATATATATATATCATCCGGGCGAAGGAGTCGTCGGCGGCGCGGAACGGCGCCGGTCAGTCGGAGGAGACACAAAGGATCTCAGGTGGGGCTGCGAAGTGGGCTCCCGCCGCCCCCAGAAGAGGGGACGTCCGGAGAGGACCGAGGAGGAGACGTCAGCTGCGTAGACCGACGGCGATGTGCGCTGGGCTTGCGCCGGGCGGCCCCCCCCATGTTACCGCCGGCCGGCAGCTAGCCATAAGCGCAGAACCGGCCGCCGGAGGAGGGGGTGGTGCAACCCCGTACGTGCTTTACAGTAAGAGAGAGGGGGAGAAGAGGGGGTTGATGACATGAGAGAAGGGGGACCTTCCAATCTAGCTAGTTGTTTTCTTCTTCCTGTGTTCTTCCGAGGGCACTGTGTACTGTACCCATATGCTCTCTTCCCCCACCATCTCTTTTCTCTCTTGTCCTCTTGCATGCCCTAATAAGCATCTCTCTCTCTCTTTCTCTCTCTGTTGCACCCAAGTTTAAAATTATGTTAAACTATTAAGTTAATAAACTATCAATGACTCTGATCAATTATTTTTTCAAAGGTTGAGTGAAAAAAAGCTAGTTCTGATTTGATTAAGCATGCTTTCTTAGAAGCAGTGAGAAGGGTATATATATATACACGGTGACTTTTTAGAGAGTTGGGCTAATTATATCAAAATTATGACTTAGTTGAAGGGTCCATTAATTGCCACTTAAACTTAACACGTGTGTGTGTGTGTGTGAGAGAGAGAGAGAGAGAGAGAGAGAGAGAGAGAGAGAGATTTTAAGGAGATTAATGTAAGTCTTGAGGCCAGATCAGGATGTATGTTACAAAATTGTGTTAAAAAATATAAACCAATGAATTGCTAATAACTTTGATTGAACTATATATCTTTTAAGAGTCGAGTTAAAAAATTAACAAGTTAAGCATAGTTGTTAGGAGCAGTTGGAAAACATGTGTGATATTAATAATTAGGGGATATATGTAAATGGAATTAATGCTGACTTCCCGAAGAAGCTCTGATCATAAAAGTTAATGGATTTAAAATTTGTTGCTATATCTTATGAGCTAAGGGGGTGTTTGGTTGCATGATAATTTTTTGTACACTTTCGTGATAAAAAATTATATTAAAATAAAAAGTGAACCAACTCATGACATAAAATTATCATGTTTGGAGGGATGTGATAACAAAAAAGAGTAACTACCATTCATGACCAAACAAAGTGGGGGACCACAAGAAAAAAGAAAGAGGTGAGACCCTCTTTTTTGTTTAAGAAGAAAATCACTTTCAAAACATAAATTTGTCAAGGTTGTCAAACACCTCTTTTAACAAGTTTTCTTATAATTTTTAAAAATTAAAATAAAAACCTCTATTATCATGCAACCAAACACCCCATAAGGAAATAGGGGTATTGCGTTAATTTTTCGAAATCTAAATTCAAATCAATCGATTATGTTCCTGTTTATTTGATCTTGATGAAAAATATGCATGCAAAATTAAATGAGTGAATTAAATCTAAATAAACTATACAGTATGATACTAGAGTACACACTGTTAAATATATATTATTTGGCCATTCAACTATATATATATAAATATGATACTAGAGTACACACTGTAGTTATGACCAACCATGCATGAACCACCCGTGACATATATATATGCCATGTGACACCTGGACAATATACATGTCTTAAGAGACTAAACTTATAAATTACTAATAACTCCGGTTAATGAATTTTTAGAAGTCGTGTTAAAAAGAACTTCGTAATTAAGTAGTTTTTTTTTTTACCGGAAGTAAGTTAAAGATAAATAACCGACTGGATAAAAATAACACCGTTCTTCTTCTTCTGCTGCTTGGGCTACATTAATTCTTAAATCATCGTCTCTTTCATCCCCCGATGGCGGCAGATATCCGGCGGGCGTGCGGTGGAGCTGTCCAGTCTCTCCGCACAGTTCACGGCAGATGAGCTGCGACGGCATGGCGGCGGCGTTCTTCGCCCCCGGCTTCCTCCTGCAAATGCAGACGCCGAACGAGGAGGACCGCCGCCCATCCTCCTCCCTCTCCGGCCTCCTCCCGCCCAATCCCGCCAGCTCGAAGCCCGGCCCGGAGTCCTTCCAGGGTGAGCGGTCATCGAATTGGTCTCCTCTCGATCGGAATTTATCTTGCCCTCTTTTGATTTGATTGCGCCCCCTTCTGAATGATCCATGGTTCGGTTGTGCCTCCCAGGGAAGCGGCGATCCGTGCCGTCGTTCTCGGGGGTGGATCCCGGCGACGAGCTGAACGGGGAGGGGGACCTCTCGGACGACTGCTCCCAGCACGGGGGGGAGAAGAAGCGGCGGCTGAGCGCGGAGCAGGTGAAGACGCTGGAGAGGAACTTCGAGATGGGGAGCAAGCTGGATCCCGAGAGGAAGATGCAGCTGGCCGGCGCGCTGGGGCTTCAGCCGCGGCAGGTGGCGATCTGGTTCCAGAACCGGAGGGCTCGATGGAAGACGAAGCAGCTCGAGAAGGACTACGACGTGCTGAAGCGTCAGCTCGAGGCGATCCAGGCCGAGAACGACGACCTCCATGCCCAGAACAGGAAGCTCCAGGCAGAGGTCGATCTTTAATGTTCTTGCTGGCATGATTGCCTCTCTCTTCATCATTTGGACTAACGGTCGGCCGTCGGATCGCCGCCGGACCCTCCAGCTTGTCTGGAGGTTTTAGTCTCTTGGAGATGATCTCGATCATATCGGGCCACCGGCCATGGCGGCCGCAAAGCAAGCTCTTCCTCTCGCTCGCACGTAACCTGTTCGACCATTTGTCTGAACTGAAGTGCCGCGCCCTCTGTGCAGATCACGGCACTGAAATGCAGAGAGGCATCGGAGCCCATCAATCTCAACAAGGACACCGAGGGCTCCTGCAGCAACAGGAGCGACACCAGCTCCGGCATCAACCTGGACATCTCCCGAACGCCGCCACCGGCGGAGAGCCCCATGGACGGCGCCCACCAGGGCGGCAGGCCCTTCTTCCAGGCCATCCGGCCGCCGAGCCTGGCGCATCTCCTCCAGAACCCTCCCGCCGGCCGGCCGGAACTCCAGTGCCCCAAGATGGAGCAGGGCGGCGCTCAGGACGAGAGCTTCTGCAGCATGCTCTGCGGCTTGGACGACCACCCCGGCGCCTTCTGGGCGTGGCCGGAGCAGCACAACTTCCATTGACCACCGCGCCGCCGCTGGTGTACAGAGAAAGTTCCTTCTCCTCCGAGTTCCCAGATCAAATCATCTTCTTTCCGCGATCGAGCTACACCATCGTCGTCGTCGTCCCAAGAACCCTAGAAATAATCGGAAGAGGTTAGCGATGTGGGAGTGGGATCATCGGTGTTCATCTCTGCATGGGCCATGTCTGTAACAAGAGGGTTTGGCTTGGCTTCTCAAACGTTATTGTAATTCCTGCCGCTCTCCTGATGTAAATGGCCCCTCTTATGCTTTAATAATCCACATAATATTACGTGTGTGTATATAAATTTATATTTCTTATATGTATATTTATTTAGTGTTGACATCTCAATTTGTAAACATGTTAGAAAATTAAGTAAACTATCAATGCATGAAAAATCAAAGCGCATGTTCGTGATTTGATTTGTTCTTATTTTCGAGAAACTCTTTCGAAGCAGAATCAAACCAAATATATATCTTTCTCAAACCAAACGAAAACTGATCGAACTGGTTATGTTAGTTTGGTTTCGAATATCCTTTTAACAAGATATAGTATGCATGTCTATATGTGATTTTCAGTGTTTTAATTCAAATCGTATTTTTATCAAGATAAAACGTGCATGTTTATATATACGATTAATTTTGTCTTACCAAATTTGAGAATATTTATCCTTACACATGTAAATATGAAGGTACTATTGATATAGTCGAGTTAAAATAGAATTTAATATACTTAAAAGAAAATTATTACCTTGGTTTGATTATTGGGCTGAGTTCCACGGGGGAGAGGAGGGAGCCCACGAACGCGACGGATCCAGGCCAGCCCGACCAGACGGTGGGCCCACCCCACGTTGAGGTCACCCTCCGGCACTGTTCGTACCAGGACGATGACGTCAGCCGAATTTTGTTTTCTTTTCCATTTCTTTATTTTTCTAATTCCACTGCCAGGCTTGCTGATGCCAATGCGTGGACCTTTTTTTTTTTTCCTTGAGACCCGTAAGGAGCAAAAATAATTTTTTTATGGGGTTCTTCTTGCTTAGCATGTTGGGTGTACCCACGTGCATGGCTCGGTTTGGCCTCATGTTAGATTATTATTATCTTTTCTGTATCAAGTTGATCCAAATATCATAAAACCAACAAAATACTTAAAATTATTAATCATTGTATTTTTATTTGACATAAGACCAGTCACGTTGCGACGGATGAGTGTTCACACTTGTGTAGATAGAATCCGCAACAAGGGTATTAGAGATAAAGCGAGAATTACGAGAATCAATGACATGACAGAGAAGAGAAGACTTTGTTGATTTATGCCCCGTTTGGTTAGAGTTTTATTTTTTATATTATATCAATATTGATATTAATATTTTCAAATGTTGGAGTATCAATATCAAAAGTAATACAAGTTGTCACTTATATTACATAATAGGTTTTGTTTGCACTATAAATTTTAAAATTGATACAATTAATTAGACACCTCTTAATGGTTCCTATCAATATCGATTTTAACATTGATAGTGATAGAGGTACCTAATAGTGTTACCGAATAAGACATTAGATATACCAGGTAAAGATTCTAATATTATTGGCACATAAGAAGTGGAGAGATAAACCCGAGTTAACTTGACGTAGGCAAATTCAAGATGACTTGGAAGAGCTATGGGAAGATTGTGGATGATAAAAAAGACAAATCTACGTAACCAACTTCGATAATTTAATATTAAGATTTTGAGTTTGAGTTCGATATTTTGATTTAATCAACTTAATAGAGTTTTGAAGAATTCTAAATGGATTGAGATGATCACCTCAATTCGAAAATTTGAACTATTTTATCACATCTTTTTTGGCGTGTTTTGTTGCACAACAAATTGTGATATATTTTCTCGTTAAAAAATTATAATAAAGTAAAATATAAACTAACCGATCACATAAAATTATCATCTTTGAGAAGATATTATAACACAAAAGAGTGGGAGCCATAGATAAAAAAGAGGCTCAAAGAAATATCTTTAAAAATATATATATATTTATAATGATGGCTAAACACATCTTTTAACAAATTTTATTAAGAAAATATAAAATTGTAACAAGTTATAGTGCAACCAAACACCCCCATAGGCCATAGCTATCTTCTCACTTCATATCCCACTTTAGCGAACCCAAACAGGGAGGCCACACCATTATCCTGATTAGAAAACAAGAGAAGGGTGAGAACGGATGGTGTAGCTGGTTGCACTTGCACTTCATATGATGAGAGAAGAAGGTTTGTTATGACAGTCGGTAGTAGTGACTTTTTCTTTAAGCTTTAGAGAAAAGAGAAGAAGAAGAAGAAGAAGAAGAAAGTGATCAAGGCACATACTAGAAAAATAAAGAAGAAAACAACTACCACTAGGATGGGAGGGGACTGCCTTGGGCGAGTAAGTTATCTTATGCTGGTTCACTTTTGTCAAAAAGGTAAGAAACATAAAAGAAAAAAGAGAGGGTATGAAAGTAACCAACAGTCCTTTGATTAAAGTGGTGTCCCTTTTAGCAAGGTCCCATCTACAGCTATCATGCATAGACCTGTCCCCCCTCCCTCTCTCTCTCTCTCTCTCTCTCTCTCTCTCTCTCTATATATATATACAAATTAATTATATAGCAAGAGTCAGGTGCAAATGAGTTTAGGTCAACTTAACTGAGTAATATATTGCTCAATCTTCGCACATTTATTTTACACGAATTTGAGTTAGAACCCGAATTTATACAAGTATGCTGAACTCTTGTTCAATCTTAGTTCGTGACTTAATTGAGTCGAGTCTGAGCTCGAGCTTGAATAAGAGCTTGACTCGAGTTCAATCCTTACTTAAATTCAAATTTGATAGGTACTATAAAATTCAAAATCAATCTAATTTTAACTCATTTATAAAATTTGATCTAAATTTGAATTAAAATTTTGACTTATTTTATATATTTAAGTGACGATATATGACTATTAATACTCAAAAATAAAATTTTAAATAAATATTCAGTTGATTATTTAATTGAATTACATGTGAATTTATCAAGTCAAGTATGGTTAATGATTCAATCTCTATAAATTTATTGTTCAATTTTGTTCGTTTAACATAACAAACGAATCAAGTCAAATTTTTATTGAGTAAGGTTCTTGTTGAGTGTATTGGTTCGTCTGCACTCCTGAGCAAGATATTGAGTAGTGCACATCACATGGTGAGAAATTAATATTAGGACTTAAAAATAGGTGAGCAACTAGAAATAGAATGATTTCCATATTGTTTAATCAGTGCTACCAGTGACATTGAAAATTCAAGTAGATGAATGTTGTTTTGAAACATATAATATGCACCTCCTATTGTCTTAAAATGTATTTTTTAAAATCACTTCAGATTTTTGTTAAGACATTGATGTACATGAATTATCAAACATGCATGCTCCGATAAAATGTCGTGATAAAATTAAGTATTTTTTAACACAAATTACTAGGGTGTTTGGTTGCACAATAAAGGTTTATATACTTCGATGATAAAATGTTATATTACAATAAAGTGTGAGTTAATTAAAGACATAAAATTTATAATATTTGGGAAGATGTGATAACAGAAAAGAGTGGATACCATATATAATTAAACTAAGTGGGGGGGGGGGAGGGGGCATAAGATAAAAGAGAGGTGATATCCTCTTTTTTTATTCAAAAGGAAAATCTATGTAATGGTTGCCAAACATATCTTTTAATAAGTTTTGCTATAAAAATATAAAATTGTAACAGAAATCTAATTTATGATGCAACTAAACACTCCATAAGATGTCAGACATAACATTGAGAGTCCAGGTTTTTAAATTAAGCTAAAACAAACACCACCTTAGTTTAATTTTTGAATATCCGAAGTTTTTATCTAATCTTTGTCCAGAGAAGAAAAAGGCCTTATAGGGTATAAATTGTTCGCACAATAAATTTTTTATAATTTCATGATAAAAATTTAAGCTTGCCTAAGACATAAAATTATTTTATTCGATCAGAGGTGATAACAAAAACATTGGGGTATCGTGTGTAACAAAAAGATGGGTCTCTTGGCGTTTCAGGCCGTTTAATGGGCCGGTCCATTGGGCCTCGTTTATTCCGCCGGCTTCAACTAAAATTTTTTCAACCAGGTATTTGACTTAAACTTATCTTGACAGAGAATACAAATTACTCGAGCCCAAATAAATAATTGACACATATATGCTCATGGTTAGGTTTGTAAAAAGATTATACATGTTATCAAATATCCAAAGTTCACACCCATCTTGGTACCAGTAAAGATCTCACTGATATATATATATAAAACTTTCTGTGCTAAAAATGAAAAGAGATATATACAATAATAGCTTGTGCTAGGAATTTTTTTCCAAGAAATCATATTTTGATGAAAAAAATGTGAGGAACTATGTCTGGCAAAAATGTGGGGGAACCACAAGAAAAAAATGTCTCACTTTATAAACAAGAAGAAATTAACTACAAAATTATATTTTTGTCATGGCTGTTAAGCAATTGTAATGATAATATATCTTGCATCAAAAATACATTCATGGCCCAACCAAGCACCCTATTGACATCCTATTCTTTCTGAAGAAAGAAGTGAGCCTGCCCACCCATTTCATTTTATTTTGTCACAAGACCCACAAAACCAACCAGCTTCATGTCACACAAGACATAAATTGAAAATGGCAATAAAAGGGGGGAAAAATAAATACCAAGTTAAATAAAATCTCACCCAAAAAAACCAAAATCCTGTTCATAATTCGTGTAAAAGAAATGTTTTTTTATACAAGTTATATGTATGTAATAAAAGAGTCCAAACGACGAGAAAAAAAAGGTTGTATTTTCTTTTTCTTTTTACGGCGAAGGAATTTCGTCGAACACCTTCCAGTTCCAGCATCTGCCGTCGCCCCGTTAGAACCTGCAGCAACCGGGGCACCGCACCAGGCCGTTCTCGTTGCAGTCGGGGCACCGCCGGAATCCGGCGGCGGGCTCCTCCTCCTCCCTCCTCTCGTAGCCGTCGAGCTCTCCGTCCTCTAGCTCTACGTAGATCTTGCAGCTGCCGTTGCAGGTCTCGCATGGCACGAACCGCACGTCGCCGCAGACCCGACAGGTCTCCTCCTTCCCCGTCACCGTCGCCGCCGCCTCGCAGCCGCCCAGGGCCTCCCGAAGCTCCCCGGCGTCGTGCATCTGCCTCAAGTCCTCCGCCCCTCCGAGGCACCTTCCGTTGGCAAACACTCTGGGCAGCCCAGCGCTGCCGCGGGCGGGGCCAAGGACGGCATCGAGCTCCTCTCGGAAGCCGCCGTCCATGGAGACGTCCCTCTCGTCGATCCGCACGTTGTAGCTCCGGAGGATCACCCTGACGGCGCAGCAATCGTCGTAGGTCCTCCGCACGCCATGGAGGCTGGTGAAATACAGGACCACCTTCCCTTCTCCTCCCGGCGGGGGCTTGCGGCGGCGGAGCCTGGTCGCCTCCGCCTCCGCCTTCCTCGCCTTGATCCTCTCCTCGAAGGCCCTGATCCTGGCTTGGACAAGGCCTATCGCCTTGGGACTGCCGTCTTCTCTCTTGCATTCCCTCTTCCTAGGGAGGGAAAAATGGCGCCTTGGGGAAATGGCATCATCTTCTCCGGCGCCGGCGCTGCCCACCTGCATCCACATCGGCTCCGTGATGACCGAACCATTTGGGAGCTTGGCCGCAGGTCTCTGTTGGACCTCCCTCGGCCCCCCCTGCGTGCGGTGGAACGAGAAGGAGCGGCTCGCGGCGGCGACGGGGAGATAACAGAGCTGGTTCTCGTCTTCCAATCCGGCCATCATTTCCCACGCGTTGATGACTTCCGGCTCGTCGGACGGCGTCGAGCTCGGTGTCCCGGGAGCAGCGATCATCTCCGGCCAAGAATAATTTGCCCTCAGAATCTCCTCATCGCGTCGGCCGTCCTGATCAACGACGCCGTTGATTTCAGCGCCGTAGTAGTTGTTGCCGTACGACGTCTTCTTCCTCGGCGGCCGCTCACCGCCGCCGGCATCAGGATCGCAGTGGGGGCAACCGCGATGGGCGCAGCCGCCGCGGAGAGAGTCGAGTTGGAGGGAGTCGAGGGTGGCGGAGGTGAGCGCGACAAGGTGGTAGCTGTCGCCTTTGCACTGGGCCGGATAGCTTACCGGCGTAGAAAAGCTGCGGCGGAGGGGCGAGTGGCTCCGCCGCCGATCCCGCCGCCTCTGCTTCGACCCCGCACAACCCATGTTCGCGGCGGCGAAGGATCACATTCCCGGAGAAGCTTTTGGGGATCGACGGAAAATTCCCGGAGGCGGAGAGGACAACGGAGCCGTCTCTGACCCCCGCCCCTTCTCTTTCTTCTCTTGTAGGAAGAAGAATATCACCGCCGGCGGAGGACTGCGTGCGGCGGCGGAGACGGAGAATCGGTGGGAAGCGAGAATTCGCACACAGATATCAAGGAATTGGATCAGGCGACTCCGAGAATGCGAGGAGATCGAAGATCAAAAATTGGATCTTTTTTCTACTCAGGCGCGTCCGGCGTGTGCCGGCGGCGGTAGTGGGCGTCACCATTCCCATTCGTTTGTTTATCCCGGCCGGCGAAGGGAGAGAGACGATCAGACGAGGGGGGAAAAAAGGAAAAAAATTATTTTCGTCTAAAATAAGAAAATCAATTTGATTAATGAAAAAATACTTATTTTAAAGAAGATTTAAAAGAGAATTATATACATGATAAATATTTGAAGACTAAGTGTTAACATTTATATTTTAAAATTATCATTCGGTGCCATATTGTTGGATGAACAAAGTGTTAAACATATTATTAATATCACTTTTTTATCATACTCATTAAAAAAAAATTAATGTGTCTTCTTTTCAGCTTTTTCTTAAAATAGATTTAATACTTTTAGTTTTTAAGTATGTAGAATATCTGTTGCCATTCTACATTTATTGTAAACCAAAATATAATATGTCAGAAAATGGTCTCAAATTTTATTTGACATATCATTTAATGTTAATATTTTAAAGTATGGTCGCGTTTAAATTATAATATTTCAAAAAAATAGTTTAATAACTCTATTTTTCTTCCCAAGTGTCGAATGGTCAAAAACTAGAAGTACCACCATCTAAGTTTTTTTATCCATGTCGTGGCATCCACTTTTTTTTTTAAATTTTTTTAATAAATAAACTAATATGGAAGATGTGTGTGTGTGGCCTTAATTGCATATTCCAGCTGCCACCCACCTTTTTTTAATTTGTTGCCAGAATTTAATATTTCATTATCCAGGTGTCAATGACCGTATACCAAACTTCATCTCAAAGTTGATATTACTTCGGTCAACAGTGGCATGTATATAGCTGGGATTTTCGTTTAATTAGGTAATTAAAGATCAGCCGTAAATTAAAATTATTTAATTTATGTTTTAACAAATAATAGTTTTATAAGACTTTCAATATATATATATATTTTTAAATACAATGAGCTAGTAGGGGGAACCCATAGAATACGGGATTGTGACCCGAGCCTGACCCAGTTAATTTTTGGACCGATCGTCCCGATCCCGAGACTCTGACCCGGTAAGTATTTTAAAATTATCATTTTATTATTTTTTCTACGACCACCCCCAACCGACCTTGACCTGACCCGAGTCGGTTTGGGACAAACCGACCCGCTTCGGACTCTCGACCCCACCTACCTTGGGGGAACCACTGAGCACCTACTAAGAGAAAGCCCATAAATTGCCCATCTTGACCTAAAAGTTTGATCAGGGCTGTTTCCTCTTTTTTTTTACTTCAACTTTTTTTTTATATTTATAATGTATGATCACACAAGTCTTAGATAATTAATTATCGAAGTAAAATTCGTTGTATTTCTCTATATGATTTGAACCGAACTAGAGGGCATTTATTTGGTTTGGTCTCTTTTAATTGGGAGGTAAATTAGGATGGGTACGATCCATCCTAATAAAAGTTCTCCCAAATTATACCAAGCCAAACTATGATTAGTACTCCTAAAAATTATTATTTACCTAGATATATATATATATATATGTAAATCATGTACGTTTGGGCGTATTTATTTATATAAATATATCCGTATGGTATTTATTATCAACACATTGAAGTCGACTGCCCCAATTAAGTGATCTTACACTTCAACCGTACGAGTACCGGAATTAGAGAGATAAAAAAATGAGAGCCTTATCTCAATTTTTTATTAGTCGTATATAAATTAATTAACCTACTTCCTATTTTAAGGAGATACATTTCAGCCTCGAAAATTCGAATATGCGTTCATAGTATTTTAAAATTTCAATGCAGGCATTTTAAAGGAATTTTTAGATATTGGTCCTTATAAATATTCAAAAATTCGAATATGCGTTCATAGTATTCTAAAATTTCAATGCAGGCATTTTAAAGGAATTTTTAGATATTGGTCCTTATAAATATTCAAAAATTCGAATACGCGTTCATAGTATTCTAAAATTTCAATGCAGGCATTTTAAAGGAATTTTTAGATATTGGTCCTTATAAATATTCAAAAATTCGAATATGCGTTCATAGTATTCTAAAATTTCAATAACTCTTGAACATCTTCTGATGCTGGTAAATGAGTCCTGGTCCCCTGAAACTCCTAGAATAGTATTAGTTAAATATATTTTTTACTCGAATGGTGTAAATATTCTCTCTAGTACTCTTCCTCCTAAATTCTCTTTTTCCTTCTAGAAAAAGGTAGGATGTTTTCGTCGAAACAAATCTACTTAATTAACTAATGACATTAATTTTTGGAGTTTTTATATTGAGGTAGCTTATCTTTATAAAACACAGGATTAATTTAAAAACTCTAACTTCCTTGTAGTTACATTGAGAATATGAACAATTATCAAGCAGTTGTTTTTACATTTATACCCTTCAAAACATCTCATAGAAATATGATATTGTCATTACATATATCCTTTTAGTGAATATGGAGCAGCGCCATGGTGTGGTAGCTGATCTCTAAGCCTGAAAAATGTATGTGTACATTATGCCGTATTTGGTTAGAATATTAAAAATGTACGTGCTTATGTAATAATATATTATAAAATTTAAATTTAATATCAATAGTCAAACATTTTGCTGTGATTTGTAGCAATATTAATTTCAAAATCAACAATGATAGTGAAATAAAATATGTTGATTACAAAACAAGCTGTGAGGTATCATGAAGTTTAACCCTTGTGATGTTTATCAAAAATAATATCATGTTAGATTAAATACTCTGATCAAATATGTCCTACATGTTACGGTACTTAGACCAGAACTATTTAATAGTACTCTCATCTTCGACTAATTAATTAATTAAGCACCTGTTTGGGTGCATGATAAGTTTGTCCAGTTTTTTTTCCGAATTTACATATTTATAACAAAAATTGTTAAATGGAGTGTTTCGACAATTTTATATTTTAAAAGATAATTTCTTCTTAGATAAAAAGAGGTGAGATTCTTTTTTTTTTCCATGCCGTCGCCCCACCTTTTTTTAGTTATAACTGGCACCCCATTTTAATTTTATGTCATTGGCTACTGTACAATTATGTTAAACTGTATATAAAATTAGTGACCAACCCGACCCCCTATAAACCACTGATTAATAAATAATATATCTATATGTATGTATATTTATATATATATATATAGAGAGAGAGAGAGGGGGGGGGTTTGTGTTAACTGGATGGGCTGTCATTCCAGACCGAAGTGGACTATAACAGGCCATTATTTCTCATTGAAAGTTACACTTTTGCTTATTAAAAATATATTATAATTTAAATTACAGTCAATATTATAATAATATTTTTATAATAATCTTTGTTATCAACAAAAGTGATTCTGTTAACAACTTAATTATAGTCTTTCTTATCATCGTACTAAAAGAGAGGAATATATAGCAAAAAAGTCCCAAAGTTTACAAATTCTCAGTGTGTTCATCAACCTACATTTGGAGAGGTCTTTAATTTGTAGGCCTTGTAGTGTTGATCTTGTATGCTTGTACCTCCTATATATAAATATATAATCCATCTGAGGCATAAGAAGTGGCATATATGCATATAAGGGGCATGATGCAGATTATTTTTGGCATATGTGGGCTGCCTAAATGAAGCAAGAATGAAATGCTAGTTCCTGATCTTCCATGAGCACATGGAGAAACATGAACATTACATAGGGCAGAATGGGGATGAAGAAATTGACCAAACCCTAGCTAGAATGACTGTGAAGAGAACATCTGTGGCTGTGGATTTGGGTTCTAAATACATGTCATTGGGCTTTAATTAGCAGCAGCCTGTTTAGGGTTTTCTCAAGTACAGTGCAGTCCTCACAACTCAATCCTCTCCCAGATCCTCCTCCCCATGTTCAGTGGAGGAAAGGGGTTGTAGATTGCACATCATTTACAGCTAGCTAGCTATTCACTTTGTCTGTTTGGAGAAACTGATGAAAGAATGCTACTACTTGCTAGAGGGAGGCACAGTTTCACAGTTGCTCTGTATGAGGTGTTTGGTTATAGCATGATTTTTGTACACCTTTGTGTTAAAATGGCATGCCAAAATAAAGTCTTTCAAATAGTTAACGGGTGAAAATTACTATGTTTGGTTAGGAAACAATGATGTGTAATATTAAAATCATGTTAAAAGAAAGAAAGAAAGAAAGAAAAGGTCTTGTGTTCTCTTCTTAATTTCATGGAAGAAGAAGCTATACATAAAATCACTTGATTGTTAAATATTTTTAGCAATGGTGTACATTTGTGTACACTTTTGTAAAAGAAAAATATGTTCAAAGAAAAACTTAAAAATGTCATGCTTCGTTAGAAAATAATAATATCTTGTATATAGCGGGGGACACGTATAACAAAAAAAAGGTGATAAAGATAAAGATAAAAGAGGTGCCGTTCCTTTTAATCCAAAGAAGAAGAAAAACTCTCGATCGTGTTCTTATTTATGATTGCCAAACACTTTTTCTGGCAAGTTTTGCTGCCAAGATAAATTTCTGTACAGAAAACACATTTTATCATGCAACAAAACACCCTTTCTTTCCAGAAAAATTCCCTTCTCCTTGCTAAAACCTAACCAGTTACCTTTCCCATTCTCTTTTTAATCTGGACTAGGCCCATTAACAGTGCTGGCCCAAAAGGTAGAAGCCCAGCCTAGGTAACATAAAATTAAAAGATTTAGCTGTTCTAAATATTTTCAAATTTAATCTCTTATAGGGTGTTTGGTTACTCTTTTAATACTAGTGTACTCTTATTTTTAAAATCAAGATTTTCTCCTATTTCAGTTTTAATTTTAAAGTTAAAGAAACATAGTTAATATGTGTTTGGCAAAAGTGTCGCTATTTTCAAATTTTATATAATAGTGTTTGGTAAAATATGAAGTCGTTTGCTATCATCAGGCGGACTGGGTACCATCAACCACCCGGTGTCGCACCAGTGCCGCCTCGTCGAACGTCATCGTTCGATCGATCATCTTGTGGCTACAAGCTACCGGCGGGAACGACTAGGACGCCCTAGAGCCCTTCGAGGTGGTGCATTCCGAGAGTGTCGGGCTGCCGCATCACTCCGCTCGCGGCGTCCCCAACCTAGCCATCACCTGGCCTTGGAGTCGTTCCAATCCAACATCTACCGGGCACTGAGGGTGGAGGACACGATCTCGCCGGCCGTCAATCGGAGCCTACGCGAGCATCTCGCCGGAGAGGGGTAGGGCTTGTAGGGCATATGCGAAGACCGCGTTTGAGGCCAAGAAGATGGTGGCGACGTACGGACGGCTGTTCCTCTACATTAAGAGTCCACAGCTCTAGGCTGGTGATGACTGCCTCGGTTTCATCGAAGCCGGTGGCGATGGTGGAGCGAGGAGGAACTCTACCATCTCGGAAGGGGCAGCGGCAACGATGGAGGGCAAGATCCCCAAGAAAGAGGGAGAGAGGGGGCAGCGCACTGGAGTCCACTGCAAGCGACATAGGGGGAGAGAGAGGGGGGGCGAACACCCGCACACGCCGCGGGAGGAGAGAGCGAGAGAGAGGGCAGTGCGCTGGAGCCTGCCGCAAGGGACACGGGAAGAGAGAGGGAGAGAGGGGGCAGCACGCTGGAGCTTGCCCCAAGGGACACGAAGAAGAGAGAGAGAGAGAGAGAGAGAGAGAGAGAGAAGGGGAGGGGGCAGGGACACAGAGGGAGGGAGGGAGGGAGCCGGCCGGAAGGGACACGAAAAGAGAGAGAGAGAGGGGGGGAGGGAGGGAGGGACGGATGGAGAGGGAAACACCTGCACATGTTTGTCTTCCGCGTCTATCTTGAAAAAAAATAGGTCCTTGGTTGTTTTGAATTCAAAAGAGCTATAGGAAGAAAGATGCAATGTTTTTAAAATAGGAAGAGGACTTAAAAATGGCAACCAAACACCTCTTCTCTTTCATTTTTAAATTTTAAGTCAAAAGGAGAGAAAAAAATGTAACCATTAGGGGTGTTTGATTGCATGATAATTTTTTGTACACTTTCATGATAAAAAATTATATTAAAATAAAAAGTGAACCAACTCATGACATAAAATTATCATGTTTGGAGGGATGTGATAACAAAAAAGAGTTACTATCATTCATGACCAAACAAAGTGGGGGACCACAAGAAAAAAGAAAAAGGTGAGACCCTCTTTTTTTGTTTAAGAAGAAAATCATTTTCAAAACATAAAATTGTCAAAGTTGCCAAACACCTCTTTTAACAAGTTTTCTTACAATTTTTAAAAATTAAAATAAAAATCTCCATTATCAGGCAACCAAACACCCTCTTAATTACTTCATGTGATAAAACCAATCAACCAAAATATGTGAACATACTTCGATTTGGGATAATGCTTCAACCGAGTAAAATTAAATGCTTTATGAAATTGGGCGCTTTTATGAAATATGTGACGGATGAAGATCGATCTCATAGATTCAAAGACGTTTCAGAGAGTTTAGGAAAACATGTGATGAACTAACGTCTGAATATATTATACTTTCAGTAAATCACTTCATTATAAGTGACTTAATTAGTATAGCTATATATTTTCGACAGATGAGATAGTTAGGTCAAAGACGGGATTAAAGGTGAAATTAAGACCGCAAACACCTAAATCAAGCTAAACCAATTAAGCACCTGATCCTAAGAAGGGTACCATATATTTAGCCTCTATATAAATGGTGTCAAGAAAATTTCTAGAAACATAAGAAGAAATTTACATTAGTACCATATAAATTTAATCATGTATACTCACGTATATGCATACGAATGATAGAAGAATACTGCATGTGGTTGACCCTGATCTTGACTAGAGCCAATCCGCTTGCTTCACGTAACCACTCTCGTAGAGAAACCCTGGCAAGTCTTCCAACTTTTTGATTTTTGAGCTTTATTGGACTGTTGTCCTTGCCATTTTCAAGCACCTTCTTATTCTCTCTCTCTCTCTCTCTATATATATATATCCATCTTTTAGAACATAAAATTCAGGGATCACAACTACTATACTCTTGTGGGGAGTAAAAACCTAGGGGTGAGGGGTGCGGATTTAGGGTTCAATTTAGTCTGGTTTGTACCATTTATTTTTTAAGTCGAGCCGAATTGTGAATAAGGTCTTCAAACCGGATCCGTCCAACTTGGTTTGGTTCGATTTAATTTTCGGTTAAAGATTAAAAATAGATAAAATATCTACATTAATTTATTTCTACATGTATATTGATTCTTAACTTATAGATAATTAAAATAAATACTATTTTACTATAAAACTGTGTAAATATTATTTTGCTAATACTATTATAATATCTTATAAGTCGATTCGGTTCAAACAGGTTGCTTCTTCCATGTTGACTTAGTTTGAAATTTTTTCAAGTAGATTGAACAGAAGGAAGAGGGACGTTCCAATAGAACAAGCAATATCACAAGTTTAAAGTGTTCTCACAGAGAAAATGCATGACACGTTGGCATAGGACACAGCCACATCTTCCTAGCCGTCGGCAACTTGACACGTGGACCGTATATGATCTTTGCCTCTTCTATATATCTAATCTCAATCAATCAATTAGTTATATATATATACATGGTGGAGGAGATATTCCATATATATGGTTGGTTGATTCAATTCTCAAAGAGAGCCCCACCGACCCAGTACTGCATGCTTTCAACCCCTCCAGATTCAGTGTCTGAGCGCAACCAAACCCACCTTCTCTGATCATCCTTTCCGTTGTTCTTTATAATTGACACCATTGAGGTGGGCAAGATTCCACAACTTTAGTTTGGTTTGAACATCTGATCTGTCACAACAATTGAAAGAGAGATATATTTATATATATATATGTATGTATATATATATGTGTGTGTGTGTGTGATGTGATGCGGGGAAGGTTACTTCCAAGACCAGAAGACAGGAGGCTCTACCCAAAACCCATGGCCAATAAAGTCTTCCTCGAAGGTGTAGAGTGATGTGATGGATGTATCAAGAGAGGGGAAAGCTAGCCATCCGAGGAAGATACCATTAATTCTAGCTAGATGGCACACAGAGTACACAACCATATATGTAGGTATATCACTACCTAATACCTCCTCATTCTAATACTTAGTTTAGTCACCTGCTAATACTTTGGGACTCTGTCATTTCTAGAACCCTAGATCCTTCAACAGAGAGAGAGAGAGAGAGAGACGTGGAGGACTAATGCTAGAAACGGAGATATTCTTCCTCCTTCGAAGAAGGGCAGTCTTGTGCGGCGGCGGCGGCCGTATCCATGTGGAGATCGCATCCCGCCGCATGTACGTCGTTGCGGTTGCGTGTCCGCCGCCGCCGCCGCCGCTGCCGCCGCCGCCGCCGCCGCCGGGGAGAGTCGTAATCTCCCTGCACGTACCACTGGCGGTGGCGGTGGACGGTGCGGAGAGTTGGACGCAGTCTTTTCACGTGTGTTTGACTAAATATGCCGTTTTCATGACCCTTAAGAAGGTAATATATGTATGTTCTGCTAATTTTGTTTTATATTCGCTAGTTATTTTTATATTTTCTACTAATCCCTTTTTTAATTATGCTTTATACCCATTCTCCATACCTTACTAGCCACTGTATATTATGTTTAGATGTGGTCATAAATAAACTATTAGTTTGAGTTAAATAATCGACCCATGCAGTCATCTTATTTAATTACCACACCAAAGATATTTGACAATAAGTATATATATAATTTTTCTTAGATAAAAAGAAGAAGCCTAGCTAGCTACTTTCTCTTTCTCTTTTTATGGCCTGCAGGTGTTTTTGTCATAGATGGTCTTAAATTTTATTTTATCACAAAAGTATATAAACATTTATTTACATCCAAACACCTTCCTTAGACTGCAGGTGTAGCTTGAATTTCTAGCTATGCAATCTATATATATGTCAGGGGGTTATATATCCTAGAGTACTGAGCCCATGATTTAACCTAGACAAAACATCTTGCTTTCTACCATAGCTCTAACATGAATGTTAAGCTTGGTGTATGCAGAAGATAGAGAATAAAGTCAAGGGTTGCCTTCTTAATTAATACACATATAGGTTGTTTCATCAACTTAATTTAAAGCTAAATTAAATATGGGTTAATCCGGAGCTTAATTACGAATAGAGACCTATGATGTCTTGTCGACGTGACTATATCCTAACCTAATTAAACTCCAATCATACTTGATAATTAACATGTATTAATATTCAATGACCCCTACCATGCACAAGCTTTTAATTCAAGTCCTTGCCTTGCTAACTAAGCTATATATATATATATACACACACACCCACATACACACACACGTATACGTGTGGACGTCTTCTTCCCATTTTGAAGCCAATAAAGTGGACGGCTTTGCTGACCTTCCAACAGGAGCCGTTTAGGTAAGGGATGACACGGTTATATTTTGTATCATCCTTTCAAAGTAATCATATCCTTGTGGTCTTTATTATCCTTCTTTAATAATAAAAATAAATAATAATAATAATAGTAATAATAATAATCGGACGGTCATCCCAATGTCTTACCTCATTTCAAATTTAGTTCTAAAATAGGGATATGATTGCATGTGGTGGCTTCTGGATCACTCAGTACTATGCCTAGCTTTAATCCTTAGAACATGGTCTACAAACTAGCTAGTAAATTGGTAAAGACAGCAAAATTATTTTGATGGACCCTTATTTTCAAAAAAAAAAAAAATCTAACCAAACTGACGTCCCTAATTAAGCTTCTCTCTTTGGTCATATGTTATTAAGCATTTTCGCCCCGGTCACTTAGGGGCTATTTGGTATTGAGATAATTTGGGGGTAAACTTGGTTTATCCTCAAAATTTATGAGATAAATCAAGTTTATCCCTAAAATTTTATGATGCCGAACAGCACCTACGGGATAACATGGAGATAAAACCTGAGTTATCTCCAAAATTTAGGAGATATCCCAGGTTTATCCTCAAAATTTTATGGTACCAAATAGGCCCTTAAGTGACAAGATGAGGCAAGACCATGGTTTCCCACCTCATTTTTGTTGATTTTGTCTAAATAGACCACCTCAGGCATCTTGCCCGTCTTATCCGCATGATTTACTCACTTTTCCCATGTCCCATCCGATAAATGTGGCTTAAGGATGCTTAGACATAGAATTTCATTGATATAAGCATGCATATTGGCTAAGATTTTATAATTTATTTCTTTGTTGGTTGATGTCGTGCAGTGTTTTTATGTTAAAGTTTTGGTTGTTGTTAGTAACTTGTTGTAAATTATCTCACTTAAATTTATTTATTTTTAGTTTTAAATTGTTGTTATTGCTCTCTTTTGCTTTAAATTTTTATAATTTTTATGTTGCTTTCGACTACAATCTTCAAAATTTTATTATTGTTATTGTGGTCCTGGCTATTTAATTACTCGTAGATGTTGAATTATTTCTATTTTTACTTTTAATCATCAATCCTAAGTTGATGTCAGTAAGTTGTCCAAACTTCAAGCTACAATATTAAATTATCCTATTTTTTTTTAAATTGATGTTGTTCATCTATTTTATTTTAAATCGATCTTATTTAATTGTTATGACTCTTTTAAGTTAGTTTTATTTATTTTTTGTATTTTATTTTTGAATGTATGACTTAGTAGTATCTTGCATATTAATATATAAAGTAATAAATTATAAATATATATTAAAAATATACTTTGTCTGGAGCGTCTGAAACTAGAGGGGCCCCTTGCCTCATTTAACATATAGCTCGGGCCCAATGCATATCCAACTATTTGGAGGAAGAGAAGGGCACTCAGTAGGGATTCTCAATTTGATTGGCTATATACATATATGTTTAGTGCCATTGCCCTTAATAACATGTGCCAAAACAGCTTAACTTTGCCATCTAATATCCTTGATGCTCTACCCGTTCACCAGTACAAGAACATCAAAATCCAACCAACCCCATATGTCCGTTATGTATTGATGGCATGTTCTCTAATCAACACCTCTTTCTATCTCTCTCTCTCTCTCTCTCTGTGTGTGTGCCCACTTTCCACCTGTAAAACTTTTCTTCTCCTTCAGTGGAGAGTAGTACGTACTACACAAAGATTGATCACTTTCCCCACACACCACCAGAGAGAGGAAAGCAAGTAGGGGTGCAAACAAACCAATACACTCGACAAGTAGCTCGAAGCTCGACTCGATAAAAACTCGACTCGGCTCGTTTATTATGTTAAATGAACAAGCTTGAACAAAAAATAAAGCTCGACTCATTAAACGAGTCGAGCTTGAACAGACTCCTGCTCGGCTCGATAAGCTCGCGAGCAACTCGATTAAATATTATATTATATATTTATTTTTAAAAATTAAATTTTAAGTATTAATATTTATATATTGTCACTTAAATATATTAAATAATTCAAAACTTAAGTTTAAACTTAGATTGAGTTTCATAAATGAGTTAAATCTAAAGTTTCACAAATGACTTTTCATTGATTTTGGATTTATAAAGGTGTTTGTATATAACTTAAGTTTGAATATGAATTGAATTTTAGTCTAACTACTACTCGAGTTCGAGCTCGACTCGACTCGATTAATAAACGAACCAAGCTTGAACAAGAGTTTCACATACTCGCTAAAACTCGAGCTCGAACTCGAACTCGTGTAAAATAAACGAGCCGAACTTGAACACCATACTACTCGGCTCGACTCGACTCGTTTGCACCCCTAAAAGCAAGGGACAGATTGTGGAGCAGAACATGATCATTGGTGCTTGGGAGGCTTCAAGCTGGAATGTGGCAAGCATGGTTAAGCCATACATGTAAATAGATAGAGATGGTGGTAAGAGAGCAAGAGAGAATGAGAAAGTATATATAGTGATCTGGGTGGATCCCCCTCCCCACTGTAAAAAAAAAAGCCTAAAGTTGGGGGAAGCACCATCCATTTGCCCCCTCCCAGACTCCTAGTTATCACTCATGGAGAACAAGATAGGAAAGAGAGAAGACAAACATAACAGTGTGTTTGCTTATCTCTTTTAGCTTCAAGGACAAGAAAAAGATACCCCACCTTTTCCAAACACTTTCTCCAACACCTCTGAATCATCACTGAAAGGATCACCTTGATATGTTTGGGAGCTACTTTTGGTAGCATGAGCTCATACTCAACTATATGCACACACATATATAAATATATATGTGCAATATTCTTCCTAGGGTTTGCAGTACGATTCAATGCCTCGAAGGTTTATGAAACACATGGACACACATAAATAATGTAATTTCATCTCTACTAATTTTCTGCCCAAACCATTAGGTTTTTCAATAATCATCTAATTAAGGTTATTAAGAACCAAATGCATCAGATACAGGTCTTTGAGGCAGCAGAGACATGCATGAAAAGTATGAATGAAATGGGTTGTACATACGGTGCAGCTTGATTTATGAGCTTCAGGACTTTATCCTTATCATGTTATCTAATGATTTTAATAATCTAAATTAAAGATAGAAGCCATACAT
This sequence comes from Cryptocoryne crispatula var. balansae, assembly GCA_036172225.1. Lineage (NCBI taxonomy): Eukaryota > Viridiplantae > Streptophyta > Magnoliopsida > Alismatales > Araceae > Cryptocoryne > Cryptocoryne crispatula. The sequence continues at coordinate 34,688,400 of CM069935.1, forward strand.
TCACTTCTAGGTTGCTTTTAATTAATGATGACAACAGCGGCAGGCTAAGCTAATTCCCTTCTAGATAATGATCGATAGAGCGGCTCCACCGCATGTTGCCCTTGTCAGCAACGGCTAGGACGTGGCCAAGGTTTGACAGACGTTGCATGGCACCTCTAGCAATTTTGATGAGCAGCTCTTTTGCTAAGCTAGCTAGGCATATTTCAAGGGCGACAGTTGGGGGTGGGATCACTTTCTCTTCTTGTCAGCACAACCTAGTTTGGATACTTTGTCATCCCCTTCTTCTATCAGAGGAATTGATGTTTTGGGGGCAAGACAAATCTGACAAGGAACCTGAATTGGAACCCTAAGGCTATGTTTGGTATGAGAATAACTTGGAAATAAACCAAGTTTATCCCCAAAATTCAGGAGATAAACTAAAAGAAATTTAGTGCCAAACAAGCTGTAAAGGCACTGATAGGTTTTAGCTCGAACTCGGATCCGATAAGTTCACTACTGAATTCATTATCAAGCAACTCGAATCCCATAACTAGCTATAACCGATCTGAATCGGGTTATCGGATCCCACAAGTCCATTTACACCTCTAGTTGGGGATTGTGTGTCTTATCATATATTCTAGGAAGAATTGTTTCATTCCTGGCATCTAAAACCCTTCTCTGCTCAACTTTATTCTTCTTTGCCAACAAAAAGTGAAGAAAATGACAATTAATATGACATGAGAAGTAGTGATGACTTTGCATCTACTTTGCTAGTGTTGTCTGTTACATGTCATGCCTAGAAAGAAAAGCAACATATGTTAGCTTAATGCTTGATCCTCTAGCACCAATCAAAGGATAAAACAATCCAAAAAAAGAGCAAAGTAATAAAGAAATGAGATGATGCATCTGAATTATACATATTTGTCTAATAAGAGTGATCATGCTATTCATGTACGTACATTTGTGATGAAGGCATATATATCTAGGGTTCTATTTGATAATATCATTAGACATCTTTATGAGAGAGAGAGAGAGAGATCATATTAAATTTAAATTTTATATTGATCTAATAGTATCAACTTGAAACTTATAATACAAATAAAATATATACCTATGTGATAGAAGTATCCCACTTGTATCACCTTTGATATTGATATAGTTTTATCTTTTACACATCAATATCAAAGCAGATATAATATTATCTTTGGTACTCTAATCAAATAGGACATAATATTTTAACGTGTCCCGATTGATCGTTAACATAATCTTAATATATGGCTGGTGTGAGCTCTTCAAAAAGTTCACATAGAGCATACTCTAGTTCATGTTCGTGTGAACCATCATATATATTGTAATGTGTCAATTACAATAAATACCCTGTAGCATGTAAAGTACAGTGAGGAGCTGGGTATATATGTGTGGGTGACCATAAATGAAATTGAAGAAAAAATAGAGTGAAACTATATGACAAAAGTTATCAATGAAAATGAAGTTTTAAGTATATAATTATGTTTTAACAAAAATAGAGTGAGGCGGATATGTGTGTGGGTGAGTCGCTTCTAATATTATTATATATTTTTGTAGAGAAATATTATTGTGTAAGTTTGTTCCATATCTGCTAGTGTGTTAGTAAGTATAAGCCGTTGTGACCAAGGAAGGTGGGGTCGGGAGTCGGGACCGGGTCGGTTTGGCCCCAAACCGACCCGGGTCGGCCGGGGTTGCGACCCGGGTAGGGACGGGGTCGGCCCGGGTCGTGAAAAATAATAATAATAAATTAAAAAGGGGTCGGGGTCTTGGGGTCATGACCGGGTCGGTCGGCTCCAAAATCGACCGGGTCGGTCGGCTCCAAAATTGACCGGGTCGGGTCCGGGTCGCGACCCAACGAACCATGGTTGTGACTAGTTTACCGAGTCACACATGTGATTCATTTTAATTATTCTAATATTTTTTAGATCGCCAGATTTAACAAAATGAAAGTGCACTAGTTCAACATTCAAGAGTTGATCAAACAATATCGACTGGTATATATTGTAGATTAGTATTTGACTTATTTAAATTGTCATTTTTTGTGGTCTACTCTAATATGTTGATTATTATCAACTCACTATTAGTTATCTCTTTTTAGTCCCAAATCAATGTATTTTGTGGGGTTCCTTTTTACAAATTTATTGCTGGACATATCCGCTATGTGGGACTATATACATATAGTTAAGTGTTTGACAAAAAAAAAACTGTAAAATAATTTAGTTATACTAATTACTAAAGATTACGGAAAAATGATGTGTGCATATCTGAATTTATCTACTTGTTTGACCATAAAATATTTTCTAGTAGATTGATCAACTTGCAAATATTCAGACACAACAAATTTGAACATCATCTTTAACACACTCACTGACCAGGGCTTGGGATTTGGTATGTGTTTCAGTCTCTGGATAATTCTGATTCACCCCTAAAATTTAAGGATCATAACTAAGCATTACCTCTAAATTAAACCCATATCAAAATATTAATATAAGATGAACAAGTGAGCAAATAGATGGCAAAAATCATTTAAAGAGGGGTGTCTGAGATGCTTGTGTAAAGAGGGTCGGCACACTTGTCTAAAGGAAACGTAACGTCTAGCTAGCTAGCTAGTATTATGTGCATGGTTGAAGGTACTAGAGAAGCTAGGGTTTGGGAGGAAGATGGGAGAATGAGGAAGAGAGAAGAAGGGTAAAATGGCCTTGTCACCTTTGTTTAAGCTAATGTGGATAAAGGTACAGCTCAATTAAAATATTTTGGATTTTGTGAGGGTATACCTAACAATATGTCTAGATATATGAAGTTTCGTCTACCACATGCTAAAAGAATCATAAATGAACAGAATTGTAGAGATTGATTTATATATCAAAATCCCAAGCCTAGGTGGGTATGGGTGGGTAAGCACCCAGGTTCTTGGTCAACCTAACCAAGGTTAGATTTACACATATTTAGCTTGACTGAAGTAAGACATGGGTTTGAGTGAATAGGGAGCATGAAATCATAATGTAAACATGGGCAATTGAGCCGAATGAAATGAAATTATGATTTGACATTCACCAAACTGTGGCTAATTTCATCTATTCCATGCATTTTAACAAAAAGTCTTCTCTCTCTCTCTCTGTGTGTGTGTGTGAAAAGGTAATTTTTTATGTTTTGTCACTCAAATTTGAGTTGGTGGTCATCAATACCAATTTTCATATTGTTCACAGCAAGAAGTTTAGATTCAAATTCTTTCACACAACTAATAACCAGAGAATCTGACTGATTTATTATTTTGAGGAGTTGATGATGCAAGCTTGATGTCATCATGATGATGATGCTAGCTAGAGGCCAAGGGTGGTGCCATTTGGTTGGGATTAAAAAAAAAGAATTTACTTATTAAAATCTCTCATGTGATCAGATAATCTCATCTATGCATATCCTGTCTCTCTTTTTGACTTTTCAGATGATAATGATTGAGTTTAGACTCTTAAAGAAGGGAGATATATATATATACATAAACTCATCTGTTATATATTTTCTCTCTCCACCTTTAAAATCTACCCAGAGATAAAATTACATAGACATAGTCAACATGCAATTGTGGGTACACACAAAAAATTCAAAGCAACACCAATCCAACCAGTACTGTGGTTGGTAGAATTTGAAGCTTTCTTCCATGGGGGCATATTCACGGAATATGGACCAGGTAGAATCTGAGAATACAACAGACAAGACGTGTGGGTAGTTTCATCCAAGTATTTCATGAATATATATATATATATACATCCTTCTATATATACACTCTAACTAACATGCAGAATAGATATTTCATCTTTATTGTTTTACAACTTACAGCATGCATGTGGGGATACACAATCTGTTAGGACTCATGTATCTAGGAGAAATTTAACTTGTTAATTAGGTTTCCACACCTTGACCTAAGGTTAGCTTGCCCTAGAGCTATGATATGATTGGTTGGATCTGAACACCATATATATATGTTTTCATACACAACCATGCTGGGGTCTGGTTGAAATGAAACACACCCATCAGTGATCTTGTCAAGTTAGCCAAGTTAGATTGTCTGAGGATGTGGGAAATAAAAAAAAAAAATTTTTTTTGGGGGCAGCAAGACACATGGGTTTGAGAAGGGGAAAGCATGGAATTAATCAAGTTGTAGGTTTAATCAACTAGGTGCAAATGAGACGGACGAAATGAAACCATGATTTGACATTCACCAAACTGTGGTCAATTTCATCCGTCCCATTTTAACAAAAAGTCCTCAGCTTTTAAGCTTCTTTCTTTCTTTTTTTTTATTATTTATGTTTGAAAAGGGTAATCTCTTCTCTGGGGTTTCTTCCTACGACAAACAATGAATGTAGACATGGATCGTACCTACCGAGCCCCCCATCCCTAGGGTTCGGCCGGTCCGGTTCGGACAGCTGTCATGGTTGACCCGTCAACCCCGGGGTCAAAATCATGCGTATGATATTATTATTGAATTGATTCCGAAAAGCGAAAAAGGGGAAATAGTTTACTTACTTTCGGACGGCGCGGCGCATCTCGATCATGGCGTGATGCGACCTCTCCTGGCCGTCTGATCGGTGGGCTTCCCGACGGGGACCGCCGGGAACGGCGAGATCCCGCACGCGTCCGGCAGGCGTCGCCGGCGTGACGGCGACGGCCGCCGGAGTCCCCGTTCGCCCCATCTGGGCCGTCCGATCCGACGCACATGGCGAACCGGACGGTCGGTAGGCTTCGACCGGCCTGCCGCGGTTGGAACCGGCGGGGCCCGCTTAATGGGCCCGGCCCACCTCAAAAGATTCTCCGATTACGTGACCCATTTGTTAATGTCACCGTTTGGTTAGGATATCAAGAAGAATTATATTATATTAAATTTGATATTAATATTTTTTTAAAAAAATCTTGTGTTGTAAAAACTAACAACAAGTTTTAGATTAATAATGATAGTCAAACAATAATCTTTTATCAATTTTATAGCGACAGCGGTCACCAAAGAAAGTGTAGCCTAACGAATAATTAAAGTTTGATTTAACAGCTCTAGATCGATCATATAAGAGTTTTTAACGTAGGATGATACGTTATGTTAATGGATGGCAATATGGATAATATTAAAATGGAATCCGCCGCTCATTTCCTGCATTTATAAAGCGAAGATATATATATTTTTTTAATAGTCAAATTTTAATGACCGTATGTTCTTTAATCATATTCGAATTGTGTGTTTTTTTTTTGCTATCCTAAAAATATTTAACGACAACCGATTACAGAATAGTTAACAAGTATCAAAAGATATAATATACGTAATGATTTAATGCATCGAGACAATTAAATAAATGACAAAAATTAAGTACAAAAGATGCCTGGAAAGTTGTGAGATGGTTTTAGTTGTCTCTGCCCTATATCATGTGTTTTAAAAAATAAAATTTAATATAATAAATTTTTTTATTTTTATCGTCGATACAATTTTTTGTAATTTTTTTAATATTAATTATTTTTATGTTTCTATTTTGTACTATAAATTATTTTTATTTTTATATATCAAATCATTACACATGTAGTATCTTTATACATCTATAATTGTATATATATAGACTACAAAGTGATCCGTGGATATATATACTCATTATCGATGATTAATGAGCAATAATAAGAAAATGCATTTTTTTTTACTCGTTATCGGACCCCCTTATCCGACCCGTTAACAACATCCTTTGGGGATTGGTAAGTTGCATCTCTGGCCTTCTCTCCTGGGCGGCGGTGCGGTGTTCCGCAGGCACAGCGTAACCGGTCCGAGAACGCGGCGGGATAAATTGACCCGTTCCGCGAGATATCGGCGAGAGAGAAGGGAGCGGGGTGACGTGTCGTCGGGCGAGTGGAAGGTGACGGGGAGGTGAGCTGGACGATGGAGAGCCGTATGCGGAACGTATTACAGAGTTTTATTTATATTTTTGACTTCTTTAACTATTTTCGTAATTTCGGAAGGACGGGGAATAGTTATATTTTTTTAATCGGTTAAATGGCGGTGTCGGGCACTTCCGATAATTAGTAAGAAATGCAGGGTGCTGGGCATAAAAGCCCGGCGCCGGCTGCTTCTCCCTCGCAGTCGCAGCGAAGCTCTCCGGCCGGCGCGGCGCAGCCTCCCTCTTCCGGACATAACGCACGGACGGCGGAGGAAGCCTCTCCTCCTCCACCCGCCGCCGCGTCATCGCCGCGGGTGTGTGTGGGTCGGTGTCCGATCTGATGAGAGGGTAAGGCCGTCTCCTCAGATTTGCCGCTCGCGAGCAGGGGAGGGAGAATCGGGTTCCGGAGGACGGGCGGGGCGGGGGAGCATTCGTCGACGACGATCCCCTCGGCAAGGGAGGAAGCGGGAGTCCTTGTAATGGCGGGGTGAGCTCGGGGGGGAGGAAGTCGCGGATAAGAAGGGAGAAAGGAGCCTCTTTTTTGAGAGCCGAGGTGGCGGTAATTCCGTCCTTGGGGGAACCTCGTCCTTCACTTTCCTTCCTTTCCCACCACCTCCAGCGCCGTCCTGCCCGTCTCCACCCCCTCCGCTTCCTGACACGCTGATGCTTCCCTCCTCCCCCGTCTCTTCCCTCTGCTTCCGTGCCTGAGAGCTGGTGAGCCTGCGAGAGGCGGGCGGGGTGGGACAAATGGTATGTTGATGTATCGGGAGCCGTGGGTTGGTTCGTCTGCTAGATCTGGGGGAGCCCTCTTTTGGTAATCCATCAGTGTTTTGCCGTAGCAGCTGGAAAGGCGCGCGAGAATCATAACAAAGATTTCATCTTTCTTTCTTCTTTCCTTCCGTCTCCTTCTTGTTTTCTGGCTTTAGTGTATTGTTGGATCAGCGACCGGGAGGGAAAATCGCTCCTTTTTGGTGTCTGGAATCCTGTGTGATGATTGGGTTCCCGGGGTTGCATCAAGCCTCTTGACTTGATTCCTGGGAGACGGGATAATTGGTGTTTGTCCGATCTCGAAATAATTCCCCAGACAAAGATTGGTTTTTTTTATGCCGGGGGCTTGTTTTCCTTCTTGCTAGATCCTTGAATTCCACGTTAGATGGAATTTTGACGTTTTAGGGTTGTAAAAAAATCTGTTCTTTTTTGTTCCCGGGTCACGACCACGCTCCTGTTCTTCTTCCTGTAATCATTCTCCTCCTCCTCCTCCTCCTCCTTGTGCCTGATACCAAGTTTTAGTTAGCTGCCGGATTCCTCTCAATTAGTGGGTTCCGTCGGGCTGTTCTGGATTCTCCGGCAACATCTTCAACTCCGTCACCGGCTTCGGAGGAGATGTTGGAAGGTCAGTCCTGTTTGATCTCGAGGGCCTTGCCTAACTCTTGCGAGCACGAATCCAAGTGGGCGTACGTGCAATACCACCTGTTGGGGATCTCCAACAAGGGCAAGCGCCCGCTGGACGAGGTGGCGGCCGAAGAGTCGGATGAAGATGTTGAAAACGACGGTCGCAGGAAGAAGCTGGTGAAGGATCGGAATGGTCTTCTGCTGGCAATCATGGAGGAGCCCTCCGAAGAGACCGAGAGGCAAAGCGGTGATGGTGATTCCTATGATCCAAATTCACTTATTCAGGCCCTCGGCCGTGACATCTCCATCAACTGCTTTCTCCTCTGCTCAAGGTCTGATTTTGGTATGCTTGCATCCCTCAATCGGAGCTTCCGTTCGCTGATCAGATCTGGAGAGCTCTACTGGCATCGGCGTCAGAATATGATCGTTGAGCACTGGGTGTACTTCTCCTGCAATGTTCTAGAATGGGAGGCATTTGACCCTCACCGCCGCCGGTGGATGCACCTGCCTCGGATGCCGCCGCCAAATGAATGTTTCATGTGCTCCGATAAAGAGTCCCTTGCAGTGGGAACGGAGCTCCTTGTCTTTGGTAAAGAGGTCACTTCTCATATTGTTCTGAGGTACAGCATTTTGACCAATTCATGGTCACCCGGAGTAGAGATGAATAATCCCAGGTGCCTGTTTGGTTCTGCCAGCCTCGGAGAGATTGCTATTGTTGCTGGGGGTTGTAACGCTCAAGGTTCCATATATAGCTCTGCAGAGCTGTATAATTCGGAGAAACAAGAATGGATCACTCTACCAAACATGCATACACCCAGGAAGATGTGCTCTGGTGTTTTCATGGATAAGAAGTTCTATGTCCTTGGTGGGACGGGTCCAAGAGGACCTCTGCTATGCGGGGAAGAGTATGATCTAGAGACAGGAAATTGGCGGGTGATTCCAAACATGTTTCCAGCACAGAGTGGGGCAACCGGTGCACCACCACTTGTTGCAGTTGTAAACGATGAGTTGTATGCAGCAGATTATGCAGAGAAGGTGGTTATGAAATACGATAAGAAGAGTAATCAGTGGGCAGTCCTGGGAAATTTGCCTGAGAGATCTGTTTCAGTTAATGGATGGGGCCTTGCATTTCGTGCTTGTGGGGAACGCCTTATAGTAATTGGTGGACCAAGGGTGACCAATGGTGGTTCTATTGATTTAAACTCGTGGATTCCTGCTGAAGGGCCACCAGAGTGGGACCTGATTGCTAGAAAGCCTTCAGGAGGCTTCGTTTATAATTGTGCTGTGATGGGATGCTGACACTTCCGATTGCTTAGCTGTGATGTTGGTTGCATCAGTATTCTTCTGGCTGGACAAGAATGTACCAGATGGTCTGTACAAGGGCCTAAAATCTTCACTTTGGATTATGGGTAATCTCTGGCGTTTTTGAAATCACAGATTTTACTCAAGATGCAATAGATTTCTATTCTATGGAGCTCTTGAGTTTATATTTTTTTTCTTCTTCCTCTTTACCCCTTTCATTGAAATTTGCATCATCAAACTGTAATGTTCTGGCTCATTGCCTGTCACCTTGAGAGCTTCCAGACTCTGGAGCCATCCAGTACAGGGATAGTTTAATAATTCATTGTAACCTTACACCTAGATTCAATGAATACTCGCTGAACCTTTTATCTTCAGATTGTTGGAGTTCAACATTTCTTTCCAAATTGGGATTTGCTTCTGTCTTGAGAATCAGTAAAGATTGCTAACCGAGATTACCTCCCTGATAACTGTCTGCATTGTCTACGATGATGTAGAATCCAGCTTTTGTATTTGCTAGTAAAATGGCAAAACAAGGATCTTGTACGCCGTTTGTATATTTTGACATGTCCATACTGCCATTCTCAATTTTGTATTTTTTTCTTAGTTTTCTGATGCCTTCAACAAAGAACCTGTTGCTTCGTCGTTTGTTAAATATAAATATACATTGATAAGAAACGAGTTTCAGTTTTCTGTCATCTATTGGCAAGATGTATTAACATTCTCTCTTTGCTTGAAAATTGGATATATCAATTTCAGTATGTAAATATGCTACTTTCATGTATAAAGTATGGCATGATTTTATATCACTAAGCTTCATAACTTAAAAGTATATGGGATCTTCTTTGTGAGGAGTAGGTGTCCCATGTTTAATGACGATGCAAATTGACAGCCTCTGTCCACAATATTCATTTGTATGGATCTTCATAAAGAGGTGATAATTTAAGGAGAAACCCATCTGAAAACAAGCATCAAAGCCTTGAATTTGACCCTGTCTTAGATGCAACTGGCCCTGTAACCGGACCTGCATACAAGATCAAAACACTGTCGGTGAAGGGAAAGTTTGATGTGTGTACATTCCAGTACTCTCTGCTAAACACTACGTTAGTCTTATCCAAGGTGGCTTAGTTACCTACAAGAACTTTGGTGATTGAAGCAGTGCAAAGAAAAACTCGGATTCTTCAACTGCTTTAGTACTCTGCAGAGTGTAAGCATAATTTATAAACCCATAAAAATATTTAAATATCATGGTACCTTGATATTACACATTAAAGCTGTATAAAAATGAATAAACAATGTCAATACATCTAGAGTCTAGAACATCTTGTCATAAAACAAGGAGAGCTAAAATTTTCTATAATTTTAAGGCTTTATAAACTATAAGGCACAAGCCTATAGACGGAAAAGTGGACAGGAAAGAATATCTTGTGTGGAAGTGGTAGTGAGAACATCTCCTATTTTTCTGTGTTTTTCTCTTGTAATTTTCTTCAAAATTGTTCTACACCATTATGTGAATGGACTATAACTTCTGGAATTCATAATTTTTTTTATCTTCAACTTGTGTTTTCTATTATTCGGCTTCTTTTACTTTCATAATTTGAAGATTTCTTTTTTAAAACGCTGATATCTGCAAAATCTTGGTGTGCCTTTCAATTGTTTTAAGGGAATGTACATTTATTTGGCTGTTATTCTATTTTGTTTTTAGATACAATCAGGAGTTGAATTTAATATTTTCTCTTATGTTCAAGGAACACTTAAGATGTGAGCACCGAGCAAAATTGTGATCTCTGAATGCAGTTTGTATCTTTTACTGTATCCTGAAGGAAAGTTTTGGATATGAATAAGCACTAAAATGAAAGAATGGATAATAAAGCTTTTAGTTTGCAGAAAGAAAGTGGATTCAAGGATTACCAGCATGCCTTTGTAGTTACTAGAGCAGATGAACTGGCCAATCTAATATTGGTCTCCGACCATATCAAAAAAGGAGCTTATCAATCTAAATTCTTTGAAATTTTTTAAAAAAAAACTAGCAATTTTCTACTTTTATGCTTAGAGGTTTCTTTTGTTAGAATTGCTGTACGCCATGAATATAGACAGTGGTAAATAGCAAGCATTTGTTAATTCTTGAAATAAGGTTAAGTTCACTATTTAGCTTTAGCTAATTCTAAGGCAGCTCCTGCCTGCTCTTATTAAAAGAAAGCGGAAGTTATAATGAGCTTTACTTTATACACCTTGAACCAATCCCAGACATGGTATGCATAACCATAATAGGCTCTAGAATTAGATAGTGGTAATCCCAATCTGGACCATCCAATCAGCCTGGTTAGCTAAATCTGCCTGGCCTATGCGTACCAGGATCAACCCTTTCAATATGGCTTGGATGAATCTGCGTATCAAGATCTCAGTTTCCTCTTGATTCTTGAAGTTTTATCTTCTTTGAATTCACTAGCATGAACTTTAGCTATTTGCAGGTTGTTAACGTTCTTTAATCTCCTTTGAATTGGCATGTGTGTGATATTCTTCTCTAGGGTACAGCCCCACAAACTCCTAAACTGGTATAAACTAGTTGTGGCCCTTATTCCAGGAAAGAAATCCATGTTATAGTATCACGTTTACTTTTTTTTCCATCTAGATTCCATTCACTGTGAGAATGCATGTATTACAGTGGTTGTTCTTTTGTTATCCATCCAGAATATGAGCATTGGATTCCATGCCCCAGTAGTATCGCATTATGTGGAAAGCCAACACACCACTTTTGTTGCACATGCACTTGGCAGGCCATTTTGATTGATATCCTGGAATAATACCTTTAAGCATTTCTGTCATGGGATATTTTATTAATTGAATTTGACTTTAGACAGAATCCATTTCCTACCCTATACAATATTGTTGCATTTTATGGCAGGGATGTAGCATTTTTTTCTACATGGGTTGACATGTTTTCTTGTATTAAGCTTTGTTGCTTTGGAAAAAAAAAAGATTTTTAGAGTTTTTGCTTTGATGATAAGTTACCAAAGTCGAAAGCCTGAAACAAATGGTTGCAATGCGGGAAAGCAAACCATGGGTCAAACAGGAACTTAAACCTGCCAGTATGTTTTCTGCAGGAGATCTGGTATTTTATAGTGGGGGTCCAAGGTAGGTTAGCACTGGCTCCAGCTTTAAGCTGTGGCTCCGAGTTCCATCTTCTGGGGGTCGTTGAGATGAATCTGGATCTAGTTGGCCCCTGTTCTACCATAGCAGCAACCTTAGCTAATTGGATCGTCTAGAGTTCTTTCCAGATGGAGTATGTCTTCAATTAAAATGTTAGTCGAGGTGAATTTAACTCCCAAGTCTAAAATAAGTGATTGATGATTAGTGTGCTTTAGTTTTTGGTTGATTGAATGGGTATGAAAGAATGAATCCCTCACATATTTTACACCACAGCCACCACGTGGCTCTGTCTGCTTCGAACAATTTCATTGCTTCATATCTTATTTCTGGTGTAGATTTCATGGTGTATGAGCTCTTTAGGAAGTAATGTTTAGAATTTCTGCGAGATGTCCTTGTCATCCCCGGCGTGGAGGATCCAGCTAGTTCATTCTGCTAACCTACGAAGCTTTTGCATATTTTATTTTGGCCATGACAGGTTTTTTTTTTCATGGTAGAGAAATGGAATGTAATTCAATCTAGGCACGCTGGTTGCAATCACATCATAATGGGGGTAAGATGGGTTTAGAATATACTTTAGTACTTGAGCCATGTTGGACCTATTTTCTGTAATTTACTGCATATGGAAGCTGTTATGTTCATTTTTTCCTTTTTCAAGTTTCTGGGTTGTCTCCCTCAAATCATGGGAAATTGATTACTGCTGAGTCAGAAACTGTTATCATCATCTACTGGATTGTGATATTATCCCAAATGATGCTAAAAGCCTTTAGGGAGGCTCTCTGAGGGTCCATAAAAGGGTCACTAAATATGCTGTTTGGTAACAATAGCAGACATCTCTTTTGCTATTAGTTTTGCATCTGATATTAATGTAAATCATCAGGAAAGAGGTGTTTGGCTATATCAAATATGATACTAAGTGTCGGCTTATATCAAAATTTGAGATTATATGAAAATTTCGCGTATCATGAACTTGCATCGATAAACAGTATTAATCGTGGCCAGCAGACCAACAAGGTGCTCCAGCTTGCGGCTGGTGCAGCTTTTTTCAGCCCCAGATAGACTTCGATACTTGGCAGTGGGTTCGATTCGAGTTTAAGAGTTTGATTCGTTGAATTATTCAGTTTAAACTCCAAAGAAAGATACTAGGTCTGTTAAATTGAAAAATCCAAATTTTGTGACTTGGTTTAAGAGATTTTTGAAGGCTTTAGATGTTAATTAATACCTTAATTAATTAAGTTGTATTACCAAACAAATTGAACTCTGTAACCTCAGTCCGGGCTTAGAGAAGAGATTTTTTTTTTAACACGGTGGTACAGTGACCAGGAGACGTGCAGCCTCGCGCGCGATCGAACCCAGCTCGATTCCTACCAACAGCTGCCCCCCAAACAGTCGGGTTTGATTGTCTGTAGACGTTCGAGTGGGAGCAAGGGTGATGCTAATCGACCTATGGTCTATTGACAAGAGTGCGTTGAGTCACCGGATTATAGTTCATATTAACATATGGCAAGAAATTATTTGAAAAAGAGAGAGTATGATATGCTTTATTTTGTTTTAGATGATATTCTTGGGAAAATGGTTTACTGCATGTATCTGCGCACCGGTAAACATATCCATATTTACATTTGTTCTGCTACAAAGCACCTGGATTGTCAACATCTCTGGGGTTTTCCATCCTTAGCATCCAAGGAAGCACTACAAGCGAAATGCACCTTTTACGAATAAAATGTCAAATGTGAGTCACCGGATTATTGTTTACGTTAACATCCCACACGAATCATTTGTCAAATGGATGAGACGATTTATTGAGGAAATGGGTCTCTTAAAATATATGCCCCTCAAAATATCCGTAGCTAAAAAAAAATGCCTGTTAGATCATTGATAGAGGGTGGTAAGGGTGTGAGGGATTTGGTAAGGGGCAACTCAAGCTGATTGGGGTGGGTTGGGTGTTCGAACGGATCAAAATGGAGTCAAGTATGGGGATGTAAGGGGTGATCTTGATTGATTCAACCCTAAAAAATTTGGGAGAAGTTAAAATTATTCTTTCATTATCTTGGTACCAAGCAAGAAACCTTGTTGGCTGCGAAACAGAGTACCATGTTGGAAGGAATCCTCTAAGCCAAAATTCTTTCTTCTTGTTCTTTTAGCAGGGCCTTCTGTACTCTTATGCTGGAATTATGTTTCAGGTTCCCATTGGGATCATTTCTCCTTGTTTTTTTTCTTTTCTTTTCTTGTCCGGGAAGGAACCAATTTTTATGGAAAATTCCTTCAAACAAAGTGGCTAGTCAAGTAACACCCCCCACTCTAGTCCTTGTAACCTTTGGAGATGGATGGAATAAAATGGTAAAAATGAATCAAGTACCCCCTTGACATGGATAAGGATTTTTACCAAGATCGATCACCCACTCAAATGGATGCCTTACCGGGAGTTCAAGACACCTTGGTTTGGTGCCTGCATGAAGATGAAATAGTGGGCAAGGGGAAGAACACATGCCAGATCATCTTCCAAGTCAGGGAAAGGTAGAGCATCAGCATGTTCTCCATGAAAGACAGAGACAGACAGACTCCCTTACTTTTTCTCCCTTTTGCACAAATGACCTGCAACTTCTTGTGATTCCTCCACAGGCTTGCAGTGCATAGTTCCCATCTTATGAACTTCTCACTTTATTTTCTTTCCATTCCACCTTTTCACCTCTGTTCCCCAAGATGTAGATCCCAAGTGTTTCCATCCACTCTTGAGGCTCTTCTCTACTTGGGCGTCTGATCTAAGTAGTTAGTGATAATAGAGTCTGGGTTCTCTCAAGAGTCTGATAGAGAGAACACCTTCCACTCTCTCAAAAAAAGTGGAGTTGTTTACGTGTTTAAATGGTGATTTAACATGTGAGACCTACGATTGATACGTAGGTCTCATTTATTTTTTTTGTGAAAAGGTGGAGAGTATTCCATCTGTCGGTTCTCGAGGGGACCCGAACTCTAATAAATAATGATGTTGGTGATGACGGTGACCGGAGAAAGACGAGCAGGGAAGAAGATCGATGTGCCTCGGAGGTGGATGATAAGGTTAGACTGGTCAAGCAGCCACCTAATTTTTAGCTAAAACAAGTCGTCGAACACCTCGCGGGCGTGGCATATATTTTACTAGCAGAGAACACCGCCCGATAGGATTGTCTTTTACTCTTTATACTATGAATATGGCGAAGATATCGAGTCATGCATGTTCACGGAAGAAGTAGTAGAAGTCTTTTTTATTTTTTTAAGACGGTAAACAAATTACCATGTATGGGTTGCAGGCTTGCAGCTCATGATCTGGGAGTGGTACAGAAGAAGTGTTCTTCACCGTATCTTATCTTCATGGCACCTCTATTATTTTTAATTTTAAAACTGATATTGATACAGATGACCAATAGCATCAACTGGGAAACTTGTAGAACGATAAATGTCGAATATATCAATAATTTTTAATATTGATAAGGTTGTAAAGTTGATAGCAATATTTGTCTTTGAAGAATATCTTTTGTATTTTTCCTTTTTCTTTCCTACCGTTTTGCACCGAAGTGACATCTTTGGAGAATATGCTTCCATAATCACTAAGGTTATGTTTGGCACAAAGATAATCATGGATAAATCTAGTCTATCCTCAATTCTTCGTTTGTTTAGCAAATAAAATGGGACTTAATCTAGATTAAATCAATTCGATTTATCTCAAAAAATGAGGATAAAATGAGGAATAAGTCATCCCATCTATTACATGAAATATTTTATATTACCATTTATGTATTATTTATAATAAAAAAATTTAGTTTTATATTAACAATCAAATAATTGATATATATATCAATACTAATTTAAACATTAATAATGATGTATCATACCAAACATAGAATAATGTTATCCTCTCAACATGTCTTAACTTAAATCAAATATAGTGGAGATAAAGATGGTCATAAAAAGTGATTTATTCTTATCCCATCAATTTTATCTCCGTATCAAACGGAGCCTAAAGAATTTGTAAAACTCATATGACAAGCAGCATGTCCTTTCTTAGTATTGTATTATCTTTCACCATATAATGCCTGATTAATAAAGATACTATTATATTAATTTTGATATCGATATTTGCAGAGGATAGAGTATCGAAATCAACATTTATACCGGTAGATGTTTGTATTCACACTAATAGATTTGATGTTGATATTTTATACTTTAGATTTATGTATCAATATCAATCTTAAAATCGACAACCATAGAGGTGTTCAATACAGACAGGACGTAAGGTTGCCACCTGCCAACGACATCACCTCAACTAGGGTTTTGATATAAAGAAGAAAAAGAAAGAAAAGGTGATCCCAAACATTGATTTTGTATACTAAAGATGATGATACGTACCTTTCTCCATATATATATATATATATATATATATATATATAGACACACGCACATCTCAACATGTCATTTTTCATGAAGATCAGGTTAAAGAGAGGGGAATCTTGCTTGCATACCGTTCAGTGAGGCCCTCGGAGATGACAAAAGGATTCAATACAGTGAGACCCCTTTTCTCCTCCATTTCAACTGTTCTAGGGTAGAGACCAATCAGAAGATCATTCAATTAGTGGACCTACCTAGTGCTTTTTTGATCTTTTCTGAGACAATTAAATGAGTACTATGATTACTTGTTTCAATCTCACTCTGTGGCTGGCAGACCTAAAATGTATAATATATATAAATAAATAAATATATTTATATATATACTTATTTTTTTAGATACTGTCGCGTTGGCTGAAAACCTGCCGCACGCGCAGACGGCGAGGGATCAAGTGTACGCTCGATCCCCACAAGTCACCCCACCCCTGGGCCACCCGACCGTAGCTGCCGGGAGGCTTGAACCCTCGTCTTGCTCCCCAGGAGCAGGGCGACGCTAGTTGAGTCACGCTTAGCCGGCTTATATATACACACACGCACAAACTTATCAGCAGCACTCTAGTTTGTAGTCTTCTGGCCAAGTGAACTGATTAACTGAACTGGTCAAGAGTGTACATATAAGAAACTGAGCAATATGGTGTATGGGTAACACACTTGCTTGATATATATCGAACAACAACTAATCAAGAAAAATACAATCTTGTGATATTCAAGCTTTAGCATGTGTAGTAAATTTTTATCAATTTCAGAAAATAGATTTTTTAACGAAAACTTTCTTTTTCATGCCCTTGTGCAGAGGCTTGGAGCAAGATAATTTGGGTGTGGTAAAATCAAAATGTTTTTCTCGAGCCGTCGGTTCTAGAGAACTTTTTTGTCACTCCCATTTAATATATGCAGTAATTTGAAAATTTTTTATTTTTATGTGCCATATATATAGATATAATCTCTCTCTCTCTCTCTCTCTCTCTCTCTCTCTCTCTCTCTCTCTCTCTCTTCTTTGATTACACCGTTTAGGTATTAATTAATACCCGATGCCAGTCTTTAACAATAAGAGATAGAGACCTTTCCAGTTTTAGAGCATTTTAATATCCAGTCCAAATCTTGGGTTAAAAATTGAGGGTGGTCTTTTTTAATGTTGGTCATGTCTTGAAGCAAGTAGACGACTACTGACCTTTTCCTCCTAAAGTATACTATTTTGCTTGCCATTCAAGTGGTATCATGTTGGGGGGTGGGCCACAAATTAAAAAAAATACAAAATTATCCACCCCTGTCAGGGACTAAGTAGTAAAGACACCACGGGAGTCCACCTTGCATGGTCGAAACGTGGATCTTTATGCAATTTTTTTTTCTTCTTCATTAGAGCCCCATGGAGAGACAAATCTAACGTTCCATCACAGAGCCAAATCCACAGATTCTGCTGATATATGCATGTCTCCTCTTTCGTCTATTCTATTGCACTTGGATTGGCATGTATATATATATTTGACTTGTCCCAAGGAGCTAGGTTGTTCTTGGGCATCTTGCTTTCTT
The DNA here is from genome assembly GCA_036172225.1 of Cryptocoryne crispatula var. balansae. Classification (NCBI taxonomy): domain Eukaryota; kingdom Viridiplantae; phylum Streptophyta; class Magnoliopsida; order Alismatales; family Araceae; genus Cryptocoryne; species Cryptocoryne crispatula. The sequence continues at coordinate 34,706,093 of CM069935.1, forward strand.
CATATTCTTTATTTTCCATTCCCTCCTCCCCATCAAGTGAGCCATCTAGTCATCTATTCAATTATTTCACCCATCACTGTCCTTGTTTTGGATGTGGGACAGAAGGGGGGAGTAGTGGCTTTGTGATATGTCTCTATTATTTGCTAGATGCCATTTTCCATGATATAAGAGATCTTGTCCCACCTAGTGTGAGAGAGTGACAAATCCCTCACCCTTGATGAATCTAAACAAGACTCTGACCTCTGACTTGTGTTGAGAGGTTTGCATGCTGATCAGATACTTTGGCAAGGTGATTCAATTAATTAGCCTCTTAATTCAAGTAATTATGCTTTTTATTTTTTCATACATGAACTCCTTAGTCATAAAGGATGGAACTAAATGACATACATACATATCTTGTAGCTAAAATAAAAAGTAAGTTGATTAATATACAAGTCTCTCTGTCTAATAAAAAAATACTTTTTTACCGGAACACAAGAGGGTTAGGCATGTGAAATTTAGAGTTTAATTAGATGTTCTCAAGTAAAATTAAAACAAGCTCCACCCTTTGACCTCCAAACAGATGAATGCCTGGAAGGGGACAAAGGACCAGGGTTGACAAGGGGCTTCTTCCCACTATCACTGGTCACAAAGTTAGGCCCTTGATGAAGACACATGAGGGTATTCTATTTTCTAGGGTGGGAAGCTATTGATAGTATGTGTGCCCTCTCTTCTCATAATTGAATTTATAACATTCTCTCATGACATTTGAAGCCAAGGTGTTTGATTGGAAGGTTTGTGTGTTTGGAGTGTTCTTGGTTGAAAAGAGAATTAAGAGAGATTCCGAAGGAATTTGGTTTGTTGTGCTATGCATGGTTCGCCGGGTCGCGACCCGGGTCGCGACCCGGACCCGACCGGGTCGGTTTTGGGGCCGACCGACCCGGTCGCGACCCCAAGACCCCGACCCCATTTTGATTTTTTTATTATTATTTTTTGCGACCCGGGCCGACCCCGTCCCAACCCGGGTCGTGACCCCGGCCGACCCGGGTCGGTTTTGCCCCCAACCGACCCGGTCCTGACTCCCGACCCCACGTTCCTTGGTGCTATGTATGTTGACACATGTAAGGTCAAGTTCGTATATGTCCACTCCCAACCGGCCGGTCTTGTATATACATATATATCCTTTTAGGACAATTAATTTGAGAAGAAGTTATGATCTGTAATTTTGCAATATTTGAGGGACTTATATCACTTAACTTCTTCTTTCTTAAAAAATGGTGCGGTGGATAAAATCCAATAGTGCTTTGATTAGAAGCAGAATTATCACTTCTTCATAGCTTAATAAAAAATTTAAATTAAGTTGTGTATTTTAGTTTTACAGGTTTCAGATATAATCTTTGGATAGAAGTATTATATATGATATAAGCCAGTTAAGCACATGCCAATTTACTTGATATATTAATATGTTAATCAATTTAAGCACTTTTTTATCCCAAGTTGAAAGTTATATATCATTGACAAAGTCCCCCAAGCATGGCCAAATTATTATTCAGGCTTTATGCTTTTCAACTTTCACAAAAAAAAATTAGAAAAGAAAAGAAATGCATGCCAAGCTTCCTTGTTAGGACATACATATTTCAGATGCCTTCTGAAAGGCAGCTTGCTGGAGAAAATTCCATTCCCTCTTCAAGAAGGTGTAGCACTTACTTTTTTTTGTTGCTCATGAGTTAAAATTAATTGCAAATTTTTTTCACATATAGACATTTATTATTTTTACATTACTATTATTTAAAAATAAGATTTTAAATATTAAAAAGCATTGCTAAAATCGACAAAATAAGCCACATGAGTAGGGGGGTTCGTTTGGTTCGATTTTAGAGTTTTTTTTATGAAATCAAAAACTATTAAGTAAATCGAACTAAACAGAACCGGTCAAGTAGAAACTCAAATGGAGAGTAAATTTGATTTGGTTGAGTAATTTATTTATAAGAACATGATATATTTCAAAATTACTATAATATAAAAAAATAGAATAGGTCAATGTGAGATCTGTCGATTTAATGATTCCGCTCGAACTAGGCAAGACAAATTAATCAAATTAGACGGTCAATGAGACAATCGTTCGGTTCAATTCAAAGGGAAAAAAAAACCAAACAATCAAGATTCAAAGACTCAATTTAACTTAATTTACTGATCTCATCATCGGTCTAGGTCAGTTGGACCCAAACCGAGCACAAATTTATTTCAATTCAAACATTATATGTTGAGTACAAGTTTTATCTCTTTCACCTTATTATGTCTTAATTTCCATAAGTTTCTTCTTGCCTTGGTGCAATAATACGACTAGAGCATGACTCATATATAGTGTTATGAGTGGGGCTCCAACTATATATAGTCTAGAATGGAGAGAAAATAAAAATTGATAAATTAAGATACGAAATATCTTCTTGGACTCACAACGAGAAAAAGATTCCAGAGAGAGAGAGAGAGAGGTTAGTGTAATGAAAAGTCCCTTTGAGGCCTTATATGGGTAGGGTGTGAGGATGATATATATATATAAGGTCTCTTGGAGATCTTATATGAGCTCCCAAGGGACCTTGGGGGTGTTTAAAAGTCCCCCAAATGTAGGTAAGTTGTGGCCAGCCGTTGGGTGGATTGGCCGGGCAGGGTCACCGGGTTGGGCAATGACCTCACCCACATCTACGGTCGGGTTCGGAATTAGATCGGTAGAACCGTAAAAACGAACGGTCTGGACGGGTATTCCACCGGTAACGGTGCAAACGAACCAATACATTCGACAAGTAACTCGAAGATCGACTCGATAAAAATTCGACTCGACTCGACTCGTTTATTATATTAAACGAATAAATTTGAACAAAAAATATAAAGTCTAACTCATTGAGTCGAAGTTGAACATAATATTACTCGACTTTGACTTGACTGATTTGCATCCCCGTCCGCCGGCTGTGCCGGTTCCACCGGCTTTCTCGGATTAGACCCGGGTGACACCGGTCACCCGCCGTCGGACTCGGGGATTCCATCACCTCCCGGACACGGCGGCCAAAAGTCTCGACGTGGCCCACGTGGGCGTCGAGGAGGAGCAGGCGGTGACGTTACACACCCGGTTCGGCGACTCGCGTATCTATTCCCGGCTACTGTGCCACCAGGCCCGTACTCACTGGCGGCACTTACCACACCCGCCAGATATTTCCGCGGAATCCCCATTTTGCCCCCTCCCCGCGGAACCCTAGCCGGCTCGGGCTTTTGTCTTGACCGCCACCGTCCCTCTCTATATAAACCCTACCACCTCCTCCAGAGCGCACACGCGCCCTCCTCTCTCTCTCTCTCTCTCTCTCCTTTCTCCAGCACGCCATTAATTACGTCGCCGTCGTCCCGGTGTCTCGATCGGCGGACATGGGGGAGAGGGAAACGCCGCCGAAGAGAGCTCGGGAGGAGGCGGAAGGGACGGCAGCAGACGCCAAGCGCCACCAGCAGGAACGGCCGCCCTACCACAGCTTCCTGATCTCGTCCCTCCTGGACGAGGAGGGGATGGTCTCCGGAGGTGACGGCGGCGAGGACGGGGAGATCTCCTCCCTCATGACTGCCCTCAGGCAGGAGCTCTCCCCCGGGCCGGATGCGGCTCCGCCTTCGTCGTCCCCGCTGCCGCCGGCGGACCTCCTCTCGGCGGGGGCGGAGCCGGTCGAGGAGGGGCCGAGCTGCGATGCGGAGGGGGTCATGCGGCGCCTCCTGGAGGCCTCCGACGACGACCTCGGCATACCCCCGAGCAGCGGCGGGGAGGGGGCGGCGGCGGAGAAGAGAACGGAGTGCAGCGCGGGGGAGGAAGATAGCGGCGGGGGGCTGTGGCTCGAGGGCCTGGAGACGGACGCCATGGCCGTCGGCTGCTGCGGCTACGACTACTACGCGCTGCTACAGCAGGGGCTCTTCCTGTAGCTCCGGACGGGGTTACTTCAGCAATTTAGACAATGGCGGGGGCCAGAGGAAAAGTGTAGCCCGTAAAAGGGTGTGAAGGCAAAGGGCGGATTGTTGGCAACCGAGATTTGTAGGGTCTTTTTCTTAATTGCAACGGCACGGCATCGCAGCGCGGCGGACCGTCCACTGCTAGATGGACGGTCGAGGGCCGTGTTGGGTAATCTTCCACGCGTCGTATTTCCATCGGTCTGATCGTGTTGTTCTCGAGGGGACCATCGCGAAAATCGACCTATATCAAGATCGCGACCGATCTAATCGATCTAATCGGACGGCGGATGGAGCTGGCGGTGGATTGAAGTATTTGGATTATGTGTATATCTACAGAAATTATTTTATAATCAACTAAAACAAAAACTAGATGTTTCGCTGGTTTATTGAATCCCCAACCGGAACATATTCATTCATACCAAGGAGAAAGACAAAGGTAAAACAAACACCGGTCCTAAAAAGAAAAGACACTCATGGGTGTAAACAGGTCAGAAACGGAATTATAGAATCTAATTTTGATTTCGATAAATATTAAGGTATTTCGATTTTGATTCTGATAATTTTAGAATCATTATGTTTTGATTTCGATTCAATTTTGAATTCGTTTTCGAAATCAGAATCGAATCTGATAATTATTAATTCAGATATTAAATATTATTTTTTACTCAAAAATAAATTAATAAGCGGTGTATAATTAATTAAATTTTAAAATAATATTTTTATAACTTTATTTAATTATTTTATCGATTTATATATTATATGCTATGATTTATTTGACTTTATTTTAATTATTTTTATCTTTATATATTTTATTTTTTTATTGAAATTGGATAAACGGAAATAGAAACACTTAATTTCAATTCCAATTCTGATAAGTTATTGGAATAATCAGTTTCGATTTGGATAACTTATATAAGATACAAAAACAATTTTTAAACTCGTTAATTTTTATTGGAATAAAATCAAAATTTTAAGAATATCGGATTACAGTTACACCCCTACACTCCGGTCGAGTTAAAGACGAAGAGAGTATCGTTGGAAATTAACTTTTCTAAGAACCCAACATCAAACCGCAAAGCGACCAGCACATAGGTGCATAAGTAGTCGAAAAGCAAAGCTAGAGACTCCGTCGTTGGAGTTTGACAATTACTGCGAGACTGAAAGATCACTCCAAACAGGAGTGGATATCGCTCAGAAAAACAGCTTCGGAATAGATTTAACTTTTAAGAAGCTAATAGAGAAAAATACAAAACTCGACCTACACATGATTACTGACAATAGCAAAAAAGCAAAGATACAAAATAAACATAGATAATTCGAATTCCACATGACAAAAGGGAATAAAATGCCTAAGATGACACTCAAGCCGAATGCTAGAAAGGGAACTTGGGATGAAGGAGGCCCTCCCATAATGGTTGGAACCTCAAAGCAGTGATAGTAAACTTCCACCACAAAAGTCCCAAGCGCAAGGGAGAGCAGGGTCCTCCTAAGGCAAAGGGTTTAGTAAAAGCGAGAATCAGTTGAATCAGATCGGAATCAGCTGATTCCGGAATGAAGGACCGATTCTGTCCTGAATTCCACCCGAATCGGTTGAAATCGGTCTGAATTATTCGAATCGGTTTTGAATTGGTCAAATCGGATCGAAATTAGAATTGGAATCGAAATCTGAATCCTAGTTTTTTTAGATTTAAAAAAAAGATTCGGATTGAATAAGCCAGAATCAGACCAAATCGGCCTGAATCGGACCAAATCGATTGGAATCAGTCCAAATCTAAATCGAAATTAGAATTGGAGTTCGATTTTTTTAAAAAAAATTCCCGATCTTGGATTGGTTTCTCTTCTTGAGTATCGGTCGGAAATCGAATTGATTCGGCACCGACCGATTCTGATTCCAGAATCCGTGGTAGGAGGGAAAAGGAGATTTGTCGGAGGAGGGGGTCTACCTAGGGCAATGGTAGGGTCAAGAGGGAAAGGGGGGAGATCCGGGACCAGAGAGAAAGGGGTTTTGCCGAGGGTGTTGAGCGGGGGTTGCCCAAGGGTGAGTGTTTCAAGCAAGGAAGGCAGGATCGTGGATCCGACCCTCTGGGCCGACCCGGTTGGGTCGCGACCCGGTCCGATCCAAATTATTTAATTTTTTTTTTGATAATTCGAAAAAAAATCGAAAAAATGTCGAAAAAAATCTTAAAAAATTTGAAAAAACAGAAGTATAAACTTTACCCAACCGTTTACATAAACTTGACTTGATCTTCATTTTCTACATAAGCCTTATACTCTTCCCACGACATTGTATTATATACAGTATGCCACACATGCTGATGAATATTATATTCTGGAGTCCCTTCTACAATGACCCTAATGTCGCTACTGGGTCCTAAAAAACCACCAAAATAATGTTCATATGGGGATTGAATCGGGGTGTCCATGGGTGATCTATAACTCATCCCACTCCACTCTTGGTCATTTGTAGGAAACCAAGAGCCTTGAGATGAATCATACCCGTAGGTCGGTTGTTCATATCCATGGTACTGATGTCCACCATGTTGGGTATGTTGAGTTCCTCCACCCTGCGACCTCGCCCCATGGTCCATGTCTTGGGTCGCGTGGGTATACTGGTCTTCTCCAGTGAAGCGTTCTGCCGTAGTAGGAGCTCTCCCCACATCCGCGGATCTCTGCCTACTTGAAGCCGTGGCTCCCTGCCCCTGGTGTTTTAATCTAAAAATACCACCGTGCATAACTTTATCACAGTATTTACATTGCACTTTCCTGGCCGTCATGGACAGTAAAGTGCAATGTAGCCAAGCCGGATCATTCCGGGTTGACCCAGTAACTTCGGTGTCACCACTTGGAGAAGCCATGGTGAACCAAAGTAAACAACAAGGAGAAGAACAATTAAACAAATTAACCTTCACTAAATAAAATAAGGACCTTGGGGGGGTGGGAATTAGCCTTAAAACGTAAGGCTTAGAGGGCTTAGAATGAGGGGGGAGGGGTGGGTATGAGAGCCTCCCTTGGGGGCCTTATATAGGCCCCCAAGGGGCGCAAGGGGGGCATCAAGAACGCCCCCTTGCTTGCCCCCCACGGGAAGCAATGAATTGCTTCCCGTGGGGGGCAAGGATCCCCTGCGGGATCCTGGGGTCGCGCGACCCGAGGGGATCCCCCGCTCGGGTCGGACCAACCGGATCCCGATCGAGCCGGTCGGCCCAAAATCCGACCGGATCGGGTCCGGGTCGCGACCCGGATCCCGATCCGGCATTCCATGGTTTCAAGACCTAGGGGATGCTCTGCTGGGAAAGAGGGTGGAGCCGAAATGAGAAGGTGGGATTCCCCGAAGAGTAGCGGGCTCTGCCATAGGTGGGGGGGTCTAATGAGGGGAGAGACGTTGGAAGGGCTAAGGGACAGAGAGATAGGGGAGGGGGTTGCAGGAGAGCTAGGGGCTTCATTGAGGCCCAGGGCACCCGGCGGAGGGATTCCACTTGGGGGAAGGGTTTTGCCGCGAAGGTGAGTAGATTCTGCCATAAACTATAAAATATGATACATAAAGTGAAAACAATAGTAAGGTAAATTTAAGAATGTTATATAAATTTTTCATAATTGCGCATAAATTATCAATTTATTCAGTAAAATTTAATACATGCAACATTTTAATAAATGTTATTGAAATCTTTGATTTCGAAAGCCATTTTTAAAAATATGTTATCCTAATTCATCGGTGTATCTCAACAAAGATAAAGCTCCAGAAGGTTCTAACCGGCGGGGAGTTTACTAGATGCATGCTCTCTCTGAGAACAAGTTAATATCCCCTTGGGCTGAGTATCAAAAACTGATACTATACCTATTTTAATATTGATATTTTTAAAGGTAATAGTATAAAAATGTTATAAGTTGAGACTTATATTCTTATTTTTGTAATGTAAATTTTAAAATTGATATTATTAGTCCAACATTTATTGATAATGACTCCGGTACCTAATTCTATCACCAATCGTTTCAAAGAGTCTGTCAGAAATGAAGTTTATATTTTTGATGTAAGAAATTTGATTTATACACTATTTTTTTCCATTTTTGAAAGACATTTTTAGGGGTCCTAAAGCAGCATTAAATAGCACTTTGGGGGGAAATGTTAGGATGATTTTAGAAGAAAAAGAATTGTTCCTGAGGAGTTAGTTGTGCCTGCATATGATTGACAAAACACACAATATTTCTATGTGAGTCTTACACGGAGTTATGAGTTATTTTGAGAAGTATATGCAACCAACTTTGATACTTTAACCAATTAAGATCCTAGAGGACTTCACAAGAACCTTTTATCACTTAGTTTTTGATTTGCAGAAAATACATTGCTCGAAGAATAAGTAGTTTTTGTTCTTGAAGTATATCAGAATTTGGTCATCATGGAATATGAAATAGCCAATAAGTTGGACTGTTACAGATTCAATGAAAAGAGGAAAGGCACCAACACCAAAACAATGGCAAACTTGTGGATCTTTATTTGGGGCTGATGATGGATTGGGCCTGCTTAAGGAGTAGTTCAACAAAAGGCTGGGTCAAGCTCAATCTGGGCCAGATAATGGGCAGATGGGGGGTAAGTCAGTTCTGGGCCTAGAGGGACCCAAACACAGTAACATCACATATATTCTGAGGAACATCATCTTTCTAGAGCATCAGGAATTTTATCACATACTGTTGCATCAATATGGTCTTCTCACATAAATGATAAGTTCTTAAAAACACCTAAATGAGTCTTAGGAATTAATTATGGTCTAGATCTAATTATTTTATGTTGCATGTCATGGATATATATACACCTCCTAGCGAGTAACGTTTTCAAGAAAACTCATTTATATATAATCTCATATAAATGATAAAAAAGTACTTATCTTCGTGAAGACATACATTATGTAATCAAGTTAATTTTTTTTTAAATCATAATATTTATGAACATGTTGTTTAATTCTATCCTTAATAAGAAGATTACGCCTGAAAAACAAAAGACTAAAATTTACAGGAGCTTCATTAAGATACATGATCGAGATAAAATAAGTGGATGACTGGTATTACTTTTTAAAGCAATCAAACAGGCCTAACTCTTCGACCTTTCTTAACATAATTTCTCTTAGAAAACTAGATTTAAGGAGTTCAGATTATCTCTGTCCCCGGGTGGAGGGAGCTCGAGTTTCAACCGGGTGAAGGCACGTGTTACGTAGAAGACGAGATGGGAGTGTACTTTAACGATGACACGTAAAATGAATGTGACGTAATTCGACAATGAGTTAGTAGAAGATCCTTAACAATAGATCTTTGGAGTTTCGATGGCTCGACTTAATAAAAGATCCTCCACTCCGGAACTGAGGTGATCCCATCGTCTCACAGTAGACCTACTTTCTGGATCGGACCAGTCCCACCGCCCATTGACGGCCCTATTTACACAGCATACCATTAACTCGGGCTCGAGCACGGGAAGACGACTAGACATGCATGTTGGCCGGCTGCGAACGGTCCGGTAGGTACGCAGTAATGGCCGGCCCCTCGCCGGAAAAGATCTCTCGGCTCAGCTCCGCCGAGACGTGGGTGAAGTCCCGCAACCGGCCGGGGGTGGCTGCAACCACCGCGGCGGCCGGCCGTTGGGAGGCACGGGAACGAGAAGCTTCCTCGGAGCGGCGGCGGGGAGAGGGACACCGTCACATGAAGCGGCGCCGCTCCCCGGCGGGCCGAGAGGACGGGGGGGAGGGCGGTGACAACCTCACGTTGGGCCTCCCCCGCCGGCCGAACCTCTCGGCCCCACCGGCGCCGCTGTCGGTCGCGCCACGGCACCCGCCATGTGGCCGGCCGCCCGGCGGAGGGCCGAGAGCGACGCCGCCGCGCCCTCCTCCGGCCGTCGCGGCGGGAGCGTGGGACCCCATGTTCTGCGGCTGCGCTGAGCGGCCGGCGGGGAGGATCATGGACGGCGGGCGGGCACATATATATCTCTTCTTCTTCTTCTTCTTCTTCTTCTTCTTCTTCTTCTTCTTCTTCTTCTTCTTCTTCTTCTTCTTCTGCCTATCATCTTAATTGCCATTATAAATATATTCGAACGGTGGGTCTCCTGAGTGTTCTTATACCAGTTTTAATTTCATATATGACATTGATTTCAATCTCCTAGAACAGCTCTTTGTATTTGGTTTTTACAGTTAACTCATGGATTTGTGCATAAACAGATGATCCCGAGTAAATCACAAGCTAGAGATGTACGTACACACACACGATCCAAGCTTTGGTTTAGGGTTTAAAGTTATCTACCCCTTAATGTGAATAGGAGATAGGCAAGTGCAGGATAAGCCTAAACCCTAAATTCTGATGCCGGTACGTATACATGTACACTGCAGTGTACACCCTAAACCCTAAAACCTTATAATCTTTATAACCCTAAACCCTAAATCCACACACGGCATCGAGCTATATAACATGAGATCATCTTCTATCTAGCTAACTCTTCTGGTATATATCTTAATGAAGATGGACCATGAAATTATCAGAATTATAGATGTATACCTTTTGATAAATACCACCTGTTAACACACTATCTGAAGATAATATGAAAGGCCATTTTATTATATAACTAGATCACTCAAACAGATAATTCGAGCATTAACCCCACGCTTACATCCAAAAACATGGGAGACACAAAAAGGGAAGTCAGCTGATTATAGGGTCACATAGTACAACCTAATATTTATATATATATATATATATATATATAATATAATTGGGTCAATCATGCAGCTGAAATGGCTCAGAGGCCGGGCTTCCATATCTCATATATCATATATATAATGCAATACAATACAATTCAAGACATGCGCTAGCGTTAATATTCTATCAGACGTAGATGGGGGGGAGATAATCATTGCAAGGATGATTAGAGTCCTGGTTCTTGCGACGGATTCAGGGCATGAAGATTTAGAAGTATTTTCACAAAGATCTGATTTTTCGAGTCAGACTGCCCTGACTTCCTACCACGTACATTCATCCTTGTCTGTGCACCATTAATATACACACACACAGATATATATATATATATATATATATATATAAAAGAGAGGACGATGATATATATATATATATATATTAAAAAGCAGCCACACAATAATACATAAATGATGGCCTCTGTCAGCTCTGGATATTTAGGGGCCCCTGACGATATGCTTCGCTCAGCAACCTCTCCTATGCTGTGATGGAGAAAACCCCTCCTCTCATACATATGCAGGCATCTGACAGAAACCCTAGAATTAAAGCTTGAAAATGTGAAAATGATAAGTCATATCACCTTGGCGCATATCGACCTAAATTAATTAAAAAGGAGAAAGTGATGGAAAGTGACAAGGGCCTACTCAATTACAGCCGGAGAGCTTATATATATATATATAGAGATGAGATCACCTTTTCAGCTTAGACCCAAAAGACAAAGATCCCAATTGTACGTATATTAAATATATTAGATTGATTTCATATGTACGTGGACTTCATTTTCTCGAGTTTAAGTTAGAGGGAATTTCTTTTTGGGGCTGGTCTATATAAGCCGGCCCCCATCATTGACTATGTATGTGCAATTATATGTATATACTATGTGCATTCAATTTAACAAGAACTTTTGGACTGATTACAAATTGTTTGATCATCTTTCTCTAAATAGAAAACTGATTAAGGCTTTGTTTGATTGAGCTTAATAAGCTCAAGTCTCATTCTATATGACTTCAGCAGGATGTTTAACAAATTTTATTAATTCATTTAATATAATTATTTTAAATATTTTTTACACGACCCCCTTATAAAAAGTCCATAATATATACTTGTGTTCGCTCCTCTCGTGTAAAAGTACTCTCTTCAAATTTACGGTGACAACTCACAACTTAAAAAAAATTTGCACATGATAGTTGTCACTAAAATATTTTTTATAATATGTTAATTATTTAATATATTTAGACATTATAGTTAAATATTATTATCAAATAATATAAACATAGTTAGACTTTAGATTTAGAAGTTAGTTCTAAATTCAATAAACAATCTTTATGCAATACATTAGAAGTAAATCTCAGACCTCAACGCTATCAAACACCACTTAAGGCCCATTTAATTCAACTTAATGGATGTCTAACCTCAAAATCAATGAGAGATAATTAGATTTATAAATTGTTTGGTAAAATGTCCATCCTCTAATTCCATCAGAGGCTATATGGTTAAGACGATTTGGTAAAATATCTAAACTAATATTTAGATATGTCAGTAACCTTGATAAAAATTAGTTAATTTTATGTGGTTTACCATAACTTTTTTATTTTTGGAAGTAAATAACTAATACTGTGTGTTCCACAGGATAAGATCAGACTGAGATGAAATTAAGACTTGGGATATTTTATTAAGCTAAATCAAACGATATTGCCAGAGTTGTGATGTCAATGGGTTGGATACAATGCACATATTATCACTATGACATGATGTTTTCAGTAGAAGAGAGTCATGCATCAAGAGTAGTTACAACCTAGCTACAGGGACAGTTTTTACTCTTTTACTCTTGAAATAGACAAAAAAAATCATAGTTAGGGAGTTTAAAGACAAGAGGTTTAAGATCAAGCGACAACCATCATCTTGACTGAGGGGGTGAAAAATAGTTGAACCCTAAATTTGAATCATCGGATGCTTATTTTTGATTAACACATGTAGACAACAGGTAGCTGCAAATTCAATTTTAATACTATCATATTCAAATATCCTAACACAATGTACTATAATACATCGAGGGTATTATTATTTAAGTTTGTGTCATCTTAACTGATCTTATTATAGTCCCCCCCCCCCATTCTCAACCCAATACTCTATCAATATTATATTGCCAATTCCCTCAATCGAAGTTGAATATACGTTGAGTACTCTAATGGGGTGTTTGGTTGCATGACAATTTTTTGTACACTTTCATGATAAAAAATTGTATTAAAATAAAAAATGAACCAACTCATGACATAAAATTATCATGTTTGGAGGGATGTAATTACAAAAAAAAAAAACTACCGGACATGACCAAACAATGTGGGGGACCACAAGAAAAAAGAAAGAGGTGAAATCCTCTTTTTTTGTTTAAGAAGAAAATCACTTTCAAAACATAAAATTGTCAAGATTGTCAAACACCTCTTTTAACAAGTTTTCTTGCAATTTTTGAAAATTAAAATAAAACCCCCCATTATCATGCAAACAAACACCCCATAAGCCCTAATATATAATATGATTGAATATGATAAAACAAACATGATAAATATACGAAATTGGTGAAAGATGAATATCTCTGTTAATATCGTTAATGTGAGATTGTGAAATATAATTAAAGTCCAAACCCTTGGCTTGTGTTTACATCCCAAATCATCAAACATCAAAGCAAGGCGAGATTAATAGAGCCACATATTATCACCCACTAACAAGAGAGTACTTAACATATAGATAAAATTCTTGAAACATGAAAATAAGTTGATAAATTTAAATTGAGACTTATAAAATATAGGCAAGCTTAATATATATATATAGTTTAAGGCTTTTAATAGTGATCCATAGATGTGTCTTTTTGAGTTAAAAATGTGAATAATAACAACTGCTCTGTCTATATAATCAAACAAATTAAGATGAGATTAAGGTGTGTTTGGATGGGATTATGAAAAAGAATACAATTATTACAATCTCCAATATCACTTATGGAGGGTATGATACATTAAAATTTTCTTATAAGTCTATGTTTTTTGATAAAATGGATGAAAAAGGTGTTTCACAACTATTACAGATGTATATGCTTAAGGAGATATCTTTATCAGGCAAACAAAAGGGTGAGACATTCTTTTTTATCTAGTGGTCCCCAAACTCTCTTTTGATTATACACGTGACTCTTTTTCTTTTTTTTGGTTATCATATCTTGTCAAACATAACAAATTGATGTTATTGGTTAGGTCCTTATACTTTATTTTTAATATAATTTTTAGGGAAAATTAATTAGGAACCCAATTAGTAAAAAAACTTTAATGAAAAACCCAGTGATCGAATACTACGTATAAAAAACCCAATCGCCTAAATACTTATAATGAAAAACCCATTCTGTTGGGTGTGCCGTGAACTCACCGTTTATGCATTTATTTTTTCCTTTTTTACCCCCGCCTCCGTGAGAAATGTCGCAGTCGGACACATCCGAGACACATCCGTGAGAAATGTTATCTACTTTTTCATCGTGACAATATTCGTAAATTAGTATTTACGTATTATTTACGTTACTTTATTCATTGTTGAAAATTTTCAAATACTATAGGCTTCAAATATTATAGAATTAACGTCGGAATGTTCATAATTTTTCACAATGAATTTAAATGAGTGATGAATTCCATTTTTCTATGTTTCTTATTGTGTGTAATCCTCTTTTTTATTTTTTAGATTTTTTTAAAATTAACAATATTTTAACAGATGGTACACCCATTGTTTTATATTTTTCAATATTTAAACCATATTTCTATTATTTTTAAAATTTTATATCCTCGAAACAAATTCTGACTAGGTCGTTCTTATTTTTCAACATTTTCTAATTTTTTATAATAAAAAATAAGATTGCTACGGCAAAATTGATGTATCACATTTATCACGTGAATATTTTTATTTGTTTTAAATTTTCATCGTACACACTTTCTTAAAAGCAGCACCGATTCAAACTTCTATCCAGAGGTAAAAGAGACTTTTTACTGTGCCATCTAACAGTTACCATCCATTTTGGGGTGGAAACTATAATAATTCTTCAAATTGGGTTTTTTATTAAAATAATTTGGACACTGGGTCTCCTGTTGAAGTCATATTTGTAAACTGGGCCTTCCGTTAATTTCTCCTAATTTTTATGATAATAATCTATAAAACTCTATTGTGCAAGCAAACACCGTATTAACTAACTAGTTAGCTAGGTCTCGTTCGGTTCAGATTTTGTGTTAAGCACTTGATTTTCATTTGACTTTGTAATTAAAACGATATTAATCATCGAGTATTAGATATATATATATATATATATTAAAAAGCTATCACCGATTGAATCACGAGAATTATCGACGACTATCACACCCTCTAAATTTTTTGAACGTGAATAAAGATGATGGTATTGATTTATAATAATTAATCATCGATTATGACACAGCCTGAATGTTTAGACAGGGGCACGCTTGGAAGTCCGCCGGGGGTCGGCGGCGACGGCCGGCCGGTCCGGCGTCGTCGTCGGAGCCGCCCGACCTGGACCACCGCGCACCTCCCCCATCTCCGACGGGCTCTCTCTCGGCGGCGTCCCCGGTCGCCGACGGAGGCGGACCCAGACCCGCTGTCGGCCGGTCTGGTGTCGGCGCTGTGTGGCACGACAGACGGGGCACGGGCGCCGAGGCGGCCTCCGCCACCACGGCCGCCGGCGGCGAGACCGGCGGACGGGACGCGGATCATGCGTCGACCGCGCGCGGCGGCGCCTCCCTTTCCTTCGACCGGTCGAATCCGTCGGGTCGATAAGACGGTGCTGCGTTACAATACGGCGAGATATACATATATATATACGTGCTGGAGATGGCCGGCGATTCCCATGATCTCCTCGAGACGCCATTTTTACCATCTCGAGCATGTCTCTTCATCCGATGGTGGATGGGCTTGGAGGAGAGAGGGGGCGAGAGAGTTAGAGAGAGAAGGCATATTGGGCGATGATCAATGCCCAGTGAAGCCGGATCCCCTCGGGTGGACACCTGAGGGGGTCCGGTCAGCTCCCTCACATTGGGGCTGACAAGACAATGAAAAAATGGTGATTTGAAACTGTCAAATCACTATCTTGTCAGTCCCAATGTGAGAGGGGCTGACCGGACCCCCTCAGGTGCCCACCTGAGGGGATCCGGTCTCATGCCCAGCGCTATATCGATCGGATGTACCGTACCCACTATGTGGTAAAAGGCTATATTCAATGATCACGGAGAAGCAAGCAGCCAGTAATTGCACCACAAGAACCGGTAATACGATGGATCGGTTGGAAGAAGTCGTTGCTCAGAAGAATAGTTGTGAGGACCGAAGAAGATAGGTCCATCCCAGATGCTCGTGTTAATTAGTTTCTTTCGATCTTCGTCGATAAAAATATTTGCAGTAAATTCAGATGAATATTGGCAACGAGCCAATATTCACGAGTGGGTACGGCATGGTTCAAGTTTGGTTTGTCTCTATTTCAGTTTGGTGCATGACAACTATTTGTTGATTTGTTTGGGCCGGTTTTCATCAGCCAAACTGAAATAGAGACAAACCAAACTTGAACCATGTTGAAACCTACTGAACTAAGCTGAAAACCCACTGAACCGAGCTGAAAACCCACTTGATCTCGAAGCATGTCGTCGTATCCGGAGTTCCGAGGTTTTTACAAAGAAGCAATGTCGTGTCGACCGTTGAATGGCAAAAAGTCTTCGGCTTGTGAAAGCCATCGCAAATATCTTGTTGGCGAGCAATGCCATGCGGACCGTTGAATGGCAAAAAGTCTTCCTACACAGCCTACGAAAGTTGTCGCTGCGAAAATCTTTTGCGATGACTTTTACATGTTTACGACGGCCTCGGTTGTCGCCATTATTACCTTTTATTGTAATGTTGGTTTGGATCATAGAGAAAAGAAATTGCAAGTTGATCTTTATCCCGGTCAACTTTTCGAAAGTTTAGATTGTATGACATTTTATAATCTACATGATTTATCTCTCGGTGACTTTTAAAAGCTAATGGGGGTGTCTGGACGTTGCTCGATGATTTGAGTTTTTGCTACAATTTTATGATTTTTAAATAAAATTTGTTAACATAGGTATTTGACAACCATACGACAATTTTATATTTTTAAAGTGATTTTCTTCTTAGACAAAAAAAGGAAGTCTCACCACTTTTGTTTATCTTGTGGTCCTCCATTTTGTTTGGTCATATATGACAATTGCTCTTTTTTTGTTATGCATCCCTCCAAACATGATTTTTTTTTGTCATTGGTTACTTTATATTTTATTTTAACACAACCTTTCGTCTACAAAAAAATTATTGTACAACTAAACACTTCATAAAAAACAGCTAATATGTAAATCTAACTCTTTCCTTTGGAAAAAATGATAAGCTCAATCATCATATTCGGCATGCTCGGATGGAATTGTGTGATATTAGATTTATATATGTATATATATGAAGGATTAAAATCCCTTCCACAATCTCTCAACCAAACACATCATAATAAGTTAGGCGCCCACTTCTTATATCTTGGCTTTTTGATGGAGGGCCTATGAATGTATATATGACGAAGGAAAAGAGAGAGAGAGACACACACACACACATACACAAGAAAACTCCACGAGATCTAAAATCAAAGAGATAGCTTCGGGTGTCGACTTCAGAATTTTGTTTTCTACCTGGTGATTTTATCCTTGTTTTTTCTCTTATCTTCTTCACACTATCTCACCTCTATGTGGTCACCCCCCCCTCTAATTTATTATCTTCATTTGTCTCCTTCTGAACTGTCAGGTTGCATGGAAAGCAACAAGTGTGTAAAAATGTAACAATATTATTACATGCTGATCAAAATCCAACCCTCTGAAGCTCCAATATCACCCCTCTCTCAAAATGCATTTTTCGAGCTGCATATATGCATGCATTAAACTCCAAAATCCTTCAACTATCCAAAAAAAAAAACAAGGCCATGCAAAAGTGATTTTGACAAAACCCATCGTCCAGCACGTACACAAATCTAATCCAAACGCATTAATCTTGAGCCGACAATAACATTCCCGCGGATAATCCTCTACAAGCTAAGATCAAGCATTAATAAACAGAACATGATAATTACTTCAATCAATTAAATAAATCCTTGCCCGCATTGAAGAGCAGCTGCTGCAGGCATGGCCAACACTCGGATTCGTGCATGAGTAGGAGTAACCCGGCGGCGGCGGCGGCGGCGATTGATCCTCCGGCGGCGGTTGGCGAGCGGTTGCTGTAGGGCAACAGGTAGCCGTCGCCGTCGCCCCCAACCACCGCGGGAGAGCCCGGAGGACATGGGGGGAGGGGAGAGAAATAGGTTAATGAGTCGGCAGGAGGAGGCAGAGATCGATCCGGCCGGCCACGAGCCGCGGCGGGGATCGGCACCGTGCCCAGTCGCCCCCCCTGCGACCCCACCGCCGCCGGCACCGCCAGCGGCGGCCGGTGTGGGTGAAGCGACGGTGGTGTGGTGATATGCCCCCCGCTCCGCCCGGGCGCCGGCCGGGACACGACCACGTGTGGATGCCCCATGCCGGCGGGGGCATGCCCATGTAGGCCGGTCTCTGCCGGCGGAGAAAGGGTGCAGGTGATCATCCCGCCCCCTCCCGACGGCGACCGTGATCGGTGACGGAGAAGAAGGTCGTCCACAGCAAATTAAATCGAGGGCTAGGTCGTATTGTGATCCGGTTTTATATATTATTGCATCGGAATGATTTTATCAGTGAGATCGAAACGTTTCGATATAAGTTTTGAAATATTTATTGCGTTTTAAGTTGCATCAAAGCCGGTGTTTGTTAAAGCCTTGTGTTTCTACTAAAATTTGATCTACAATTTTTAAAATCATATATATATATATGTTGCATTCTTTGTTATTTACGGTCGTAATTTAAAAAATAACTTTGCATTCTTTGTTTTAAATTGTGTCACTCATTTTTGTTATCATTTCCGCTCATCCATGATAATTTTATGTTATTGACCGGTTCATTTTTTAGTTTAATACAACCTTTCAACGTGAAAATGCGTAAAAGTTTTTCGCGTAAAAATTAACGTGCAGGATATCAAATTCTAATTTTGACGATTAGCTGGTCGGATAAAAATTAGATTCAAACATATTAAGTATCATAAACAATTTAATTTGAATGATCGGAGGCTATGATTTAATTTGCACTCCTACCTTTTAAACTTTGATCTAAAATTTTTTAAATCATATATATATTTTGCATTCTTTGTTATCTACGATCATAATTTAAATTTTAAATTTGCATTCTTTGTTTTAAATTGTGTCATTCATTTTTGTTATCGCTCCTTCTCAACCGCGATAAATTTATGTCGGCTCACATTTTATTTTAATGCAACTTCTTAACGCGAAAATGGGCAAAAATTCATCGCACAACCAAACACCATATAAATTAACCCGCGGACTATCTAATTCTAATTTCGATGACTAGCTAGTGGGATAAAAAAATAGATTCAAGCATATTAAGTATTATAAAAAAATTTAATTTGAATGATCAGAATCTATGATTTAATTTGCACTCCTGCTGCCTCCTCTCGTTTGTACACACGAAACGGACAAAATAAATAGATCGTAAAAAAAAAAAAATCTCTTCTTACCCCGGAGGGAGGGCGGCGTTAGGGTTCCTCTTTGGGCGAAGGCGGCCAAGATGTCAGAGATAGCAGACAAGAACACGGCAATCCCCACGACCGTGACGGGCCGGGCGCTCGCTCTCCCCCGCGGGGCGCCGGCTCACATGGCCCTCCTTAAATGCAGGTGGGCCCGTAATGGGCCCTTGCAAGCTCTGCCTACCGGTCCCCCGCCCCGCGGCGCGGCCCACGGTCCGTCCACCCCCACGTCCCATCACGTGGCGGCTCCCCGGTCCGCCACATGGCAGGCAAGACCGCAGAAACCTCGGTGGCACCTACCACGTCGCGTCACCGCCGCTCTGCTCACCCGGTCGCCCACCCAACGCCCACCACGTGGCGCTGCCTGGGCGGCCCTTGTGGAATTGGGGGAGGGGTCAAACGGGTCCACTGGTGCAGAAGCCCACGTCTTAGACGAGAGGCCCATCTAAGTTTGGAAACATGGCTTCTCTTTTAATCAAAATCAAAAACAAAAATACATGTTTGACTAAATGCCAAGTTGATGGCGAGTCATTTCGGTTCGATTCACGTCAGCCAAATACATATTATTTATTAAAATAAAACAAAGTAATCAATCCGTTTTAACCTTAAATCTAAGATCTTAGCTGTAACAAGAAACGTTTTTTAGAGTTTATCTGACATAATATATCACGAGAAATAAACTAAATCGATTTATCAATTTGATTCGACAGTGCACTTTAGAGAGGAGCCGAATGGAATTAAATTAATACTACTTTAACAGGTCATTTGGATCCAAAAAAAAATTCAAATAATATTAAAAGTTCAGGTGACCGGTTTAGCCGGTTGTCGTTGTACAGCCCGGGATTACTGCAAGGCGGCGGGGGCGGCGGCGGCTCGTCGGGTTTGGGCCTGTCCCCGTCCCGTCCCGCGCGTCGTCCTTCATATATATGAGAGGAGATACGATCCTCTCCCTCCCGCAGCGTCGAAGCTTCTCGCCAAGCCTTCCTCGGCCCCCCCGTTCTCCTCCTGCGTCGCGACCCTTGGGCGATTCCCGCACCGCACCCCCCCTCGCCGCCGGCGGAGCAGAAGACGGGTGCGAGAATGTCGGGCAGGAGATCGGGCGGCGCCAGGATCACGGAGGACGACCTCAACGAGCTCGTCTACAAGCTGCAGTCGCTTCTGCCGGAGGCCCGGCGCCGAGGCACGGGCCGGGTACGTATATATATATGCTTCGGACGCCTCTCTCGAGACCTTCCCCGTGCGCCGCCGTGCCGAGCATCGGTCGGTCACGGTAACCGCGCCGCCGGCGGGACTGTGTGCCCTAATTTTCTTTTTTTTGGGCGGTGATGCGCAGGTGTCGGCGTCGAAGCTGCTCAAGGAGACGTGCAGCTACATCAAGAGCCTGCAGAGGGAGGTGGGGGACCTCAGCGACCGGCTCTCCGACCTCATCTCCACCTTGGACGACAACAGCGCGCAGGCGGAGCTGATCAGAACCCTCCTCCGATAGAGAGGAGGAAGGAATTGGAGCCCACGGATCGCCTTCGCTAGATTTATATATATGTTTCTCTTCCAGCTACGTATAACATATTATTATTACCCTGCTAGGTATAGTTAGAACATGTAGTAATTTCTCTCTCTCTCTCTCTCTGTGTCTGATGGAGAGGGTCGCCCTGGGCTTCCTCGCTCGCAGAGTAAGCAGAGTGTTTAATTAGCATGTTCGTGTAAGAGAGCTGATCTTGTAAGCTGCTGCAACACTAAATATTTATCTACTCGCGTGTTCGTGATCTCCGCAATATCATCATACCTGAGAGCCCTCCCTCCCTCTCTCTCTCTGTCTCTCGATCGATACATCTCGATGTTGATCAGTCGATCTCCGACAATCTCTGTCTGTTTCTCGAACAAGGCATGTTATCTCGGAACGCGGAGGGCAGGACACGACGGTTGGCCGCTCCGGCCGAACCGACCCACGTGTCTCCGGCCTTACAGCCGCCGCGCGGCCAATCAGGGGACTGGGCCGCAGTCATCCTCCGGCGGGGCGGAACGGCGGGACGCCGGTGCGGAGGAGGGCGGTGGCGCCGGGTCGCGAGGTCCAGGTCGCCGCCGCAACGGTCGAATCGAGACGGAACGGGGGTGCGGGAGGAGCGGCGCTCCGGCTCCGGCTCCGGCGCGGGCGGAGAGAGAGGACGGCCGTCGAGTCGAGTGGGGCCCGCGGGCGGAGCCTGCTACCACGCGGCGGCATTTAAGGCGTGGGCCCCCCCCCTCCTCCGCCCCCAACCTCTGGTTAGGCCCGTTAACCCACCCTTCCCCCTACGGGGGGGGTTTTACCGAACGCCACGTCGGACGTCCCGACACGAGAACACTGAGAAGACGACGGAGTGGTCCCCACCCGGTCGTACGTGGTCCCCGCACGTACTGGTGCTCCCGGGTCAAACCGTCAAACTAGGTCCTTTTTTATTTTATTATTTGATAAGAAACAGTCAAACTAGGTCTTTTTTTATATAAGCAACCGTCCAACCAGGTCAGTACCTGCGTACCAGTGGCCCTCTGAGAGAGAGAGAGAGAGGGGAGGGCCAGTGGAGGCCCAAATGCCCACAAGCCTAATTGGGCTGCTATCTTTAGGCCCAGATATGCAGCTGGCCCACAGAGAAAATTTTGTTCCTACATTGGTGTGAAGATATTTGCTTCAGGTGACTTTCAGGTAATACTGGTCAGGTTTTAACTGGTTTCACTATCCTAAAACTTAGTCCCCCCACGCTAATTAATTAAGGCCTGTTTCGTTTTGGTTTAACTGATGCGGGACCTTTGAATCAGTCAGAGATTAGAGGTTGAAGGGGTGTTTGGTTGCGCGATAAATTTTTTGTACACTTTCATGATAAAAAATTGTATCAAAATAAAAAGTGAGTCAACTCCTAACGTAAAATTATCATGTTTGGAGGGATGCGATAACAAAAAATAGTAACCATCGTACATGATCAAACAAAGTGGGAGACCACAAGAAAAAAAGAAAAATGCGAGACCCTCTTTTTTGTTTAAGAAGAAAATCACTTTCAAAACATAAAATTGTCATGGTTATCAAACGCCTCTTTTAACAAGTTTTCTTACAATTTTTAAAAATTAAAATTAAAATCGTTATTATAATGCAACCGAACACCCCACGAGACTTTCCGTAAAATGTTTGATTATAATAGTGTCCTTTTGATAAACGGCTTAATTTGAACCAGTTTCAGTAATTTTTTCATTTTCTGAGGTGGATAATTAAGATTTTATATTTCTCGAGAGATTTTAGAGATGAAATTGAGACTTTAGAAATTTACGTGCGTCAGATGAAATGCCACCTACATGTTGGCTTTCAAAAATTGTAATTTTAAATGTATGTAAATTCTTGACTATTCGTAGAATGTCTTTGAAATTTTCTATTACCTCAAAAATTCCTTGGTATTAACACAGGTTCCACAAAATATAGTGTCTTGCGCAATATTTAAAAAATTCGAATACTGATTATATATGACCACTCTCGCCCCCATCAACAATGAGGTTTACATGTCTAAAGCCCCGCTTGTTTTGACTTAATTGGCGTCTAACCTCTAAATAATTAAGTCGATGAGTATATATTGTCCTCATTGGTAAAATATTTGAACTTTTTTGTCATAAAAAACATAACTTTAACCGATTCATTATATTTTTTTAAAAAAAATTGGAGGTAAATAACTAGGTTTTTTACGTTCTACAGGAGAACTTAGAGATAAGTTTAAGATTTTAGACATTCTATCAAGTAAAATCAATTGTCACCTTAGATACTAAATAATGCGGTAAAAATCTTTCAATACTGATGTTAGGGCTTATTTTACTGGAATATTAAAAGTAATACAGTATCAACTTAATTTTAATACTCGAATTTGACGGTACCTATTGTCAGATATTACAAGAAATATACATAACAGTGGTTAGTAGCGTATCTAAGCGGGCCCTAAAATGCTCGTGCAAATTAAGTTTAAGTATATTTAATTATATATGGGTTATAAACTTAGGCGTTATTCCTTTCACCTAACAGGATGCTGGAAACTTCGTAAGAAGGGTAGCGCATTGTTCCCAAAATTTTGATAGTTTCAAATGCTTTTAATAAAAAAAAAATTTTAGAATTATAAAGTAGTTAGCGATGGTCTACTGCTGCCCATCTCAATGCCAAGTGCCAAGGAAGAAGACCGCTTCCCAAACTTGGGCTACGTACAAAAACGAAGAAGGATATAGGTTTTCTGATTTATTCCCATTTTCTCGAATAACTAGAGAGAGAGAGAGAGAGCCTAAAATTATTAATCATCTGCTTAGTGTCGTTTATATTGTCATGATCAGTTAATTAAGTACTTCTTGTTTGTCCTACATATATATATATATATGTGCAGTTTTCTGGGAAGGGTTTTGTTGTTAATTACGTACCACTTTAAAATGATGAGCTAGACCATCGATTAATCTCTATCATCCATATGCACGCTGGCTCCTGAAATGGATAACAACATGGGTGTGCGCGCGCGTGTGAACGATAGAATACTATCCACGTTGACATACATGCAGATATATGTATATATTCTTGTGCATGATATCTATGCTACTACGTACTAGGACTGTTTACGTCGACCATTTGAAACCATGCATGCACAGATAGCAGTTGGACGACGAAAAGAGTCGTACGTACTCACGCCTTTGATCTTGCTACATGGAGCCATGCATGCCATTGGCTAACAATAATATATATATATATGTTGTGCTAATCGGAGTAGCCAACAAAGATGGACAGATTTAAGAGTATGTGTTTTCAGATGCTCATCCCAATGAAAATTAATAAATGGAATAGAAGGTGCGTGAAAAAGAAGAATAATCCTACAATGGGACGGCTAAGCTAGCTCAGCTGAATAAATAAAATTAAACCATTCGAGCAGTGCTCAGCTGAACTCATTGGTGTTTGGTTGCACCGTAATTTTCTGTACACTTTCGTGATAAAAAATTATTTTAAAATAAAAAGTGAATTAACTCATGTCATAAAATTATCATGTTTGGAGGGATGTGATAACAAAAAAGAGTAACTACCATACATGACCAAACAAAGTGGGGGGACCACAAGAAAAAAAGGAAGAGGTGAGACCCTCTTTTTTTTGTTTAAGAAGAAAAATCACTTTCAAAACATAAAATTGTCAAGGATACCAAACGCCTCTTTTAACCAGTTTTCTTATAATTTTTAAAAATTAAAATAAAACCTCCATCGTCATGCAACCAAACACCCCATAAGCTCTCTTCGAGTTTTCTTTTAACAAGTTTTCTTATAATTTTTGAAAATCACTTTCAAAACATAAAATTGTCATAGTTGACATCATCTTATTATATATTATGAAGTTCTAGCTTGGTCTAAACTAATTTATCACACTCAAATTCGAACTATTAAAAAACTATTTTAAATTCAACACAACATGCTATTTCAACGGTAATTTATTTAAGTTATATTGTATAACTATGAATGCTCATTATTCATTTTTTTTTTAAATATCTAATCAAATTGTTAATTTAATATTTAATCAAACTACTCATAAATTTCATCGCCTTCAGCAGGGTTCATTCAGGTTTGTCTTATCAATAGATTTTTTATATATATTATTCAAATTTTAGTTTATTTAACACAATAAATAAGTCTAGTAAATTTTTATTAAGTTTGTTTTAGTTCAATTTCACCCCCAATTAATATCAAGTAGATGTAGATAAATATTGATATATATACATGTATATATATATATGTTTACAACACAAGTTTGATTAGGTTTGAGTTTTGTCTAGGCATATTGCAGTGTGTCTAGTGGATCATTATAATATCTTAATTTTCCAGCTCAGCGCTTATTCAATTAATATGAGTAATAGATCGATCAACATAATTAAAAAGGGATAGATATCCACAAATATTTTACGTCCAAACACATTTTAGCTTTGTTTAGTCAGAGTATTGAACCACATATATGTGGTATGACTTTGGACATTTCTACTAGATAAACCCGCACTAAATTTTAAAATATCCGATTTATTAAATATATAATAAGACGTCAGTGATTTAAGCACTAGCTATATATATATATTTAGCACCGAACTGAAGCTCATCATTTACATTTATGGATAGGCGTAATTAACTTTTCATCAACGAGCGTTACCTAGAACTTTGAAACGTTAAACGACTTGTTTTTCAGGTAGGACATGAATTATCAACCCTACTTAACACAGAGATGTCTTTTTCATACTTAATTTAATCAATCATTGATTTGACAATGGCCCAAAACCGACTGCATAACAGCAGGTGGAGATGTCACCACGTCAGCTATATATATATATATTGGAACAGTATATATATACTGTCTCTCTCAATTAAATCACCTAAATGACCTAACAATCAGGCAGTTTTATCCTTAAGAGATTGCTCATCTTCGAATCACTGTTAACAAAATATATTTAATTTTAATTTTTTTTGAACTTAACTTCTTAAAAATAGTTAACTAAATTTGTTGATAATTCATCGATTTAATCTATTAACGTATTCCTGAAACGAAATGTCACAGTTTATACCTCTTTAAAAATTCGACTCTCTTATCAAGTTTACACATCCATAACCAGATAGATTACAGCAAATTTTCTAGTTGAGTCACACTATGATACTATATATAGTGCTTAAATTAACTAGCACTTTTTTAAAGAGAGTATCCATCTTCGTATCACCCCCAACAAAGTATATATTTAATTAACTATTCAACAACCGAGAACTAGTGATTTAAAATTGTTGGTAATCCACTTATTGAATCTCTTACCATATTCTCAATTTGAGATGTTACTTTTTCAATCTTTGATTACATTTTAATCCAAAGTTAGGTGCCATCTCTTTTAATTCGACAAAAATCTAAGTATGGATGATTACTTCTTTAGTCTCTCAGGGCATGTTTGGTACCATGAAGGCTTAATTTGATGATATCAAACAGGCTTTTAGCGATGAAAATAATTATCTATTTATCCACAAATGTGGCATCTTTATTTTAATCAAAATATCCTATAGGCCTTACTTGGTTATATCCCAGTCATGTGAAATTTTCGAAACAAAATTTTTATATTAATTTTACGACGTTCATGGACTACGATGTAATAAATATATTCTGATCCCCGAAGGAATCAAACGCAAGAAAACCAAATGAACCCGTCACCCTTACCTTCTTAAACTTGATTTTATAATCTTCGCAACATCTTTTTTATTCAAAATTAATCGGACTCTCATAAGAAGGTTAATAAAGGCTTGTATTTCAAAATATACGTAAGTATATATCTTTATTCAGCCTTCACAGAAGAGATCAATACTATACTATGTATTTTTGTACATATATATGTAGTCCTATAAATGAACGTTTAACAGATTTACTGCCTTTACACAACGAGGATGGTTATTGGTTATGCAACAAAAAGGGTTTTCCGTGGAAAACATTAATCTTCATAATAAAACTTGTTAAAAAGATATTCAGCAATCAAAATCAAATACATCTTGCAAATAATTTTAAGGATAAATCAAGAGGTAATATCCCTTTGTTTTCTGTCTGGTGTCTCAAGGTATTATTTCCACAAAAAATTGAAAACGTGTAGTTTAACTTTCTGTATTTAAATTTAATAAATTATTATATATATATCACACCCAGACGCCTTATGAACCTATTCCCCCAACTACCTCGGATGGAGAAATTATTAATAATAATAATAAAACAGAAAAGAGGCCGAAATTCACTAAAATTCTCCCATATTGTACGAGAAAAGAAAAGCCTGTATTTATTTACACGTCTGCAAAACACCTAAACTGCCCGGGTGAGGATATCCTGACTTTGGAAGGACTAGACTGTAAAAAGATCACCCAGGCGGCCGGCCAACACAGAGACGGCGAGGATAGGACTCTCCGGCGGGTGAGGAGGGGAGGGCACCCGCCGGAGGTTGATCCGGTGCCAGCCGCCGGCCGCCGGCCGCCGGTAGTGCCGATGCCGACCTCACATAGCCGCCGCCTTGTTGCCGAGCGGGGAGCAGGGCAGCATCCAAGGCCGGGAGCAGAGGATCGCGCCGTCGACGGCGGCGCCGAGCTGCTCCGCCGCCGCCGCCGCCGCCCGAGCGCCGCAGAGCCCCTCCCCGGCGCCGTCCCCGATCCGGAGGTCCTCCTCCCGCACCCTCCTCACCTGGCTGTGCACGATCGGGGCGCCGCCGCCCCGTCTCTCCCCGATCTCCCGTCTCTCCGACCCCGCCGCGCGTACGGCCCGGGCGTTCTCCACCGCTCTTCTTCCCCAGTCGGGACGCGGCACCGTGATCGCCGTCGCCATGGGCTTCTCCGGCTAGGTTGAGCGCGGGCAGCGTGGGGGTGACGGGTGGTGCTGGTGGCGGCGCCCGCGCCTCCGGCGGAAGACGAGAGGCGGTGGCGGAGCAGACCGGGGCTTATAAAGGAGGGCGGCGGATGACGTACGCGCCCCCGGTCACGTGGCCGGCTGGGAGAGTGCTGCTACGTGGACGGCGATCCGACACGATGGCGTGGGAGCGGGACCCACGAGTCGGTTGGACCCCGACCCCCAACGAAAGACGTGGCCGCCACGGGGCCGCATCTAGAAATCCACGTCAGCAACCACCCGGTCGGATTCGGTGGCTGCAAACGGGTCGGATCCGGCAGCAGGATCGCCGTTATTCGGATCTGAAAGCTTCATTCCCATGAGTGGTGATGTTCCGATTTTGATTTCGATTAGTTTGGGACCACGTCTTACTCCGATTCATAATTTTAAAATTTTGATGATTTTAAATATATTATTTTTATTCAAAAATTTTATTAATAAAAAACATACAATTACTAAAAATGTGGATATAATATTTATTTTTTGTTTACATTGTGCTTTGTAATTTATTTTAATTATATACGTTAATTTTTATCCACCATGAACAAATGGAAATAAAATCAACTAACTAACTGTGATTATAATTTTGATCAGAACATCGAATTCAGATCCTGAAGGCCTATAAGATATTTCAACAATATTTGATCCACTAATTCTTAAATTTCAAAAATATTCAATTTTGTGTACATTTCTAGGGGATGATATTGTCGAATGTTTCCAAAAAAAGAAAGAGAGAGTCCCAACTTTTATCACATAATTTAATTTAAAATATCACTTCTACTAAATAAAATTATATTTAAAATCAAATGATCGTCAATTCATAGTATTATCTTTAACAGTTAAATTCATTAACTTTTATAACAATACACGTAACAGATAAAAAATCAGGTTTTTTCTGAGCCGGTTAACGTTGATATTTTTTTTACAGGGTCAATGCAATGCTGGTCAAACTAAACTAGCCTGTAACTAAGCTCATAACCAGGTCAAAAAAATGTTATCCTTTTTTTTCATAAATTCAACAG
Source organism: Cryptocoryne crispatula var. balansae (assembly GCA_036172225.1). NCBI lineage: Eukaryota > Viridiplantae > Streptophyta > Magnoliopsida > Alismatales > Araceae > Cryptocoryne > Cryptocoryne crispatula. The sequence goes on from CM069935.1 coordinate 34,734,876, forward strand.
GTCAAAATTTTTTCCAAAAAGTTCATTAAATATCTCATTAAATTATGTATTTAATAATATATTAAATCATATATTTAATAAAATTTTGTGAGAGATATTAAGACGGCTTCCTCGGAGGGTAGCCACGTCTGCTTCCTCCGCAGCACACGTCACACGCCCGGCCGTTGGCAGGTGGGACCAGGACCCGGCGCACGTGTCACCTTTACAACCACCGATCCTACCACCATGGAAAAGTCCTGGCTGACGCCCTATGCGATGGATGATGACGTAAGCCACCGGAATTTAAAACAGTCAACGAAATTTTAACAGAGAATAGACGACTGGCCAATATATAGTAATACAATTATCTTAATTGCATTACTGTCTATATTTATTCTAGAATACTTTTTTATAGTTAATTATATGACACTTTTGTAGGTGTTTAGGATCAGTGCAAGTGGCATGTGAAGGCAAGTCAATGGTTACTTAAAAGAGGGAAAAAATTATCACTGATAGCATGTTTATATTGTGATAGATTTAAAATAATCTTGGATGCGTCAATATGGTAAGGTGAAATAAATTATGTAAATAGTCGTCATAAGTACATTAGGTTGTCTTAGTCATATGGTTTGTGGATATATCATATTGATATAAACGTTTGATATTTGACATTGTTGGTAGAAAAAAAAGAGTAATTATGATGAGTCACATATAACAATCCACTCTAATTATTCTGACATTTTTTAGATAATCATATTAGAACCACAAAATCGTGTGTATTTGTAATCGAAGAGTCAACCAGTAACTAGATTAGTAATTAAGTTAATTAAATTATAAATATATTTGATTTACTATAAACTTTTAAAAATTATTTAATTATTAGTTTGATATATATTATCTTCATTGTTCTCAAACTAATATAATTTTGAAGGGTCCATATTTTCTTGGATTGTGTCACTAGAAAGCCTAAGGACCAATGATATATATATATATAATTGGATGGTATTAGATGGGAGGGAGATAGAAAGCCTAAGGGCCAAATTTATTATAAAATTAGAATTAATTGATATGGTATCAATTTTGACATTGACAATACAAACATTCTCTTAAAAATTTAATACACCATCAGATATTGAACTTAATGTTGATATGCTCTTTGGCGACCTAGTCTCTTACCAAACAAGCCCATTGGGCTTTGATGATCCCTTGTAGTCTCTTAGAAGTGGGCTCAATATATATGGGCATTAGTCCTTCGTGTCCAACTAAAGTTCTTGTAAATCCTATACAATTTGTGGCCAACCTCTTCTAGCTTGCTTGATGTAGAACCATACAGATCCATTTGTTTTCTCCATGATCATTTTAATATTATATTTGTGAAAATATAACTATAACCCCTACTCCGGCCACTTACTATCTTGAAATTTTAGGTTGAGTGGTCCAATAACTTTAACAGATATTAGAACATATAGTTGATCAGTTTGAGCCATATATGTGTGCACCCTTATTTGTGATTTATGCGACACATAGCTTAATTAAAAAAATGACTTGTCCCTCTCTCTCTCTATATATATATATATGCGCACCCATATTTGTGATTTATGCGACATATAGCTCAATTAAAAAAATGACTTGTATATATATATTTATGCTAGAGTAATCTTATTAAAAAAGAGAATGTGATGGTATAAGGATGATGCCTACTCCACTAATTAATCCCTTTGAGATTTTGAGTTTGTAACACTATTCAAACTGGGGTACTGTTACACACACACTCTCTCTCTCTCTCATATTTTCAATTTTCTTTCTACGTCAACATCAATCGATTTGTATGTATTGTTAATTTTGCATATATCCTGTGGTCATATATGTAACAGTGTTTTTTGAGTTAGAGTAATATGTAATTTTACCTGTACATGTGTCATTGACATTATATATACGAAATTGGACTCTCATTGTGAGAGATTTCCGCCAACACTTCTCCAGGTTCTGTTTCTCCTGCGCTACCTCCGTTCTATTCCGTTGTTTCTTCTCTGCTCATTCTTCCAGATCCAACGTGAGCATTTGATTCTGAGCTGTGTCTGGAGATCATCTGCTTCGAGATCTAGTGTTTTCTACTTGGTATCAGAGCCAGACGTTTCTGAAAATGGAAGGATCGGCTACAAGTGCTGGAGCTGGAGTTTTTGGAGGCGATCTATCTGGTTTGAATTCTGAACTGCAGAATCCGTTTTATCTTAGTTCCTCTGATAATCCAGGAACTGTTCTTGTCTCTGATTTGTTAATCGGAAACAATTATATACAATGGCAGAGAGCTATGATTGTTGCTCTTTCTGCAAAAAATAAGCTAGGTTTTGTTAATGGACAGATAGAAAAACTTGATTCGACTGATCCTTCTTATAGTTACTGGGAAAGAGTTAATAATATGGTGTTATGTTGGCTATTGAATTCCATTTCAAAGGATATTGCATCATCCGTAATATCTTGTGACGATTAACTTGTGAAATTTGGAGAGATCTCAAAGAGAGGTTCTCTCCGGCAAATGGACCAAGGATTTTTGCTCTTGAGAGATCCATAGCTACTTTAAGACAAGGTACTGATTCTATCGCAAAGTACTTTAATACTTTAAAGTCTTTATGGGATGAACTAGCACAGTTGGATGGAATGTCAACTGGAAATAATGATGATCGACGTAAGTTGATGCAGTTTTTGATGGGCCTTAATGAGGTTTATATTCCTATAAGAAGTTCAATACTCCTTATAGATCCATTACCACATGTTTTTAAGGCATACTCACTAGTACTACAAGATGAATCAGAGATCAATTCAAGCTACTATGTCGGAGTAAATGAGGTTTTACCTTTATGTTTAGTAAACTTAACAATAGGAAGTCAAGGCCCGACAAGAAATTGTGGTGTTCTCATTGTAATATTCAAGGTCATAGCAGGGAAAAATGTTTTAAGATAAATGCTCCACGGTGCACTCATTGCAATATTGCTGGGCATACTAAAGAATCTTGCTACAGGCTAGTTGGATTTCCAGAAGGTTACAGACAGAAGAAAAATTTTAAGAAAACACAAGCTGAGTCAACATTACAGTCACCACAATTCAACTTGACAAGTGATCAATATGCCAATTTAATCAAACTCTTGAATGGAGTAAATTCTGAAGGTTCTCATCAAGTGAATATTGCTGTAGATCAGAAAACTACAACACCTTGGCTAGTTGATTCAGGTGCTACTGCACACATTATACCTTCTGAAAATACAAAGTTCAAGCAGATTGGAGATACATCACATTCTTCAGGTATACGGTTACCTGATGGTTCTCTTGTTTCAGTAACAAATACTGGCAGTCTGCTGATAAGCGATGATATTTTTTTACAAAATGTCTATGTAGCACCAGATTTTAAGAGCTCCTTAATATCTGTCAGCCAACTGACAAAAGGCTTAAACTGTTTCATTACTTTCTTTCCGAAACATTTTGTGATTCAGGATATCAACACCAAGAAAGAGATTGGGCGGGGCCTTGAAGATGGCGGACTGTACTACTTGTCTGAAGAAGGTCCAAAAGTATTTGCTGTTCAGAAAGTCAATCAAGAGATTTGGCATCAAAGATTAGGACATATATCAGATAATAAGCTTAGTTACTTGTCTGGTTTGTTAAATTTCAGTTTTGCTCATTCAAATTGTCAATTTTGTCCTCTTGCAAAGCAAACAAGAAAAGCTTTTCCTAAGAGCAGCAGCTACAGTAGTAATGGTCTTGATTTGATACATTGTGATGTATGGGGACCTTACCATATAGAGTCAAGGACAGGAGCAAAGTTCTTCCTTACTTTAGTTGATGATCACAGTCGGTTTACTTGGACATATATGATGAAATTCAAATCTGAAGTTGTTTCTATTTTGACAGAATTCATAGAATATATATGCACTTTCTTTGGCAAAACTATTAAGGTGATAGGGACTGATAATGGTTCCGAGTTTGCTAATAATTCTCTACAATCTTTTCTCAAAGGAAAAGGTATTTTTCATCAGTTGACATGTGTATATACTTCACAACAAAATGGTGTTGTGGAAAGAAAGCATAGGCATCTTTTAGATGTAGCCAGAGCTCTTAGAGTTCAATCTTCTCTTCCAAAATTTTTTTGGAGTGATTGTATTCTTACAGCTACCTTCTTGATTAATAGACATCCTATGAAATTGTTGAATAAAAAAACTCCTTTCGAAGTTCTTTTCAAAACAGCACCTGATTATGAAAGAATCAAGAACTTTGGTTGCTTATGTTTTGCTTCTACCTCACATCTACATTTTGATAAGTTTGATAACCGGGCTATACCATGTGCTTTTATTGGATATCCTCCACAACAAAAGGGTTATAAACTACTGGATCTGAAAACCCAGAAAGTTTTTGTTAATAGAGATGTTATCTTTCATGAGAGCATTTTTCCTTATGCTGGATATAAAGAACAAAATGGTGTTCCCATTCCTCTTATAGTACAAGATGGTGATATGTCTATCATACCTGAAAACTTTGATACTGTTGAGAATAGCAAAGATCAGCTAACAGAAATTATTACAGAATCACATGCTGAAGTGACAGATTTGAACAATATCAAAGGTGTTAGAAATAGAAAGAAACCGGTTTACTTGGATGATTATGTAACTACTTTTTCTGCAAAATCTGAAGGTAGTCAAAGAAAATATAATGTAAGAAACTTTATGTCGTTGAGGAGATTTAATTCAGATCATCAAGTGTTCTTAACTAATATTAACAAAGAATGGGAGCCCAAAACATATGAGCAAGCCAAGAGAAGCACAAATTGGTTACAAGCAATGAAAGAAGAACTTGAGGCTCTTGAAAATAACAAAACATGGGATATAGTCAAGCTACCAACCGGAAGACGGACTGTTGGTTGCAAATGGGTTTACAAAATCAAATATCATTCAAATGGTGAGGTGGCAAGATACAAAGCTCGTTTGGTAGCTAAAGGATATTCTCAACTTGAAGGGCTTGATTATCATGACACATTTGCTCCGGTTGCCAAGTTAGTTACTTGTTAGAGTATTTTTTTCAGCCATTGCTATTAAAGAGTTGTCAATATTTCAGTTGGATGTCAGTAATGCATTCTTACATGGAGAATTACAAGAAGACATTTATATGGAACTCCCTCCGGGATATCATAGACAGGGGGAGGGACTGTCATGCAAATTAAAAAAATCTCTTTATGGTTTGAAACAAGCTTCAAGAAGCTGGTATGCAAAACTTACTGATGCTCTTATCAATTTGGGTTTTATCCAGTCTAAAGCTGATTATTCCCTTTTCATTCTCAATAAAGACGAGATATACATGTATCTTCTAGTGTATGTTGATGATATTCTTCTTGCTGGGAATGATATTCATAAGATGATTTTTGTAAAGGACAAGTTACACAGCATGTTCAAGTTGAAAGATTTAGGGAAACCCAAGTATTTCCTTGGATTAGAGATAGCAAGAAATCCATCTGGATTTTTTTTAAATCAGAGAAAATATGCTCTGGACATCATAACAGATTGTGGTTTACTTGATGCTAAGCCTTTATCAGTTCCACTTGAAGTCAAGCACAGAATGTTTGAACAAGGAAAAAAACTAAGTGATCCCGGAAAATACAGAAGGCTGGTAGGTAGACTTATGTACCTAACTGTCACCAGACCTGACATCGTTTTTGTTGTTAATTTGCTCACACAATTCATGACTGATCCAACTGAAAAACACATGGAATATGCTTTACAAGTTGTTAGATATATTAAATCCTGTCCCGGGACAGGAATATTTCTGAGTGCAAATTCTGCAATTCATTTAACAGCATATACTGATGCCGATTGGGCATCATGTCCTTCTACTAGAAGATCTACTAGTGGATATGTTATTTTCTTAGGAGATAGTCCTATCACATGGAAAACAAAAAAACAGCATACTGTGTCAAGATCTTCTGCAGAATCTGAATATAGATCAATGGCTATGACAGTTTCTGAAATCCAGTGGCTGAATTATCTCTTGAAGGATTTTAATGTGCAGATAGGAACAAGTACCATTTTCTATGATAATCAAGCAGCCATTCATATAGCTGCCAATCCGGTATATCATGAAAGAGCTAAACATATAGAGATTGATTGTCATTTTATTCGAGAAAGAATTCACAATGGATTGATATCTACCAGGTACATCAAATCTGAAGATCAAATTGCTGATATGTTCACCAAATCTTTAGCAAAAGAGCCATATAAACATCATGTTTGCAAGTTAGTTCGTGACCTCCACTCACCAACTTGAGGGGGAGTGTTAATTTTGCATATATCCTGTGGTCATATATGTAACAGTGTTTTTTTGAGTTAGAGTAATATGTAATTTTACCTGTACACGTGTCATTGACATTATATATACGAAATTGGACTCTCATTGTCAGATGAGAGATTTCCGCCAACACTTCTCCAGGTTCTGTTTCTCCTGCGCTACCTCCGTTCTATTCCGCTGTTTCTTCTCTGCTCATTCTTCCAGATCCAACGTGAGCATTTGATTCTGAGCTGTGTCTGGAGATCATCTGCTTCGAGATCTAGTGTTTTCTACTTGTATCAACTACCAAATTTCATTAGATTATTTTTACATTTCGCTAGTGCTTTTACACCCACATATATATTAGACAGCTTTCAAGAGGACCAGGTTCATGGAAGGGCAGTTCCCCTTCTGTTTCTGCCAAGAAGGCTGCAAAGCTTAATCAGTTCCAGTCAATTCAGAGTTCATATTGAACAACTGGCTTGAAAAGCATGTCTGAGTGCTCCCAAAAAGTCATGGGTCCTCAAGATCTTGGCAAATCTCTCTCTCTCTCTCTCTCTCTCTCTCTCTCTATATATATATATATATATATTGACAAATAAAAGGTTAACAGCAAACAAGTTAAAATGTCAGCAACTTGTTTCAGATGAAACAGGTTTAATCAAGCAGGGGCATGAAGACTAGCTGGTATATATGCATACGGGAGACATCTAAAGATCCAAGGACTAAAGTTCCTATTTGGTGGATCTTGCCGGCCGCTTATAGCATGCAAAAGTTAAGGATCTGTTTGTTTAAAATATTAAATTTGTTATTGAGCTTCACATACATCAACAACTAGGTTGACACCATAATCTAATGTTGGATTTAATATTGATAGATGTGTTTAACACAAACAGCCTGGTAATAGTATTAAAAATGACACTACATATATCAACTTTGACATTGATGTTTCAAAAGAACATAATATCAATACCCAAATGGGTACAAGTGTGGACATTTGCACTACAATTACAAATTTCAAACTTGATATTTATAATCAAACAATTATTGATAATTTGAATCGATATCAATTTAAACAGTATTAGTGATGGAATAACGATAGAGATGTTTAACATTGTTACCGAACAAGTAATTGCTTTGAGCTTTTTATACCGATGGGGGTGTATATATGGATGCATGCATGATACATAGAAATCGAGTTTTTCTTAAAAAAATATATTTTTCCGACAGATTTTATCAAAACAGGGTTAATAATCATTACACATTAATTATGTTTTTGGACAATTTTTTCTTACATTAAAAGTCGAGATTTTTTTCTCCCGTATCTCACCAAACATAATAATTTTATGGCTTTATGGCCCGTTTGGTTAGAGTTTCATTTTTTGTACTATATCAATATTGATATTAATATTTTCAAATGTTGGAGTATCAATATCAAGAGTAATACAAGTGGACACTTGTATTAGATAATATGCTTTGTTTGCGCTACAAATTTTAAAATTGATACAATTAACCAAACACCTCTTAATGGTTCCTATCAATATCAATTTTAAAATTGATAGTGATAGAGGTACCTAATAGTGTTACCAAACATGGCGTTAGGTATCTTATGTCCTATTTGGTTAGGATATCAAAAATAATAGGCACGCACCTGTGATCATTTATATCAATATTAACTTCAAGATATATTGTGACAAAGACGTTTGATATAGTTATCAAATAAGTTAAATTTATTTTTAATATAAAATAATTATTGTACAACGACGTCGACCAAACTGTTGAAGGGTATTATCCCATATTGGCCACCGGAGGATAGTCTAATGCCTTTATCATAGCCTGGACCTGGGTCTCCTAAGCGCACGTGCGTTTTTGGAATTTCACATGGTATCAGAGCTGGTCAGGCTGCAGGCTCTGTCCTCCGGTGGATTTGCTCCTATTTTCGCTCGGCCCTGCCCCGTGTATTCCTATCGTGGCTCTGACGGTGGTGACTGGCCGAGAGGGGGAGTGTTGAAGGGTATTATCCCATATTGGCCACCGGAGGATAGTCTAATGCCTTTATCATAGCCTGGACCTGGGTCTCCTAAGCGCACGTGCGTTTTTGGAATTTCACACAAACACCCTAAAATAGATACATCTCTATTAGCTCTTTTAGTAGCTTTACAATTACAGGATATTCTACTCTTCCACGTCCATTATCACCCATATAAATATTCTGCCGCATTTTTTTGGGTCAAATTAATGATGTGTTGAAATTTTCATCATCGTTTATATATATATGGTGGGTCCCTGCCTGCACAGGTGGTCTCATCACCATCAGCTCTGTGCCTCCTTGTCTTTGGAATATATTCGGTATTTTTATATATTATATGCCTGCCTTGAAAATAGACAAATATTTTCCTATTAATTAATATGTATATATTCTTGCATATATATGCAAACTGATTAGTTGTAAATAGTTTTAAGTCCCTTTTTTTCTAATTACTATATTTGTCATACGTACATTTGCCCATCAATAATTAATAACGTCCAATCAAGAGCTCTCTTTGATTAATTTCATTCCCTCCCATCGAGGTCTAGCTAGATATATATATTTATTTATTTATTTATTTAATGACCGTCTTCACTCTTCAGCAATAATCTTAGTGCATGAGAGCTGCCAAATTACGTGTTGCTTTCACTGTAACACATCATTCCCTCTAATTAAGGGAGAGTTTGAAAAAGGATTAATTAATGAGGCCAGGGATAGATTATTTTGATTTTTTTCTCTAAAAATTTAGGAATAGAACGTATTTATCCTTAAATTAAACTTGTTTTGAATGGGCCATGTATATAATTGGGATATTCTTCGGTTACATGACTAACTAAAGTTTTTTTTACCACCAAAGTATGATTTTGTAGAAAAATGATCAAAAGAAATATTTGACAATTATTACAAAAAATATATATTGTTATAGAGAATTTATTTTTAGACGATAATTAATTAACAAGGTGAGATATCGACCCTTTTTTCTCTTCGTGATCCTTTTTCTTTTACAGTTGTACGTACATGACCCCTCCCCCCTTTTTATCATCACTTCTCACCAATCATATGCATGATAATTCCATGCCTTTAATTATCTTAGATTTTGCTCTAAAACAAAATTTTACGTACCGTAGAATATATAAAAGATTATGGGTGCACTCAACTTAATGCCCCCATATTTATAATTAAGTGCTCATCGATCAGAGTGTGGAGAGTATAATCATATGCGGGTACATCTAATTAATCTCTATTATATATGATCTGTGACATTAGTGGTTGCGGCGTTGCTTTCTATAATTCATTTTTAAATAAGTGGCTGGGATTGTGTGACTTGGCATTAAGTTATTCGACCCTGATATCATCCATCATATTCTGTCAATCTACCAAGAGAAATATATATATATATACATATTATATGCGTCCAATCTCTCTCTCTCTCTCTCTCTCTCTCTCTCTCTCTCTCTCTCTCTATGTATGTATTAAATTTTGATTAAGTTAACTTCTATAAATTTATAGTGACTTCATTATAAATTTTGATGATCTTAACTTCTATTAAACTGTCCATCCTATCTTGGCAGGGGTTGAAAGTGTTGAAAAAATAGGTATAGTCGCATCCATGGTTCTTAGAAAGTTTATTTGTTTATATTTTCTTTGTGTGCGTTTGTGTTGATAAGATAAAATAAAGAATGTTTTGCTGGATCATGTGCAAAGATATGATTATATGTACAGTAGTGATCCTTCAATATACATATATATATATATATATGCAGCATCTAATTATATTTCACAAGAGAAGACGGTTAGCATTCTTCATCTCAAAATTCTTGCAGTCTATCCTCGCACTTCATAATGATCTGCTGTATATAGTGTATATATACGTAGAACCCTAAAAAATAACCCTCCGAATTTCTGTTGAACCTTTCATTTCTCACAAAATTTCCGATATATATGTGTGTGTGTGTGAACTTGCCGTATTAATTCATGGATGCTGGTCACATGATTCCTTGATATACCCCCATCTTGCTTTTTTAATACACGGTAGATCCTTTATGGGGTGTTTGGTTGCATGATAACGAAATTTTTTATTTTAACTTTTAAAAATGGTAAGAAAACTTGTTAAAAGTGATGTTTGGCAACTATGACAATTCTATGTTATGAAAATAATTTTCTTCTTTGACAAAAAAAAGAGGGTCTCACCTCTCTTTTTTATTTTGTGGTCTCCCACTTTGTTTGGTCATAGATGGTAGTTACTCTTTCTTGTTATCACATCTCTCCAAACATGATAATTTTATGTCATGTGTTAGTTCACTTTTTATTTTAATATAATTTTTTATCATGAAAGTGTACAAAAAATTATCATGCAAACAAACACCCCATTAATATATTATCAATGACATGATCAATACATAAACCATGCAACTTGCACTCATGATTATTAAACATTGCTCACCATCATCTATATGCCATTGGCATCAACTAAAAAAAAAGAAAAGCTGTTCTTTGCCCTCCTTTATCTGAAAAGGCAACGAGACTCAAGACTCAAGACTCCAGAAAAAAAAAGTGTGTTTCAATTATAACGACGGCATCAGAAACAAAGCTGCGATATATAATTTCCAACTTGCTTTTTGATGCCTAGCTTTTATATATATATATATATATATATATGTAAGTGTGTGAAGGCTGTCGTCCTTTTTATACTCTTAATTGGGGAAATTGTAAGGTCAAAGTCTAATGTACACAGGGTGTGTGTATATATGTTTGGTTGCATGATAAATGTTTTGTTATAAAATTATGTTTTCAACCAAATTTATTATAAAAAAGTGTTTGACAATTATTACAAAGATATATGTGTGGACAAAAAAGAGAGGTGAGAGTGTGGCCTTGCTTAATTATCACTCTTTTGTCATGTGGACTCCCACCTTTTAATTAATTTGAAATCTTGTATGTATAGTCCCCACATTTTCGTTAACACATCTGATCTCCTAACACGACGATGATAATATTTTCCAGAATGCGTCGACAGAGATCGAGAAAATATACTCACATTCGAGTATAAACCATGCACTCTAGCTAATTAAAGATAGAGGGTGGGTCTCAGGTACTCATGTGAGATTACATATATTTGGTTTGATAGGTCATTAAATTATATATAAATATTTCTGTGAGAAAAATTGAAGGATACAATCTGATGCGCGAACACCTGAGACCCCGTCCTCTCAAAGAGAAACATACACACGAAAACCTAAGAACAGGCATCCAGTGTCCGAGAATTCCGATGATAAGCGATGCAAAGTAGAAGAGCGCGCGGAGATTAATCTCTTCTTCTTCCGCCGAGCGCGATGCCCCATGAAGGGGAGGGGGGTGCCCTGCGCTGCAGGGGGGGGTCAGAACTCAGAAGGCCGGGGGAGGGGGTGGGAATGATGAGCTCGCATTCAACCAGGTCGGACAGGGCACAGTCGGCTTTTAATGGCCCGAGCCTCCGTGCGGCAGCGGCTCCTCGCCGGTCCGCCGCCTGCCGGGGGCGGATCCCTAGAGAGCAATCGGCCGGCGGGAGGCGCCGTGAACAGCGTCATATGATTGAATCCCGGGCGCCGGATGAGATGGCGACGGTGGTGGACTCCGCGGTGGTGGTGGTGGTGGGGATGCGGAATTCTGCGGGGTTGTCAGGAAAAATAACATGGGATCAGAGATGGGCGGAGGAGGGAGGGGGCTCTGATCGGACGGCGGCGGAGGAGGGGCCGGCGTTTCAATGGCCGTTGCCGGAGATGACGACGACGACGGGAAATAAATGTGCGCAGCCCAAGTGCCCGGCACCAACCCCCCCCCCTCTCTCTCTCTCGGTTACCTTCCTGATCCCTTCCCTTGAGCTCGCGCCTTCCCAGCACGATTATCTGTATCGTGTCTAGATTTTGATCAGACAGACGATTATCTCGTAATCACCACCGTGTTCCAATTTTTTTTCTCTCGTTCTTGATTCGGATTCGGCTACGAGATGGATCACCGATAATTTTTGGAACGTGTGTTTTACGTTAAAGTAAATATTAATGCTTCGTACGTAGTTGTTAAAGTTCGATATGATGTCCGTACTGTTCTCGTCGTATTCTTAATTTATTTACCTTTATTTTAATAAGTTAAAGAGGGCATTGGCAACTCTAGCTGACAAGTTATAGCTGGTCGAAGTTATTAATTGGCCACTCGTTTAATCTTTTGATGACCCCTTTGCTTAGAGTACCAAGAATATTGATATTACACTGGTGTTTTCACAAGGTCCAAGTATTATGGGGGTGTTTGGTTGCATAATAATGAAGATTCTTTTTTAATTTTTAAAAATGGTAAGAAAACTTGTTAAAAGATGTATTTGGTAACCACGACAATTTTATGTTTTAAAAGTGATTTTCTTCTTAAACAAAAAAGGAGGGTCTCACCTCTCTTTTTTTTCTTGTGGTCCCCCACTTTGTTCGGGCATGTGTGGTAGTTACTCTTTTTTGCAATAACATCCCTCCAAACATGATAATTTTATGTCATGAGTTGGTTCACTTTTAATATAATTTTTTATCATGAAAGTGTAAAAAAATTATCAAGCAACCAAACACCCCCTTAATATCGAACGTGTTGATATTTATATTACACAATAATTTTTGTTTACAAGATAAATTGTAAAATTGATGTTATTAACTAAATATTTTGTATTGATTATTATCGATATCAATTTTGAAAGTGCGTAGCTCATTTCGGTGATCATCGAAGAGAGATCAGAGTTACATACGAAAGGATATCATGACTCTCTTGGCAAACCAAAAAAATAGACGTACATATTTGCACATTTACGAGAGGATTGTGATAATCACATTTATAGATGACTGTGATTCCTCTCTAAGATAGTTATCTAAGATGAACCACACTTCTCTAATAACGTTACCAAAACATGGCCTTCAACAGCGTCTCTCTCCCCACCCCCTTCTCTCTCTCTCTCTCTCTCCTCTATCTAAGCACATGCATGATCCTCCATGCACCTCCGTATCCCCAGCCATGGCCGGTTGACGGTTCCCTGTGCGGGGGAAACGGCAGCCATTGCTGCCTTTTCTTCTTTCTTCGTAAAGCGACCGGGGATGGGTACGTGCGTACGTACGTGTGTGTGTGTGTAGATATATATTGCAGCTTATTAGCTTGGAGAGGTGGTGTTGATGGCGACGCAAGCACCGGAGGGCCCTCATCGAGAGGAGGCTCTCCGGCCCCTTGTCGAGCCGTGCGGCGGAGTACGTAATTAACCAAGCTCTCACCAAAGCGCCCGCGATCCAAATATTCGATCAGTGAGTTTTTTTTCTACTAAAAAAACAACGAGCCAAATTTAAACAAAATTTAGATGGAGTACGTTTTTAGCGAAGAGATGGAACCAGATATAGAGCTTAAAATAAACGCATATCAGATTTTAGCCTTAATCTTTCTATTTTGACGGCGTCCTAGCTAGTTGTGTGTGATCTAGCTAGATCCATATATGAGAAGCCAGAGACCTGATCTCTGGCAAGCTGCTGAGGCTGTGATCGATGTCTCTATCTCTGTACTGTGTAACCCATGCGGGTGTGCCTGCGGTGCACGACGGCGATGTCGATGCTGTGTCGATCAGCGCCCGGCCCCCTTTCGATCGATCCAGGCGCCCAATTCGACAAATTGTGATATTTGGAGCATAGAGAGCAGAGCTCTGAAGAAAGAGAAAGGACAGCGTGGCTGGAGTAGTGTGGGAGTGTCGAACAGGGAAAGTGAGGGGGGAGCCTGTTTGCTTTCCCTCTCTCTCTCTCGCTCAAGAAGAGGGGAACAGCTTTAAACGAATCGGCTGAGAGAGAAAGGAGGAGGAAGAGGAAGGGATGATAACGTGATTCAATGGCGGTGCAACTCCCCAAACCAAGACGGCCATGAAAGACCCAGAAAGATATGTCTCTCTCTCTCTATCTGTGCGTGCTGACAGAGAGAGAGAGAGAGAGAGAGAGAGAGAGGAGTCTCTGCCCGTTTACAGTGGAAACCCTAAAGCACAAGCTAGCCGTCTGATCGATCGGCATGTGGACAGCTTTAATGTGCGGACAGAACAGCCGACAGCTGCTCGTGTTGCCCATCAGCGACTTGTCCCCGGCCATGGCGAGACGCGCGCGCGCACAGCTCAAAATCGAGGGGGGAAGAAGACGAAGGAAGAAGAAGATCACCCGATTTACGTATATATATACATGTTATACGGTATATACACATTTTATACGTACTTGTATACATACAAACAAAGCTCAAATCCGGAAGAAGAAACATAGGAGGAGGAGGAGAGGATCAGCTGGTGTATATATATACACACTTACATACACACACATATATATACACATAATTGCAAGATTACTTAAATAACACGGGTGTGCACAAGCCGCCGAGAGACGCAAAAGAACATATATAAATGATTGAGATTCTCTTCTCCGGTTGAAGCCAGACCACTGTGCTCACTGCTTCCATCTCTGCACCATACATGAGGGGCAGAAAGAGAAGAAATTCTATATATGTCCATTTAGCCCTTGGTTAGGAGGAGGAGGAGGAGGAGGAGGAGAAGGTTGTTGTGCTCACTGCTTCCAGCTGTACCATTCAAGAATGCAAGAAAGTAGAGAAATAATCCCGTGTCCATTTAGCCCTTAGTGTTAACTTTGCTGAAGGAGGAGGAGGAGGAGGACTGTAGGCGCGCTCACTGTTCTGTAGGGCACACATCTGTCTAATTCCTCTTCCAACAATATTCTCGCCTATCTATATATGATGAACTGGAAAGAAGAGGATGATGTGCAGATCCCCATGTATTTTGATCTCGCAGACGCAAGCAATCCCATGAATTGATTTTAAATGGGTGCCCGCAAATAATTAAAAGGAGGAGGTGGGAGTAGAATAATGTGTGCATATCTTCTCCCCCCCCCCCCCCCACTAAGAACCCTAGCCCAAATATTAAAATACGGTGCATGCATGGTAGTACAACATTGTCCATCTTTTTTTTTTTGAACAACAACAATATCCCTAATTCATTGATAACACAAAGGAGTACAAAGATAACAATACAACACGAGACTCAAACTAGAAGACCACACGAACAAAATAGAGAAAATACGAGTTCCAATATACCGAAACTTTTCAAAGTGACTCGACCATAGCCACAAACCGACCAGCACAAAAGCGTGCACGTAAGGTCGAACATCAGGTAAAATGACTCCATCAAAGGAGTTTGATAACTGCCTCGAGATCGGAAGATCACACCAGAAAGGTGTGGATATCGCCCGTACTATCGATCTCGAAATAAAAGAAGTGACCACGAAGATAACCGTAAAAGAGAATATAATGGAACTCGACCCGACGACTACAAACAAACGTAAAGAAACTAATAAAACAAAGCAACATAAATAAGCCGGACTCCGCATTACCAGTGCAACAAAAAGAGACAAAAAACCTAAAAATAAATTTAGGCGAAACACTGGAAAGGGAGTATGGGAGGGAGGAACATTCCTCCCTCCCAAAGTAAAAACGACTACAAAATAACAAAAAAGAGCTTCACGAAGACCTCTGAGGTGACTAGGGTGTTGAACGAGGGTGCTGCTGAGCACAAAAACTGCCGACTAAGTGCCACTGAGCGAAGTTTTCTGCCGGAAGGAACGACGAGCGGCTTCGGGACTGCCGAAGCTTCCGCTGCACGGTGGACTCCGCGAGCAAGGGAGGAGCGGCAGATGAACGAGCAGCGCGCGAAGGACCCGCCAAGCAGACGTTCCGCCTAGAAAATCCGCCTAACTAGGAGTCACCGGTCTCAACCGCCGGAGCTTCGGCCAAGCTCAGCCGCAACTGAGTTGGGCGAAACTACCACTGAACAGATCGGATGCAGCGAGTGGGGGGGGTTGGTTAGCAGGGACGGATAGGGGGATGGGCTACCCAAGGGGGTGTTGGGCTGGGCGGGAAGGGGGGATGCTAGAGGGGAGGGATACCCGGGGGGGTCGGCGGGGGGAAGGAAGGTGGAGGGGGTGGGCTTCCCAGAAAGGGGAGGGGGAGCCGGAGGGGCTGGGCAGGGGAAGGGAAGTCGGAGTGCGGGAAGGGCAAGGGGAAACCGGGGGTGTAGCTGGGAGGGGGCTGGGCTAGATGGAATGGGAGGGGGATCCGGATGGGGGCCGTGCAGGGGAGGCTGGCAACATTGTCCATCTATGTGTGTAGGATATATATGTGTGTGTGTACGGTCGTTGCTGTGTGCATATATACACCTTTCAGCTCAACTTTCTTGAAAACCCACAGACACCATGCAAGGTCTTTGAACCAAACTACACCACATACCAAACCTTGGAGAAGAAGCTAAGGAACATATTTGCAAACTTAAACAACGAACAAAAGCTAGAAATTGTTGCCGGAATTAAATCAAATATTGATAAATACTGTCCTTGGAATATATCAAATCAAAGGTGATCTCCACCAAAAAAAGCCGGAATTGATACCCTAGCAAGCTAGCTAGCTAGCTAGCTAACAAATCTTAACAAGAGACATGATTCAAGACATTCTCCATGCCCCGTGATCTCTAAAACTTTTTCTAAGTTGACACCAGAAAGGGGGGGTGGCTAGCTCGCAGGTGTATTATATAGCAAGATGTTTCTCTACTCAAAGATCAAATAAGAAAATAAAGATCAGGAAAAGAGAGAAATTGGAGGTGGATCAGTGATCATCTTCAACACAACAACGAAGGATTTCGATAGATAAGATAATTAATTAACTAAGAGTTGCTCGTACTCATTGTGTCATGTCGGTCGCCGCCGCCGCCGCCGCCGCCTTGCCGATGTTGGGATGCCGACAGTACTTGCTCCGAGCTTGAGCTCCCTCCGCCCACGCTGCCGTCACCGGGCAGTTGTCTGTAAGCATTGAGCGCCGCCAATATGCCCATGTGGCCGGCCTCCGCTCCGCCGCCGCCGCCCGAGCCGTGGCCCAGCTGCTGGGTGGGCAGCAGGGCCATTGGGGCGCCGGGAAAGTTCATGAAATGTAGGGCGCCACCGGCCGGCACGGAGCCCCTGAACATGGTGGAGTTGCCCATCGAGGGGAACGTCCAGATGGAATCGCCGCCGGAGACGGCGCCGCCGCCGGCGTTCGAGGGGTTGGTTAGCATCCAGAGGGTGCCTGGAATTTGGCCGTGGGGCGACAGCTGCCCGAAGGCGCCCGCCATCTGCGTCTGCTGCTGCGGATGGTGGTGCTGTTGCTGTTGCTGCTCTTGCGGCAGCTGAGAAGCCTCCAGTTCCCACCGGCGCTTCCTCGCGCTGTTGTCCAAGTCGGCGGCGGCGTCGTCAAGGCCGACGGGATCGTGCCGGCCGGTCTGCAGCGCCTGGCCGAAGCCGCCGCCGGAATGGAAATTGAGCAGCGCGGCGGTTGCCGGTCCCTCTGACGACGGAATATTAAAACCCACGGTTCCGGGACCCCGATCCCATTCCGGAGCGCGGAGGCGGAGGGCGGAGGCTTGAGACGGTGGGTTGAGGGCGCCGGCGGCGTTGAAGTAGTTGGTGCGGAGCTGGGAAGGGGCGGACATGCTGGAGCCGGCGCTCCGGATGGAGATGTTGAGGGAAGTGAAGTTGGCCGGGATGGTGCCGGTGCCGGTGGCGGCGATGATGGAGGGCTCCGCCTGGTGGAGGAGCCACTCGATGGTCTCGCCGTCGGTCTTGTGCCCGAGCTCGCGAGTCAGCTGGAAAACACGAGCGGCGCAGGTCGCCGGCATGCGGATCCGGCGCCCGCGGCCGTCGACCTTGGTGTGGCGGTCCTTGGTGGAGCTGCGCTTCGGAGGGGGCTTCTTGCCCGGCTCGCCGACGGCGTGGGTCAGCTCGTGCTCGTGCTCGTGGCCGGGGCCGGGGCGGGCAACGGTGACCTCGGAGGAGGACATGGCGAGAGAGGGGTAGCCGGAGCTCGAGCAGGCATCATCTTCCTTCTTCTCCAGGAGCTGCAGGGGAAAGTTGGGACGCCGGCGGGGGTCGCCCTCCATCTTCCGGCACGGCCTCAGATCGCATGCGATGATCACTGAACCCCCCCCCCCCTCGATCGATCTCCTCCTCCCCCGCGGCCGGCGGCGATCGATCAAGAAACCGATCGAATTCTTCGGGTTTCTTCCGCCTCGCTCTAGCTAGCTTCTCGGGGAAAGAGGGGGCAAAGAGCCGGCGATCGAGCAGATGAAGCGATTGCACCACCCTCCAAAAGCTGCAGCTATTTTTCAAGTTTATTTGATGGGGTAGTGTAGATATCATATATATTTGCATACGTATTTATTATGTATATACGTCCCGGGGCTATATATTATTATTATTATTTTATATATACATAATAATAGTTCGATATATTTACCTTGACTGTGGTGGGCTTTCTTCCCCGGCCCCTTATATCACTGTTGTTGGGCGGTCTCACTTGGCTCAGACTCCACGTGCACTGTTCTTTATCATTCGACCCACAAAGACAGAAGTTGCCGAGAGGGAGTCACTTTCCCAAGTCAAGATGAAAAAAAAGAAAAAAGAAAAAAAGAGAGGGGGGGGGGGTCCCTCTTCCACTCTAATCATCGTTCCTTTGCCTTTTGTTTGCACCATCTCCCCTGATCTGCCGCCCCCCCCGGGCCTCTAGGCTTTTCCTTCCCCATTGAGTCGACAAGGCCATGTTGGAGGTTAGGGTTAGGGTTAGGGTTTGAGAGTTCTCATCCCACTGTGGTACGTACGTAGTAGTGCCTACACCCTTTGTTCTCTCTCTCTCTCTCTCTCTCTCTCTCTCTCTCTGAATTCAGCTTTTCTGAGAACATATACACAAGTGTGACGTGTCTGTGTATTTATACATGCATTCGTTCAAACGCCTTGATATATGTGCGCACACACCCGTTTGGGTTTTGTCCAAGAAAAGGTTCTTCACCATAAGAAAGCATTAGATTGAAACCTAGTCAAGGCAATTAATCAAACATGTTGAATTCCATTCCAGCTGATCAACACCTACATATTCAACTCTCCGCAGACTCTCATTTTTCCAACCCATCATCTCTACGTCCACATTAGCCCATACACCAACTTGCACTTTTTAAATATGCAATTTTTCGGGGGGTCAATGTTGTCGCAACCGTTGCCATGACATTAACCCCACTTAGGCGATGTCTCGGGTTCGGACCCGGGACAAACCTCCCACCGGGGAAGCGGGAGAGGTCAGGAGGGGTGACGGGAACACATTCAGTCTCCTCACAAACAAACATGAGTCTTTTTGGATAGTTGAGTTACTTTAAATCAAATCATCATTAAATTTGGTAGGACTCACGTCTGTTTACAAGGAGATTGAGCGCGTTCCATCCACCCCGCTCTCTCCATTGGGAGGATAGCGCGTCCAAGGACCGAGGAAACTAAATATGCAATTGACCGAGCCATATCCTCGGTCATTCCATAAAGTGAATTTTTTCCAACTCTATTGAGAATATGTACATATTCTCAATAAACTCAAATAAAATATGTCAAGTCTACATACATCCATGTTTGTCATAGGGCACAGTTATTATATTGGTAGGCTCTACATGGTTTAGTCAAAGTTGGAAGATGGAAATTCACATTCTTCTCATGTGATTTTGGCCTCTCCATGCAGACAAAGGCGCATGAACTGGCTTCACCGGAATCTCCTGTAATTAAGGGGGACAAGAACAAGAAATGGTGGTCAGAGACGGAGGGAAACAGGCAGGACAATCACATAAAAGCTGAGTGATCTTGGAGTGGAGACCTACACAAACACCACAAATATGCTACAATCTACATGACCCACACGCACGTACACATATATATATATCTACTACATGACACCGTGTGGACAGAAATGGATAGGCTACTGCATGCATGAAATGAAGTTCTCTTGTATCGGACAGATGGATGCATATATGGTCTCCTTTATTCAAATGTAATACTAACTCATGATTAGGAAACAGGGAGTTGCATGTGTATATATCTTGTTTGTATGTTTGCAGGGTTGTTCACTATTTTATTCAACCCGAGAAATAAGTGATCAACTCGACAAAGTTTCTAAACTGTTTTCGAATCAAACTAGTAAATTGAATAATTTAAATTATATCAAATATTTTATTTTAAGTTATATATAATATTTATGTATCTTTTCTAACAAAAATAGATGTGTTTTAAAAGTTTTTAAAACAAAACCTTATAATAATATATACTAAATTTTAATAGAATATAATTTAAAACAAATAAAATGGAATTATATATCCTCATGTTGGCGGTACCTTAATAAAACATAGTTTGAATAGGATCAAATTCAACTGAATCGAATTAATTCGGTTCTCAGTTTGTTTCGTTTCCGGAGATAGTTGGATTTGATTTGGTTCGAGAAAAACTGCTTAAAATTTGAACAAAATCAAAACATGAACACCCATGTATATGTCTTTGTGTGTGGTTGCACATAATAACTTTATATTATATTTTTGGGATAGAATTACGCGATGAAATAAACAGACAGGCTGCGAACATAAATTTGTACGTGTGATGGGATGTGATGGACAAAACGGTCGTGCGATGACAAGCTCAAAAAAACAGTCAGCTTCCTTTTCCCGAGAAGAGTAGAATTCGCAGAGGTATTTCTCATCCCATCCCAGTGCAGCTGCCCGATCAACCTGACCCGCCGGATCGATCCACGTGGACGTCCAGGATCTCCCTCCGGGGAGATGCTGGCTCGGATCCGGACCGGGCAGCGCCCGATCGTCGGGTGCGACGCACCGGGCTGATCCGGACCCTGCGCTCCCGACGGTACGTCTTGTCCGATCTGTCCGGATCTGAGC
Source organism: Cryptocoryne crispatula var. balansae (assembly GCA_036172225.1). Taxonomy (NCBI): domain Eukaryota; kingdom Viridiplantae; phylum Streptophyta; class Magnoliopsida; order Alismatales; family Araceae; genus Cryptocoryne; species Cryptocoryne crispatula. The sequence goes on from CM069935.1 coordinate 34,755,998, forward strand.
GCCCTTCCCCTTGGATGCCGTGGGCCCCGCCGCCGACGCGCCGCCGCGTTGGCCGACCCGACGGTGCTCTTTCCGTCCCCGTGCAGGACGCCTAGGGTGCAATCGATCCAACTCGAGCAGATCGAGTTTTATTTGATCTAAATTCAAAGAATTTGAGTTTGGCTCGTTGAGTTTGGCCGACCCGACGGCGCTCTTTCCGTCCCCGTGCAGGACGCCTAGGGTGCAATCGATCCAACTCGACCAAACGAGTCAACTTAATTCGAATTCGTACTCATTTTCAAACTCGAGAGGTTGAACTTATTTACTTAAAGTCAATGTTCGAATATTAAAAAAATATTTTAAATTATTATTTAGACGTAAAAATATAATTTTATATAATATTAAAAATATATATAATATAATATAATTATTTAAATAAATAGTTATTCGAGTATTTAATCGAATATTTTATCGAACATTTATGGGGTGTTTGGTTGCATGATAATTTTTTGTAGATAAAAAATTGTATTAAAATAAAAAGTAAACCAACTCATGACATAAAATTATCATGTTTGGAGGGATGTGATTACAAAAAAGAGTAACCACCGCACATGACCAAATAAAGTGGGGGACCACAAGAAAAAAGAAAGAGGTGAGACCCTCTTTTTTTGTTTAAGAAGAAAATCACTTTCAAAACATAAAATTGTCATGGTTGTCAAACACCTCTTTTAACAAGTTTTCTTACAATTTTTAAAAATTAAAATAAAAACCTCAATTATCATGCAACCAAACACCCCATTAAACGTGAGAATTTATCGAGTCGAGTGAGTCTCTGTTTAGACTCGACTCATTTACAAGTCAAATTTTTTTACTATTCAAACTCATATATCTAACTTAATAAATAATTCGAATCCGGTTTTTAACCAGCCGAGTATTGAATTATTAATACAGTATATTAGTTCGCTTGCACGCCCCCAGTGGCCGGGCCGGAGCAGTGCCGGGTGGGGAGAGAAATTTACACAGAGAACCCTGCCCAGGAAGATGATTGCGGTTCTGGCCTGGCGTCGTTGGCTGTGGTCCTTCCTTGCATGATTATCTTTTATATTTTTCACGAAAATAAATTAGGTTAGAATAATATTTAAGCTGGTCTTCTTTATTTTCGAAGATCAAATTTAAGATGGTGAAAGACGTAAAAGTATAATGTTTGGTGAGGATCGTGCGTCACCGTGAAAAGATTGGAAACCACAAGAAAAAATCTTTAATAATGGCAAAATAGTTTTTGATATGTTTTTATAACCAAAACTCAATCAACCACGTGACAAAATTAACACATGATAATTAAAGGCGACTACTACTAGTTTTTTTTTTTTTGAGCATTCACCACAGCTCAAGTTCATCCTGATCGTACGAAGATATACCACTCGAGAACCTTAAATTAATATTTAATATACTAGTTAATCACAATACTCACCGGTTTTATATAATGGAGCAGGAGTTTACTCAAACTCAGCTGGTTAACAAACGAATCCTTTTTTTTTAAGAAACTGAGTTTAGGACCATTGTCAAGTACTGTATCCCTTCTTCAAGCTCGGTTCCTTATTTAACCCGGTCAAGTTTGAGCTCGAGTTCGAGCTCGAACAATAGCTCGACTCGGATTCGGTTCACGTCGAAGTTCGAACCCGATACCAACTCATTTATAAAACTCAAAATCAATCCAAAATAATCCGCGGAACTCTAACTCTTCTCGTTTATCAAATCCGACCCAACTTTAAAGTCGACTCGAATTTTATAACGACTTATTTTATACATTAATATCACAGTATCTAACTATTGGTGTACATACTTTAATTTTTTAATAAAGATTTTATCAAATATTTAATTGGACCACTCGTAAATTTATCGAGTCGAGTCGGAGTTTATCCAAGCTCGAATCATCTAATGAGTCGAGTTTTATCCTCTCTCTTTTTTTCCTTATTCAAACTCATTTGTTTAACGTCACCATAGATGAGTCTGAGTCAAAACTTTTATATAACCCCACTTTTAAACTAATGGAGGAGTGTAGTGTTAGCTTGCTAATATAGGGGGGGGGACCCACCCTTACACCTCTTTATTGATTGATATTTTGTCCGGTAGAGCACATAATATAAGCACATATCAACATCTAAAAGGACACAGATGCTTCCGAATTTTTAAATAAGATTTATAAATATATCAGGATTGGTTTAAAGAATAAGATTCCGATCGAATGATTGGGCAATGGGTGAACCTGCTTGCACGCAAGAGCCACAAGAAGGAATGCAGTCTACTTCATCACTACTTTGTATTATTAACGTACGGTTGGAGCATATATATATATATATTTGTAAATAAAACACAATTATTTGGGGGGTTTCATCTCTTTAAGCATATATCAGGTTAAAAAGAAAGAAAGAAAAAACAGACCCATCTTTGTGTTCCATTTGGTTAGAGTATTAAAATAATGCTATTTTAATTTTGACATCAACGTTGCTAGAGGATAGAATTTTAATAACAAAATAGATACGCACGCGTAGACATTTGTATTGAAATTAATGTATTGTTTATACTACAAATTCGAAATTTTATATTGATATATAGCTGAATATTTTGTGATAAGTTATGTCAATATCGATTTCAAAATGAATAAGAAGTGTTGTTTGTGTTAATACTGTTGTCGAGTAAGTCTTTTATAAGATTATTTCACAAAATTTGATTCCAATAAAGATTAAGATGTCTCGTTGAGATTCCGATAATTCTGAAATCACAATATTGTTCCAATTTCGATCGGATTTTATTCCCATTGCCGGATCGGAACCGAATTTAATAACTTTAAAGATATGTGTTATATATTAATTTTTATTAAAGATGAATTAATAATTAACGTATGGTTGATAAAATTCGATATAATCTCTTTTAAATCTTGATTTTATTAGATTATATATAATTTTTTAATTTATTTCAATTGTTTTACTTATATATATTTTTAATCGAAATTAGAGAAAAAAGAAACAAAATTAATTGATTGTATATCAAAATATTTGATTCCGATGACAACATATAGGATATAACACCAAGTTTCGAATTCATTAATTTTTATCGAAATTGAATAGAAATATGTGATTCATTGTAGTGTGAAATGTAGAGGATATGCAAGTTCCTCACACAATGACTAGAAGTTTGTGCTATTATATTCCTTGTGCAAAATTTTTCAATAACCTCCTGGATATACGAAAGAAGTATATAGTTATTCATAATTGACAGTGAATTATTAATTTATCACGGGTAGAAAGTTAATCTTCGTCTCGGTACGTTTGTTGTTTAATTATTTGTCGCCTGTGAGAATGTTTACCAAAGACTGACTGTAAATTACTCTGTCATATATACATGATAGTGATTAGGTAGGAAAGTAAATTGAAAATGATAAATAATTAATCGGCCATAAACATGTGGGTATTATGACATATATATATCTGTCTAATTAAGTTGTTTGTCCATCTTTTGGTAAGATCACAATCATGCTGACTATGTCTAGTGCAGACAGTTATTTTATCTCATCATTTCATGGCATGAATAGCTAGCATTTCTCTTAATAAATATGTTATAGGGCAGTGCTGTCAATGGATCTGGCAGATCTGGCAGACCCTGGCCCAGCCTTTCTTTATATCTTTGGGCCCCAGCCCAAACCAAGTCAGGTCAGGCAGGGCCCAGCTATATATATATAAATATTAATATGTTAATACCTGATTAAAGCCAAGCCCAACCGGTTAAAGTAAATCTTTTTATCTGTACGTGTCAATATGCTTAAGTCGACTAACAACATGAAATAACACAATACACTGTGATCTCATACATAGTTTGTAGATGACAATATTTACGATATAGTTTTGAATGAAATAGGTTGAATAAGCAAATAATAATTACTTAAAATAATTTTAAAAACATTAAAAGCAAAAAAATATTCATAAAACTGGCTTAGACAGTCTAAATTTTTAGCCCAAGCTCAAGTTCATGATTTATTTGGGCCACTCCCCCCAATTCGAGTAGGCCCATGGGTTACCGGGCTTGGCCCGACCCCTTCACACTTAGGGACGTCAACGGTTAGATATAGATTGGATAATAACATTATCCGTCTCCATGTCCTACAAGTAAAATGTGTACATGCATACTGCTCATTAACTATCAAGAACGGGTGTATTTGCGAACCGTTTTGTAGTATCCGCTTGAAAATAATTTACGATCGGTTAATGGATACATAAAATCATAAGAAGTTCCATAGATAAATTCTCCAGCCGAGAGAGAAAAGACTTGCAAGTTCTGTAAAGAACATGAGAGGCAAAAATCAATGGAGAGGTTGTGGAGGCACATATCCGACACATGGAGAAGTTTGAGTGTAGTGGTGCGCTGTAATGTTTGCTCTGATAGATCACACATTTGATATGTTCTTCCAGTACGGTGAGCTTCGTGTACAGGATGTCAAAATTTATAGTAGTTAGACTAGGGAGGGGTACAAGTCATCGTCGTGTATATGGACTGCACCATCGAGATATAAGAGGGGAATGAGGTATCGTCATCTGACATCATGGTAAGAATTGTCCAATGTCAAGGTCAAATAGAGGAGAGCGAATCGGAGAGTTAGGGACGATAACATTTTCACAATGGGACATATACACATGATTAAATGGCTTAAAATGTAAATACTTAAATTATGTATCGATTAACGGATACAGATAATAATTTTCGGGTTCGATTTATGGTGAATCTGTGATCGTATCTGCTAAGATAACAAATGATCGGTAAAATGATATGGATAGCTTATTCAAAAAATTTAAACCAATCTTTAACTTAAGAAATAGGTTGGATAATTGGATAATCAGCAACCATTGACATCTCTGGTAGAGCTCAGCCGACTCAATCTCCACTCCACTTAATAATTGTTTTGCAAATCAATCAAAGAATATTTCATGTACAGATAGGTGGTGAGCCTGGTAATTGTGGTGGGCCCACCTCCCCCCTCCCCCCCCCTCTCTCTCTCTCTCTCTCAAAGGTAGCTGGAATGACGATCCATCATACACAGTGCAGACTAGTTAATTAGAAGAAAGAAAAAAAGAACGAAAGAATATTGATGACTAGTATATATGGAGCTAAAAAGGATGGGAAAGATACGACGTTGACAGAATTGAAATATTAGAAACGTATAAAAGGAAGATCAGGATCTGTGAGGAGGTATAAAGAATTAAGCTAGCTGACCAAAAGCACCATCAAAGGGAAGGGTGAAACTGTGAAAGGAGCTAGCTAGCTGAAGTGTCCGTGCACCACAAATGTTGTTTCTTAGAACCCTAGAATTAATACAATACTGAGAAAGGAGATCAGCTTGAGAAAGATGACAGAGAAATCCCACCATCAGAGAAAGGAGTGGAGTCCTCCCACTGTGAACCCTAGCTAGGCACCCCCAGTGGGCGGCAGCAGCATCAGCGGGCTTTAATTGAATACACACAGATAGATATAAAACTCTCCCTGTTGCTTATCCATAAGGTCTAATATTCTACACCACTGATTGGTGAAAAGTGAAGGTGGAGGTGGGGGAGGATGAATAATCTGATACTGTTGTGATATCATGTGTAATCATTGTATTTGGTACTGAATCAAGCAGCAGGACTGGCTAGCATATATAGTATATATATATGTGTGTGTGTATAGATATATATATATATAGAGAGAGAGAGAGCAAATCTGGAAGCTTCTTTTCACTCAAGATACATTTTGGATTGATTTTATGCATAGTATATCTTTGCGACCCATCTAAAATGTATCTTGAGTAGAAAAAAATCCTTAAATAACATGACTGACAGATCGATCATACCTATCTATATAGTTATCTATCTATCAATCAATAGAGAAGAAGAAGAAGAAGAAGAAGAAGAAGAAGAGCCTCCTTGATGCATGCCAGTTAAACACTGAAGTTGTCTAAAATGTCGGCATCGTGGAAAGGATTATTCGTGCGCTTTGAATCATTTTTTAACACAACTGGCCTAGAGACAAAAAAATTATCTGAACAGAGTTTTTGATCTCTTAGTCAACACACATCAGGAGGTTGAGGTGGCACAAAATTAATCTATCTCTCTTAAAATTTTGATATAAATTCTACACACATCACATAACACACATATATACACACAGCTGATGCCTGATGAAGCAAAACGTTCGAGCTAGATCAAAATATGCTTTAGCTTAGAAATTCTTTTAAACTCAACTTTCAAAGCATAACAATTCAATGATTTGATCTCTATTTAATTAACGTATATAGTCTTAGACACGGGTGTCATATTCGACATGAGATGGCGTTTTGTACTGATCACTACCTGCAGCCTTCATCTCTCCTTAATTTTCATCAGAGCAAGCAGATCAATCTGCAGCTTCTTCACTCAGAATTAAGCAGCAAATCAGCTGACAATTTTCCTTGATTTCTTCTGCTGGTGTCATAGTCTTAGATGCGGGGTTTCTACTTACCTTTTGCGACGGCTTCTCAAGCCGTCGTCAATGTTATTTGCGACGGCTTCGTAAGCCATCGCAAATAAGTTTTCTATCCTATTAAAGTTATATGCAACGGCTTATTTCCAACGACGGCTGAGATAAGATCGCCAATGTTATTTTTTTAACTAATCGTATTTGCGACGGTTGAGATAAGATCATCGTCGGTGTTTTAGATTATTTGCAACGACTTGACGACGACTTAAGAGCCGTCCTTAATGTGTGGACGTTTTTTGTAGTGATGTCCTTGTTCTCGCTTCCGGAATTATTGAATTCGAACAAGATCGATGAGTGATTGATCTGGGTAGAGCTTGCGCTGCAAGAAGCCTGAAGATATATTATATACAAACATGAAGAGAGAGAGAGAGAGAGAGAGAGTCTTGATCTGATCTTTAATTACTGCTTAATTATCCAGCTGAAATTAAACTGCATTATCTTCTATGACGAGAAAAATCTGGGAGCTGCCTGGGGAAGTGAAAGAGATGTCGATATGCAGAACGGAATGCACTTTGTCTATTTTGCAGTTATATATTTCTAGGGTTCTATATGACTTGGTCATCCCCAGAGATCAATACCCATAACGTAATACGATGTGTGTGTGTATATATATATATATATATATATATATATATATATATATATCAAAGAGCAGTGTATACAAGTACACAAGTATACATACCGCGGCCTATACCAGGATTGAGTGACACCGTGGGGTTATCAAGGAGCAGAACTTGGGCATCTCCCGTAAACTTAGAAAAATGTTCAGAGCATGCATGCTTCTGGGGTGTTTGGTTGCACGATAATAAAAATTTTAATTTTAATTTTTAAAAATTGTAAGAAAACTTGTTAAAAGATGTGTTTGGTAACCATGAAAATTTTATGTTTTAAAATTGATTTTCTTCTTAAACAAAAAAGAGGGTCTCACCTTTTACTTTTTCTTGTGGTCCCCACTTTGTTCGGTCATGTGTGGTAGTTACACTTTTTTGTAATCACACCCCTCGGAACATGATAATTTTATGTCATGAGTTGGTTCACTTTTTATTTTAATACAGTTTTTTTATCATGAAAGTGTACGAACAATTATCATGCAACCAAACACCCCATTAATATTTTGGACTGGGTGGGCGCGGCACGTTAAATACATAATTTGGTTGTTGGCTCAGCTGTCAGCATATCCCACTTATGTATGCAGATATTGGATAGCATATGCAGCTAGGTCGAAAATAAACATTTAGCTGTTGAAATTAGAGAAAATTAAGATGTTGATTGTTTTGGCTTAATTAATAGTAACATTTTTTTTAAAATCACTTAAGTTTAAGTGGTTCAGTGTGCACTTTTATTTCCGAAGGTGAATAACTAGAGATTTTATGCTCCTGAAAGGAAATTAAAGATGAAGTTAAGACGTTGGGCATTCAAGTAAGTTAAATCAAACACCAGATGTTAAATGAAACCATTTTTAATTAATATTAGGCTGTTTACATTTATCTCTCCTTTTATATGTACACGCTCCTATCAGAATTTGTATGCAATAATCTCTATTATAGTGTGGTATAATCATGAATATGCATCTTTAATATACATATATATAGATATATATGCACTGCAAAAAGTGCCAAAACGATGATCCTCTCTTTCAGGGTCTTTTGTTACAAATTTAATTTGGGGATAAATCTAGTTTATCTATAAATTGTTTAAGATAAATTAAAATTTCCCTCAAGTTGATTTTGTATCAAATGACCCTTTGAAGTGGGTATTGCAAATTTGCAACCTCACTTCTACTGTTTCATCAGCTAATGGGCCGGAAATTGGGCCAAACCCAACAACGTATTATAGTAAACTATATTTGGAGATGTTTGATTACAGAAAAAATTGAGTATTTATTAAAAGAATATTTGACAATCTTTACAAAAACTATGTTGTTATAGAATGTTTTTTTTTTCTTAGACAACAGAAGTAGTGATGCAGTTTCCTGTCGTGTTGACCAAACATGCAACCTTTATGTTTTTAACCATCTCAAAATTTAACTTAAAATACTTTTTTATTATAAAAATGTATACGAAATTACTGTCCAACAAAACACCGGATTACAACAGAGAGTAATCCACGTGAGAAGGCATCTAACTGCGGATATTGTTACTTTTAGGACATGTTTGGAAATTATATTGAATATCTCTATCATTATCAATTTTGAATTTGAGAGCGGTAGATATCATGATTATGTGTGTGGCTATTAATACCAATATCAAAACTCTCAAGACAAATAAGCATGATACGTAATGCCATGTTTGGTTAGAGTACAAACATAATATTATAACAATTTTTTGAATTAATATTTTTAAATGTCAGGTTTGGTTAGACATGTAAAAGATAATGTTAAATCAATTTTGATATTGATATTTCTAGAGATTAAAATACCAATATTGAAATTGCCATAAGTCGACTCTCCCGTTGCACAGCATGTTTCGTTTATCATACAAATTTCAAAATGGATCCTATTAGGCAACCATTTCTAAATAATTGTGATCAATATTAAATTTAAAATCGATAATGATAGTGGTTTCTAATATTGTTACCAAGTATTAAATTTAATACTGTCACCATAAATTATATAATATAAGTTTCTAATCATGTCAGTTATATTTTATCTTTTAAAAATATTAATATTAAAATTCAATATAATATTAATTTTATACTCTGACAAGGTCATCTAAATAAATAACATTATTTTAAAATTTAAAAATAAATTAAACTATTTTTTTATATGTGAAGAAAAATATATCAACGGGCAAATGAAGCATCCTTTTCCTAACTATATGAAGTATGAACCCTAACCGTATACCTCCCTCCCTCCCTTCCTCACTCTCCTCTCTGCGCGCGCAAAAAAACCTCTGCCCCCTCCTTCCTTTGCTGCACGGAGGGGGAATCACAAGTGTCATCGGGATCGACAGAGGAAGGCGCTGTAATCAGAACGAAGCCTTTCCTTTCACCTATCCAACCAAAATTTTCGTCGCCGCTCTAGTCTTCGGATTGCCGAGCCGCCTCTAATTTTTCTGCCATTTCAGCAGGTTCTTCTACATTGTTATGTGAAACAGTCGGCTGTTTTTCATCAGTATATCAGGAAGGAAAGAATCAGGGAAGATGTCCGCCAAGTGGCGAGCCCTGCAGCACCGCCACCGCTACACCTACAGCTTCGTCGCCTTCCCTGTTTCTTTTCTCCACTCATTAGATGCTTTCCAAGGATCCATCGCCTCTGAGGGAGCGGAGACGGCGGGAGAAGCAGCAGATGCGACTAATTCGGTTTCTGTTTATGTTGCAAAGTTCCTTGTAAACCTCGAGCATATGGCGTCCCTGAACACCATGTATGCCCAAGTTGCCGCTGCGAAGGACGTTTCGAGCTCATTCGTCGAGCTTCTTACCCACGCCGATGAAGGGCTTCCAGCCGAGCTTGTTTCTGCTGCTTCGGGGCTTTACATGGAAATTCTGTTCCTTGAGAACTCTCTCCCTCTGCACCGGACTCTTATTTCTGCGCTCGCGAAGAGCAGGAAGTCGCTCCCTGTGCTCGAAAGCTGTCTGATTTCCTTATTCCGGCAGTATGGTCAACTGGGCTGGGAAGGAAAGATGCGGTTTTCGGTGTCCAGGGCGGTGTTGTCGCTGATGGGTTACCCGAAGTTGGGATTTTTGAACGGCGTAATAGAGGGGTGTGCTAGACTGGTAGCGGAGGATGTTGCCGTGGGATTAAGTAGAGTCATTGCGGATGTTGATCTTGGGTCGCGTCCATCGCCTGCAGTGATGGAACAGTGCCAGGATGCTATGTCTTGCTTGTACTACGTGCTCCAGAGGTTTCCTTCAAAGTTTGCAGTTTCATTGGAGGAGGTAGAAGAGGAGAATTCTTCAAACGTTTTTGAAATGGTACTGAGAGCAATACTATGTATTTTGAGGTCGTCTGCCTTCTCAAGGGATTGCCTGGTGGCAGCTGGTGTGAGCTTCTTTGCGGGTCTCCAGGCTCATATGAATGCTCAGGAGCTTGCAGCTTTTATTGCATGGGGATTTTTTGGAATTGGCGACGGCCAAGTAGTTCTTCATCCCCCAAGGCTGCTGGATGATGGAGAATTACTTCTAGAGATCAAGGGGTTCTCCATTCTGAGTAGGATTTGCTTGTTCAGGGGAATGCTTACTGCTGTCCCAAGGACTGTGCTCAATACCCATTTTGTCGGACCAGATGGGCAGTTGTCGTGGACAATATTGTACAATGGGATATTACCCGACCTTTGCTACTATTGTGAAAATCCCGTTGACAGCCATTTCAACTTCCACGTTTTGACAGTGACCCAGATTTGCCTGCAACAGGTAAAGACTTCGTTAACATCTAATATCACTGATTTTTCTGACCACTATGATCCCTTTCCTGTCGAGATTACATGTCGGTTGTTGAGGATAATGTGGAATAACTTAGAAGATCCACTGAACCAAACAGTCAAGCAAGTCCAGCTCATCTTTGATCTTTTCTTGGATATCAAATCGGCACTCCTGTCTGGAGAGAGCAGTGAAGCAAAAAAGTTATTCCTTAACAAAATTGCTTCAGATCTTAATTTTGGTGCTCGCTGTAAAGGTAGGTATGTTCCTTTAGCTTCTCTTGTCAGGCGATTGGGTGCAAAGGCTATACTGGAAATGAAAGCTAATCTTATATTTGAAACCGTGAGTGCCTACATGGATGATGATGTCTGTTGTGCTGCCACGACCTTTTTGAAATGTTTTCTCGAATGCTTGCGAGACGAGTGTTGGAGTAGTGATGGAATTGAACAAGGGTACCGAGTGTTTAGAGAAATCTGCTTGCCTCCCCTGTTGGACGGACTTCTTTCTGGAATTTCGAAACTTCGGTCTAACTTGAGCACTTATGCAATCCCTGCTGTGCTTGACATTGATGTGGACAGCATATTTTATTTACTTGCCTCTGTCTCTGTTGGACCATTTGCAGAAGAGAACATGATACAGAAATTAGGTGCCATCTGTGAGAAGACAAAAGAAGAAGTAGGAGAAACCAAGCAATCAGATATTACCAATGAACAACGTGTAGCTGTACTAGTATCGCTCCTCAAGGTGTCCCGCCAGCTTGCACTGGTTGAAGGCGACATAGATTTGGATCATAATTTTTCAAGTCAAAGTGAAACCTGCAATGATGCTGTCATTTGTGTGAAGGGTATAACTGTGAAGGTTCCTGTTGTGTGGTTTGAGCAAGCACTGACTCATGTTGATGAAACACTTCGCGTTGATGCTGCTGAATCTCTATTTCTGAATCCTAAGGCTGCCAGTCTCCCTTCAAAACTAGAACTCGAGTTGATGAGGGAGGTAATACCACTGAATATGCGCTGTTCTTCAACAGCCTTTCAGATGAAGTGGACTAGCCTTTTCAGAAAATTCTTCTCTCGGGTTCGAACAGCATTGGAGAGACAAGTAAAACAAGGTTGGTGGCCAAGCAAATGTTTGCTTAGGAACGAAAATGGGTTTTCTGATGATAGCAGAAATGAAAACATACAAAGGGCAATGGATCTTTTCAGTTTTATGAAGTGGCTGAGCAATTTTCTTCTCTGTTCATGTTACCCCTCTGCTCCATATGAAAGGAAGACCATGGCCATGGGGCTTCTTCTGATAATGCTTGATGTATGGCATGTAGTTCCTCTGGTTCAAGAGAATACATGTGTTTATCCATACAACGAAGAGTTTACATCCCCCAGTTCAACCTTGGCATTAGTGGGATGTATAATTGATAGTTGGGACAGACTAAGAGAGAGTTCCTTCCGCATTCTCTTACATTTCCCTAGCCCACTTCCAGGCATGTTCAGTTATGAGTCAGTGAAAAAAGTAATAAGCTGGGCAAAGAAGTTGGTCTGTAGTCCACGCGTTCGTGAAAGTGATGCTGGAGCATTGACTTTAAGACTCATTTTTAAGAAGTATGTGCTGGAAAATGAGTGGATGGTTGGGGTATCAACTGATATCGTTTGCTCTAGTTTTCAATCTGAAGATGCAAGTGGTGTTTCACAAATTACAGATTCTCAAGTAAGGTCCCCTGTGGTTCACTATATTTTATCAATGATTGATTGGTTACGTGACATTGTTGAAGAAGGTGAAAGAGATCTTTATGATGCATGCAGAAACTGCTTCGTTCATGGTGTATTACTTACTCTTAGGTACACATTTGAAGAGCTTGATTGGAATCTTTTGGTAGAGTCTTCAGATAGTTCTGAGATGAGAAGTACGTTGGAGAATCTTCTAGACCTAGTGACACGGATTACTTCTTTGGCACTCTGGGTTGTTGCAGCAGATGCATGGTATCTACCTGATGAATCAGATGATATGGTTGGTGATGAGGGCTTTTTCTCGAACATGTCAGTTGAGGTGGATCCTGATTCCTCTTTGAAATCTGTTGAGCAAAGCTTGCCAGGTAATGGTCAAAAAGCACAGCAAGTTGTTATGGTTGGTTGTTGGCTTGCCATGAAGGAGGTAAGTATATATTTACTCATTCCACAATGAAAGCATTATTTCTGGCATTTCTTGGGGCAATTTTTATTATCATTGATAGATGGTCTCTGATTCTTCCCAATCTTTTGTCAGCTTTTGTAATCTTTTGGTTATTGGCTTGTCAATCTGTATAAGGCAACCGGTTCCTACTAAGATCAAGATGTTCTTGTGGAAAATCACCCACCTCCTTACTAGGGGGCCACCTGCCAGTATATTTCTTTTTATCTCCACTAGTTATATTTTTGTGGTGGATTACCTTTTCATTGAGTGTGGAATAATCAATTACTTATGCTAGGTGGTCTTTAAGTGCTTGAAAATTTCTTGGGTTGAACCCATAGTTGTCAAGGTGCTCGCCTAGGCAGTGCCTAGGTGTAAAGGCACAATTCTGCCAGCATCTTGCCAGGGCACCTTTTGGAAAGCCCAAAAGGTACCCATGGTGCTTGGGCTGAGCTAGGCACCTTGAGCATTTATGCACAATTGTGATAGTGTAAACATATTAATATCTTTCTCTATCATTTATACTATCACATATATTTAAGATTCGTAATTATAAATATATATTATATACTTAAAATTTATAAAGATCTTTTTTAACTCTCTTCTCTTTCACTCACTAAGTTTATCGATATTAATATTGTGTCCCAAAAAAAACATAACTATGCATACATAATTATATAAACAAAATCACATTTACATGTATAAACACAAAAACATACACATTCAATTATAACATACAAATTTAATTATACTTATGTTACTATGTATATATATTTGTATGTATACATAAATATATAATATGAATATCTAATTATATATATGATTGTATATATGTATATATACATATGCATATACATGCATATATAAACATCCAATGCTACCCCTTTGACCACCTAGGTGACGCCTAGGCTGCTGCCTTATCTCCTAAGCAGAATTGATACCCTTAAACGCCTTGGGCACCATGTTTCCTTGACAACTATGGTTGAATCAAGTAACAGTGTAACACCATCTCTCTTCTCCAACTTTGGTCGGGTTGGAACCCTCGGCCGTTGGATTCTTCACTATGGAATATGATCCTACCAACTATGTTGTGGGGGATATGGCGCATGAGAAATAATCGCATTTTTGAAGAACGGCACTTTTCCTCATGTATTCTTATGTCAAGCATTGGTTGCTATCATCCTCTGGTGGCACATTGGATTCTCACACTTTGGAGAAGTTCAGATTTTGTTCTCTTTCTTTTTGTAATTTGAGAGCTCACTATCTATTACTCTTCTGGCAGTAGAGGTTCCTTGTTTCTTTTTCAAATGAGTATTGTACTCTCTTTTTTTGCTTTGATAAAATACAGTCCTTTAGATCTTTTAAAAAATGTATTTTTTTGGATTGTTCGATTCTCGGTTTTTCCCAAACTTTCAGATGTTTTAAACTTTCTATGATTTTTTTTTGTTGGATTTGAACATGGGTGGATCTTCTTATGATTGGATAGCCAATTATTGATGATTTAATTTTTCTCGTTCAGTTTTTAACTTTTTAAGTTCATAGGGTTGTTAGAACTCCCTATAACATCACAAATGACATTGAACATAGATGTTCCTCAGTGACCAACATGAATTACATGTGTGAGGGAAGGCATGCAGGCCATATCTTTCATCGGTTGGATTAAGATAGAATCTCATTAGCCTTTGATATGCATTATAGGATTCTTCCATGATATGAACCTCATTTGGTTAGGTACAGGTATGTTGGCATGAAAAGGTTATGCTTAGCCTTCCCTTAACCTTGGAGTCATGATGATGTGATATGAGATATCATGCATGAAGCATGGTTATATTAAGATGCATGTGATTGTGGGAAGGCATGAATAAGCCATAGTTCCCATTTGAAGATTTTTTGATATGATAAAATTCTCTTGACCCTTGATGGGTATGGGATATATTTTTTATTATCTTTTCTTAATTTAAGGGTCGGTTTAACATGGTGACATGCATGACATCTCTTTAAATTAATGGGATTTACCCTCTCTTAGTAGATAAAGTTTGATATTTCCTACTTTGGGGGTGGTGGGGGGGGGGATTGGTCTATCATAGAGTGTGCTCATATACCTGTTCAGGATCAGTACACTTTGGGGGCATGCCCGTAAGCCTATCCGGAGTTAGACACCATGGGGCGTGCCCATGTGTCTACCTCAATTATGAGATTTTGCTTTCTTTTGTTGATTTCAATATGATTAAGCATATTTCTTTTCTTTCTTTTTTTGATGGCCTTGCTGGTTGGTCTAGTCTTCATTGGGCCTTGATGGCCCATTGTTATTATCAGTTCTGACCCAGCAGGTTTGCTGCCATCTTGCTGCCATCATTGGTTGGACTGTCCCGGGCTTGGATTGCTTCCATTTTCTTCCTATGGGGCAGATTCTTTATATTTTCTGGTTTCTGCCTTGTTCAGGATTTTCCTGCACAGCTTCTGGTTTCTGGTATGTTCTGGACAGATTCCAGATCTTCATCATCTAACTTCTGGGTTCTGGACCTGAAGCAATAGCGCAGGAGCACCTGCTTCTGTTCTTCTTCCTCTGGCTTGACCGGGTACAGCAGCAGTAGTGGGAGTAAATGCTCCTGTGGTTCCCTTCTATTTATCTCAATTACCACAGCAAAGGTGGGGGCAGATCCTCTTTTTTTTTGCATATGGCTGCAGCAACATATGACAGGGTTGTGCCTCCCCTTATCCTCCCGGTATGGGAGAGGGTCGACCAGCACCAGCAACAATTTCAGGAGGGGCTTAGACAACCTGTTTAAGAGGGCTTCCTGATCTGGTTTGATGTAGGTTTGAAAGAGGAGACATAGCAGGTAGGTATGGGTGGTCGGCTGCTGAGATTTGCTGGATTTATTCTTGGTTTAACCCAAAGGCTATCAGATCTGATGCGCAGGGGAACAAATTTGAATGATCAGCCAGGGGGAATTTGCCAGGCATTTAGAGGATGGGAAGAGGATGAGAGGGGGGCGCAGGCTCATGGGCTGACTTCTCACCTTATGTTCTTCATTTTTATTCTCATCTTCATCCTTTGGCTGGTGCGTCAGCAAAGGGAACTTTTGGTGGGCTCCCCTTGTCTTCTTTTTCTTCAGGTGCTGGCAGTGGTCAAGGGTTCAGCATAGGACCCACAACTTCTTGGAAGATAGCTGTGATGGAGGATGATGCCTATTAGAGGTTGTCCTTCTACTCCTTCGGATCTTTTTCTCCTTGGGCTCTTTGAGTCTTTAGACTGGTGTGCAGCAAACCAGAGCACCTGGAAGACTTGTCTTCTTCTCCTTGGTGCGCAGCAGCAGCAACAGCAGCAACAAGGAGAGGGCTTCGTTCCTTCTTCTTATTTTTCCATTCTTCTTGGCAGATGGCTGCCGGAGATGCTGGAAGATACTGTCGGCGGCTAGGGCATCTGCCGAAGGTCTCCAAACTCTCAGATGATGAACGTGAGGCTGCTTTTGATATGGGGATGATTTGTCATCTATTGAAGGGAAATTCTCTGTTCAGTGGACTCGTCCGGAGGCAACCCCGGCGGCTGCACAAAGATTTAGTAGCCAGTTCTTATTTTTATGATTTCCAGTAATGAGTGGAAGGATCTGATGGCCTTTTCTGATTCTTGGGATCTTCCAGGATCTTGTTTTGCCTCTGGAGCCAGATGGCAAGCCCGCTGGCTCCTCTGGTACCCTCACCTGCCTCCGATGGCTCCTCCGATAGATGTGATCTGTTTGGGGAATCTCTGATGGGTCTTTCTGATTTTTAGGGGGATGCGGTGCTATTTCTTTGACACCCCACCAATGGCAGCCCTATTTGATTGTGGTGATGCTCTCCTTGCCATCGGAGGAGAGTCCTACTGTTGGTGGACTGCCCGGCTGGCAGATCTGGTAGAAGGGGAGGTTATGATGGTTTATTCCTATTTCATAGGGTATTCTATTAATCCTTCTTAATTTAAGGACAGGTAGGAGTCCTACTGGTCATGCACAATTCCCTCCTTCCACCGGATACCCTGATTTGTAGGAGGAGGACTCTGCTGATCTCCAGATTTTCTGCATGACAAATCTGGCAAGTAAGGTTGCCGCTTTATCTTCCTGATTTGTAGGATTCTCTGGAGGTCCGATCTTCTGACTCCTGGGGAAGGAGGCATGGTTAGCTGGGGTAGCCAACCTCAAAAATAGGGGGAGATGCCATCTGGCAAGGCTGCTGAGGTGGCAAAGGGCGAGGCTGGCCCACGGTCAAGAGGATGCTGATTTTTGGGCCAACTAATTGGCTACACAAGTGGTTAACAGATGGGCCATAATTAATGTTTGATGGGCTTGGTTTTGGGATTAAAACACAGCCCAATAAATGCATGGAAAAGGGGCTGTGAAAACTAGTATAAAATATGGGCTAATTGGTATCAAAATAATCCTCTCTGGAAGCTGAAATATAGTACCACAGGTGTCAAACAAGTGGACTACGAAATTGCCATAGGTTTTGGGCTAAAATTGACACTCAAGTGGACCAGTCTTGTAATTGAAATATAGCCCATCAAATGTATGAAAAGAAGGCTGCGAGATTTTCATAGAATTGGGCTCAATTTGAACTCGTCTTTGGTTGAATTTGGCGCAGGATCAGTTCTATTTTCATTTTTTTGACTTTATGGAAAATTTAGGTGCTAACAGTGGGATGATCACTGTTGGGGGTAGGTATGGGGAAGGATTGCTGGTTAGATGTTGATTTTTGTGCTAAGTTGTGTTAAATTTTTATGAAATATGTATTCTCGTCACATGTATGCATGTTTTTTCTGCCATTGTCTGCAATGCAATTTACTGCAACCTGCTTGTGAATATATGAGTTGATGCACACAATCTTTTAGTTGACATCACTCATTGATATACCCTTGGAATCTTTTATTGCCAAATTCAGGATGCTTACCAGGTTACATCTCTTTTCCAGGTAAGTCTTCTTTTGGGAACTATTGTAAGAAAAGTTCCGTTACCAAGTTGCACTTTTTATGATTCATCATTCTTTTCCATTGGCACTTCTGGTGACTTGCAACCTATGGCTGCATCCTCTTCAATGCTTGATCTGAGACAACTGGAGCACATAGGAGACCATTTTTTACAAGTCCTTTTGAAAATGAAGCATAATGGTGCAATTGATAAGACGAGAGCAGGATTTGCTGCCCTATGCAATCGTCTGCTTTGCTCAAATGATCCAAGGTTTTTTGTTTTAATCCCTGCTTTATATCACTATTTGCACTTTGACATGCATGGCAGCTTTATAGTTCGGTAGTACAACTATTGTCATGCCTGTTCTGACTAGAGAGTTAAAGAAATACTTTGTGATGCTTCTAGATGGATACACTTCTATTGATGGGATGCAGGATGCTACAAACTAGTGTTTTCATGTTTGCCTAGCATCCTGGTTTGTACACACTTCAAGAATATTGTTGGCCAATCCTGTAATAGATATTATTTTTCTAGAGATTTGTTTGGGCTATCATTTGTGGTGCTTGTTTTCGTTTGGTACAGTAAGTGATGCCTGTGTTCCCCTTAACTGCTATAATTGAAGCATTGAATAAGGAAAGAAGATTTGATGATTGATTGTGACTATTCTTTGTGGCATTAACATCAGCTTCTTTTTAGGCTTTGCAAAATGACTGAGTCTTGGATGGAGAAGCTGATGGAGAGGACAATCGCCAAGGGACAAACAGTGGATGATTTGTTAAGGAGAAGTGCAGGGATTCCTGCAGCTTTTATGGCTCTTTTTCTTTCAGAGCCTGAAGGAACACCGAAGAAACTTCTACCATTTGCTTTGAGGTGGATTATAGATCTTGCAAAAGGGTCCTTGTTCAGTTCAAGTGAATCTTGTAATGTGAGCAGCATATTGTTGACAAATGAATCTTCAGGAAATCTGAACCACCCATCAGTGCAATCATTGACTGCTGAAGGTGATCCAGGCTTGAGAACTTCAAAGATGCGCTGTGAGGGTGTTATTCCCTCAGTCCATGCATTCAACGTCCTCAGAGCTGCATTCAATGATGCAAATCTGGCAGCAGATACATCAGGTTTTTGTGCTGAGGCAATGATTATCTGTATATGTTCTTTTTCATCTCCATACTGGGAGGTTAGGAATAGTGCTTGTCTAGCATATACTGCCTTACTCCGTCGTATGATAGGATTCCTTAATGTGCAAAGGCGGGAGTCAGCTAGGAGGGCACTGACAGGTCTTGAGTTTTTTCATAGGTAAACTACCATTTCAACTTGCATAATGTACCTTCCAACTCGATGAAATTTTGACATTTGGTGATTAATGTCTATTTATTTTTCAATCATTGATATAAAATGAATATTTTACCATTATAACCCGCAATTACAGATTTTCTACACATTTCTTATTGAAGGTTGTCCTCCATATTCTCATTGCATTTTTATTGAATTTTTTCTTTCTCTGGAGGGGAATTGAAGAAATTTCTTGTGCAGGACAGCGTACTGCTTTTGGTTGTAGAGGAGGATGCCTTTTCCAAGTTTCTCTTCATAATATTTTTCCCAGCTATTGGGGACTTCCAAAATCCAATTTGAGATTTCAGACTGAGTTGATAGTGTTTGTTGCCATAATTATACTCATGAGTAATCACATTGTTTGGACTTTTGTTTTCCCTGTTGTGTCGCAATGTTGGATTGCCTCCCCCTGCTTGACACACTTCTTTGTTTTACATAGTCGTTTCCCAGACTTGCATGTTACACCATGTATATAGTGTTTCCATCTTGAGGATTAGCACCTGCTGGACTCAATGCTTCATGGTTCTCCAATTTTGGTGCATTAATATCGATTGCTGTTGTTTTAGGCGGGGAACTTCAGACTTGGGTTACCTGATAGTGATGGAATCCATTTTTGGGTGGGGTTTGGTGTCTAGGCTTCAAGTTTACATTATCTTGTACATTACTATTGGAAAAGAAGGCAGAAAGTATTTAGTAGAAAATTTCAAATTAATGGCTTGGAGTGAGGACAGAGTGGTTTCTTTCATTGGTGGGACAGGTGTCTCATGTCTGAATGGAGTGAACGGTTCAAATGATGGATTATTTTTTTTGCTTTTTTTTGAAGCCAAATGGTTTGCTTCTTGTTTTCTCCCTCTTCCTTTTTTTTCTATTTATTATGTTGGTGCTGTTGTCTCACAAAAGAGATTGAAAAAACTTTGAATTCATTGATTGTAGACAAAGTACTTTGTCAGATGAGGTTGACTAATTGTTTCTACCCTTTTTTTTGAGGGGGGGGATTAGAAACTGATTTGCCATGATTTCTGATCCCTGATCCTGGGTAGGATCTTTCGTATCTGCCTTATTTGGTAGGAGTAGCTGAGTGAACATGAGACTAGATTCTAGATCTTTACAGGACCTGCTGATTCCTGATCCTTTTACCATGTTTTTGCAATTACGAATCTCTCTCTATGTGATTTTGTGTGAGGTCCCTACTCATAACCATGCAGCTTCTGTAACTTGGAGAACTTAGTCATTTTGTGTGAGGTTCCCACTCATAACCATGCATCATTCAGAAGTGATTACCGGAGAACTGAAATTGGATTGTTTTACTTTTTGTTAATAAGATGTGGTTATTTCCATGAAGTTTTACCTGCCAGGTGTTTTCCTCTTCTAGGTACCCTGCATTGCATGCGTTTATCTTTGACAGATTGAAGATTGCTACAGAAATGCTTACAGATGGGCTCTCAGAATCGTCTGAATCAAATATCACAAGGGCAATTCACCCAAGTTTATGTCCCATTCTTATTCTGTTATCCAGGTTGAAGCCTTCTATTATCGGCGGTGATGTAAATGATGCATTGGATCCTTTTTTGTTTATGCCTTTCATAAAGAAATGTGCAACACAAAGTAATCTTCAAGTGCGTACTCTTGCATCAAAGGCCCTAACAGGGCTGGTATCAAATGAAAAACTGCCTACTGTTATCAGGGGTGTTGCTGAGGGGTTACCTTTTGGAAGCTGTAAGGAAACTAAGACAGAATCTGGATTTCATATTTCATTCTCATCAAAGGAAAGCGAAGATTCTGAAACTACAATGTCTTGTTCTGTTTCATTTAATGCAATTCATGGAATATTGGTCCAATTAAATTCACTTCTTGATGTCAACTGTAGGAATTTGAATGATATTTCCAAGAAAGTCATAATACTCCATGACATGATCCAGGTTCTTTGTAAGTGTTCATGGATTGGTAGTTTCAGGCAATGCCCTTGTCCTACTCTTGTCAGTTCATTTTTACAGGTTTTAGAAAACATGCTTGACATTGCAAGAATGTGCAAAAGTGACATGGTCGTTAACATACAAGCTCTGTTACAAAAATTGTCCTTAGAATGGTTGGACATGAAAGAAGACAGCCGATTTACATTCTATGATCCTACTATAGTGGAAGTCCAGAAGCAAGCGACTAAATCCTTTTTCAGCTGTTTTTGTGGAGTCAGCAATATTTTTGAAGAAAATATCCCACAACAAACACCATTCTTTGCTTCTAATTTATTCAACATGCACAAGAATGAAGGTTTATTAGTTGGACAGGAGGAAAAACATGAGAATGATTTACCTACATTTAAAGAAAAGATGCTGTTATGCATTTCTGATTCCTCCTATGAAGTCCGACTTGTGATGCTTAAATTACTTCTTCAGTTTGTGAAAAGCACCAATTCGTATGTTAGCTTTGTTGTTCGTTACTGGGCCAAAGAAAATCTCCAATCCTTGCTTATTAAAATTTTAGAAAATGAAGAGAATCCCAAATGCATTAGCTACTTGTTAAGGAACATATTCTCATGGAACTTACTGCACTTTGTGAGCTGTAAGGATCTCCAAGACCGGAGTGTTGTACATATAGGCTTGTTGGATTGTGATTCAGTGTTCTCACTCTGGGAAAAGCTAGTTTCATTAGCACACTTTGTTAGGCGTAGCAAAACTAAGGAAAGTATTCTTTGCTGCATGAGCCTGTGTATAAGGAGATTCCTACTGTTAAGTAATGGTGTTTTCATCTACCAACTACAAGGAGAAGACAGGAGCAATGATGGTTCTTTGACTGATGAGCCAGAAGGAGGGGAAAGAATACATGTGTGCATTGACAACTTCATTATTTTGGTCAAGCAGCATGCTGCACCATCTGAGCCGGTGAACATGAGAAAAGCTGCGGCAGAATCCATAGTTGCATCAGGTTTGCTTGAGGTGGTAGCATCCCTTGGTCTACATGTGCATGATAACAGGTTTACATGTGAAGAGCTCCCTACATACAAGATAAACACCAAGCATGTTTCAATTTTTGAGATGTCCAAGGCCACTTATCTGTATGGTTGCAGGATACTCGATGCGTGGTTCACGTGCATCCAACTACTGGAGGATGAGGATATTGGGCTGAGGCAAAAACTGGCCAAGGATGTCCAGAGTTGCATAAATTCATATATATCCAAGCAAAAAGTCATTGAGGAATCAGTGCCCTTGCAGGTGGAAAAAGTGATTGAATTGAGTTTTGGGTTTCTAAGTTCAGTTTTTGGGCACACTCTAGAGTACATAGGTTATCTCATGAAGTGGGTTTTGCAAGTTGGGGATTATGAGGTTACTCGTGCTAATCTTGTTCGACAAGTCTTTGATAAAGAGATCGATAACCATCATGAAGAAAAGATGTTGATCTGCCAGATCTGCTGTTCTCATGTGGAAAGGCTTCTTTCTGCCCTCTTTCAGGTAGGTGCAGATGAACAATGTAAGTCTACGTACACATCATTTTTGTGTACGTGGAAATCTAGATTTCTGCGCAAGTTGGCGTCTTTCATCAAAGACTACCTCAAAGATCAAGGCAAAGCTGACTGGGTTGGTGGAGTAGGTAACCACAAGGATGCCTTCATGCCAATTTATGCCAATCTTCTTGGTCTTTATGCCCTCCTGCAATGCCGGCAGGAGCATCTCTGTTTGTCAGTGGAATTTATCAATGAAGATAAACAACTTTGCTCAGAGTTTATGCATGTTAGTGGAATAATCAGACCATTTCTTACCAATCCTTTAATTGCCAACTTGTATCGGTTGGTAATGCTGTCATTCCGGGGGTTGTTGGAGTCCTCTGTAAATGTGGAACAAAAAGCCAGAGAAATTGAAGCTTGGGAAAATTTTGACCCATATTTTCTTCTAAAATAGAAAACTTATTTTTTGATGCTTCGCTGACCAAATTGCGCGTTATAAAATGGTTCTCTCTTAAACAAGGAAGCCATGCTTTCTAGACCAAACTGCTCGTTCAGGTGGCTGTAAATCAGTGTAAGCCTATTTTGATGGACATTTTGCTACATTCCAAAGTCCCTGCAACCTCATTCATGGGTCTCCTGTGGTTTCACTTGAAATAACATTATTTCTTTATTTTGGATCTATGGAATTGATCAGGTTTCCATTGGATTAGACCGGAGTACCCTATGTGGGCATACTCGCATGTCCTCTCTTTTTGGTTCTATGGGAGGTTATTTGTGAGCATCCTCTGGGCAGCTACAACGGGGCTTGCCCTTGCCGGTCATTTTGCTGCAAGATCGAAATGAGCTTTGTTAACAACAAAATGGAGTGCACTCGCTTTTTTACAGAATTATTCTATTCGGCGATGAACATCAAAAATGGGATCACAGAAGACCGACCGTGAAACTGAGCCCAACCCCATCATGTCATGTCAAATCATTCCGTGGAGCAAGCAGTTATTCTGTGTTGCCGTTATGCATCAGGGCACAGTTAGCCAGTTTCCTAACTTGGATGGTTGCATGCTTTGCTTGTTATAGGAGACAGTTCTGTTGTTTCGAATGCCTATGCCCGTCTTTTACCACATGGGAGCTTCTTTCTTGTAAGCAAGATCATGTCGTTGCTCGGCGCAGATGCAAGCGGTCATGATAAAATCTCAAGCAACCGATGTTCTGTTGTTTCAATGGTTACCGCAGCTGATCAGTGAGTCAGAATTTGAAGGAAAAGATAGGCCTCTGTCGTTATGCGTTCCCGTGAGAGTGCAAGTATTATTATGAGGATCCAAAAAAGATAAAATGATGTGAACAGAGCTGATATAACAGAGTTGATATATGAGTAAATAGTTATTAACTAGAAAATTCAAGCGTAAAAGTTTAGTAATTAAAAAATTGTGGGATGTTAATAATATACGTAAGAGATTAAACCATAAAATCTAGGGGATGGTAATATATGTAAATGATCGAAATTAGTAATGAGAAAATTTTGAAGGATAAGTAGCCGTCGAATTTTTCTAGATTTTCGCATTACTAACTCTCTACTTATATTATAACACTTTTGGATTTTTTTGGTTATTAATATCATTACTAACCATTTACATTTATCACTAACTCATAAAATCTTTTAGTTACTAAATCCTTTACGTATATCACTAACTTTATATATATATATATATTATTCACCGTCGAAATAAATTGATATTAACCAAAAAATAATTTTAAAAAATCATATAATAAGTTATTCGCTCACATTTTCTTATCATTAACCATCTGCCGATATTACTAATCTCTAAAATTTATGGTTACTAATCCGTATATTACTAACGGTCAAACTAAATCGAGATTCGCCCTGAAAAATTATAAAAAAATCATATAATTAATTTTTAACTCATATTCTCTCGAATTTTTAATAGATAAAAAATCGCCAAAATCAAACATTAAACATGAAATAACAAGTGGGGCAGCGAGTCTACACCAGAAACATGTCGATGTATGAGGGAGCATGTACCATCATTAATGGGGTGTTTGGTTGCATGATAATTGAGGTTTTTATTTTAATTTTTAAAAATTGTAAGAAAACTTGTTAAAAGAGGTGTTTGACAACCATGACAATTTTATGTTTTGAAAGTGATTTTCTTCTTAAACAAAAAAAGAGGGTCTCACCTCTTTCTTTTTTCTTGTGGTCCCCCACTTTATTTGGTCATGTGCGGTGGTTACTCTTTTTTGTAATCACATCCCTCCAAACATGATAACTTTATGTCATGAGTTGGTTCACTTTTTATTTTAATACAATTTTTTATCATGAAAGTGTACAAAAAATTATCATGCAACCAAACACCCCATAAGACTATGAACAAAAAATGTGGCATTATAATAAGATGGCTGACAAATATCAGGGTATCATATTGAAACTGTGATGCGTATATAAATGCATAAAGCACACCATAAGACTACAAGAAGACCAAGCGTAGCTGCCACTGTTCTAAAGCCTTCTCGAGGGATTCCCTGGCCTTGAACTTGAAGCAGAATCTTTTCCATGCATGTTAGTCCTAGTTGAGGACCGAAGACCATTACTACAAGAACAATAAGATATGAACAATCAACATATGAACAATCAACAAACAAATAGAATTCTTGCAATATAAACATGAACACATGACCATTGGGAAAGTAACGCACCTAGACAGTGACTGATTGGCTCTTTGCAGTGCATTTTTCCTCATTGAAGCATGTACCTTTGCCTCATGGCTGACGATCAATAGAATACATTATGTTCAGCATTTGTGTCCTTTACGAACAACGAACAACGAACAAGATCGATACATCTAGATTTCTAGCTAATAGAAAAAAAAACTTCTGAACCTAACTATGTACCTGTTCAGATACTCAATCTTGGCCTTCTTCATTATATTGCTCTTGACATTGGAAAGACCGTAGGAGCCTGAAAAAACTCCAGCATTAAAGAATATTTTAACAGAAAAAATTGCAAACAGCCAGCATTGAAGTTCTCTTTTTCCGCTTGCTGAAGATTGATGATATACCATCGGCCCTAAAGAACTCCATAGACGGTGTTCACAACAGAAGGCAAACGGAAGTACCTCCGGAGAATACCCGTTTGTTGCTTGCAGGTGGTTTCTTATCGACAACACGGATCTGCCGACTTTGCTTCTCTACAAATGAGAATAATGTCAATGATGAGATGATGATAATTTCACATAAGATGCTGTTAGTTTATATGTCAAATCAATAATAACATGTCATCTAAATCCAAGTAATGTGCATTCATTGCTGAAGTGTAATGGAGAGAGAGCCACTTGCAAGGATCATATGATTCATATCAATCAACCAGGTTTTGGTGGAGTCAAATATATCTTTCTGTGATGCTGATTGGAAGCAAGGTAAAATATTGATGGCATATAGCATTTTAATGCATCAATTTTAGAATATAAAAACATGAAAATGAAGCACCATCGTTTAGAACATGAGATGATGACTTTCAGACAAGCATAATATGGCTTCCCGAAAAATCAATGTGGATAAGATGAACAAAGAAAAAGGAAATGAATAAGCGGGTGAAAAAATATGCTGAGAATCCTGAGGAACTCATTTCCAAACATAATCTAAGAAGTGTGCCATTTCCACCAAGAAAGTTGAATGATTTCACTATATCATTTGCTCTTCACAGTATGACAACCAATCACAGGATGACAACCAATATGCGCAGGAAAATCCGTAGAAATTCCATTCCAAGCCGAATCTGGTGGCTGGTCAACATCATTTTAACTTTTTCCCACATCCACGATGTTGCTTGTGGTTGAGGGGAGGTCCTTTTCTTCAGCTCTCGCTGAAATCTGCAACCTAAGGGAGCCCGAGTTTCCTCTTTCCTCCACCTTTTCCCCCACATACATATCAAATTTTTCACTATTGTCAGGCCAACCACTGATGGTCACCAATTCCATTTAGCCACTTCAAACCTTAAAATCTTAAGCCACAACATTTCCAACCAGCTTATGGATTGCAGGTTTGGTCAATCCAGGATCAGAATCAACAGATTCGAATCATAATTGATATGACCAGTCTAAGTTTAGGAGTAAACTACATCAAACCTATGACCTACTAATGGAGCTTATACAGAATTGGAGTGGAGTTATATAAACCTGGCTGATTTCTGTTGGCTTCAGCCATAAAGAGAAGAAAAGTAAAAATAAAAATGAGCAGTGATTTATGACTGAATCATGGATTTAAAAGCACTTAATGTTACCCATATCAAATAGGCTTCCTGCCAACACTTCCTCTTTCCAGCTGCTGCTGGCTGCTTTTTTTCCTTGATTTTGGTTATGGAGATTAAAAAAAAGGTCATATAAGATGTCTGATGACATAAGGCGAATATTCTCCACAAGCATTTTGCCCATAGTTGTCAAGGCAACAAATATAAGTGATCAATGGTCTTTTTACTGCTTAAGAGACAAAGTGCCCACTTAAGCGGCGCTTAAGAAGTAGCCAATATGACTAGTTGGGTTGAGCGGCCAGCCCACCAAATATAACCAAAAAATCCTAGCAATGAAGTATATATAAACATAACATGTATATGTAAATACAAAAAGAAAAAATGTCTTACAAAATATTTTTAACATCCTTCTTTAATGAAATATGCAAACTATTTATCCACAACATGTAACATGCAATCCAATTTTGCCAATATAAATAATATAGAAAGTACATAACAATGCTAAAAAACATATTCAATAGTACATAGATAAAAAAGTGGTATTAATACAAAAAGACTAAACAAGTCTTAAAAAATATACCCAATAAGAAATATCTCGATTCGCAAACCAGTTAACTTAAGTGACCTAAAGTGACCAAGGCGGGCATTTTGAACCGCTTTTGATGGGGATCCGGTCCGGTCCATTTTCGGGTTTATTTGCATTTACGTCCATTTGGACTTGTTTGTAAATATTTGAGTTTTAGTTGTGGTCTTTTCTTTTTATTTGGGTCCTCAAGAGGACATGTATGTAATTAGTCATTTATGATGTCTTGTTTGTAATAGGCTCCTCTATTTAAGAGGGCCACTTGTTGAATGAAGGAGAGAGAGTTATTGTTCAATTTTTGGAACCCTAAGGGGCTGCCCCTTGTGCTGGGGCATTGCCCCTTTCCCCTTCACCCCCTCCACGATGGAGGTCGTCCAGTTCCACCTCCGGTGAAGACCGGTCTCTTCGCGACCCTCCGGCGTGGGTGCCTTCTCCTTCTCCTCCGTTCAGCGGCCTCCGAGCCATTCATTCCCCTTTCCCCCTTCACTGGTTCGATTCGGAGCCCTATCGACACCGTTCACCTCCGTCTCCGTCCGTTTCGACGTCTCCGACGACCTCGACTTCCTCCGCCCTTCCACCCCCACCTCCGGCGATCCCTGGAGTACCCCCATCCATCCCCTTTGCCGTCTGCGCAAACCCCCGTACCCTCTGTTGGAACTGCGCACCCACCCGCCCCCTGGCGGACCCCTTCCGGGAGTCAGGCGCGACGAAGACGGAGAAGGAAGGAGGAGAAGAAGATGAGGGGGAGAAAGAGGAGGTCGGACCACCTCCTAGGGTCCCTCGGCCCCTCCGGTCGACCCCCCCCCTCCAGTTGCCGGTGAAGGCAGCACCTCAACGGCCCTCGCTAGGGCTCTGGTGGCCTTCCCCTTTCCGGCGACCTTCGAAGCCCCCCCCCCCAGCTTCCCTCCTCCCGCGACGGCGTCCAGGGACGGCCACGGCCCCTCCGGCCTTCCTCTCTTCCTCCTTCCCCGGCGGCGACGGCGACGGCGACGGCTGGGCCTTCTCCCGCCCGCGGCTCCACCGCGGCCGTCGACGAGACGAAGGCTCGACCGAAGGACCCCCCCCCCGATCGAACCCTCGCGCTCGCGAGGTCGACGACACCCCCACCCGGGGGGGGGGGGGGGTACGCGGCGGCCGGTGAGACGGCCGCGTCTCCCGCCCCCACGGCCAACCGCGGAGGGCCACGACACCCCCCGCGTTAAGTCGCGGCCGGGCGAACCGGCGCCGGTTCGCCTCCGCCCGGCCGGCCGGCGCACCGGCTCGCACCTCCCGCCCGCCCGGTCCGCCCGATTCGCCCGGGCCGGCCGCGGTTCGTCCCCAGACCGGGTCAGGCCGCCGGTTTAGCCCGGTTCAAGGCCGGTTCGGCCCGGTTTGACCCTCCAGAGGCTGGTTCAAGGCCTAAACCGGCCGGTTCACCATGTTTTGGGCCGGTTCAGGCCGGTTCAGCAACTTTTGGGGCCGGTTCAGGCCCGTTTTGAGGGTTTCGGGCACGGTTCGACATATTTTGGGCCCGTTTTGACCGGTTTAAATCCGGTTTTGCTTGTTTCCTGCATTTCTTAGGTCTTTTGCGCCTCTTGAAGGCCCGCTGCAGCGCCACGTCGCCGGTCCGTCCCGCCTCGTCCCGCATCAGCTTTACCACTTAAGTGGCCCAAAGCGGGCACTTTATTGCAGTAGAGAAAAGCGGACGGGTGCCTTAGCTTGCCCGGACTGCCCTTAGATATGTCTTGCACCTGTTCAATCACTCTTCTGTTTTGTGCCCGCATCTCTCTCTCTCTCTCATGATCTCATCTGTCCTCATGGATTGCAAGGAAGGAATCAAGCCTGTTATAACTACTGGCAAACATCTGATGTAATCAGATTGGATAAAGCCGATTTGACGTCCCAAAGAATTTCAGGCCAAGCATGAATAAGCCTGTATATAAACATTATAGAAATGTAGAAATATTTCGATAACCAGTAAAAATAAAAGTGAGTAAAAGAGTGACTTCGTGTCAGGTACCAAACAAAGAGATGTAAACCAGGTTTATCGAGCGACTTCTTGTCATCTTGTCAAAACCATGAAAGTAGAAGAAATGTTCCTTTCCTTTGGGGTTTCTAGTGTCCACGGTGCCAATGCCAGTGTCCAACACAATACAAGTAGATTCTATACAAAGAATCTACATTTAAAACGTCCAAAAATAGTTTAACATTTCACAAAGTAAAAATCATAGCACACTAAAAAAGAAAGAACTCGAAGTTTCATATATAAGTATCAAGAATAGAATTCATGACACAATGCCAAAGAAGAATAAACACTTATCCTACCATAACTGAGATCAAAAATAGTAGTCCTTGATAGTCAGAAATAGATGAACGAGCAAAAGTCAGATCAGAGAAGATATGAAGACTCACTCTTCTGCTCTTCGGCATATCGTTGTTTCAGTTGCTCTCCCGTCCTTTTCTGTGCTTCTTCTCTTTCTTTACATTTTGCCTACATGTACATCAGTATTCATGCTCAGCACCCACTGCCACCGTAATAACTATAAGATGATATTATCTTTCCACAAAGAGAATCAAAAGAATATCAGATACCTCATACAACAACCTCCACTTGAATCTAACACTTTTC
The DNA here is from genome assembly GCA_036172225.1 of Cryptocoryne crispatula var. balansae. NCBI lineage: Eukaryota > Viridiplantae > Streptophyta > Magnoliopsida > Alismatales > Araceae > Cryptocoryne > Cryptocoryne crispatula. The sequence goes on from CM069935.1 coordinate 34,786,196, forward strand.
TGCTTCATCCTATTTATAACAATGTCCACACTTTCAGGCCCAAAAGCTTGTCCATAAAACCTTTTCCATAAGCTGTCAGTCACAGAACTCAAGTCTCTTCCCTGAAACACAATGGAACAATTGTATGTTTCACCACCAGGAAGCACCCCGGGTAAGTAAACAACCCAATAATATGATGAACATATAACAAAGAAAGGTCAGAATCTCAGATACACTGAGAAAAGTGCATGAAAATCATGTAACCGGACGTACTTCAGTGGACATTTCGATATGAGCCAACTGCTCCACGGTGCAGTGGGGCAGGATCTCCTTCAACAGATCCATATCTGTCTCCCCCACATCACTGATGTATCTAATATTATCTATTGCGGTCTGAATGCAGAGTTTCACCAGAGAAGGGGCCTCGAGTCCACGATGCATGCTCATGATTCCAGCAAAAATAGAAAACGGGAGTCTTGTTTCCAGCAAAGAAGATGATAGAAGCCTTGTTTCCTTGTCCACAACTTCTTGCAGCTGCCGAGGAAGCAAGACAAACACAGCGCTACGTTCGATCAGCAAAGATCATCCCCTATTAAACCATGGTAATCACGTCAGAAGGAGATTCCTCGTAGAAAATCAACAATCTCAGAGTAAAAGTAATCGTGATAACTATAATTTAACAAAAAAAAAATACAACCTTGATGGCGCTTGCCATCCAAATAATAGTGGGGATACAGATACTTCATAATGTAATCAACCAGTTGACGTCCCAACAACGAAAATTCGACTTTCGAGATCGCAGCAGTAGAACCAAGCAACAAAACATCGAGACAAATCAAACAGCCAAGACTATAACAACGGCATAAAAGTTTTGTACAGCACCTCGGGGAACAGTTCCGATAAAAAAATTCAGGATCAGAAACGGAGAACAAACGAGAACAAGAACGCGATGCCCGGGAAGGAGGGAATCCACGCTTTCCTACCTTCTCTGATCGATCGCCGCCGCATTCATGTGAACCCCGAAGGAGACGACGAGGAGAGCACGGGATCGGAGGAGGCCGAAGCCTCGACGCAGGAGCTGCTTCGGCAAAGCTGCGTCGGCTACCTCCTACACGGTTGGGTCGAATGCTTTCCTATCGGGGCCCGGATGACGCGAGGTCTGGGCAATCGCGGTGAGCTTAAGCGATTCAACCGTAGAAAACACGGACTCGGAGGAGGAAGACAGCCCTTCTCACTGGGCCATAGCCCATCTTGAGTCCGAGTTTAATATTACTTGCATATTATGAAGGAAGATTATGTTATGATGTTTAAAAAAACTTGGCATCATGGATCTTATATGAAAAGAAAATATATTTTTAAAATGTCTTGTGTAATGCATAAGCTTGAAAAGGTGATTACGCCACAAAAGTCAATTGTATCCTACATGACCTTACTTGGGGGGGGGGAGGGAGAGAGAGAGAGAGAGAGAGAGAGAGAGAGAGAGAGAGAGAGAGAGAGAAATTATGAAGGAAGATTATGTTATGATGTTTAAGAAAACTTGGTATCATGGATCTTATATGAAAAGAAAATATATTTTTTTAATTGTTTTGTGCAATGCATAAACTTGAAAAGGTGATTACGCCACATAAGGCTACATGATTTTTTTTCTTTAATTTAATTATGCTATTAAACAATTGCAACATCCTATTTGAGAATATATTAAGAGATTAAATCATTGAACAACTAACAACTCTAGTTAACCTTGTTTAGAGGTTGAGTTGAAAAGAATTCTCGAGTGAAATGTACTTTGCTTGGAGTAGTCTCATTATGGGTGACATCGTGGAAAGATTAATAATTAGTATAGTTATCGTGCTAGTCGGCCAATTCAGTCATAACATATGGTATGAGAGATGACCCAATGAAAAATTTTGTTGCGACCTATTCGGGTACGTGATATGTATGTGATTTTGATAAGGATGTTAAGTTTCGAAGAATGTAGATTATGTAACATTCCAATTTAATAGTATGTTAAGAGATTAAATAAACGACAACTAATAATTTTGGTTAACTATTTTTAAAGGTTGACTTGAAAATAACTATGAAGTTAAGTGTATGAGAAGATTGTTAATTAGTATAATTGTTGAGTCAATCAAGTAATTTAATCGACACGGGTTTGACCATCTATTTAAGTGTGGTTTGTTGATACAATTTTTTTTTGAAACACAGTACTAAATTCATTCATACTAAGCAACGAACGATACAGAGTTTAAACAACCATACATCGACTACATTGAAAATATACGACCGAGTTAACAAGAGAGTCATCTTGGAAATATAAATTTTCAAGAGAAGATCAAACCACCACGAAATGACCAACACACGGACAAGCCAACGTGGTCGGGTGGTAGAGATAGGGACTCCTTCAAGGGAGTAGAACAACTTTATCAAGACCGGAAGATCACTCCAAAAAGGAGTGGATAAGCCCCAGACAAACGGTCTCGAAAGGTACTTAGCGTCTAAGACGCTAAAAACAACAGATGAAGAGACGAAGCTCGGTCGCTGGACTACTAACAACAACAACAAAAAGGAAAAACGAGAAGGACTTAAATAAGCCAAACCCCACGATTCCAACATCACAAAAAGGAACAAAACGTGAATATGTTTTACTTACTATGAATATGTAGACAAAGATTTTGGTGTCATTTTAGCCGTTGTTTGTAGGGATGCTATTTTGAATAAGAGTACCTACAAATACATGGGTTTGACCATCTACAGCGGTGTTTATTTTTAGCTTAATCTAAAATTTTAAACTACTTAATTTCACCTTTAATTTTATATCGTGTGATAAAGAAGTATAGATTGGTTAGGGACCCTATTTAGTTAGGGTATGTATGTGTCAGCCAACTTATCATTTAGTTGCATTATATTCTGCTGGTAATCTTACTTGATTCTATTTCCACATGGCGCTTGGCATATCCTAAAACTAAGAAGATGTGTAGCTCTAGAAATTTTTACTGAAAATTAGTTTATTAAAAGTAAATAAAAATCACTCAAGTGATCATGCATCTCGTATGTGTTTTATTCTCATGTAGTATTTTCTTCTTTTATTCAAGTGGAATTATAAAAAATATATATATTTTACTGTTCAGATGCTTCTCAATAATGTACATGGAACCTCCAAAATAATTTTTCTTCATGATATTCTTAAATTTTTTTCTCACGTAATTATGTATAATTTTTTTAATCAAAGCTTGAAAAGAAATTTTCGATTTTTCTTTAGATAAAATGTAAACAAAATTAATGTTTAAAAAAAATTCCGTTGCCGGGATTTGAACCCGGGTCGCCTGGGTGAAAGCCAGGTATCCTAACCGGACTAGACGACAACGGATTTGTTTCAGAAGCTTCTCACGAATTTAATTATTCAAAAAAAATGTGATTTTTCTATTTTTTACGCCCTTTCCACGTTGGGATTTCCCGACGCAGCCATGGCGACGGAACTCGAGGAGCTACTAGGGTTTCTTTCCTCACCGTCTCCGCAGGTAAGCGCCAGCGACGATCTCTACCATTTCCCGAAGCTGCGGCTGGTCGTGCCGCTTCTTTTTTATCAGGCATTTCCTCACTTTTCTCTCTCCACTCTCTTCTGCTTCCCAGGTGAAGAAGGCTGCTGTCGATATTGTCAGCGGCCTCACTGGTTCCGAAGACGGTCTCTGCTCCCTCGCCGCCCATGCTCACCTCGCGCTACCTGCCCTCTGCCGCCTTCTCGAGGACGGCGTCGCCAGGCCGGCGGCCGAGGCTCTAGTCAACCTCTCACAGGACGCTGGTGTCTGTGAGAAGCTGGTGTCGCATGGCGCCGTTCGGACCATCATGGAGGTGCTCTACAAACAGCCGCAGGATGGCGGCATTTCCTGCCTGCTCGTCATGCTGCTGGTCAATGTCACCCAGGTGGACTCCGGTGTCAATGCGCTGCTCCAGGCAAGTTTACCATGTTTGTCAATTTGTTTTTTAGTTGCCGTACTTATATTGTTGAACTTATCTTTTTTCGTCTAAAAGCTTTATGAATCTTGATAAACATTTCTGATTCGACTTCGAACTTCTAATCTCAGCCCCAACTCTTCAAATGTCTTATCTTTTTCCGCTTCAGAAACACAGAGAGGAAAATAGTGTCAACCGCATAGTGCAAACGACTGAAATTGCATCGTCCATGCTTACTATGATATCTTCAATAATAGCTCTAGCAGATTCCAGACCCCAGATTTACGAAAATGAAGATACTATAGATTATCTTAAACATTGAATTTGACGTAACCTATCACATTTTTCATTAGAATCTGTTACAGGGACCCTCAACACTTAATGCATGATCAGAGTACGCATAATAGAAATAGGAGAACAAATTCCAAAAATAGTCATTTATATGCTCTCAAAAGTTCTTTTGTATTATTATTGAACATGTATAACCATATGCACTTTACTCAACTATCAAATTTAGGGAGTAAAATAAATAAAAGAAACTATTAACTTTGGGTTTCACCTGATGGTCCTGACCTTCTCGATTTCATTCAACCACAGCACCACCAGATCTGCCTATTCTTAGAGCATCACACTCTGCTGCCAGAACAAACTCAGATAAATGGAAAACGTGGCAATGGGTAAAACTCATTAGTCAAAAAAGCTAAAAAGAAAAGACAAATATAACTTAGATGAATTGAATAGAACATTCCAATTAATTTTTTGGCTGTCTTCAAACTCTTGAGGCAACTGCCTAGGTGATGAGGCGAGGCAAGGTGGCCCCTCCCCATCTCGATTCAGTCAATGTTTTCCTAGGCAATCCCTCCCACCGGCACCAGGAGGGAGTGGGGTTTTACCAAAGGTGCATTCTCCACCTAATTTCTGGTGGATAAGATGGGTCCTGCTGACCAAATAAAGGGTGTTAGACTGGGCAATTCAGCACTTCAGTGGGTCCATTTTAAGTTTTCAGACCTCTCATATCAGGTACATGGGACGGTGGGACTCGGTTGAGCTGTCTTCACTGCCTGAATTGCAGCCGGGTTCCCTTGTCGAACCATGGCTGGAGTGGGCCTCCACGTGGTTTCACCCCCAACGTCCCTCCTCTATCCTTTGTATGCCTTTGATATCCCTCCTCTAGCCTTCTTAGGAGGCATATACCTCTGGGAAACCTTCTCCCTCTCCATTCACCTCTGCTGTCTAGGGTAATAGCCTGGGCTACCTGAGGTGAGACAATTTATTTCCCACCTCAGGCGTCTCACGCATCTAACAACATAGATTCCCAGTTATCAGATCACAAAATTGACCTAAATTAAACAGAATAATCTCACAAGTTCATTATTGAATTATGAAAATTGATTATCAAAATATGACATCAGAAATATGAAAATTGGTTATTGGACATGACATGTCTTCCCACTGATAATGTTCCATGGCTGTGGCATGATAGGATCTGGGCACAACGGGTCTGTCACCCTCTTCCATGCTCCTACCATGGGTCTTGGGCCTTGTCTGCCACGGAGGATGCATTTGCAGACCATAATAGGTGAGTGATTCTTAAGTTGCTGTATCCAGTTCACATGCTGTTACTAGGGATTTTTCATGATTATCTTCATTTAAATTTTTTTGTTTAAAACTTTGCAGCTGGCCTTGCTTGACTTTGGATCACTGTCCAGAGCCACTCATGATTGCTAATTCTGCTTCTTGCTAGGTTGTTTTTGCTTATAACACCAAGGGGCTGAGTTTGTGGTGCGACATAACTGTGACAGATGAGTTAGTTTACTAATCTCCAAGGGTCGAGCGAGCACCGCAGCCTACTGTGTCAAGGAGTATGGTTATCCAATGTCCACATCCAGATACTAATACAGTTTGGTGGTGCTGCCATCTTGCAATTCAACCTACCTCCAGAACAGTGCATATTATTTCCCCTTTCAGTTTACAGAAGATAATAGAAAACATAATAGAAGCCTCCTTATCTTTCTTGAACGGAATGGAACTTATCCAAATAATGGAGCAAAGTGGGACTTGGCTTTCTTGAAGAGAACAAAACTGCTTCACAATAGGAATGGAATCAACCTTCCGCATAATAGAGCAACGCAGAACTATACTTTTTGGTACAACCAAAGATTGAACTCTAGAGAGTAGAGATGGGAGCTCCATCGAGGTGTCACAACATTCAAAATACTCAAATTAATTATTTATCTGAAAAGCACAAAAAGTTAAGCATTCAGTTCTTTTTTCTTCGAAAACAACACAAATACTTGAAATAATCTAGAATTTGCCTCAGATTATTATCTCATGTTACCTTGTAATAGATTTTATGATTTACTATAATGAGATCACCAACCATTTGCTCTTCACGTCTGATATCACCAAAAGATTTGGACATCGTTACTCACGGGCCATCGATACTCGCGAGCTTCCACATCCAGTTGACTGAACCTCAAGGTGTTAGGGACTTGCTTCAGTGTTGGGATGGGTTGTGCCATTTGGGCTTTGGCAGAGGACCAAACCACTGGGCTATGGTGCTACTGAAGGTAATGTTAATGTGGTCACTTTGGAGGGAGGACAAAGACAGGATTTTTAAGATCAGTCTGCCTTGGCTGTTACTGCTCTATTTAGATATTTTAACTTTGCAAGAATTGTCTAGTGGCTTCATCTACCAATCCTTTGCATGAGGATACCAATACTCTTGACCAGTGGCAGTGGCAAGTGTGGATGAGGTTTTTCATGCCACCCACCTTTCCTCTTCTGCACTCACCTTGATCCCCGAACTCTCGACTCTCAACGTCACTCTGATGCCGGAGAGTCAATTCGGGTCACATGGAAGAGAGAGAGAGAGAGAGAGAGAGAGAGAGAATGGTAAAGAAAGAAAAGGACAAAATGGTGTGGGAACATTGGAATGTGTGATATTTGTGATCGCCAGGAACCACGAGTTCTGAATAATTGTAGAAATGAAAATATTGATCAACTTACCTTAGCAGGGAGATGTGTTTAGTGGGTTCCATTTTCTTTCTCTTCGACCGGTCAAGAAGAAAGAGCTTGAGAAGTTCAACTTTTGTTCAATCTGGTTGGTGCAGACGTGGATCACTCCGATTGGCTTCCCGCTATGATGTCTGAAAGAAACAAGAAAACAAGTGAAAGAAAGATTTAAACTAATATGTGTAGTAACATAATCAAAATAAATAATAAAAATAACAAAAGATGAAGAACGGATTGGATTAAGACTAGATCCCAACTATTATTTTTGATGTTTTAATGATGCATGAAGGTGCAAATAGATGCTCTAATGTTTGCTAAAAATATCAAAATACAAGTGGAAGATAATGAAAGTGATAAGAGATCGGAAAACGGGGCGAAAGAGCCCTTATAAAGTGCCCTGTTCTAGGTTTTCTAGTGCCTTGTCAACATGGTGCCTAGTGCCCTGTTGGTGAGGCGCTAGGGGTGGTGGGGTGCTAGGACTTTGGACTGGTTGGTTGTTGGAGGTTTTCCTTGCTCCTCTCTAGACTCGTGTGCGACCTCCGGTGCATCAACGCAGCCCTTTCGGGTTCTCTTGACACCCAAGAATATGTAAGAAGGGAGCAAGAGTCTTGGAAGAATGAGAATTGAAGTGAAGAACCTTCAAGAGTTAAGACATAAGCAATGGAAGAATGGGAAATGATTCTTTCTCTGGGTTCCTTAGGGAATGTGGGGGCCTTTGGAGCCTCTTGGCCTCTTAGGTCAAAGTTGGAAGTATTGTGGAGGGGAGAGAACCCTTACAACATTGGAGAAAGGTCTCTTTATATAGTCACTTGGAGGGCAAACTTGGAATTGAAAAATGTTGCTGACTGGGCCTAAGCGCCGTGTTAACAGGGCACTAGGTGCCCTGTTAATGTGGCACTTGAGTCCCTCATAAATTTGATGTGCCATAAAGTTGGTTTGTTAGAGCCAAAAATAGGCTTCCATACCAAGACCCAATGGGGCACTTTGACTGGAGAAGTGCAATTAATGCTCCGACATGCTTTTGACTCATGTAGTTGCTGTCTACAGGTCAAGTCAGCTGCCTGGTCTAGTGCCCCTTGTGGGGTGTCTAGTGCCCTTTTGGTCTCATGCCCCCCCCCCCCGCCGCCTAAATGGGGTACCGGAACCCACTTCAAGCGTCCCCCTCTAATGGGGCACTGAGGCCTGCATATGCCAAAATGTGCGAAAAGTAAATTTTTTTTTGGAAAACTCGGTTCCTTTGGCAATTTTTTTTGAATATTCTCTATAGAGACAAGAGTTTTGAATTTTACAATCAGGTCAAATTTGCGTGTCTACAACATTTTGGATTTTGATCCAGTGGGATCATTTATAAAATCAGTGGGGCCTGTTTTCTCTGTAGAACCCCTTGCCATCCTCCACCCTCCCTCTTGTCTCTCAGTCTTTCTCATTTCTTGTACCTTTTTTGCACTTAATGAAGGGGTCACCTTCAAAACAATGCTGCCAAAAGTGGAATTGACAGAAGCTAACAGAAGTTAGGACAACATTCACATTCATCATTGCTTATCACCATTACACAAATGTGGAAAACAAGCTGGTAAATGGGATAGTTTGCATGAATGATGAATCAATGGATTAAAACAATGCACGTTCAAAGCTAGCTCTTCATATTTTTCCTCTTTCTTCAACTTCCTCAGAAGACATATTGCGAGAAACCATGTTTTGTTCAAAGCTAGCTCTTCATATTTTTCCTCTTTCTTCAACTTCCTCAGAAGACATATTGCGAGAAACCATGTTTTGTTCAAAGCTAGCTCTTCATATTTTTCCTCTTTCTTCAACTTCCTCTGAAGACATATTGCGAGAAACCATGTTTTTGCAAATCTTAGAAGCTTTTCCTTTTTAACAGAGGTAGGATGGTTCTCCCCTTGGAAGCTGACTTCCTCTTTTCCAATCTTTATCCTAAAGGGTTGCCACCCCCAGGTTCTAATAAGACCGACACTCTTCCTTTGGAGTTCTATAGAGAGCCCTCTGTAAGCAAATTAGAATAGGTAATTTTATTTTTTTTAGAAAACCTTGTGGAAGGTCGCTTGAGTCCTTTAGAAAACTAAGATTCTTACCTGATTTCAGTCCTTAACAGCTTTTGAAAGTTTCAGAAAGTTAGCCCTGACAATTGATTTAATTTAAGTATTCAAAATAATGGACTGTTACAAATTTGACTCATGTTCAGAAATTACTTGCATCCACAGACATGTTTTAAATTTTTGGGTCTTTGTTTTCAGGTTGGAGATGAGAAAATGGAAGGATTGTATATCTCAAGGCTTGTGCGGTCATTTTGTAGGTCATCTGCTAATGACACTACAGGTTAGTTGTTTATGTTGATAGGCAAATTCATTGCTTTCCTCCATCAACTTTTATGTTAATCCTTATGGACATTTTCTTGTTGATGCGTTATCAAATCCATGGTTCGCTCTTTCATCATCAAATTCATACAGGTAGTGGCGGCAAGACATCTTTCTAGGAGGATCATTGGTTCGGGCACAACACCCTTGCCACTTTGTTTCCTAGTCTGTTTAATATTTGCTGCAATTCTTGAGCCAGAGTTAGTTCCAATTGGGATTCCTACTAACAGCAATGCATTCCTTTCAGAAGGAATCTCAAAGACTTTGAAATCTGCTAGTTTACTGGCTTAATGTCACTTGTACATAGTTATAAATGCACTCGTGAAGGAGGATAAGTTAGTGTGTGAACCAAGCGACAATGCTATCTTATCAGATGGTTTGGAAATCTTCATATCCTATAAATATCAAGATTTTCTTTTGGAAAATTTGCGAGGCAAGGCTCCCTATTGGAACTCGCCTTAATAGTATCTTTCAAAACTTAACCACAAAATGTGTCTTCTATGGATTGAAAGATAAGTCCGCCGACCACCTTTTTATTCAATGTGGGATTATTATCTCTTTGTGGTCTACATTGTGCAGGGGTTGGTTGATGTAATGGTTGGAACTGGATGGTGTTACTTCTATGTTATCTGCTTGGTCTGCCTTGAATTCGTGAATGACGGAATCTGAACTATGGGAACTTATTCTACTTGATATGCTCTGGGCCATTTGGAAGATGAGGAACAATAGGATTTTCTAGGAATGCTTTGAAAACTTAGATCTATTCTTTTTTTAATGGCATCTCTAGACAAGGATTGTATGCATGCTTGTACTGGAAAACATTTGGATCTGACAACGTTCAGGAATAAGTTGTTATCTTTTACTGCTTTATTCTTGTAATGTCCATCCTTAACTACCATCTTGGTAGCTGCTTTTGATAGGTTTGTCTTTTTTTTCTTTCTTTTATTGTTTCTTTTCTTTAATAAGAAGTTTTGTTCTTGGCCATCATAAAAAAAGGTTCGTTGGGTTTGGGTCGGGTCGGGTCAACACAGTCAGTTTTGCTGGCGATCGACCCGATCGTGACCTGATCTTCATTGCCCCGGGGAAAATAGAAAAAGAGTGCATGGTGCCTACTTTCATGCTTCCCGCATGCACAAGAAGTAGAAATGCCATCACGGGATCTTTCCCACGATGGCGTTTCACTTTTAATAGTTTTTAATCACATTTTAATATACATTAGTTATAAAAAATATCTAAAAATAATTTTTAATTATTTAAATAATTTTTTTAAGTGTAATAAATAATTAATGGTTTTGTTATTTTTATTAATTTTAAAGTTTGTAATTAATATATTTTTTAATTGGTTCTAATTCTGTCCAACTTGGGTCTCAACATGGTCAGATTTGATCGGGGCAACCCAATCTTGACCCCTGACCTGACTTACCAGTTCAAATCAATTGTCAATAGTGATGTCCAAGGAAGGCGGAGTTGGGGGTCGGGACCGGGTCGGTCAGGCCTAAAACTGACCCAAGTCGGTTGGGGTCGCGACCCGGGTCGGGTCGGGGTCGGGAAAAATAATAGTAAAAAATTTATCGGCCGACCGGGTCGCCGACCCCGTATACCATGGTGATGTCAATGGGTTGGATCCAACCAAGGATCGCGGGATCGGAATCGGAATCGGGATCGGTGAGTACCGATCCGATCCGGATCGGATCGGATCGATCCGATTCCGACCGATCTTCCAGAAGAACTTTCGATCCGGAATCGCTCCAGATCGGTTCTTCAAAGGCGCTAAAATATTAAAAAAAATATCAAAATAAAATGCTAGATCGGATTTCGATCCGATCTAGCATGTTTTGGGGCGATTTTGGGCCCAAAAGTGGCCCGAAATCGGCGCCACGGCGGCAGCTTGCCGCCGTGACATCTTCCCCGCCCTATCGGGCGGGGAAGACGACCTTTCGGACCCGGTAAGGCCAGGATCCGGTGACTTAAAGTCACCGGATCCTCAACCGGTAGGGGTATAACCCTACCGGTTTGCGTATCGGGTCCATGGGACCCGATACGCTAAAATGCCGGATCTGGTGACTTAAGTCACCGGATCCTGGCCTTACCGGGTCCGATGGACCCGGTAAGGTCGTCTTCCCCGCCCGATAGGGCGGGAAGAGGGCTGCCGCGGCGGGATGGCCGCCGCGGTAGCCTGTGGGTCGATTCCGGCGAGGGAATCGATCCGGAATCGACCGACGATTCCGGCACCGATTCCACCTACAAACATCGATCCGAACCGATCTTTGGTCCGGATCGGTAGTTCCGCTGGGAATCGGATCGGAGGGGTCCGATCCGATCCAAGAATTGGCCGATTCCGATCCGGATCGGCCGATTCTGCAATCCATGGATCCAACCCTTATCCATATCTATATCCTATAAGCAAAATGTGTATTCATATACTATTCATTAACTATCAGGAACAGGTGTATCCACGAATTGCTTTCTACCATCTGTTAAAAAACGGCTAATGATCAGTTAATGGATGGTCACTGGATATATAAAGATAATATACACATAGATCTAATTAAACTAGCCTAACAAGTTGTGTTAATAAGAATTCGAGTTAATCACATTTAGGTTTTTGTCAAGACACTAAATATTAATTTATAACTTTTTTTGATACTTAGTCAAACATCTCTGTAGTATTAGATAATAGAAATTTTGTTGCTAATGAATATGTTAATATCTCAACAATTGTAGTATAAAACAATTACACCAACGTTAGTTTAGTATAGTTAATAACTTAATATCAACTCTTGAAGTTTAGATTCTTAATTTAATTTGATTGATTAATCTGTATACCTAACTCTATTGTTATTTTAGCTTGATTAATAAATACATTATTAACTCTAGCTAACAAATAATAGACAAGATGTATAAATATAAGTAGGGGTGTTCATGGTTTGGTTTGGTTTGGTTTCTAAGTATTTTTTCTTAAACCAAACCAAACCGAACTATCTCCCAAACCAAACCAAACCGAACCAAATTAATTCGGTTTGGTTTGATTTGGTCTGGTTCAAACGATATTTCATTAAAGTATAGTAAATATGTCAATATATAATTTTATTTTATTTATTTTAAATCACATTCTATTAAATTTCAGTGTATTTGATTATACATTTCATTAATTTGTCTTAAAAACTCTTGAAACAAGTTTATTTTTATAAGAAAAGACACATAAATATTGTATTATATATAACTTAAAATAAAATATTTAATTTAATTCGGGTTATTCGGTTTAGCAGTTTGGTTTGGTTTGATTTGAAGAGCCATAGAAACCAAACCAAACCGATCGGTAGTTCAAACCAAACCAAACCGAACCAAACTCCTAGTTTGGTTTGGTTTTTCGGGTTGAACCAAATAGTGAACAGTCCTAAATATAAGAGAGGACATTTCACTTTTTTAATAATTTTTATCACATTTAATATATATTAGTTATAAAAATATTTAAAACTATCTTTTAATTATTTAAATAATTTTTTAAGTGTAATAAAAAATTAATGGTTTTATTATTTTTATTAATTTTTAAGTTTTTAATTAATAAATTTTCTTAATTGGTTCCGATTCTGTCCAACCGAGGTCTTGACATGGTCAAATTTGATCAAGGCAACCCAGTCCCGACCCCTGACCTGACTTACCAATTCAAATCAATTGTCAGCAGGATATCTTGTAATCTCTAGCTAATGGTGAGCCTGTAAATTTTACTACCGGATTTTTTAAAATTTTAAACAGGATTGATTTTATCATCAGCCTATGGTTCTTCCTACCATGCATATTCATCTTTCATTGGTTGAGAGATTGATCTGAACATAGAGCGAAAGTTTTGGCTTCTATACATTCTTATAATGCAAATTACTAGAAGTATCTTGATGGTTCATTTCATTAATATGCAGGGGACGATGCTTTCGAGCATGTAGGATCTATACTTGTAAACATCTCCAAGATGGAAGCAGGAAGGAAACTTTTATTGGACCCCAAGCGGAGTCTGCTGAAACAGATCATAGGGCAATTTGATTCATCAAACCAATTGCGAAGAAAGGGGGTAAGTGTCCAGTTATAAGACATCCATCATCCTTGTAATTTTTATAAGTGTGCAGTGTGTATTTTTTGGGTAACATTTTGGCTACCTTTTGACTAATACCTAAGCCTACTGGCTTATTACACCTATGAACAATATTTTTTATACTTTTCTAGATAGTGCATAGTTGATCATCTTATCATTTTATTCTTAACTCAGCTTAACTAAAATTCAGCTTTAATCTCTGTTTATTTGGAGTCAGCCATATGAATTCTCTTTCTCCACTCCCATCAATTTTGAGTTACTTCTTCAGAGGTATTTAAATCATATTGAGTTACCATCATCCAAGTTAACTTAGATCTACTGCGTCATTTTTTATTTCTATTATTTTGGATTTTTTTACATTTCTAATTTGAGTTTCCTTAGGTCTATGACGAAATTTTTCTTAATTCCTTGGAATGTTTGACCTTGAGATTTTGCGAGCTATTTTTTATACAGAAACAAATCTAACTTTTCTTGCTGAAAATAAAAGTGGTACAAAGGTGAATGTTTACCAGCTTTGCTATCAGTATCTACCAGAAAGTGCTTTGGAGGTGCTATTGTCATGAATGTGTGATTCTCATGCTGTATAGAGATTTCTCTCCTTTAATTGTTTGATAAGCTTTGGTTTCTTTTTGATGCACTGTGATAATGAATCCATTTTCTGTTAACGGGTTAAATGAGAATATCTGCATACATGACTCCCTTTTTGGGGATATTATCGTTGTCTTGTAGCTATCTGTTAAGGCATCTGTCATTTTTTGTTAGGTGTCTGGAACCATACGCAATTGCTGTTTTGAAGCTGATAAACAGCTACAACATTTACTTCTTTTATCAGAATTCCTCTGGCCGGCTTTACTTCTACCCGTTGCTGGCAAGAAGGTGACTCTCCTTACATGAAGGTTTTCTTGTTTTTTTTTTACTTTAATATTCAGAAAACAGTTTATGCATGTATCTGCACACTCATGCTTATATGTTCATATTAGAAACTTAGCTTGACAACTTAAGAAGATAATTCTTAGCCCCCTATTTGTTGGGATCAGCTATGTGACATTTTTGTCTGTATTCATAGTAGTTTTAGTCTACCTGTTCGGAGAGGTTTACCCTTTTTCGAGTTAATCTAGATCTACCTTGCTATCTCTTCTTTCTATTACAATTATTTTACTTGGTAATTTTGTGTCTAATATGTTCAAGCTATCTCAATCTTTCTTATTTTCCCCTCAATTAACAATATTCCTAGCTATAAATGGAGGGAGATTGAGAATATTAAATGTAGATCTAGAGAATCTCCAGTCATAAAAGTAGAAAACATCAAAGCAATAAAAATATGACGTGGTAGTACTAAGTTAGAGGATGGTAATTCAATATGATTCGATAATTTAAATATTTTTGAAGAACTAAGTTTACTTGCCCTTTTTACCCTTTTGACATCCATCAAATTTATGATGCATGTATTTTGTCTTAGTTCTACTTAGAACTAGACCAAAAAGTCTTCCTGCAAAGTCCTTAACGTCTTCTTAAGCTTTGTCTCGAGTCTTTATCTGTCAACAAAACGTCACACAACCCAAAAAAAACATGTTGAGGTATTCTCTTAGGTCATTTGGCAGCATATTATTTAGGGGATAAACCTGGTTTATTCCTAAATTTTGGGAATAAACCAATTATCTTCAAATTAATCTTGTACCAAACAGCCTTTTAGATATCTTTTTTATTAATTCATCTTTGAATAATTTAAGAAGATAAGTGTTTACCGTATATCCTCAATGTGGACAATAGTGTTTATTGTATATCCTCAATGCGGACAATGTAAAATAGAAAAAATGTCTTCTCCTTTATAATCATGCAAATACGGGTAGCTGGTTTTTGTAGGTGTTTTAAAACGTATACCTAGAAAAACCATCTTTCTCTGACTAAGAGCATATCAGGAATCTGTTGTAGGATTCTTTTTTCACAAATTGGTGAACACCATATGTGATTTTTTTTTTGTTTCTAAAGAAACTCCTAATGAGAAAGCTTACCACTTTCCAATAAAAAATAAAAATGAAAGGCTAGCTTCCATTAAAAGCCATCTTGGCATAAAACTGAGTTGTTTACTGAGATGGTTGGGTTATCACACGGCCTGTGCTTCCATCAAGAATGATATCCATGAAACGTTGCCAAAAAAGAAGATATCCATGAAACGTGTGACACTTCTGTGACTAGTACGATGGGTAAATCCTCAGTTTATTTTCTGAATTATGGTGCCCTAGCCTCATAAAAGTCCATTCAAATTTTAGTTTGGCATCGTTTAGACATTCAATCATGTTACTGTTGCTTCTATACCTGGTCCATAGAACATCTTACTCTCTCTGTTTCAGACTTTCAGTAAATCTACCTAATTCATAAGACATGGACTTTCATGATCATGTTTCATGCCAGGTTTACAGCCAGCAAGACTTGTCAAAAATGCCACCTGAGCTGTCAAATGCTCTTTGTCATGAGCGTGAACATGTTGATGATCCAGAAATACGTATCCAGGCATTGGAGGCTATATACTTAATATCCTTACAGGTACAATAAACTTGTAACAATTTCTATTTTAAGTCTCAAAATTTTACTGGTTTCTTAATTTGTAATAATGGACTTAGAAGTGTATGGTTTAATAAGTTATGTTTCATACTTTCATTTATATACATGTCTGGCCTAAAGGGGGATACAAAGCACCTCTCAGGTTGTCACTATTATGATAAGAATGCAAGAAGGCCGGAACTGTTATGTTGAAACTGAAATTAATCCATTGAGGAATATCATGAGCTGTCAGATTAATGTTTGTCCTATTCTGCAAGGACCATAGTTATTTTTCTTGCTTATTCGTCTAATATTTTCATTCTTTTTTCTTTCATGGCCTCTTCCTTTTGTCGTTTTCTTCCCCATTTTCCATTATTTTACTCTCCTAACCTGGTAGTCTTCAAAAATCATCAACTTGCCATTATAAATTTGGATCTGGTCATTTCTCCTCAGGGTAGCTTGTTCATGAGAATGCTGATCATGTATGTAAAATCGCAAATGATCCAAACCCAGGGATAAGTTTTACTAGATAGTTCAAGAATGGAATGTTCTTGGTGGGGCATCGATGTCCTGAACATATCAGTGATTAGTGACAGCTACATTTCACTACAAGATGTATTTGGTGCATTGCACTACATAAGCAAGAAAACCAGTAAGAATATGGATGTGATAGGAGACATGAAAGAACATAAAATGAAATACTGCTTATCAAGAATATATATTTGATCATCTAATTCCAAAGGAAAATTTCACCCAGAGATCTTTGGCTCCTCTTTGTTGGTGTGGCATTAGTATTTTAGACTGATCTGTAGAGTTCGTCTTCCTACAGTGAATCAAGCTCCCAAATAGGGGGCATCTATCAAGTCATGAGCAGGAAATTTTAACGGAGATCTCACTCTAAATTTTCTTCTCTCTCTCTCTCTTTCCTGTCTATTAGAATGCTGGAAGAAGATCCTTTTGGTCTGTCAATGGTCCCCGTATACTCCAAGTCGGGTATGAAGATGAGGATGATACAAAAGCAATGGAAGCATATGAACAAATTGGCTCCTTGGTACTGTATACTGTCCCCTCTAATAACTACTTGCATTTCTTACTTGATGCACTCGTCCTATATTTAATGTCTGAAATAAAATTTACCCCTCATGGATGACTATTATTTATTCATCATCTTAGCCTAGAAATATCTTTCGGTATTAAATGAAGGGAAAATGGCAGAGATCACCATCGCTTTTCTAGTTATTTGACCATAAATGGCAGGATAATTTCGTGGTTTGATCACTTTGTACGATCTGTTTTTGGTTTACAGTTAGTTGGCAGCGGTGACTCCGACTCATGAGCGCATATCGTCGTGTTTAAAACATCGTGGCGGCAGAAGTCTGGAGCTCCTCTGAGGCAAGATTTTCTTCTCAGACAAAGGATAATATTCATGACCCGCATGTCATAATTTAGTGCGACTTGTTTAATAAAAAGTTCTTAGTCGTCTACTTGTCTTCTTAATTTTTATTCGATGGGAAAATTACAGCATTGTACTGATTTATTCTTTGAGGGCCCGTTTCCCCTAAATTTTGAGGATAAATCAGGTTTATCCCCAAGTTATCCTGACACCAAACAACCCATGAATGTCTATGTAAATATAAAGGCACCTTTTTTTTTCGTCTGTGCTGTTGGGGAAGCAGTTGGCTGGTGACAGACTAGATTGCATCTAAAATAATTCATTGCATCTAAAATAATTCATTGCATCGGTTTGTGCTGTAGGCACAGCACAATCTCACGATACAAGACCACAAAGTCGTCACCAATACTCATCGGCGACGGTTTCCAGAATGTCTCAAGCCTGTCCTTGAAAAGCACATCACCAATAATTATTGGCGACACTTTGTGGGTGAGCCATCGCCGATAATAACATTAGGGACCTGTGTCATCAACGGTTACCGAGATGATTGACTAGGCAAAGATGAGGTGAGACACTACACTATTAAAAATTTCTCAACGGTTACCAAAATCGGAATCCGACACGAATCCAAACTAATCAACTCCAGCCAAACAGGGTGCGTAAATAAGCTAATGGTCCGTTTGGCAAATTGATGGGAGAACTTTTCTTGGAAGGACCTTCTTTCGAAAGGTGCTTTGTTTCGAAGAACTTCTTAATTAGAGAAGCAGAAGCTGTTTGGATTATTTTATTTTGACAAACGAAGGAGTCCTTCGTCGCCAGCACGGAGAGCTCGCGGAGGGGCGGAGAGGAGGGCTCGCGGAGGGGTGGGCTTCGCCGACGCGGAAGGGGAGGGTTGCTCGCGGAGGGGAGGGCTGCTCTGCTCGCGGAGGGGCAGAGGGGGCGGCTTCCGCGGGGAGGGCTGCTCGCGGAGGGCTGGCGGAGGGGCGGAGGGGAGGGCTTCGCCGACGTGGAAGGGGAGGGCTGCTCACGGAGGGGGGCAGAGGGGAGGGCTCCGCCAATGCGGAAGGGGAGGGCTGCTCTACTCGCGGAGGGGCAGAGGGGGAGGCTTCCGCGGGGAGGGCTGCTCGCGGAGGGCTGGCGGAGGGGCTGAGGGAAGGGCTTCGCCGACGTGGAAGGGGAGGGCTGCTCGCGGAGGGGCGGAGAGGAGGGCTGCTCGTGGAGGGGAGGGCTTCGCCGACACGGAAGGGGAGGGCTGTTCGCGGAAGGGAGGGCTGCTCGCGGAGGGAGTGCTGGAGAGGGGGTCGCGGAGGGGTGGGCTTCGCCGGGGAGGGAGTGCCGGAGGGGGGAGGTTCGCGGAGGGGGTGCCGAGGGGGGGTTCGCGGAGGGGAGGGCATCGCCAGGGAGGGAGTGCCGGAGGGGGGGAGGTTCGCGGAGGGGGTGCCCGAGGGGGGGTTCGCGGAGGGGAGAGCATCGCCGGTGAGGGAGTGCCAGAGGGGGGTCGCAGAGGGGAGGGGTTTGCTGGGGAGGGGGTGCCGGAGGGGAGTGGGTCGCCTATGCGGTACGAGGTTCGCCGATGCCAAGCACGGGAGCGCTTTTCCTTCGTCGGAAGGAGAAAATTTCTCCTCCGAGCTTCTACTTCCGAGAAGGAGGAAAAGTGAAAATAAAAAGGTAACCAAACGGTACCATAAAAATAAGAAGAACTTCTTCTAAGAGAAGTGAAAAAAAAGTATTTCCACGGAGTTCTCAAACGCACCCTAAGATGTTCTCAACTCTCACATATGGTCTTTTGCACTTCATCTTCTATTTGTGTTCCTCCACATCACGGATCTAACCAACCATAAGAAGAGCAAACTTAAATAAACAAATAAAGTCTTGAATGGCGCTCAGATGCCAAATCCACCGGCGGCATTCATGTCGGATTCAATGTCCTGCACGCCTCCATGCAGGCTCGCACGGTCATCGTTGTTTATACGTACGTACGCAGAAGAAGAACAACCGACGACCACCACTGTCGGTGGCGCGCATGCAGCAGCCACGGTGCTTATTACACCCACACCCATGATTCTGGACCTGTTCTCGTGCCTGCTTATATCCATGGCCGCCGCACTGTGCATAGCCGGCATCCTCTGCCTGCCCACGTGCGGGGAGAGGCCGCCGGTCAGGCCGCCCCGCGAGGAGATAGATGGAGGCCATCTGGAGCGTGGCACCGCCGTGCGTGCCGGAAGGTCGCGACGGCGGCCGGTGCAGTGCGTGATTGGAGCGCCTGGCGGAGCAGCAGCTCGGTAGCGGTTCAGCTCTTTTCGGTAACGGTTCACCACTTAAGTGGCTGGTATCATGACCTTTTTTCATTGGGGACTGAGGGTACTCCCTCCACCCGAGAACTGAGGTGATCTGCTCTCCTCGTGAAGAGGCTTCCGGGGTGCGACTGCGAGCACCTGTGCCATGCGCGGTGCATCGGGACAGGGAAGGATGTCGTCACCGTCGACGGGATGATGCTCTCCGCTTCCTTGGTGTAGAGGGTAGTGTACCAGGGTAGTTTTTTTTAACTGTTCTCATGGTGTGCATGCATACATAGATACTCTTATGTATGTCAACCAAATATATAAATATATACATACATATACATCTTGAATTGGAATGATAACACCTGTGTGAAGAAGATGGCTCTTATTCTAAATCTACCGGAATACGCGGAGGGAAGACAAGTGATGGCATGACATCCCCAACTGTCATTCTTGCATATGTATTGTTTTGTTGCTTCACATGGATATGGAGGGCACCATCCACCTACTTCAGCTGTCATCCTCATCCTCTTCGTCGTCGTCCTCCTCGTCGGTGCCCTTTTCTTGACACAAAAGGAACATGATTGATCGCTCGTTCGATCAGATTAGCTTGCAAGAAAGGTACGTCCCGACGTATCACATGGAGGTTCTCATGCATCGTTATCAGCTGGACAGCCACCTAACTAGCTAGTTACGTGCACTACTATCTGCTTGATATGAATAGCTGTGCATGCGTTTGCTTCATGATCCATACATTTATTGATTCCTTCAAGCGACCGAAACGTCACCGCTGGTTCGGTTGGCTGGCCCCAGAGAGAGAGAGAGAGAGAGAGAGAGGGGGGCAGGTATTAATTGGCAGAAGGAACTAACAATATTATTACGCACCGGTAATAACTATATATATGTGTGTGTGCTCCACTTGTTCATAATCTGTGTTTAGGTTAATTAAAAGATATATTCTCTCATATAGACACTGAAAAGATATTAGAAACCTAATTAGAAGGACAAGTGGAAGAGAGAGTTGTCGGCAGAAAAGATCAAAAAGATATAAGAAAGTAGAATTGCATGTCTAGATAATCATTTTAAAATAGTTAATCAGGGTTTTGTGTTCAAAGGGGGGAGGATGCATGCATGCGCGTTTACTCCTAGCATCAATTAAGTTTGTCATTCGACTTATATTGATTATATCCTCTTAACTGCAAACAAGCTATGTATATGCAGCTAAATATCAACATATATAGAAACTGATTAAATTCACACTATTCTTTATATATACTTTTAAATTAGCAAGTTTTAACTAAGACTAAAAAGACTCTGAGTCCAGTACTCCTCTAAATAGTGACTTAATTATCGCGATCCCGAGTGTTAGATACCTTATGAAGATGAAATACGAAATCTAATTTCCTTAGATTTTTTTTCGAGATCATCACGAGATCCATGATCTTCTTCTATCACTTCGAGACAAAACCGAGACCCAAGATTACAATTCTTGATAGATGCAAACGTCAAGTATCGTGTTCGATTTAAATTAATTAAGGGTGTATGCTTACCTATTAATTTAATAGATCATTGGTTACCAATATTAAATAATAATAATAATATAATCCATTACTTTTGGCCTTCCTAATAATGGCTATATAAGACCGGGAGTATATAGTGATATAGTACTACTGGCTACTATATTTATTTTCAAGAAAAGAAAGTCTGGAATTAATTAACAATAGCACCAAATCGATTTGGGTTTTTCACAAGGAAATGAATTAATGCAGTCCCGTTCGATAAATACTAAATATGATTGTATGTAAATATTTTAAAGGCTATTCTTCACTTTATGTATATGTCTATCCATGGACTAAACGGTAGTAAAGAGATGTACGTAATAAGAAAATGTAATGAGAGAAGATCATCTAGCCAGGTGTAAGAAAAATATAATAATCTTGCTGGGAATGACTACACGTACGTACACACTTGCATGACGAGAAGGAAAAAAAGAAAAAGGAAACAGCTTTGGAGGCGGAGGTATGTATCGATCATGGCAACCTGCCTGCAGAGTGCAGAGAGAGGAGGCCGGATCGCCGGAGAATATCTCGCCGGTGACCGCGCGCCTGAGGTGATCGATCCGGCCTCGCCGGAGAGAGATTCCTCCGGCGGGCGGCCGGTAAGTAATTAATCTTGTTTCTCGAGGACGACCTGGTAGCCCCCATCAGGTCTCTTCTTAAGGGTGTAGGGCATGTAGGTGCCGAAGATCCGATCCCAGACGACGAAGAACGCCTGGCCGTGGTTGTGCTTCGCGCCGGCGAGCTGGTGGTGGACGCTGTGGTAGGCGGCGTTGTTGGAGAAGAGCAGGTGGATGGGATTCCAGGGGACGTAGAGCCCGCAGTGGTCGTCGACGGCCTTGACGACGGCGAAGGAGAAGAAGAACATGGCGGTGCGGGGGGACATGCCGGAGACGGCGTAGGCCACCGCCGCCGACAGCGTCTCGATGAGCAGCCCGTCGACGGGGTGGTTGTACTGGGCGCCGTAGGCGTAGGGGACGACCAGGCGGTGGTGGTGGGAGTGCAGCGTGCGGTAGAGGAACTGGTTCTGGTGCATCGTCCGGTGCATCAGGAACTGCCATCCGTCGAACACCACCGTGGCGACCAGCAGCTGCCCCGCCACGGCCAGGTAGGAAGAAGGAGGAGGAGGAGGAGGGCTGGCGCGCTGGGCGGCGTCGGGATCGTGCGTTAACTGCAAAGCGAATTGATTAAAGGGAACGATTAATATATATATATATATATATAGACGAGATTTTAATGATCAAAGTCTCTAACATGGTCACACAATCCCATCCAAACGTACCTGATCTTCTTTTGATCTCTTAGATTATAATAATTGAGTTTAAATTTTCGAAGAAAAGAGAGAGAGAGAGATATATATCATATATATAGGCTCATATATATAAATATATTAATCTTTTCTCTCAACTTTTAGCCACTGTTTGGTTAAAATTATGGGGGAGAAGAAGGTATGGATTAATCTCCATACTTTCTCTCACTTTTTAGAAATCTAGCTAGCTAGCTAGATTGTGTAATATATAATTGACAAGCCATATAAATTCATCTCTATCTGACCTCTCTTTCTTTAAAGATATTATAAAGTCAAATCAAGTCATAAGAAAATCTGGTATATATATATATGTATATATAAGATTGTGTGATGTTAGAGATTTTCGGGATTAAAATCTCTTTTGCGATTCCAACGGAATGCACCCTTAAAGCTACCCAAAGATGAATTGTCTTAGGGATTAATTATCAATATATGCTTAAGAGACTTTTTTAAAAGTGTGGAGAGAGAGAGAGAGAGAGATAATAATTCATAATCTTCCTTTTTGTAATCCCATCGTCCAAACACAACCTTTATTTGTTGGGGGGCTTCTCTGATCTGGGCGGAATGTGTCTGTCATAATTAATCTCTTACACAGCTTAAAAATCCAATCAAATGCACCTCCAAAAATTGGGGAGAGATTTTGAAAAGTACTGTACGTATAGGAAGACTGCAGACATAAGAAATAAGCTTGTGTCGGAAAAGAAAAAAATCTCTCGAGACCCATTAATTAAAACATACATATATATATATGAGCTTTTGGAGATTAATTTCAACGTAAATCTAATTAATTAACTTAGCTCACACGGCCGGTCCGGCCGATCGAACTGAGGAATTTATATATTTGAACCGATCAGATTTAAGAATATATATAGGCACGTATTAATTAATTAACCTGGCAGACGGTGAGAGAAATGGAGGCCTGCAGCGCCTGCTGGAGGAGAACGCCCCTGATCACTTGGCCGCTGGTGACCCTGTTCTTGGCAGACGCCTCTTCCCGGCTGTGCAGCCTGTACTTCTCCACCCTGCCGAGCAGCGTGTAGATGCCCGCCGCCACCCAGTAGACGACCACGGGCACGACGCTCGGCAACACCACTTCGTCCGACATGACGAAATGCGGCATCATCGTCGTCTCCCCGATTGAAACCTGTGCGTAAAAGACCGGCCCCTAAATCTTCAAGTGTACGTGATCGAGCTTGTGTATATGTGTGTGTGTGTGAGAGAGAGAAGAGGCACTTATCAAGGATTATTCATTCATATCGAAGGGATGGCCGGCGATGGGTTCTTATCTTCAACAAGCCTATCAAACCACCACCGGCATCATTTATTTCGTCGGTGCCTCTCCCAATGTTAAGAGATTAATGACGTGCGTCATTTACCTTTCAAACCTAGCTACCGGCCCCCGAAAATCGATGAAATTAATTAAGCTGCCACACAAGAAGCTAGCAGTTATTTACAGATGAATCATATGATAAGGTAATCAAGCACGTTCATGTGGTGAAGCCGGCAACGTCAAAGTCTTACAACTACATATATATATTTATAGCTCTCACTCCCCAAGCAACTGCCCGGCAAAACAGAAGTGAAGAACTCGATCTTGTAATGTGCCTGCAGTTCATTACTGTACAACATCTCTGTAATACCTAACGGGCAGGGAATCTGACAGTCAAGGAGCACACACTATATATATATATAGAGAGAGAGAGACACACACACATATACAGATATATATATATAGATAAATAGATAGATAGAGGTAGATAGGTAGAGCGAACAACTTCATGGATTCTTCTCTATACTGGTGAGAGAAATTAATGTTACGGCTGCAGTCGGGCGTCAGCTGATCTAGCATATCTTCTTGGAAGCTAGCTCGATCGACGGCGGTTGGATCGAGTTGATTAATGCTCATTAATCGAACCCTGCCCAACCTCTAGCCGAAGAAGGTGGAGAATAGTCAACGGTCTATATATATATATGTCTTCAGTTTCCGACACACATGATGGGTTTCTAGCTAGATTGTGTTTTTTTCCCAGTTAATTGCAAGGGAGACTCCATGTTGGAATTCATCCGATCGAATTAATCTTCTGTAATTCTCATTTAATGCTGTCCAAAACGGGTTGTGAAGGGGGAGTAACGAATGCATCACTATATATATATATAACCTGGGCATCACATAACAGTGAATTAGTTCGTCACGTAATTAATTGTTGCATTGAAGATGGGTTATCATATTTTTAATTGTATGTGTCATTGAAACGGTCAAGATGTTAGAAGCTAGCTCAATTATTCAGTGCTGGAGAACTACACGTATACAATTAAAGTCCTTGTTGTACGTACCATTATTTTCTTGAGACAAATATATATATTATACCAATTTCATTGCATTCCTCCAGTCTAAAATCACTTCATAATTAATCACCCTTCAAATGATCACCCAATTAACCTCTTGAACAGTTTTCTACAATTCTGGATCGATAAGATCAAGGCCATCCATCTAAAAGATGGAAGAACGAGAAGAAAGACCAATTTCACTATCATAACATATAAATATATATGCCTCTATCATTAATATCTACACACCTAAATAATCTAACTAGCTGCACACATTCTTTTTGTGATCCCTCCGGAGTTTGATGATCATTAACAAAACTTCAGGGTTAATTGGACGTTCTAATTGAGGTGGGCTTATCGGCTTGTGTGCTGTGATAGTCTCTTAATCTAGATACCATCAGGCTGAACCTCTCATGCCTGCATTTTGAGCCTTGTCCCAACCGCAATTGGACTCACTATAGGAAAAGATATTATCGGGGATGGATTAATAGAGACGGCTTCAATGACATTAGGCCGTCCTTCATTAGTAAAATCATCACCACACACTAGGTCACCGGCGGCGACGACTCACCGGAGCTACATTGATGGATATAATATAAGATAGATATAAATTTTTATATATATATATAGATAGAGAGAGATTTGTCAAGCATTTCTATAGTCTTTAGTTGATATAATTATGTTAGAGCTTTAAGGGAGATCAAAGTGATTTGAAGAGAGAGAGAGAGAGAGTAACAAGATTGTTTTAATGTTCCACCGTCAAGCCCTCTATATACATATACCTGATAAACGCATCGTATAGAATTCATTAGAATACAATATATATAGTATTATGATGTAGGCATGTAATGTGCAAGTGCAGCAGATGCTGGTAGATGCAGAAGATCGAAGACAAGAATACATTTAGAAGCCTCCAGTTGGGACCAGGGAAATACATGCATGTGAAGAACCCAAGTACTGTACATGGATATACACACATATATACATGGATATGTTAGAATGAGAGGAGGAGAGGATGGTAGATCATTAGTTAGACTTAATTCCATCCTCCGTCAACTACCGCCAAGACCCATTTAAGACGCCATCGTCAAGGCCCTGCCGAGAGAGTTTGGTGCACACTCAATGCAGCACTCAACGACTGGCTTTTTCCCTTCGTCAGCGCTGATGCATGTTTGGAGCCTTGATGCATGTGAAATAATTAAAATGGGGAAGTTCAGGTTTTGATATATTGTCTTCACAAGTAGAGATCGATGTAGCGTTTCATGAAGCCATTTATCCCATACGAAGAAGAAAATCCTACACCTCTTTCCTTTGCCTGATCTGGATGAACATTCGTCGAGCTGTCACATATATATATATACATCTCCAACGAATACAGAAGAGAAACGACCCATCCAAAAACAATCAATCTACCGCCCTTCATCTCAATCTAGATATATATCACATATGAACCAACTCGAGAATCAATCACCAGACAGACCCCAAGAAATTGAACTTAGCCTCTGGCATATTAATTATGTCAGACACCATATCATTAAAAAATCATAAAGCACACCCGATTACATCAGAACACCAGCTTTTCTCAGAAGCCACACCTATATATCCTTTCTCAGCAGAGTAGATAAACTTCACTTATGATCGAATAAGCAACGAGACTTAACCGCTAGAAGATTGCCATGGGGATCCAAGAAGTACTGCAGGCACTATATAGACGAAATAAACAAAACATGAAAATTAATTACACTTTCATCGACTCCACAAAATGGCTGTGGGATTCAAATGGATTTAAAACATTAATCATAAATCAGATGAAAATATTAAAAAATTGAGGAAATTCAGTCCCGCCCCCATTTTAGGGGCCCCTTTACTTTTTTTTAGTCTTAAGAGTAAAGCGCTTTATTTTGTAATCCGACGATCCAAAATTCTCTCAACTCCCAGCCCTCTAGTTCGGTAACACTGTCAACTCCAACAGGTTTGTAATATCCTGATTCCCCCCCCTCTCTCTCTCTCTCTCTCTCCCCCCTCCTTCCTCCTCTACGTCCTCGTCGGCGCCGCGGCCGCCGCCCTGCATCCTGTACAGCACCTGGCCGCCTCCCCTGTTTTTCCCCCTTCTGCGTGGGCTCCTCGCCATCGTCATTTCCTCTTCGGTGCCGCGACCCCCCTGCCCTTCTCTCTCTCTCTCACTCCCTCCCCTCGCATGCTCGTCGCTCACCCACCTCCCCAGTCATCTCTCTCTCTCTCTCTCTCTCTCTCTCTCTCTCTCTCTCTCGTGTGCACGCGCGCAAACGCCGTGGTCTCGCCTGCGTGCTGCTTCCGTATCGCGTACGCCGTCCACCGCGTGTTGTCGCCCCGCCTCTGCACACCCGACTTCCCCTTGCGTCCAGCCACCTTCGGCTTCACCTCCCCTCACACTCGACGCCAGCTTGTCACGACCCGGATTTTTAACATGAACAGCGGAAGATAATCCGGCGACGTAACGGGAAAGGATATCGGTCTGGAACCAAATAATACCAAAATTCACAATCCAATTAAATAATTCCAAACTTTACAATATAATATCACCATAAACAAATACCTATCTAAACAAATTAAATACCGACATTGAACAATTGAATCACTAGCTCCTCGGACTTCAAAACACCACTACGCTTCTGCTGCGCTAAACCTGCACTCCTGAAAATATTAACAACGGAAGGGGTGAGTCACAACAGACTCAGTAGGACTTACACCCGAACTACCCCATTATAATAATGATTCTAGTGGTATACTATACATATTAAGCCTAAAAATCAGATTTAATACATAGGGTTAAACTAATCATATATCTTTAATTAATTGATTACAAAGTCAAACAACTACCCCATATGATAACTAGACTCTAAATGCATCAGACCAACATAATCTACACACTAAAACCACTCTAGGTATGCCCAGAACACATAGACCTGACATAAAACCAATGACACATCTATAACATACCATCTATGCCAATCTACACCACTAGACACCTGTCCGAGTAAATTTCATGCTCCATCTGATAAATGCAGTCACATCACAAAACTAGCACCAGATTTACCATATAGTAGGAAGTAACATATAGTAACTAAATCCCATAGTACCCCTAGGCAGGGGAGTACTTAGGATGAACCGCGGTATACGGGATCGAAGGATGCTCCGATTCAACTAATCTCCGCCGCCCACGGGACACTAATTTAGTACGGTGAAGTACATTTCCATCACAATGCGACTCACCGCACTAACCACATTCCACACCATGCAAGCATATAATTAACTCAGACAGTAAACACATGAACATTTAATTGGCAATCAAACATGAAATACATAGATGAACACTCATAGTTCTATGCACCACATATTTGCATACCATACCACAATCTATCACAAATTAATGCATGTAAATGGGATTATGCAATTTACAACCTAAGCATGACAATTACATGATTAAACAAGACTATCTACTACACAAAAGAAAAATAAACTGAATTCTATCAACATATGCCTACACCTTACATCGGCTTTTTTTAACAAATCGGGGTATATACATTTAAGGTTCACCGCGATGCAAGCAATGCTAAACTAGCTAAACTAAACATATACAACCTATCATGATGGTTGACATACATGAATATTCAAATTAATCTAAACATGCATGGATTAACCAAATTAATCTAATTCTATCTAAGCATGCCAATAAATTAAAAAAAGCCCATTAACTACAATATTCTAATCCTGGTGGTCTAAACATGATTATTACGATTTAATCAAAATATTAGAGTGCTAAGAATAGCCGAGACGCCTACCTCAACGGCAACGACGAATGGCGCAAGGAATCGATCCGGTGAAGAATATACCGTCGTGGTCATGACGACGACGAAAGACGGAATCAATTGGCGGTTATCCCGACGACAAGTTAATTTAAAGAGATAAATAGAATAACAAGAAATAGAGAATAAGGTCATCGGATAGGAGAGAGAGAGCGATATGAGAGAGAAACAGGAGGGAGAGTGGGAGAGAGAAGAGAGAGGCCGCGGAGGGGGGGGGTCGCGGGTTGGCGCACCGGGGGCGCACGGGCGCACGCGCGGCATACGCGCGGGGAGGCCGGGCGGCCGTCGTGCGGCGGCGGCGCGTGGCCGCGACGGCGGGACGGCGCGAGCGGTGGGCGGCGGCCGGCGGAGAAGGAGCGCCGGCGGAGGGCTGCAGGGGGGGGCAGCGGCGTCCCGGGCGGCGGCGACGCGCGGGAAGGACGGCGGGCTGGCGGCGCTGGCGTCGGAGCCGGGCGCGCGGCGGGCGGGGGCGGCGCGTGGGCGGCGGCGCCGGTGCTGCGGCCGGGAGGGGAGGCGGCGGCCGCTGCGCGCTCTCACGGCGGACGGCGACGGCGGAGGTTGCGGGTGGGGTGGCGCCGCGGGCGGCGACGGCGGAGGGAGGGTTGGCCGGCGGCGGTGCTGCCGCGCGGCCGGTGGCGTCCGGGTGAACGGCCGCGGACGGCGGCGACGTTGCGCGGAGGCCGGTGGTGCAGGTGGCCGGGTGGCGCCGGCGGCGGGCTCGCGCGGGGTGGCCGCGGCGGCGGGGGACGGCGGCGGGCTCGCGCGGGGGTGGCGTCGGCTGGTGCGTGCGGGGCGGCGCCGGCGGCTGACGGAGCGGCGGAGGGTGGAGCAGGGCGACATCGCGCCGGGGGGGGTGGCAGCGGCGTCGTGCGGGAGGCCGGCGGCGGCGGTGACAAGTCGCGCAGGCGCGAGGGAGATCGAGAGAGACGGCTCCGGTAGGGCAATCGGGAGGAGAGAAAATAGAAGGAGGTGAAAGTGGTAACGGAAAGAAAGAGAAATGGGAAGGGATAGAAGGAGAGAGAATAGCACTCAATAAAATATATTTAATCTCATAATAATTATAATAACTATTTTTAATTAAAATAAATACCCTAACTATTACAATCTACCCTCCTAACAAAAATTTTCGTCCTCGAAAATTCAACCGGACTCACCGAACAATTGCGTCCTTTAATCTATCTAACAATTCTTCTATATCTAATCTACTCTCCATCTACCACTTTCCTTAATCACATCTATCTATCTACATATCTATCTATCATCAATCTATCAAACTATCTAACAAACTAACACACTAACTAATAATTCATTCATCAATTTACCCACCTATTATCTATCCATCTATATCATTCTAATATATCTAATATCAATCTTCAATACTATCTAAGATTCTCAATCTAATAGGTAATCTAATTATCTATATATCATATATATCATCCGATCACATAACCTTAAGACCTTAATTATGATGATCCTTAATCTAAATTATCAATATACCAGATCTAAAAATTTTATAGACCATTATGATATGGATCAAATATCTTTCACAAAAATATTCAATAATCCAATAGTCCCTACATGATACGAACTTAATAATCATGTCTAAGTTTGATAAACTTCATCATCTATCTAAAATTTCTAATATTCTAAATCTGAAATTTTTAACATCATAACATACCAAATGCCATCAATGACTCAATATAATCATCTAATTGATGATCTAATCACAATCTAAATATCAAATTTAATTGATCAATATCTTGTCTAAAGATCATCACTCCAAATGACTTGATCCACAAAAATCTAAATGTATATCATCATAGGATTATAGGTATTGATCTTATCCACAAATAAAGATAGAAAATTCTTTAACTAATCCTCTATCTAAAGACCATTTCCAAAAAGTTGAGATCAAATTACAATCCAAAAATTAATCCATCGCCATCTACTCAAGTATAAATCCAAGCATACAAAGTCTAGTCCTAATTAAAATTTGCAAATCACAATTTGAAGAGAGAATGAGCCATCATACGGATAAGACGAATTCGGATCGGATAGAAAGAATAAGACTAGAGTTCTAGATCAATAGATAATGGAGGATAATCTAGATGATATGATCATGATCTAAATCGAATTGCCAAAAATATAAACTAATAATAGGTCTATCTAAATAATTGTCTAACCTCTAAGATTAATATCTAATCTCATATAAATCTCATCCTCAATATCAAAAAGATTACAACTTTAGGATACTATCTATATTCATAAATCTATTCCAAAATTCATATTGGTAATTCACCTTAAATATGATGTCTTCTCATTAAGGCTACTACAATTCCTATTCCACCTCATAGTTAAACCTCACAAAAGAATGATGCCTTAAGATGAAATATATCTCAAGCTTATTGTAATCCACTTATCCAATCACTATAATTATTATTCTTAGCTTCTATAACATTCATATACACATGATCTCAAATACAATCACCTCATACCTTTTATATGATATATGTCCACAAGATAATCAAATCTCTAACTTCCAACAAAATATTCCTAACAAGTCAACTACTCCTAACATTATTAATATCACTTAAACAATAATCATCCACTTATTATCACTTTCATTCAAACTTTAATCAATCACATTATCTCTATGTCTAAAGTGCTTGCTATCAAATCCTCATCCAAGAAATTTTATCTCTAAATTCCATCATATGAATAATATCTAATTGTAATCACATATAATTAGCGAATGATTCTCATTCTCAATGAGTTTTTAAGTCTCTTATTCTCTCTCATACCTTCCAAATATATATGAATCTCTACCTTTCTTGCAAGATATATTCTCATTTCTTCCTTAAAAAAATATTTATATTTCAGATTCTAACTCCTTCCAACCAAGTAGCAACATACATCTCATTATCATTCTAACTTCATCAAATCTAAAGATCACATCTGATGAATCAAAGCCTAGACATCGCATAAGATTAACCTACACTTAGACATAACATATAACTAAAATCATCCACAATCAAGATTTGACTAAAATTGACTAGACAAGATATGGAGAGATAAAATAAGTTCAAAATTGGATAATAAAGATCAAAAGATTATGATCGGGGAGAGTATATTAATACAATCAAATAGTAGATAGTACCATAATAGCACTTACTATAATACAACTCACACTATCTCTAATTCTCAAACTCATAATATATCAACTAAATATCTATCCTCAAAACTTGCACTTGTTCTGCATCCATCCTTGATAGCACGAAAAATACCACTTGTTCAAAACATACTAAAATTATCTTAATTCTTACTCTGAAATTTCATATTCATAATCTCATTCTTTTATCCCATTCCTTTTTCATTTAAAACAATATACTCAAATAATAATTCAATCATCATTTCATTTCATGTCTAGGATAGGCACAATGCCAAATTCTAACTAACCTATCTCATCCTATCCTTATACCACCCTTAAGTATCCTTCCAATCATCTCATAGATAAATCAGATTTAATCTTAAAAATGAATCATTCTAATTATTTCACATATGTCATTCAACTAAATCCTTCAAAAAATTCACCAATCTATCTACTACTCAAATGATATTATCAAGATTCTAATCATACTTATTAAATTCACCATCAATCTAAATTACTAAAAATAATAAATCTGAAAATTTTCTCCGCAAACTATAAATCAACATGTTAATGATCAACCATCACCTATCAAACATTTGATACTCCAATATGTATATCTTGATTGTGTCTTAAGATTAGTGAAAATAATTCTTCATCAAACAAAACTACAATATCCACCCAATCTGAAAATTGGTCATTGCATTTTTAATTATTCAATCTGATCTCTAATCACCCAATCACTATCTAATATTAAAATCTAACAAATCTAAAGTGATAGTCTTATCCCATAATCATAAATCTAAACTCCAAAATCCACTATATCTGAAAGTTGAATCATCATAAAATGACACTATCAAATATCTAATATAGACCTCCAATAATCTATCATCAAATTTCTATGTCATATAGGATTCCCAATCCAATAGAAAATCTAAATTATTCTTTCTGCCCAAAATCATGTTCTTCCGGATATCAATTCCATCTAATCCAAACCGATATCATAAACCCAGGCATGTCAATATAGACATTCAGGCCGAGTTAATGCTCTGATACCATTCTGTCACGACCCGGATTTTTAACATGCACAGCGGAAGATAATCCGGCGACGTAACGGGAAAGGATATCGGTCTGGAACCAAATAATACCAAAATTCACAATCCAATTAAATAATTCCAAACTTTACAACATAATATCACCATAAACAAATACCTATCTAAACAAATTAAATACCGACATTGAACAATTGAATCACTAGCTCCTCGGACTTCAAAACACCACTACGCTTCTGCTGCGCTAAACCTGCACTCCTGAAAATATTAACAACGGAAGGGGTGAGTCACCACAGACTCAGTAGGACTTACACCCGAACTACCCCATTATAATAATGATTCTAGTGGTATACTATACATATTAAGCCTAAAAATCAGATTTAATACATAGGGTTAAACTAATCATATATCTTTAATTAATTGATTACAAAGTCAAACAACTACCCCATATGATAACTAGACTCTAAATGCATCAGACCAACATAATCTACACGCTAAAACCACTCTAGGTATGCCCAGAACACATAGACCTGACATAAAACCAATGACACATCTATAACATACCATCTATGCCAATCTACACAACTAGACACCTGTCCGAGTAAATTTCATGCTCCATCTGATAAATGCAGTCACATCACAAAACTAGCACCGTATTTACCATATAGTAGGAAGTAACATATAGTAACTAAATCCCATAGTACCCCTAGGCGGGGAGTACTTAGGATGAACCGCGGTATCCGGGATCGAAGGATGCTCCGTTCAACTAATCTCCGCTGCCCACGGGACACTAATTTAGTCTGGTGAAGTACATTTCCATCACAATGCAGCTCACTGCACTAACCACATTCCACACCATGCAAGCATATAATTAACTCAGACAGTAAACACATGAACATTTAATTGGCAATCAAACATGAAATACATAGATGAACACTCATAGTTCTATGCACCACATATTTGCATATCATACCACAATCTATCACAAATTAATGCATGTAAATGGGATTATGCAATTTACAACCTAAGCATGACAATTACATGATTAAACAAGACTATCTACTACACAAAAGAAAAATAAACTGAATTCTATCAACATATGCCTACACCTTACATCGGCTTTTTTTTTAACAAATCGGGGTATATACATTTAAGGTTCACCGCGATGCAAGCAATGCTAAACTAGCTAAACTAAACATATACAACCTATCATGATGGTTGACATACATGAATATTCAAATTAATCTAAACATGCATGGATTAACCAAATTAATCTAATTCTATCTAAGCATGCCAATAAATTAAAAAAAAAGCCCATTAACTACAATATTCTAATCCTGGTGGTCTAAACATGATTATTACGATTTAATCAAAATATTAGAGTGCTAAGAATAGCCGAGACGCCTACCTCAACGGCAACGACGAATGGCGCAAGGAATCGATCCGGGTGAAGAATATACCGTCGTGGTCATGACGACGACGAAAGACGGAATCAATTGGCAGTTATCCTGACAGCAAGTTAATTTAAAGAGATAAATAGAATAACAAGAAATAGAGAATAAGGTCATCGGATAGGAGAGAGAGAGCGATATGAGAGAGAAACAGAGGGAGAGAGTGGGAGAGAGAAGAGAGAGGCCGCGGAGGGGGGGTCGCGGGTTGGCGCACCGGGGGCGCACGGGCGCACGCGCGGCGTACGCGCGGGGAGGCCGGGCGGCGGCCGTCGTGCGGCGGCGTTGTGGCCGCGACGGCGGGACGGCGCAGGCGGTGGGCGGCGGCCGGCGGAGAAGGAGCGCCGGCGGAGGCTGCGAGGGGGGGCAGCGGCGTCCCGGGCGGCGGCGACGCGGGAAGGACGGCGGGCTGGCGGCGCCGGCGTCGGAGCCGGGCGCGCGGCGGGCGGACGACGACGCTGTGGGCGGCGGCGCCGGTGCTGCGGCCGGGAGGGAGGCGGCGGCCGCTGCGCGCTCTCACGGCGGACGGCGACGGCGGAGGTTGCAGGTGGGGTGGCGCCGCGGGCGGCGACGGCGGAGGGAGGGTTGGCCGGCGGCGGTGCGCTGCGCGGCCGGTGGCGTCCGGGTGAACGGCCGCGGACGGCGGCGACGTTGCGCGAGAGGCCGGCGGTGCAGGTGGCCGGGTGGCGCCGGCGGCGGGCTCGCGCGGGGTGGCCGCGGCGGCGGGGACGGCGGCGGCGGGCTCGCGCGGGGGTGGCGTCGGGCTGGTGCACGCGGGCGGCGCCGGCGGGCCGACGGAGCGGCGGAGGGTGGCGCGGGCGACATCGCGCCGGGGGGGGGGGGGTGGCAGCGGCGTCGTGCGGGAGGCCGGCGGCGGCGGTGACAAGTCGCGCAGGCGCGAGGGAGATCGAGAGAGACGGCTCCGGTAGGGCAATCGGGAGGAGAGAAAATAGAAGGAGGTGAAAGTGGTAACGGAAAGAAAGAGAAACGGGAAGGGATAGAAGGAGAGAGAATAGCACTCAATAAAATATATTTAATCTCATAATAATTATAATAACTATTTTTAATTAAAATAAATACCCTAACTATTACAAGCTTGTCGTGCTCATCCCGGTCCCCCTGTTCTGCCGCCTCCATTCCTTCCTCCCCGTCGTGCTCGCCGTGATCGCCCGTGCGGCCATCCGCCTCCCGCGCGCGCGGCCATTGCCCGGCTCACCCTCGGTCCCGGCCTTCCCATGCTCTTCCCCCCAGTCTCTTTCTTTCTCCCTGCGCCCACGCGCACCCGGCCATCACTCTCTTCGATCCCCCGCGTATCGCCTTTGCCATCGTCGCATGCCTCACTTGTCAACCTCTGCACACCCGATCTTGCCCCCCCTGTTTCGCCACCAACACCATCCGCCTTGAACCCCCGTCACACAGCCACGTCATATATCGGTGAATATTGAATGTGGTGGTTGTTCGCATTTAGAGGTCTTATTAAATTTGGTAGATGCATGTTATATAAGGTTAATTTTATTAAATCAATTGATCTTAATTGTTGATTAACATGTGTCGTAGAATTTAAATTGTATAGTTTATTAACTTGATATGCCCTTTTTTTAACCTGATTGGGTCTATATTAATATTTAAGGTTACGTATTAATTAGATTAGATAGAATTTTATATTAATAAATAAAATTTATTATTTAATAATTTTTACCAATTTTTATATGGTTGACAAGTTAATTGGTGCATATGTTTTATGTTTGCATATTTCATGCATCCATGTATTAAATGCATTTGTTAAACATCGTAGAATGTCATTAGAATGTGGTTATGTTATGTCTAGTGTATGGGCATTCTTTTTATACATGGTTAAATACATTAGATGTGCATGTATTTATATTAGTGGTTATAATTTGCATAGCAATTGACATGGCATGGCATGGCATGATTGGATGAATGTATATGTGCATTAATTGAAATGGCAGACTAAGCTACACTAGATTAGTAGTCGAGCTCGTGGGCAATGGCTATTAGAACAGTCCGGTGCATCCTTCAATTCTGGATACCGCGATTTGTCCTTAGTGCCACCACTGCCTAGGTGCACTAGGGGACTTCGTTTTACTATATGGTATTGCTATATATGGTAGATCTAGTGGTAGCTAGTTGAGATGGCAAGACGACGCATTCCTTGCCAATAAGAAAAGATGTGATATTATAGTAGAGGATAGGTGCATCTATTGCATGATTGTGTGAATATGTTCTTAGAATGTGCATTAGTTTGTTATAAGCAGGTTGTGCGCTGTATGATATGCATGGTGTGTCTCATTTATGTGTGGTTTCACCGTATATGTCCTATAGTAGGTATTCATGTATACCTTATCCTTGTCTTGTTAGGTTCTTCTTTTGATGGTTATAGGTGCCGATTGGGTCTACATAGTTGATAGTTGGTGGTTTAAAAAAATGTGGATAAGCTAGATAATTATCATATTGTTTAGTTCTATACATATATAGAACAAGTGTAGCACTGCGTATTTATGTAATTATCATTTAGGTCTTTTAATTATTCGATTCGGCGGATGAAGGGATGTCTACTGAGTCAGTGTGACTCATTCCAAATCTCTTTATATTTTTCGGGTAATCAGATTTAGCGCGGTAGAAGCGTGGTGATCTGGTTCTCGAGGATTTATTTGGAAGATTATTATGTATTCTTTTTGAATGGTATATGAATTGTTGTATCACGATATGATTTTAGTTGATAGAATTATTTGAATTATGAATTGGATCCTGTGTTACTCTTCATTTTGTTCAAACTGATGTATTAGAGGAGTTAATTTTCCCGATTGCGTCGCTAGATTAATTTCGCTGTGTATATAAAAATTCGGGGCGTGACAAAGTTTCTCCACATCCTTCCAATTTTACCCCCTCCCAAGTCCCCCCTATCGTCGTCTGCTTCTCTACTTTGAGACGAGAAATATGTTATTTACAAGTTGGTGAAGCCAAGGAATGCTTTTGAAATCTTAGCTCATATTTTTCATAATATCTTCCATAAATATGTTATTAAATAATATTTTATTTGAAAATTCACTCTTTTATCTTGCATAACACTAGCTGTATAACACCGTCACTTCACATTTGCACAAATTCTCTTGTGCGCTTTGTCACATACTATGACTGAGCATTGTGACTGAGCAACTTGGCTAATGGGCCATGTGACTGAGCAACTTTAAGAAAATATGAAATTTATCATATACAAATGATGAAGCCTGTATAAAAAACAATTTGTTTATATCTTCATCCACCCGGATGGAGTTTGCATATATCTTTATTCACTCAACTCTATATTATATTAAGATGATGTTAGATTTGACAAAATAATGTTCAATTTAAACATAAACCAAACCATGGATGATGTAGACAATCCACCTATATATAGATTGATAGTTAACATGAGTTTGAAAAAAATCAAAATACAACAATCAGACATGAGTTTTAGAAAAAAAAAGCATAAAAATAAACCAACACTGTGCATACGGGAAGGCTGAGGGGCTGAGCAATGGAATAATAAAAGTGGAGGGTATTTTAGGAATTAGATAAAAAAGCGACGGAGAAAAAAGAAACAAGTAACGTTGGGACTAATAAATAAAGAGGACTAATAAATTAGTAATTTCTTATGACTAAAAATTGGAAACTCTAAAAAATTTACATGGCTGGTTTAGTAACTATTAGATTCAAATAGAAGATTTAGATTTTTATGAAACACATTTGCATCAATTTAAAAACTTGTGACAGTGATATTTATTTTATCTCGAGCTGTTATTAAGAACATATTGAATTTGCTTCAACTAGACAATTATAGTATCTCAATGGTAGAATTTTACAAAGAATTTAGGTTGTTACATCGTCACGATGTATCAATACATTCTTTGTAACTAATGTCTTCGGTGGGATGAGGTTGGGAATAGAATCATGTAGTTTTAATTGGAAGAATCCTCACCGCGGGAGCATGGCGGAACACTTGCACAATGGAACCCTAGCCTCTTTGCTGCGGGAGCGTGGTTAAACACTCACACTGTCACAACTCGGATTTTAACTGCACAACGGAACATAATTCGACGACGTACGTAACCAGAGAAATAACCCCATAAGAACATCAATTTGGAAAAATTTGAAGACAATAAAAGGTCCTAGTTCATAATTCTAACATTATCCACCTATCACAAATCCCGTAATAAAATTTTCAATCTAAGCAATTATATACCAGTCTAAATTACACAATAACCACTCAAATTATTCCTTGGAGCCCATACCACCAAGTTTCTGTTGTGCTAAACCTGATTTCTTGAAAATATAATAAAGGATAGGGGTGAGTCATAACGACTCAGTAGACATCCCATCTTCCACAAAATCGGATAGCCAACAAGGGCCTATCATGATAAATTTATAAGTACCCAACTTTCACCTGTTTTATACATATATACAACTACACAATATATGAATAATCTGAGATTCCATGTATTTTAAAGCATATAACCGGCACCTTTCAAAACCTAAACCAGTGAGGACTTCTCACCAAGACATAATACGATGAATGAACCATGCATTGCAGCACCAACTATTGAGACATGCCATGCATACCATGCAAAAAAATATGTTTAAATGAGCTAATAAACACTACATGATTGCTAACTCAAATACCATACCACAATGCATCTATCCTCTATATGAAACATTCATATTTTTCGTTTGTTTAGCAAGGAATGCGCCATCTTGCGATCTCAACAAACTAGGACCATATCTACTATATATAGTAGTAATTATATAGCTAAGCTAATTTCCTAGTGCACCTAGGCAGGGGTGGCACTTATGATATCCGCAGGATCTGGGATCGAAGGATGCACCAGACAGTTCTAAGCTCCGCTGCCCACCGACACGACTACTAGTCCAGTCTAGCTCAGTCTCAAATTACGTTTTTAATGCACACATGTATTCACAACATCTCATGCCTTGCCAAGTTACTCAAAAACATCTCATATCATGCCATGCTCAACCTCAAGCACTATGCACATACACCATGCAATGACATACTAACCACTAGAAGATGAACATCATACTGATATGACAACTAAAATGACATACATTAACAATGCAATTTTTACCATCTATTAAACACCACCTAAATACTATGCTCATAATGTTAAAACTTCAATTAACATGCTTAGACAAATGGCAACATGATATGCACATACACACCATATGCCATGATAATACTATGCACAATTAAGGCCTCGTAACTTCATTTAAGGACAAAATATAAAAAAAATCGGATTTAATAAAAATAGCTACTCTCTCTCATCTTGTTAACGTACAACCAAAAACATATACAACAAGATTAGCATAACTAGACATAAAAGGATCTAATAAATTATTTAGAACTTGTCTAATCTAATTAACCCACAATCATGTATATATATACAAACCCATTCAAGTTAAGCATATAGTGATTTATCAAGTTCACAATTCCACAATAACATGAAACTACACCTCAACCTAAATATTCAAGATACCTCCAAAGGTTCACCATATACCACACTCACAATTAGGACATAATATAAATGATTAACTACCCAAGTCGTTAACTATAATGCATACTTCTACTAGATTCCAAAAGACAAGCAATTAAGAAAGATTCATATAACTATGAGTAATCACAACGTCCAATATCAAATCTATAACATTTAAATTAAGTCTTACAGGTCATTGGTGAATATTAAATATTAAATTTAAAGATATTAGACGTGTCTGGGATGCCTACCGGAATGACATCGACAAATCGATTCGGAGTTAACACAAAGTTTGGATCCGCTAAACAACGATTTCCTCTCTCAATCCATGCTAGCTGTGAGCATACGAAGGTAGATAGATACGCAGCATGGATAGAAAATGAGAGGAATGATGCGAGTGAGTAAAAAATAAAATGGAAAGGGCAAATCTTGCTTGCTGTAGCAATCTGGACGGAGGGGAGGTGCGGTGCGCATGCGAAAGGAAGAGGCGGCGCACAGAGGGGAGGCGGAGGTCCGAGGGGGCAGGAAGCCGCGGCTGTGCACGCTTGCACGGGTGAACGGTGCCGGACAAGGCGGCGACAGAGGAGGTCTGGGCTGCAACGAGGGGGGGTCGCGTGTGCTTAGGGGGTAGCCGTGGCTAGGCGGCTAAGTGCGTCGGAGGGGGGAGGGGGCGGAGACAGTTGCGGCCGCACAAGGGGGGAGGCAGTGCGGCACTAGTGAGGGCGAGGGGAGCGTGCACGAGGGGGGGGGGAGGAGGCGCCGCGGTTGCATGCAGGGGGGCTGAGAGAGGGAAGGAGGAAGAAATTGATTTACTCTCACAAGGGAGAGACTAAGAGAGGGAAGGAGGGGGGAAATCAGCGGCACAGTAGCGGATACTGTAGCACCGGGGTAAAAAGAGGGGCGACTAGGGCGCAAGAAGGATAATTCGTTGGGGGTAAAAATGGGGAAAATAAGGGGTAAAAATGAAGAAAAAGATAGGGTGAAGAAGGTGAGAGTAAAAGAGGAAAAGGCAGGGTGATAAAAATATATATATATATTATCTTTTTTAAAAAAAAATAGATATTACGCACGCCCTTAGCTTTTTGGTTGCCAAAGCAAAACCTTTGCCATGCAAAACCTTTGTGTTTTTGCCGTAGAACCCTTGCAACGAGAATATAGCGGAGCCTTCGTCTCCTCGCCAAGGAGCCCTCACCATAGTTCACTGCTGAGCTCTTGCAAGTTTTGGGAGGGGGTAATCTCGTTCCTTATTTGATATTTCGAGATAATTTCAAGTTTGGGAAGAAGAAAGATTCATCTTTCTCTCTAAAGTTCCGTTCATGTAGTTTCATCTGTACTCTAGTGCTCCGCCTGAATATATTTTTAGGTGTTTGTCTATTTTTTGTGTGCTAGAGTGGTGGTGCTTGATTTATTTAAATTGGTTTTTATTTTATCTTTGTTCGTTGTTCTCATTTGTTTTTGATCTAGTTATGTCTTGTTGTCTTCCCAAGTCTTATTCATATAGTCAAGAATTTTCTTGTGAGGTTATTAGTCTTGACAATATTCACACTCACTTAATTGGTGTCATTATCCTGTTTCATGACAGTCATCTAACTTTTTCAAGAGAGTATGTATCCTTGCTATCTGACCTTTAGAACATCTAATTGTGTAGTATGTAGCTATATATGTTTTAGTGTGACGGAGAAGATGATTTCCAACAAAGTTGATGTTATATTTGTCTACATTGTGTGTTTGTTCTTGTTTAAGTTTTTCTTCGAGAGTTTCAATATTACTCTCTTATCTGTAATCTTGTATATGTACTTTTGTGTGTTAATAGTATGACAAAGACATGTGTTGTTTGTCAAAAAAAGGTCTTTTTTGTTTGTCAAACTAATGGTTGGGTTGTTGGCAAACGTCTACTCCACTATTTAAAAGGAATTGTTACACATGGCCTTTTGATATGAAGTAATTCACCTATTCAACTACATGCATTTAGTGATGCTGTTTGAGCAAGTTGCTCTATTGATCATCGTTCTACTAGTGGTTATGTTATTTTATTGGGATACAATATTATCTCATGGAGTTCAAATAAGTAAGTCACTGTGGCTCGCTCAAGCATAGAGGTAGAATATAAAGTATTAACAAATGTTACTGTGTAGAACTTATTTGACTACAGTTACTTCAAATTGAAATTAGATTTTCTCTTACTCGAGCATCAATCTTTTGGTGTGATAATATTGGAGCAACTTATCTTGCTTCTAATCCAGTATTTCATGCACGGACCAAACATATCGAGATTGATTTTCACTTCATTCGTGAACAAGTTGCACTTCAAAAACTCATTGTTTCCTTTGTCTCTACAAAAGATCAGTTGACAGATATCTTCACCAAAGGGCTATCAAAACAAAGGTTTTCACTATTATGTAACATGCTAAATGTTGTCCATCACATTAGCTTGATGGAGAGTATTGATGTAATTAGATAAGAGCAAATGTTAGTAAGATGCCGGTAACGGTTTAACCCTTTTCGGTAGTGGGTTCATGACTTTCAAGTTATATTATTGAACTGTTGTTGAACTGTTACCGACGCCTTATTAACTCATTACCCATCGGTTCAGCCCTTTTCGGTAGCGATTCACCGAACCAGTTTTTGAACCGTCACTTAAGTGGCGGGGGTATGTGGCCATTTCTGATTGGGGACTGAGGCAAGTCCCTCCACCCGGGGATTGAGGGGATCCGCTCTAGGAGACGACGACAATGTCGTGCGCACGGTGCATGGTCAACGGAGAGGGCGGCGAAGAGGCGGAGGCTGCCGTGCATGGGCGGTGCACCAGCCGGCGTCAACGGGGCGGCCGACTCTCTCTCTCTCTCTCTGCGTGTGTGTGTGAGAGAGAGAGAGAGAGATGGAGAATGGATGGGCTTAGGATATAATAATAAGATAAATTTTTTATTTTAAAAAATAAATGCAACGTAGGAGAGAGAGTATTGAGGTTTAGGAACAAAGAATAAAATGATAATATATTTACATCAACTAAGAACTAATCTAAATAAGATATCAAGATATTACAAAAGTCGTCGTTACTAAATTATTTGCGACGGCCTAAAGCGGTTGTTAATAATATCTCTAGCAACGATTTTAAAGTAACCGTCAGCATTAATATAGACGACTAGCTTTAAAGTAACCCTATTTTTTGTAGTGTTCCGTCGGGAGGAAGGTCCTATAAGATTTGAGCACGAAGTGCGTTTAAAATATGATGTTTGATTGAATTTTCTTGTATCCAGATACCATGGTTTATATTAACTGTGTTATTAATTAATTACCTGGATGCGTTATGAATTTAGTTCAGTTATATTGTTGATATTGCATTTATTAGATATGTGGTGAGCTTCGTGAGATCTTACCTATGTGATGACGCATAAATTTTGTATATGTAAAGATGATAGATTTCTATATTTGATATGCAAGAAAGAAAATGTCAACCATGGCATGACATTTATTAGAGCTGTGGTGAGTTTTTCTTATATATATTTAAGTGGCGAACATTTATTGAGCCACACGATCTATTCCGCATAACATGAGAGCTATTCCTCTTTTTACACTTCTTCTTCTTCTTCTTCTTCTTCTTCTTCTTCTTCGTTGCCGTCTTCGGTTGACCCATGCATGTTTCCAAGGAAGGTTGGTCGGCCCCTTAACAGGTCCCAGCAGCCTGCTGCCCTTCACGATACCTTCCGGTCTGAGAGAGCCCAAAAGGCACCCATATATACGTACTATAATACAACCATCCAGAAGCACGAAAAGACACCCATATATATATATATATATATATATATATACTATGTATGATGATGTATATATGGTCAATATCATGGTAATGTGTATTTTAGATGTCGGTTTGATGTCCTTGGATGCCTAGATCATTAATAATTTGCATGATATTAGAGATCTCATCAGATTGCTTGATATGGCTATGTGATTAAAGCGTTAATTAATTTTATGCACATGGCGTCAAGTGGGGAAGAAATCCGGCACAATACTTTGTCTATGGTAAATTTATGCATGCATGCACGATATGCATTCAACGTTATTGATGGAAAGGCCCAGAAGGATTTGGTCATGAAG
This sequence comes from Cryptocoryne crispatula var. balansae, assembly GCA_036172225.1. Lineage (NCBI taxonomy): Eukaryota > Viridiplantae > Streptophyta > Magnoliopsida > Alismatales > Araceae > Cryptocoryne > Cryptocoryne crispatula. Next base: position 34,830,143 of record CM069935.1, read on the forward strand.
TGCTTTTGAAAAGATATCATGATGTTTGATTTGCATCTCACCATACCACATATTTATACCGGATCCAACAGTTAGTTTTGGGTGATTAATTACGACGGTTTGGAGTATTCTTTTCCCTGATCTATTTATACCTTGATTTATTTTTAACTGTGTTATTAATCGCCTAGATGTGTTGTGAATTTATGGGGTGTTTGGTTGCACGATAACGAAAGTTTTTATTTTAATTTTTAAAAATTATAAGAAAACTTGTCAAGAAAAGTGTTCGACTACCACGACAATTTTACGCTTTGAAAATGATTTTCTTCTTAAACAAAAAAAGAGGGTCTCACCTCTCCCTTTTTTTGCGGCCCCCCACTTTGTTTGGTCATATTTGGCGGTTACTCTTCTTTGTTATCACATCCCTCCGAACATAATAATTTTATATATACCACGAGTCGGTTCATTCTTTATTTTAATATAATTTTTTATCGTGAAAGTATATCGAAAATTATTATGTAACCAAACATCACATTAGTTTAGCTTGTATTGTTGACATCGTATTTGTTAGAATGTGTGGTAATAATTAAGCTTCGTGAAATATTTTACATATGTGATGAGGCATATATTTTGTATATGCCGGATGACAGATTTCTGTATCATTTGATAGGCAAGAAAGAAAATGTCAATCATGGAATGACATTTTCGAAGAAAAAAAAATCTACGGAAGTTTTCTATGTATTTACGTGGTGAACATTGAGCTACAATATGATCCATTCAAAGGATCTATTCCGCATACACGTTCGTGCATGTGGTCCAGAACATGAGAGCTAGCTATTCCTCTTTTTACACCTTCTTCTTCTTACACTTCTCTTCTTCTTTGTTGCCGTCTTCTCTTGACCCAAGCATGTTTTCGAGGAAGGTTGGTTGGCCCCCTTACAATTAGTCACAGCAGCCTGCTGCCCTTCACGATCCTTTTCCAGCTAGTCTGATAGAGTAGGCTAACTAGGGATGAGGCTAGCTGTTCACTGTTCGGTTCAACTCGAAACATCAACTCCAACAATTTGATTCGATTTGATTCAGTTTGAACTATCGATGAGTTTGATTTACTTTATGTTATCTTTCAAACTAAATCGTTAAGCTGAATAATTCGAATTAGATTAAATATTTCATTTTAAGTTGTATATGATACAATATCTACGTACCTTTTATTATAAAAACAAACTTGTTTCGAGAATTTTAAGATAAGATAATAAAATGTATAAACAAATACATTAAAGTTCAATAGAATGTGATTTAAAACAAATAAAATAAAATTATATATTGACATGTTTACTCTACCTTGATAAAATATGATTCGAGTCGGACCAAATCAAATCAAATTGAATTAATTTAATTTTGGTTTGATTTGAAAAAAAAATCCTCGAAAATTAAACTAAATCAGATCGTGAACAATATCCCCGGCTCGGGAACACCTCGTATTGCGCACGCTATATATATATCCAGAAGCACAAAAAAGAGTCCATATGCTATATATACGATGTACGTATATATATATATATATAACAGGATCATGCATAAATACAAAAAAAATTAAGGGTTACATAGTTTCTTTTATATTTATTGATCTTCAAAAGTATGTACAATTAATCAGGAAGAATTAATATATTCCGATCGAGTATCTCTCAGTACGTCCTGCACTTCGATTAATTGCTAGCTAACCTCGAAACGGATCAATGTGAATAAATATATACACTCGGTTCAAAATTTCAATGGAATCTTATTTGATCGATATATGTAATTTAATGATACATAGATATGTAAAAATAAATTTTAAAACATAAATTTTATAATATGTTTATTAGTGTCAACTGATTATATTGATGTCTACTAGAGATTAGCTATACATTTAAAGATCTAGCTGGAGCGAAACATGTGTTTTTATGTCCTCTCTGAGATTTACAATTAGATAATATCGATCTGTGTACTTATAGATGTTTGCTCCGGCGGATACACATATATTATATATATATATATGAGTAAATATTTACAACAGATCCCAAGTTCATCTAAATGCATTTACATTAATCTTATTAATTACATCCGAGTTCTCGTGAAAGTTCAGCCGAATCGTACACAATGAGATTGTACAAGAAAGTGGTAAGATCGTCTCAGAAGGGTTCTCGAGAGAATCCTCTCGGATCACTTACAAAAGATCATTTGACACACGTGATGACTTATTAAATATATGATACGATCGATATTAAATGATTTTTGCGAGCGAAACGAGAGAAGTTCCTCGTTGATCCGATCCCAACTCTTGGAGAATTAGTGTCTCGTGGTGGAAGAAACGTCGTCGATCGCGTAGACCGTAGACCGTAGACGACATCACACGTCTCTCCCGACATAGTACGTGGTATGAATACGCGGATACGTACGGTCCACCGCACGTGGAAAAAGAAGAGAAACAGGGCACGTGGCGGTCGCTGTTGCTATAAAAATAAGATTCGAGTGATTATATATGCGAGTTGTTGATTTATTTTTTGAATAGAAATTAATATTTAATATATATTTTAGAAATTATTACATTCCGTTCCAACTCGGACGACGGAATCAAAATCAGATTAAAATCGGAACGTAACGATTCCGATAAGTTCGGAATCAAAAACGATTTCTCGACGGTTTCATACCCGATAATGACCTTTCCGGGGGCATCCTCCGTCCGCCAACCAAAGCCTGCCACGTACCCCATTCAACGTGGGGTTCGGGGGGTGGTGACCGGTGGGCGGCGGCGGCAAGGTGTTCCCAGGTCGACGGAACGGACCTAATACATTTTACTGGTGACTTGAAATTAGGCTAGATAAAAATTTAATAAAAATCATCTATAAATTAAAATTCGATTCATTAGACATGACAAATTTGAACAAGGACTCTGCTCGCTCGACAGGCAAACGAGTGACACAATTGGATCGTTATTTATATGTTTTTTAAAAATTTAATAACTGTAAGTATATATATATAGGGTGGTGCCCACTGCCATCAATGCCCCCACCCATAGATACCAAGAAATGACGACGCTGTCCGTCGTCTCATGAAGAGTATTCTTCCCTCCTACCCATCAGAATTGACCGGCCATCATATTCAAACATAATAAATATTTCTCTCTTCGTAAAAAAAAAGAAAAAGAAATAAAAATGGAAAAAAGAAAAGGCATGTTTCCCTGTATAAAAGCTGGGCTCTACTGCTACTCCCGGGAAGGCAGAGGCAGCAGAGATCCATTCATCCATCGATCTCTCGCCGCCACCCTCCGCCCAACTCCATGGCGTCCGTCCTGCTCCTCCTTTGCGTGCCCGCGGCAATGCTGGCGCTGGGCGCCGCCGTGCTGCACTTCATCCTCCGCCCGGGCCGGGTGAGGATTCCCCTGCGGGGGCGCCACGTCTTCATCACCGGCGCGTCCAGCGGCATCGGCCTCGCCATGGCCCGCCAGGCGGCGGCGGAGGGCGCCCGCGTCTCCATCCTCGCCCGCAGCCGCCCCCGGCTGGAGGCGGCGCGGGAGGAGATCCGCCGCGCCACGGGCGCCGACGTCGCCGCCTACAGCGCGGACGTGCGGGACGAGGCGGCCGTGCGGGCGGCCGTCGAGGCGGCCGGCCCCATCGACGTGCTGGTGTGCAACCAGGGGGTGTCGGTGCCCCAGGAGCTGGCGGAGCAGCCCATGGAGGACGCCAAGCTCCAGATCGACGTCAACCTGATGGGCACGCTGCACCTGGTCAAGGCGGCGCTCCCCGCCATGAAGAAGGCGGCGGCGGAGGACGGCACGCCCCGCTCCATCGCCTTCACCACCTCGGTGGGCGGCCAGGTCGGCATCTACGGCTACACCGCCTACTGCGCCAGCAACTTCGCCATCCGTGGGCTGGCGGAGGCGCTGCAGATGGAGCTGATCGCCGACAACATCCATCTCTCCCTCATACTCCCCGGCGACACGGATACGCCCGGAGCAACCGAAGGTATATATATATATATTGATTCACAAAATGTTTGATTACAACAGTATATATCAGAAATAATTTATATCGTATTAATTAATTTTGTTCTTCGCATTGCATGGTGCATATATATATGATTAAGAAGGATCATATATGTTAATTTAATTAAAGCGGTGGTGGCTGATTAATCTTGCAGCGCTGAAGACGCGGCCGGAGATCTCCGGCATGATATCGAAGTCGGCCGGCTTCTTGTCGGCGGACGACGTCGCCGGGAAGGCCCTGCGCGGCATCAAGCGGGGCCAGTTCACCATCAACACCACCCTGCACGCCCAGATGGTCTGCCTGGGGAACGCCGGCTTCTCCCCGCAGAGGTCCGCCGCCGCGGCCCTGGCGGAGGTGGTCGGCGCCGGCTTCATGCGCTTCATGGCCTTGTGCTACCTCTCCGCCTGGTACAAGATCGTGCTGGATCACTCCGCCGCCGCCGCCGCTTCGAAGACGAAGAAGAAGACGTGACATATCTGTTGACCGAGGCGGGGAAGAAGCTGATGAGCTAGTAGACACTATATATGCGCTACAACAACATCTGTGTCATGTTCTTGATCTCCGGTCTGCAACAAATATATATTATTATTAATTAATAATAACTGGGATTTCGAAGGATGCATGCGTACAAGTGCCGACATTGATAAATATATAGTTTTTGTTGTTGGAACTAGTGATGATATATAATTGGCGTTGGATCGACATGGTAAACATACATAGATTAATCCAGAATAATGTGGTGCGTGGGAGTCGAGAGACACTGCAGACTGTTCTCCAGCACTGATCTCACGATATGCAACATATCTCTCTCATTATATATACACGCCAAAGAGTTAGTCTCACACGGTGAAAGGTGAAAGAAACATTTTTCAGTCTTCAATCAAAAAATGTAACAGTTTCTACGAGACGCACTCAGTGACGACGATTTAATAAAAATCGATTTTATTCATTATTGAATCGATTGATTTATCCTCACTGATCCATTGAATCGGTTCAATAACGGTTCAGCAACGATGCATCGATTATTATTGTTGAATTATCCCAAGTGACATGAAAGTTGTGACATATGTTGTGATCGAATACTAAAGATGTTTTTTTCGTCTTAGAATTGAGGTGATCCGAACTCTTATACGAAGGCGCGCGGCTCTTGCAGTCCTAGGAGGGCTGAACAACCACCACACCAGATCTCATTATTATAAAACGGATCGATATCTTGCCGCCACAAGTTGAATATGGGCGCATAGATTAAATGTCACCGATCGACGAGTAACATACATGGCCGAACCACCACAACAGATCTCATTATTATAAAACGGATCGATCTTGCCGCCACAAGTTGAATATGGGCGCATAGATTAAACGTCACCGATCGACGAGTAACATGGCTGAACGTCCACGCACAACATATCTCATTATATATAAATATGTATGTGTGTGTGTGCCGGAATGTATAAAATACCTTGTGCCGTCAGAGAGCTGAAGAACCACCACAACATATATATAACGCATTGTATATAGAAAGGATCGATCTCGCCGTCACAAGTTGAATATGCATAGATTAATTAAACGTCACAGCGGAGTAATGAATTAGCTGAACCACGTACAATATATCTCATCATTATATTTATGTGTTATATGTATCTATATATATGCCGTAATATAAAAGACCTTGTGCCGTCAGAGAGCTGAACCACCACACCATATCTCATTATATATAGAAAGGACCGATCTAACCGTCACAAATTAAGTTGAATATGGACATAGTTTAATTAATTAAACGCCACCATGTAGTAATTAATAGTTAGCTGAACCACAACATATCTCACGCATTATTTATGCCGGAATAAATGATCTTGCCGTCACACACAGCTGGATCTCTGCGAGACGAACGGATCAGGATGAAGCTCATACATAAATGTGGCTGTGAATAGCATGCATGCATGATCTGTCAAGTATGTATGTATATATATACTAGCTAGTCAGTGTGCCAGTGATATTTAATAGGGTGTTCGGCTGCATGCGCCGACGAAAATTTATATTAAAATAAAGTGTGAGCAAACCCATTAACATAAAATTGTCAGGGAGATGTTATAATAAAAAAGAGTGGGGGGGACCATAAGATAAAAAAAGAGGTGAGCTTTTTTATCTAAGAAAAAGAATCTCTTTGAAAATATAAACGTGCAATATTATTGGTCTTTTCAAACACCTCTTTTAAAAAAGTTTGTTACAAAAACATAAAATTTCAACAAAAACTCAATTTATCATACAACCAAATACCCTATAAATAATTTTCATTTAAGTATGCTATTCAACGGTTGTACCAAAATTTTTTTATCATATTTCTGGTTGATAGTTGTGTCTTCTTTACCATGTTAATTTTATTGTATCAGAAAAATAGGGCAAAAAGCTATAGAATTATTTTAGAATATCATATTAGATCAAAATACTAGCATTGCATTGATACTATATCAACGTTGCCCTCTTTTTTGTTCGTTTGAGGCAGTCAACTTGTAATTGTTACTAATAAAACTCTCCATAATATACTAATATAATAAAACAAATATTTTAATAAAAAACACTTTTGTACCATACAATACGATACGTTTTTGTTTTTTACAATTTGTAGTGATGAAATAAGTATATCTCTTCAAGTTGACATTGAAAAGAAATAATTTACATATTTGTTGTGTTATCAGTAAAATGTAACATCAATACCTGAAGAAAAGAATACATAATTATATATAGATTACTTATGTAAATGTATATATCTTGTATTATAACAAATGAACAAGTAAATAAATATATATTATTTGATCATGCATATAAAATTAGATGTTTCTAAATTTCTAGCTACCATGCACCAGATATATATCTAGTTAAGATGCATGGTTCACAACAAGTGGCATACGAATTTAGATAACATTACTAAAGATGAAATAAAAAGGTAAAATATATTTTAAACATTAATGACCCCACAATAATGATATTTTTTTTCTAAGGGCCGGTTGTTTGGTAGAACATCATGTTCATCCTTTAAATAATCTGTCACCAAACCGTCGTCCCAAGGGTTTCTCATCTGGGTCCTCTATGTAAAAGTACACTTAATCATTTTTCATGAACTGACTTTTTCAATCAAATTGATCGAAAACATAATTTACAATTGGTTGTCTGTAAATTGGTTTTCTTTATTTTTTTTCCAAAAACACAATTCTTCATTCGGTTGTCCTCCAAGTGAACCCTAAATGCAGACGTACGATTCCATGGCGCCTACCTTTGACTAGATGGAGATGGCACCAAAAAGAGGGGAGGACTTCCAACTCGGAAGAAGAATTAAGAAGATGGACGAAGGAAATATTCTCTCCCAGTTTTCGGCGACGATAATCCGTCGTCACTCCGATTAACGTTGCTCAGCCGCGCAGTTAACATCACATGCGTTGGAGACTGAGTGAACTCCTCCCATTTAGCCGTACGTGGCCGTACGAATTCCTGTCCAATGTGTCGCAGTTTTCCTTTTCTTTTGTTTAACCAACGTTACATTTCAACGGTCCAACTAAGTCGAAACAGACACACGCGACCAGGACGATAAAGATGGTTAAGGTTCCGTTGGAGACTATCTTATCTAACAAACATACAAATAGTAATGAATGGTCTAGCTAAGAGTCGAATAACACAGACAAATAGTAATGAATGGTCTAGCTAAGGATGATCGATCGCATTGGTTATTAGTGTGTAGACACAGAAATACACGTACATGTGCTTATTAGTCGAATGAGTTCACTAAACTGACCGAATTAGAAATTCTGAATGTCATCTTACAGAATTGTCATTCATGATTTTCTATTATCATGATTGCATAGTTGAACTTTTGACTTAAGTTGCCAAAGATACCTTATTTGGTGGAACTTGTGCTTTGATTATTGACTTATAACTCACCATTTTGATAGTCCAGTATAGTAATGGATCGAGTACAAGAAAAATTCGATGGAGACAATTGAGTAGACGAGAAGGGATTGTCCACTTGTGAATGTCTTATGAGATAGTACTCTAAATCTCTAGTTACGGTAGAGAGGATAATTGGAAAAGAAGTTTTTCAATTGATCCGATTCTGAGTATAAGATACTATAGAGTCGGTATAAAAAGAGTTGACAGTCGATGCCGTACTTCTTTACGTCCGGAACATGGAATGAATGAGAGTTCATATCCATGTGATAACTAATGATAGAAAGGCTCAATAGCTATAAGATTATCCTCGTAGCCATCTGGTATCATGAGATGTGATTTGTACCCTTCATGATCGATAGACTGATTAATATATTATCGGATAATGAATTTAATTTAATTAAATAAAATTGTTCTATTTTAATTAGACTAGGCTATTGAGTTTAGGAAGTCACATGTATAAGGATTTATCCATAAATATGTGTAAAGGCGTAATTTATGGAGAATTTAGATTTATATAAAAAATTCTAAATTTTTTATAAATACTATTACTTTTAGCCAAACTTTATCAAGTCAATGGTGAAAATCATATCCTCAGTCTCCTCCCTACCACCTCCTCTTTCACCTCCTCTTTCTGGAAGGCGTTCATGGGCGATGGAGCTCCATTTAGGAACAGTTCTCGAGGTCAATGTGAAGGGAGAACCTGCTATGGATGAAGTTCGTGTGGATATCATTAGAGATTGAACATTTGAACTATTTGAAGAGCTTCAAAAGGTCGTCGTCGTCTTCTTCGTCTTCTTCTTCTTCTTCTTCTTCTTCTTCTTTAAGATTAGATAAGTCTCTATTAGGTGTATTCAAACTTATTGAGATTAATTTTCGATTTTCGTCGTTCGATTCTGATTGAGATAAGTTCAACATGAACCTATAGAAATCGTTGCTTCCACTACACTAAATTTTATAGGATGATTTCTTATAGCCTAATGGTGGTTGGAGGCCGTGGGATGGGGTAAGGGGACAGCCAAGGAGTGAGTAGCTGGAAAGGTGGGGAGCTAACGGGGGTTTTGTCGGAGGGATCAAGGGAGTAGACTGGGGGTGAGTTGTCGGAGGAGTGTCGATGGTATGGAGTGTCGATGATATGTTGAAGAGGGTTGAGGTATCTAACATGGTGGGGGAGACACCCTAGGGGAGGTGAGGGAGGAGCCAAGGAGGTGAGAGGGAACCGAAGGGAACCAAGGGCATGGGGTAAGGGGGGTCCTCCGGCATATATGTGTGTGTATATATATTATGGGTGTAAACGGAATCTGATATTTCGAATTTTCAATTTGATTTCGATAAAAACTAACAAGTTTAGAGACTATTATTGTATCATATAAGCTATCAGAATCAGAATCGGAATCGCATATTTCGATAGCTTTTCGTAATTGGAATCAGAATCAAGCGATTCCATTTTTGTTTATCTGACTTCGATAAAAAATATATGAATGAATAAAAATAATTCAAATAAATCATAAAATATAATATATATAAATTGATAGAATAATAAAAATAATATTTTAAAAATATTATATCAAATTTTAGTAATTATATGTAAATTATTAACTTATTTTGAATAAAAATTAATATTTAATATGAGAATCAGATTTATCGGATTCGATTTTGATTCTAATAATAGAATCAAAATTGGATCGAAATCAGAACACAGTGATTCTGAAATTATCGTAATCTAAATCACAACACCTTAACCCTTGTCGAAATCGAAATCAAATCATGATAATTTCACTACCCAATCCAACCCATTTACACCTCTAACCTCTAATATATATCTATATTATATATATATATATTATATATAGGGGATATAAAAAATCTTGCCGTCAGAGAGCTGAACCACCGCAACATATCTCATCATATATACAAAGGATCTTGCCGTAACAAAGTTGAATATGAACATAGATTAATTAAACGCCACCGTGTAGTAATTAATAATTAGCTGAACCACAACAAATCTCATGCATTATATATGCCGGAATAAAAGATCTTGCCGTCCCACAGCTGGATCTCTGCGAGGCGAAAGGATCAGGATGAAGCTCATACATAAATGCTATGAATAATATGCATGATCTGTCATGTATGTATATATACTAGCTAGTCAGTGTGCCAGTGATATTTAATGGGGTGTTCGGTTGCATGCGCAATAATCTTTTACACACTCTCGACAAAAATTTATATTAAAATAAAGTGTGAGCAAACCCAATAACATAAAATTGTCATGGAGATGTTATAACAAAAGAGTAAGTATCATAAATGAGCAAATAAGATAGGGGGAACCATAAGATAAAAAAAGAGGGTGTCCAAGAAAAAAAAATCTCTTTAAAAATATAAAACTGCAATGATCTTCAAACATTTCTTTTAAAAATTTTTATTACAAAAGTATAAAATTTCAACAAAAATTAAATTTATTAAGCAACCCAGTACCATATAAATTTTTATTTAAACATGTTATTCAATGGTTGTACCAATTTTTTATCATATTTCTGGTTGATAGTTGTGTCTTCCTTACTATGTTAATTTTAATGTATCAGAAGAATAGGGCAGAAAGCTATAGTATTATTTTAGGATATCATATTAGATCAAAATACTAGCATTGCATTGATACTATATCAATGTTGATGTTGATATAAAAAAGAATAGGACCATATAAAAAGATAGATTAGAGAATATAGCAACAATAATTTTATAAAGTTTAACGATTTTAATAATAGCGTTCGCCAAGGGTTAGAAAGAGTAATAATCATTCCCTTACAATACTCCTCACAATTATCAAAATATTTTTTTAAATATTGAGCTGCTACATAATGTAATAAAGAAACAAGTATTTAGTCAAATTAATTAATTAAAAAATATTATTTTTTAATCATGTTTTCATTTATTTGATGCATGACTTTGATTTTTTTCAACATGTGGATAACTCAGAATCTTCGTTACTCAATCTTGGTAAATATATTTCTAAATGCTTCGTTGCCCTCTTGAATGGTTTTTAAAGTTTGAGAAGTATATCTTCTTCCTCTCCATGAGATTAGATGAATTCTAACCAGATATATTTAAATCTATTTTGGCCGATTTTTGGTTGTTCTCATTCAGTTCTGATTGAGATATGTTCTAAATGAACTTATAAGAATTGTTGTTTCTGTTACACAAAAAATGTTTAGAATGATTTCTTACACCGGTAACCTTCATATTTCTATCCTAATTGAGGGGCTGTCATTCTATGGAACATTTGGAAACACCGGAGCAAATTTATCCTTGAATACCAAAATATGTGTTTTGTGTCCTTATCTCACGTTCTGCCAAAACAAAATGTCTCTCATGACATTAGTGTAAAAAATATTATAGTATAGTAGTATTAAAAGTATATCTATAAAAGTATAAAATATATAAGACGTAATAATTATTTTATAAATTAAACATATTAAATGTTATTCTTAACATATTTACACAATCTATAATATAATATAAAAATAAATATTTAACTTATTGTACTGTATTTACAAAAATAAATCATGAAATTAGTAAGTCAAAATTTGAGTTATTTCAAATCTATAAAAATAAATATGTAATCAAACAGAATGGATAAGTTTATAAGTAGCTCGATTAAACCTTCAATTAAATATTTATGTAAAAGATTAAATTATAAATATTAATAGTTATATATTGTTAATTAAATATATAAAATAAGTCAAAATTAAAGTCATTAATTAATCACTTCTGATTGATTTTAAATTTTATAAACTACTTCGTATCTAGTTTGAATTTGATTGTGGACCGAACTTAGGTCGAGTTATCATTCAAGCTCGAGTTCGAACTCAATTCAATCAAGTAATCGACCAAACTTGTACAAGGGATGAACATATTCGCAAAACCTCGAGTTCAAACTTGTGTAAAATAAGCAAGTTAGACTAGAACAACATAATACGACTCCGCTCAACTTGAGTAATGTAATTTGCACCTGCAACTCCGACAGAGGTTGTTTTCTAGCCGAGTTACTAACTCTGATGTAGATATAGATATGTGATTTTGGTATACCGATGGAACCACAATTTTTTTTAAAAAAAGGGGTCTTCCACACCTTTGTTTCTACTTGATCATGAAGTTTAATTACGAAGCTAAAATTATTTTATTCTGCATAAAAAGTTTACTTTTTGTTTTGAATAACGAAGGGGTCCATTCTATTACTAGAGAGCAAGATTACAAGAGCGCACATAAGCGTTGAGTTGACACAGAACGGAGGAGGGGAGGTTAGTAAGGTCCGTCGACGCACAAAGAGTTCTTGAGAGACCACCTGGCAAGGAGGTGAGCGCACAGGTTCGAGTCTCTGGGACAAAAAGAAATGGAGAGTGTCGGACAGCTCAGACTACGCCTGCAGGATGAGAGAATGGAGGTGGCCTTCCAGATGTCTGGTCCGGATCCATTGATGGCGTCGACGACCGACTTAGCGTCGCTCTCAATGATAGCAGGCCGCACCAAAGAAATATTCAAAGCACAGGTCGACGCGATGGCTTCTTCTTCGAGGATGAATGGGTCGGCAGAAGAGGAAGTATGAGCAAGTCAACCGATGGTACAGCCCCTTGAATCCCTTGCAAGAATGCCGATTGCTCCAGAAGAGCCGTTAGATGCACAGTCGACATTAATTTTAACATGGCTGAACAAAGGGGAGATCCAATGGTTGGAGATAATGGAGGTGTCGAGCTTTGCCTGGGACCAATAGAAAGCTACTTCCTTCGCTATCTGATTGAAGATCTAGTTGGGTGTGAGAGACTGGTTGTTGAAAACGGTGGAGCAGCGAGCCTTCCAAATGTGCCAAGAAATGGATAAAGTTAAGGTTCCCAGATAAATGAGATGGCGATCATTCTGGGTCATCCACTTCAGTCAAGTCTCGGTGACAGAAAGAAAACCTCTCGTAAGCCAGTTCTCTTGGAAGCCTAAAGGCGATGCGAACCAGACTGCTTTACTACGAGGGCATCCGAACATGATATGATCCAAGTTTTCCAAATCAGAATTACAAACCCTACAAGATTTTCAATTTGAGGGTATCTGATGGCAATTTCAGCATTTGACGATAGTATACTTAAAAGATCCTTCCAAATGAAAATTGATGATTTTTTGTGGGCAGAGCTTTGCAATCTTCGGGTGTCACAGAAGCTTCCAATAGTCTCTATTTAAGGGACACGGAGGGAGAGAGCAATCTGCAAGAGTTCTATACATTGATTTAGTAGTTAGCTTCATGTTCAGTGTTAGAGGCCAAATAAGCGAGTCTGACAGAGATTCTGAGTGAATGGGGGTTCTGGATATCCTACAGATTAATATGTCATCGAAGTGCTTGATGAGTTCCTCCGAATTTCACTGACCATCAACAATTAAATCATGAACCAAGACCGGTGGAGATGCTGCAACAAAAGGCTTCAGAGAGGGGGGTCCTAATTGGTCAATGATCTAGTTGTGGTATGAGACTTTAATGTCAGTGTTGTCCTTGATTTTCCAAGGGGCATGCTTGCATATTCCTTCCTGGTAGATAGGATATTTTTCTATATTTGTGAGTGCATTCTGTTTGCTTTGGCATCCCGAAAGGAAGTTCTTCTCAGGTACTTGCAATGTAGCAGGCTGACCCAAAGTTTTTCCTTGTCATGAATGAAAGACCAACCCAATTTGACAAGAAGAGCAGAATTCATAATGCCCAAGTCCCTAATAGCTAGGCCACCTGAGAACTTAGACTGCTTTATGAGATTCCATTTCCGAAAGTGAAATTTTTTTCCTACTGCCAATAGGATGTGCCCACTAGAATATGTTTGAATCCTATCCAACTTCTTGATTACCTCTATTGGCAGCTTCTTGAGAGACATGGTGTGAATAGGTAACTAACTAAGGGTAGATTTGATAAGGGCTGTTCTGCCAGCAGTGGATAAGAACCTAGCCTTCCAACCAGCCAGCTTTAAGTGGAGCCTTTCATATAGCCAAGAGAAGTTATTAATTCTATTGTCGGAGCTAACCATTGGAATGCCCAAATATTTGTCATCTTTAGAAGCCAGTGGAATACCAGTCATGCTACAAATGTGGTCCTGCATGGATCTAGCAACATTAGAGCTAAAAATAATAGCAGATTTGAAAGTGTTAATTTCCTGACCAGACATCAGTTGGTATATCTTGAGAAGGTGCATCAGTTGAGAGATTTCTTTGTCGTTTGCAGTGCCACAAAGAATAATGTCATCGGCAAACATGAGGTGAGTGATTTTCATCCTCCCACAGTTTGTATTGAAACCCGAAAGGTCCCCTCTAGCAGCAGCCTCACTAATCATGTAGAGAGAGCCTCAACGTAGAGTATATATAAATATGGAGATAGATGGCATCCCTGGTAGATCTCTCGTTTTGGTTTAATGAAAGAAGATTTCTGGCTATTCAGGTTGAGAGAATAAGTGACCAAGGAGGTGCAGGCCATAATAATACCCACAATTTTGCAAGAGAACCCATAAGCATGTAGAATCTGTTTGATGGAAGACCATCTTAACTTGTTGTAGGTTTTAGAGATATCCATGAGTAAGAAAAGGCCCACTTTACCTCTTTTTTTTTACTGAAAAGAGTGGAGGATCTCCTAGACTATAATTATGTTATCTTGAGCCAGTCTACCCGGTACAAATGCAATTTTACATTCGGAAATAAGAAAAGAAATGATGCACTTGATTCCGAACACAAGAACTTTGGTAAGAATTTTGAATAGGACATTGCATAAAAAGTTTACACAGATATATATAAGCGCGGGCCTAGCTGCACACGTATTTAAAAGCACGTACAACATATATGGTTGCTCTTGATCGATCGTACATAACTTAAATAATATCTGAGACTGAGTGATGTATCTATGTCATCGTACGTCCGAGAAGACGATCAGATATCTCTCTCTCTATGTGTGTGTATATATATATATATATTGAAAATATATGAAATTAACCACGGCAGCTCCTCCGAAGTTGTTGAATTTATTCCCAGACCTCGCCACACGCTTGAAGTAGTCCACCCTTTTTCAGTCCGAAAGTTGAGAAGATTCAAAGGATGCATGCATGGTACTTTGATCAACTCCCTGCAGCCATCAGATGTAAAATTTCTATCACCGATCAAGAGGTCATCTTTCCGAAAGATCAGGAGAGCTAAATATGTATACCAACGCAACACAAGAAAAATTATAATTTTAGATATATATATATATTATGAAGATACTTTGACGAAAGGAAAATTTAAATATCCAAAATGAAAGTTTTTTCTTTCAAAGAGTAACAGTACACCTGAAATTTTTGATTGTAGAACTAACACGGCATTTTTCTTTTTTTTTTACAAAACTATCATAATTTGACACCTTTCAGAATCTATGCCATATACAACAATTAATGTTATTAAGCATAACACATGTATCTCATTTTGTTTCTGACATAATGTGTATTAAATTTTATTTTAAATTTTGTTAACATCTATACGTATCATATTTATGTAATATATTTATTATAATATTAATTTTTATATCGATTTCTCATGTCAACCGGATAGAAAAGAATGAAATCAATATGTAAAAATATGTTTTAAGAGAACAACTCCTCTCGGGCAAAGACCGAGAGAAATTTCTCAACCTTTATGAGTTGAGATAATGTGATTTGATATCACTTAAATTATCATCACATCTATGTCACCTTGAGAAGAGTTGAGGGACTCATAATGCCCGTATGTACGAAGAGTCACTCTCATACGGCTACCACCCTCGGAACTAAATCAAATTCTACGACGAGTGAAAATCAAGAAACCGATTTCCGAGAAAATTAATTAACCGGTAATTAGAGAGAGAGAGAGAGAGAGAGAGAGAGAGAGTAGGAGTTGTATGTACTGACTCTTGTGCTTGGCGTGGCGGGCCGTCTGCTCCGCCGCCTGCACCATCTTGTAGAACTTGGCGAGGTAGCAGAGGGTGACGAAGCGCACGAGGCCGGCGAGCAGCACCTCGGCGGAGGCGAGCAGGCAGGACCTCTGAGGGGAGCAGCCCGCCGTCGCCAGCCACAGCAGGGTGCCGTGCGGCGTGACGTTGATGAGGAACCTGCCCGCCTTGATGCCGGCGATCGCCTTCCGGGCCACCTCGTCGGGCTGCAGCAAGGCCGACGTCCCCGCGATCTTGTGCGTCACTTCCGACGTCCGCCGCTTCACCTCTGCGCACAAACATTTTAACTTAACGGAACAACAACAACAACAACCACCACCAATTAGATGAACATATCTGGTGGTATATATATGTCACGGCCTTCTTCTTCCTCCTCCTCTCCGGTCATGCATCCCGCCGGGAGTTGAGAGGAACAGACAGACAGAGAGATAGAGAGAGAGATTTCTTCTGCCTGCTTCTTTTTCTTCTTTTTTTATCTTGAGATCTCCCCCCCTCCCCCTGATTAATTACCATACCATCTGCTAGCCCGGGAGTATCCGTCTGCGACGGCAGTAGGAGAGAGAGATGGATGTTGTCGCTGATGAGCTCCATCTGCAGGGCCTCCGCCAGCCCTCGGACGGCGAAGTTGGTCGCGCAGTACACCGAGTAGCCGTAAAATCCCACCTATATACAGGTAGTTGGATCGATAATATCAGAGACGGAGAGCTTACACATTGGTGCGTGAAACAAAGATATATATGTGTGTGTATAATTTGATGAATATTAATCTGTAAAACCCTGTTTCCAACATAAGAGTACGTACAGAGAGGATTCACTGATTGTTCATGGAATGCAGCATTCGTCCACATGATATGTTTTTAAAAAGCTCCGCAAAACATAAAATAGGTGATTTGAGGAATACTACGATCTCGACAACCGAAGAAAATCTCGAAAAAAAAAAACAGAGCACAAGTCCACTAGCTTCCCAAGAACGATTGGTCTCCGTGGGGTTATGAGGCCCTGAGTTTCTCACGTTCCTAAGATCGCAATGTTCATCAAAGTTTGGATCAACTCAGTTCTTGAGTGGAAAAAGTGCTCTCGTCACAGTTTCTAATGAAAAAAATGCGAGTTCCAATCACTTAAATGATGAGTAGTGACTTAGTAAGATATCGGTAGTAGTTTAACTCAAGCGATAGCGAGTTAACGAGTCAATTAATTGTTACTGAACTGTTACCGACGTCTTACAAATTCACTGTCGATTTTAATACAACATGTTACCAACGGATAGTGAATTAGTAAGGCATCGTTAATGATTCAGTCCTTTTTAATAGCGATTCATCAAACTTGTTATTTGAATTGTCACTTCAATGATTTAAGATCATGACTGATTTCAATTGGGAACCGAGAGTACTCTTTCTACTCGAGAACTAAGATGATCCAAATCTCCAATGTTTAACCTAAGGCGACTCGATCGGACTGACCCTATCTAACATCGGTGTTGATCTGGGATCCCTAAACTTTTATTGACAATATAATAGTATTTCACTATATAGTTAAGATTTATGATAGCGATGCATCTTTAAAATTTATAAAATTATTTAACTGTCTTTACTCTCTCTCTCTCTCTCTTAATATTAACTCTTTTACAATATATATTAATATAATATAATCAAAAAAACATATTACTAAATAAATACTCATAATTAATTATAGAAAAAATATAATTATATTTATAATTATTTTTAGTGTACAAAAAAATTTGATATAAAAAATATATTTTATATATTTTTATAAAAATAAATAAAACTAATTCTATCCCACTCACCTACCTGACTTGGGTCAGACTTGAGAACCCGACTTCCCTTGGTCAAGACCACATGCATGACAAACCGAATCTCATTGACCAAGTCAAACAACCACGCAGTAACAGCATTGATCGCCGGAGATTATTGAAGCGGAGGGGAGTAAAACAGAGAGGGCTGAACTGATCATCACCTGGCCTCCCTCCGAAGCAGTGAGGGCGATAGACCGCGGCTTGCCGTCCTCGGCGGCGGCCTTCTTCATACCGGGGAGCGCCGCCTTGATGAGGTTGAACATGCCGATGAGGTTGGTGTCCACCTGGAAATGGATGTCCTCCAGGCTCTGCTCCGCCAGCGGCCAAGGCACCGCGACCCCCTGGTTGCCCACCAGCACGTCGATGGTTCCCGCGGACTCCACCGCCTCCCGGACGGCCGCCGGATCGCGGACGTCGGCACTGAAGACGGCGACGTCGGCCCCCGTGGCGCGGCGGATCTCCTCCCGGGCGGCCTCGAGCTTGGAGCGGTCGCGGGCGAGGATGGAGACGCGGGCGCCCTCGGCGGCGGCGCGGCGGGCCATGGCCAGGCCGATGCCGCTGGAGGCGCCGGTGATGAAGACGTGGCGACCCTTGAGCGGGATCTTGACGGGGCCGGGGCGCAGGAGGAGAGAGAGGACGAGGGCGAGGAGAGCGACCAGAACGATCGGGGCGAGGAGGGGAACGAGGAGGTAGGGGGACGCCATCGCCGTCGGCGGCGGAGGAGGAGGTGAACTGGGCGCGGCGGTCAGTGCAAGGAAAGAGGAGTCTGTGTGGACATAGCAAGGGATGACTATGAAACCTGGTTCATATAGGCAGCTGCCGAGCTCTCTCTATTGGTTAAAAAAAGCAGCTTAAAATAATAATTATAAAATCAGCAAACTAAAAAAATTTTATTTTTAAATTCTATTCAACAATGGACGGCCCGACTCTCTTTGTTTGAATATTCTTGGTCTTGGGTAACGTAAGCATCAGATAAGAAAGACCCCAGAAATCTTCTCGAGCCCTCCTCCCTTCTTAATTTCCAAGGCATCAGAACAGCTCGTCCAAGTAGTGTTCGATGTTCATAGGCTTATTGACATTTTCTTCGCAAGGTTGCCTGGGGAGTGCCGAGCTCTCTATTGATATTCTATCCTGGAGGGGCCCAACATCAGTTTCGGTCAATACATCACTTCTAAAATAATGTTCCATCTTGCGCTATTCAAGATTTTTTTTTTCTGGTGATGACTAATTTGACCGATTCTTGTTTAGTACAGTACCCTCGTCTAGAGGGCTCGAAGCACTCCAACAACTTATTTTTTTAGGCCATATTTGGAAGTAGATCACACACCCTTTATCACTATCAATTTTAAAATTAATATCGATGTAGATCACAGAGAAATGTTTGACAAACAAGATCAATTTTGAAACCTGCAGTAAACATGTTATATGTAAGAAAAGTGCATGAATTGTGATATTGATACTCTAATCTCTAGAAATATCAATATTAAAATTGATCTATTATCATTTTTGATAGTCTAACCAAACAATACATTAACAACAATGTAATTTGGGCAAACAAATGCAAGTTAGTAAGTATACCCTCAAATTACTCTTATCTTGATAAGTTCTAAATCTTGGTATTCTCTCTTAGTTTCAGAATGATTATTGATATATCGTGTCCCACATGTATATTTTAACAACATGAACCTATCCTTTTAAATCTTATGCCCAATATCTAATGCAACCTTGTACACAAAGTTCCTATAGTCTTCCATAGTCTTTGCATTGATACCCCGCTCCCCATCTTCCCTTGTGACCTTGGAGCAGAATTCATGTCCCCAAGCAGACAAATTAGGTATCTAGTGGCCTGGATGAATACCTCAAGCTCTTGCCAGATCTGCTTCCTCTTGAAAGTATTTGCTGGGCCATATACTATGATTAGAAACCAATTATTCAAGGGTCTTTGATTTATTGCTCAAGCTGCTTTTTATCCAATTTTTGTGAGGGATGCTATCACTTGCATATTTATACCTTCCTGCCACCATAGCCAGAGCCCACCAGATCTGCCAACATGGATCAACAAAATGATTAACTTTTTACACTCCGAGTAGCAACAAATTGTCTTGAATGATGCCCCTTAGTTTCATATACAAAACTATATGTGGATCTACTGAATGGGTTATTACTCTATTCAGGTAAGAAATTGTTCGGGTCCCAATCACCCCTTGACAATTCCATACCACGATCTTCATGCGCTCTTTGGTGGCTCGTTTTGGTCAGCTGGCTTTACCATTTCACACAATGCAAATGCTTCATTGTTGGGTCCGTTGAGTTCTTGGTTGCCTACTTCCCCTCAGGGCTACTTACCAACTAGTTTTTAGCTTGCATGTTCCGATGTTGTGCCTGCTCTGCTTGAGATTGTTTGTGGGTTTTCTTCGAGGATTGCCTTTCCGAACTGTTAGCAGCAGCTAATGGTTTAAGATATTTCTCAGGTTGTTGACACAAGAGGGTGCCAAAGGGCATTCTATTGGGACTCGTTTCAGCTGAACCAGAAGAGTTTCGATGTATATTGGGAACTCTACAAGTGTTTGGAGGGTCACTTGGTGACAGTTGGCCCATACCTCGTCATCTCAATGGATTGGTTGTTTATATCCCGGATATTGCTTGGAACTATGGTATAGGTTTCTTTCTTTGCTACATCATTGTGGACTACCGAGGACCAATCCATTTCCTTGTCCTTAATTAGATAATGTTGTCATTGCTCTTTGGAGCATTCTTGCTATAAAAATATTTCAATTTCATACATCCGGCTGTCATTGCAAGACTAGTTTTGCCTTAAGGACTGCAACTTTAAGTAACTGATCTCTTAGCTTTTTTTTTCTGTTCTTTCTCAATATCTGATAGGTATTTGCAGTTATCAAACTCATTGCCCAAGTTGTGGACAACTCACAACAGTAGCAAAAGGTGGACACTCTTCCATATGCCGCTTTAAACATCTGAACCCCCTCTGAGCTCACAGGGAAGTTTTGTAACTTGAACACAGACCTTGATTCTAGCAAGGTAGCTCCAAGAATACACATGTGCCTGCATTGGCTCATGAACTTGACCAATGCTTTTGCCCACTTCCATGACTCTCCTTATTTAGTAATTCCACCACAACATCAAATATACAGACCCATAGGTCGCTATGTTGTAGGGAGTAGCTAGAAGTTGTGGTGTTTGCTTTTTCCTTGGCTACAAACGATCAAATCTCCATTAAAGAATTAAGGGGACTATTCTGACTACAGTGTCCACCTCCTCGGAATCAGGGTTGAGACAGATGGTCATTAGGGTAATCCAGAAGGAACCAGTTACCCTTTGGATTCCACATTTTTTAACACACTCTTTGAGGCCGGCAACTCTTACTCTGGATTCATAATATCATATAGGAGCCTGACAATAAATGTCCTCTTCCATTTCTCTAGATCTACTTTGTCTAATTTTAAATGCATTGCCCGGTTGTCCTTTTGGCTACCTGGAAGATGCTTGAACTTGAGGAGAGGTGATTCTGCTCCCATCCCGTCTCTGTTACCCCCTTATCGTTTCAACTACATCATGAAGCTTTTAAGGTTTGAATGATTATGGGGTGTTTGGTTGCAAGATAATTTTTTGTACGCTTTCATGATAAAAAATTATATTAAAATAAAAAGTGAACCAACTCATGACATAAAATTATCATGTTTGGAGGGATGTGATAACAAAATGAAGTAACAACTATCCATGACCAAACAAAGTGGAGACCACAAGAAAAAAGAAAGAGGTGAGACTCTCTTTTTTGTTTAAAAAGAAAATTACTTTCAAAACATAAATTTGTCATGGTTGCCGAACACCTCTTTTAACAAGTTTTCTTACAATTTTTTTTAAAAAAAATCTCTATTATCATGCAATCAAACACCCTATTAGGGAACACCAAGAAAACCAAGGAAGTAAACCTTGGACTACAGCAGTCCGAGAAGCGGTTAATTGTCAAGAGCAAGCAGGAATCAAGTAGCTAATCTATCTTTGCATGAAAGACGAACAGAAGAATTGAGTGAGATATAAAGTTGATCTTTGATCGTGAAGACGCATACATATAAGGTTGATCCTTGATCGATCGTACAAACTTAAATTATCTATATATGATGATGTCCTATCCCAAAATTGCAACGTCCAAGACAGAATTACAACAACAACTTAGGTAGTTTAATTTTAATTATTCAAAGATTCGTCGGAGACGCGACGATCAGGTCTACCAATACACTGATAGGATATCTGAAACTCCGGCAGCGGCTGCAAAGTTGTGTCGTATCTTCTTCTGATCTCACCGCGCGCATTTGAAGGTATCGAAAACGTCGTTGATCAGCTCCCTGCGCAGCCATCAGAGATGTAAAGGTTCTATCTATCGCTGATCAAGAAGTCATTTTTCGCGGAACCAAGCTAATTACGTATGCTACAACACCGGAAAAAAAATATAATTTTGATGCCTACGGAAGGCATTTTAATCAAAGGAAGGAAAACGAAAATCTCCAAAATACATGAAAAATCGCACTCACTCTTCTGTTTGGCGTGGTACGCCTGCACCATCTTGTAGAACTTGGAGAGGTAGCACAAGCCAGCGAAGCGCATGAGGCCGGCGAGCATCACCTCGGCGGAAGCCATCAAGCAGGACCTCTGAGGGGAGAAGCCCGCCGTCGCCAGGCAGAGGATGGCGCCGTGGACGGTGACGTAGATCATGAACTTGCCCGACTTGATGCCGGCGATCGCCTTGCGGGCAACTTCGTCGGGTTGCAAGAAGCCGGATGTCCCCGCCATCATGTGGGTCACTTCAGTCCGGTGCTTCACGTCTGCAGAATGAATGGTTAGTGTTCTTGAGCTCCGGCCGGTGATCCGCGCGGTTGATTTCTCCTTTTTTTTCTTTGAAATACCACACTTTTAATTGGGTGTTTGGCTGAGATCGATGCCCTTGCTTTTACCTTCTGCACGCCCGGGAGTATCCGTCTCAGAGGGCAGTATGAGAGAGAGATGGATGTTGTCGCTGATGAGCTCCATCTGCAGGGCCTCCGCCAGCCCTCGAACGGCGAAGTTGGTCGCGCAGTAAACAGAGTAGCCGTAAATCCCCACCTGCGCGAAAGGGGACACAGAACACCGGCAGTCGAGTCAGTGTAAAAGACCATCATATAGATCGCCGGAGATTAATCAGGGAACGGAGGGCAGGAAGATGGAGGAGGGCTACTGATCGATCATCACCTGGCCTCCCTCCGAAATAGTGAGGGCGATAGACCGCGGCTTGCCGTCCTCGGCGGCGGCCTTCTTCATACCGGGGAGCGCCGCCTTGATGAGGTTGAACATGCCGATGAGGTTGATGTCCACCTGGAAATGGATGTCCTCCATGCTCTGCTCCGCCAGCGGCCGGGGCACCGCGACCCCCTGGTTGCACACCAGCACGTCGATGGTTCCCGCGGCCTCCACCGCCTCCCGGACGGCGGCCGGATCGCGGACGTCGGCACTGAAGACGGCAACGTCGGCCCCCGTGGCGCGGCGGATCTCCTCCCTGGCGGCCTCGAGCTTGGAGCGATCGCGGGCGAGGATGGAGACGCGGGCGCCCTCGGCGGCGGCGCGGCGGGCCATGGCCAGGCCGATGCCGCTGGAGGCGGCGGTGATGAAGACGTGGCGACCCTTGAGCGGGATCTTGACACGGCCGGGGCGGAGGAGGAGAGAGAGGACGAGGGCGAGGAGAGCGACCAGGACGGCCGGGGCGAGGAGGGGAACGAGGAGGTAGGGGGAAGCCATCGCCGCCGCCGGCCGAGGAGGAGGTTAATTGGGCGCAGCAGTCGGCCGGTGGAAGGAAGAGAAGGTTGGAGTCGTGGAGGTGTATGGCCTAAACGCGATGCTTATATGTGCGTCCAGGGGCGCCGTTCTTGACGGACCACTCTGTAGTGTAGTCTGTAGATCGCCGCCGGCCGCCGCCACGGCTGCTGCTGGGGGCCGTTCCGCTATAGTATAATCCAGCGGTCTTCCGTCTTCCTCGGCGGGCTCGTTGACGACAGTATTGTAGCCGACGGCGGTAATGAGTGAGGTACGTTTGACCGTGGTCAAACATTACAGCTCCCGGCAGAAGAAATTTATATAGTTAAGATTCTGCAAGTTGATCATATCTAATCACATACTTGAGATCAAATCTAATAACAAGTTGATTAAATAAATTATTCAAAAAAAACAAGTTTATTAAATAAATTATCAGCACAAACCCAACAAGATTCACCTCAAACGTCACCTTCTCAATAATGGTGAGTTCAGAGAACTGTTGAACCGGTTTTTTTTTCCTTGGGTTGAATGAACACCTTTTTTACTCGGACGACGTCGAGAGCATACGGTGCAGAGATACCCCGGACGTTATAAAATATATATGTGTGAATAAATTATATATTTTTAGTAATCTTATGATTTTTTTTTTGCGTACGTTGCTCGGCGCATCTTGTTTTTGAAGGTAGTTTTGTTATTTTTCTAAGGAAACCGTTGATTGGTGTCGGCGGTCTGCATTCCCGGCGGGGTACGACGAGTATGACCACGACAAGCGCAGTTATAAGAAGCAGCAGCAGCAGCAGCAGCGGAAGCCACCAGCTAGCGACGTATCTTCTAACCTTCCTCCGAGAGAGAGAAAGAAGGCCAGCTAGCTGATCTCGTCGGAGAAAGCATCGTCTTCCTCGCTGCGCTGTGCGTTTCTGCCATGTCTGCCATGGTCTCCGACGAGGTGCTTGGCATCTTCGTGCCGGTGATCGTCTACTGGGTGTACTCGGGCCTGTACGAGGTCATGGGGTGGTCCTCCATGGACGACCACCGGCTGTTCACCCGGGCGGAGGAGGCGGAGAAGAACCTGGTCTCCAAGGGCGAGGTCGTCAGGGGGGTCCTCATCGAGCAGTTCTTCCAGGTCTCCGTCCTCGGCCTCCTCTTCAAGGTCTGTACATATAACTAATTCCGATCCGATCGATAATGTTCTCTCTTTCTCTGTTCGACCGACCACTCGGCGGCGATCGATCGGAAGATCTGACCCTTGTCTGTACGTGTACGTATACACAAACTGTGTGCAGCTGACGGGGCGGGTGGACGACGCGGGGGCGTCCCTGCCGTCGTCGCCGGCGGCGATAGCGGTGCAGGTGGCGATCGCGCTGCTGGTGATGGACGCATGGCAGTACTGGTGGCACCGGACGCTGCACCTGAACAGGTTCCTGTACAAGCACGTCCACCAGCAGCACCACCGGCTGGTGGTGCCGTACGCCTACGGGTCGCAGTACAACCACCCGGTGGAGGGCTTCATCAACGACGTGCTGGGGGGCACCGTCTCCTTCCTGCTCTCCGGCATGTCCCCCCGCACCTCCATGTTCTTCTACTCCTTCGCCACCATCAAGGCCATCGACGACCACTGCGGCCTGTGGCTCCCCAACCACCCCTTCCACCGCTGGTTCCGCAACAACTCCGCCTTCCACGCCGTGCACCACCAGCTCTACGGCGGCAAGTTCAACTTCTCCTCGCCCTTCCTGGTGGTCTGGGACAAGCTGCTCGGCACCTACCTGCCCTACACCGTCCAGAGGAGAGGAGGCGGCGCCGCCGGCTGGGAGATCATACCCCACAAGGTTCCCAACAACAGCAAGGATCAGTGACTGCTGCGTGTACACATAAATATATATTTATTTATATCCTCCAGGGCATTAATTCTGGCACCGAGTGACCTTCGACAAATTAGTTTCGGTCACCGTGTGTGCTTCATTAATCAATGTATGTTTGGTTCCTGAATTAATTACGTATTTTTTGGGTTAATTAAAGATACCCATGATGTTGATTTACGTAATTGAGATGTCTCTCTGAGAATTAATTTCTTGAGATCGCACAAATTCGACAATATATATTGCAACGATGGTCGATGGGTGACATAATAGTACTGGACGAGAAATAATTAGTGCCAAGGATAAATATAGGTGCTGGTCGGAGAAACGCTCTCCATCGTAGACATAAAAAATATGAGATTCATTTTCGTTACGTGAGTTTCATCGGTAAAATCGAGAGTCTAATCGGGAAAGATCTCACATTTTTTGTGTAATAGTGGAGGAGAAGTGTTCCTTAAACGGGTGCTTGAAAGCACTTGCGCACTCCTGAGCTGAGGGAGATTGCCCCTCGAATAACTTGTCCAATTTTTTTTTTCTAAAATCCCAATAGTTTATGACCCGTTTGGTTAGAGTTCCAAATTTGATACTATATCAATATTGATATTGATAATTTTAGAAGTTGAAATATCAATTTCAAAATTGACAGACACTTGTATTACATAATGTGTTTTATTTTCACTACCAATTTTAAAATTGATATTATTAATCAAACACTTCTTAGTGAATATTAACAATATCATTTTTAAAATTAATAGTGATAGAGTTGTCAAATAGTGTTACCAAGCAGGGCCTTAGTGAATATATACATATATGCGTCTATGACAGTTAGTTAGGGGCGTCACTGGGTGGGGTTGGCCCGCGGGCCCTTGGGCTGGGCCAGCCTTGGATCAATATTTGGGCTACAGAAATAGACCCGCGGGGCCTAAGATGGGTTGTTGCTAGGGCCGGGAGTGAAGCCCGTTAACCCATTGAAATGTCACTGCACGTAATGAAAAGGCAAAAAAGGACATGATTTGCTGGATATATTTTTTTGTTTTGAAAAACGGATATATGGTTGGGTGGTCAGATTTCGGTTCGAAGCCTTTAATATTTCATAAGATAATTTTGATTAATATATTTAGTATTATGAAATTATATAAAAATAAAATTTAAAATATCAAAGTTATAATATATTTATTTTTCTTATGTTAGTATATTTATGTAAAGAGCTAACAAATTTTAATTTTGATTCTCATTAAACTTTTTTTCACCAGAATGTCTAAACGCTGGATTACGATTAAATCAAATATATACATAGTTGATTTAATAAATTTAGAATTTTATTTCTATCAATTTATCTCATTCCATATGTCATAAATTTCATGATTTGTTTGTTTTTATTTTCTTATTATATTAATTTTTATATACTTATATTATAATGTATTTAAATTTTAAAAAATATATATATAATTTTAATTCTGATTTATTAATAGATTATGTATTTATTGATTTTTATTTTAATCAAATAAATATTTAAATTCTTTTGGTTTGATTTTTAAAAAATTAAAAAATATATGATATATACCTTATAATATGTTAGAAAGATCGGGTCGGGTCGGGCCAAACTTATATTTTTTTTGGGCCGGGCCGGGTCGGGCCGAAAATTAATACGGGCCGGGCCGGGCCGGCCCATTATATATTAGACCGGGCCTTAATTGGGCCGAAGGTAAACCCGACCCGGCCCGGCCCATTGACACCCCTACAGTTAGTTGATCAATTGATGCCAGATATTTAGCTACAGGAGGTTTTTGCTGCATCAAACAAAATGAAAATGTTCTTCTATATATAAACACTTTCTTTGAACCTTGAATGTTGGATTAATATACAATCAAGTATAAAGTAGGAGGGCGGCTGGGTTTTGGGTGTTGGGAGGATTACTATGTGTCATCTTTTGTTCTTTTAAGCTACTCAAATATTCACATAATTAACTTTTACATTAAAAAAACTTTTAAAATATCTCAAGGAAAAACTAACCATGCACGTACGCAAACAAAAATAGCGTATCTTATAAAAATATGATTTAAATGAAATCGAATGAAACGACATATTGGCATACCTAACAAAATTGTGGTTTAATATAAAACAATTTCAAAAACCAAACCATCAGCCGGCCTTGTTGTGTGGGTGTCGTTAGCGTATTTTTATTGTGATGCCAATAACTTGAATGACATATATCTCAGGCAACAAAAGCACTAATACAAATGCTGACCAACACTTAATATAAAAACTTAGAGATAATTTTAGGTAAGATTAATAATTATCTGCTTAAAGTGAAAAATGCAGTATCAAACTTTTGGTTCTTTTCCCTACACGATGCAATGCCCTTGTTTAACCGTGCGGAGCACTTGCTAGTTGCTACCCTGTTTTCTTTATTATGATTATGAATGTAAGCAGAAGCAATATATATATTTATATAAAGAAAAATAAAGACTGCTGTTTGGTTGTGTAACCACGGCTATCCCCCTTCCTTCTTAATAGGGTGTTTGGTTCCAGTTTTTTACCTCTTTTTTATCTTATTTTTAAAAATAGAGAAGATATGGTGTTTGGTTGAATTTTTTTAGTGCTCCTTCTTTTTTAAAAATGATCTCACTTCTTTACTTCTTCTATTTTGGAAACAAAACAACCCCGCGATTGTTTTATTTCTGAAAACGAGCCGGCTCCCTCGCGATGTCCTGGAAGACGCTTCTCGACCGGGGGAAGGGGGCGGAAGCGTGGGGGAGCACGCCCCCGATCAGCAAGGGGCGGCGCTTCCTGACCGTGGGGGAGGCGGAAGCAGGCACCGCCAGGGGGCCGGGGGGCAGCGCTTCGACCTGGGGGGGTGCGGAAGGTGGAACCCGGAGGAGGGCGGAAGGTGGAAGCAGGGGACAGCGTGCCCCCGGCCGGAAGGCAGAAGCGGGCGGGGAGGGGGCGGGGGTCGGCGCTTCCCGACCGGGGGGGAGGCGGAAGGCGAAAGCAGGCGCCGCCAGGGGGGGCGGGAGGGGGGAGGCAGGCCGGGGGAGGGGGGGGGGGGGGCGGCGCTTCCCGACCGCGGGGGAGGCATAAGGCGGAAGACGGAAGTAGGCGCGCCGAGGGCGGGGGGCGGCGCTTCCCGACCGCGGGGAAGGCGGAAGGCGGAAGCGGGCGGCGCTTCCCGACTGCGGGGGGAGGTGGAAGGCGGAAGTAGGCGCCGCCACGGGGCGGCGCTTCCCGACCGCAGGGGAGGCTGAAGGAGGAAGCAGGAACCGCGGGGGGGGGGGGCAGTTCCACAAAGGGGGTGCGGAAGGCGGAACCTGGAGGGCTGAAGGTAGAAGCAGGGGGCGGGGCCGAGGCAAGCACCTGGGAGGGGGGACTTGTCCGCTAGAAGCTGGGGACGGGGGAGCCAACGTGTCCCGACCGAGGGGGCACGGAAACGGTAGCAGGAGGGGGGCTTCTGTTGCCGTAGAAGGGAGGTCTTGCGTTCGTCCAGCATTGACGACAACGTGATGGCCAAGCAGAGATAGAGGGGAGCACCTGGGAGGGAGGGGACATAGTCAAACACTGCTCTATTAATTTTAAAGTTGATGACAATTTTACCAAACACTAAAGAGTTGTTCTTTTTTGATTTTAAATTTAAAACTGTGAAAGTAGATATTTTCAATTTCAAAAAAAAAGTTATCTCAAATTTAAAATAGCTTCCAAACACCCTATAATTGTCTGTTTCTGTCTTAACACGGTCTTATGAGTTTTTTTTTTTTTGTAGCATGCCGACGGACATGAGTGGCACGACAAGTTGTTGAACTGTGGTCAAAATATTACGGCTCGACGTAATGAGAAAACTTTAAGATCAATAGATTTTACTTTGACTGTCGAAGTCAAAGGTGAGACCACAATACAGTGCCAAGGAAAAATGGTAGACATATCTAATGTTGAAATACTCTGGCAGTAAAACAAACGTGTAGGCCGACGGTAAATTTGTGTAATAAGATTATCATTAATAGACTGTAAAGCAGACAAGTAAATCATACGTACTTTGGAGATCAGATGATGCGCACGTCTATTGCTAAAGCACAAAAAAATCGCTAATTATAGAAGATATATAAAGATAAAAATGCCCTTGCACACCAATATGGAATTATCTTTAGAGAAAACTCGAATCACAAAAAATCTTTCTCTAAATGGCATATCTCTAAATAATTTAGTGGATCGGCAAACAGGTGACACCACACACATACCACGCAAATTATAATAAGGGAGAATTACTCTTAGGTCCATTTAAGAAAATGACTTTAGTAAAAAGTCCGTTGACCACATTTCATTACTGTTTAGTCCGTTGACATTGAATTTCATTATCACCCAGTCCGTTTCTTCATC
Organism: Cryptocoryne crispatula var. balansae; assembly: GCA_036172225.1. Classification (NCBI taxonomy): domain Eukaryota; kingdom Viridiplantae; phylum Streptophyta; class Magnoliopsida; order Alismatales; family Araceae; genus Cryptocoryne; species Cryptocoryne crispatula. The sequence continues at coordinate 34,859,888 of CM069935.1, forward strand.
CCGTCATTTTCAAATCCCACTTTTACCCCCTCCCCCGAGTTCAATCGCTGTCCCCTTTCTCGCCCGCGGCGCACACCCTAGCTTCCTCCCGTTGCCGCCGTGAAGCCCAGCCGCTGCCGCCGCAGCCGCGAAGCCCTGCCGCCGCAGCCGCGAAGCCCTCCCATTGCAGCCGCGAAGCCCTCCCGTTGCCGCCGTGAAGCCCAGCCGCTGCCGCCGCAGCCGCGAAGCCCTGCCGCCGCAGCCGCGAAGCCCTCCCGTTGCCGCCGCGAAGCCCTCCCGTTGCCGCCGTGAAGCCCAGCCGCTGCCGCCGCGAAGCCCTCCCGTCGTCGCCGCCGCCGCGAAGAGAGCCATCCACGCAGCACTCCACGGCGAAGACGAGTTATCCCACCGCCCCTTCTTCTTCCCGTAGAGATCCAATTGCGCCGGACGATCGACCCCTTTAGATGGCTGGACGATCGACCCCTTCACAGCAGCACATGGGCTGTCCTTTTAGAACCGAATACTTGAAGTGGGTGCTTCTGTTTTTGGAACTCATCCACATTTTGATTGTCTTCTTATTTCGCATGAGTAAGTAGTCTATGCTTGAGGTTTCAGAAGCTTTATGTACTTTTCATTGTATTTGTGACATTTGATTGACATAACTACTTCATGGCTAAGCCGTAGGTTATTGTTGAGGACGTTTACCTTCTTATGCACTGCATCTTTTTATCCTATCAGTTTTCTTTTTAATCCAAATATGTTGTAAATTTTGCGGCTCCAGGGTATGGGTACTTTGCAGTAGCGTAGCTTGTGTCCACGCGAGCCCACAAGAAACAAATCGCAGTAGAGATCAAATTTGCAATTTCAGAACATTTTTGTGCTCATTATTCTGCTAATTTGCAATTTCAAAACATGTATTTATGCATCCATATGTCTGCCATTCAGTCCATATTGATTTCATTATCCTCGGTCTAATCTTGCAGAGAACATGTCCATTGAGTTGAGTTTTGTAACACTCATTATTCTGCTTAATTTGATATGGATAGTATTTCAATTATAGTGAAGTACAATGGTGAAGGGTATATTATCCAGTACAAAGAAAATATGACATTGGAAGAAGTCATTCAATTGATATCAAGTAGGTGGTCTTTTGATCCTTCATATGTGGATCTTATGTATACAATACACGAAGAAGAGTCGACAATTTTTCGTATACTTAATGATGAAGATCTAGTCAATGCGATAAACATACATAAGGGGTTTGCCAAGAGGATAATGAATATACAAGTTACATCTTCAACTTCAAGGGAAAGTTTGTCTGAGCGGTAAGTCATCTAATTACCTATCATTCTACTCATTTTATGGTGTAAAAATGTGTCTTATATTGGTCTTATTCGGTCTTACAGATATGCAACTCAACCATTTGGGAATACTCAAGAGAGTAGTAATTTGATAGTATGTCATTCATCTAACATTCCTTCTAGTAGCAATGGAGAGAAAAAGACTTCACTTTGGAATGATTTAATTCACTCCAAAGGTCAAGTGTTTGACAATGTCGAGCACTTGAGGCAAGATCTAATTAAGTATGCTATTGCAAGAGGTTTTGACTACAACTTTTTAAGAAATGAGTTGACACGTTTCACAGTTACGTGTAGATTCGGTAATTGTCCATGGTTCTTACATGCTCTAAGAGTTGGTGGTGGTCCAGCATTTGTTATAAAAAATTTACATAATGAGCACACATGTTCAGGAGGTGTCAGCACACAAAAACACCCAAGGGCATCACGAAAATTTGTAGGATCTCTTATAGTCGATAAGGTTGTCGATTCTCCATTGTATCGACCCTCCGACATTAAGAAAGATATCTTCAGAGATTTTGGACTTGATGTCTCCTATCATCAAGCATGGTTTGGTAAGGAGGTAGCAACTAAAGATGTGCTTGGTGATGAACGTTTTTCTTTTGACTCTTTGCGTTGGTACGTTTCAGCCATTGAATCTAAAAACCCGGGTAGTATTGTTGACTTGGAAATTACGGGGGAAGGAAGGTTCAAGCGTTTCTTTGTATGTTATTATGCATGCCAAGTCGGTTTTGCAACAGCTTGTAGACCGATGTTATTTCATGACGGAACATTTTTAAAAGATAAGTATAAGGGAATACTTTTAGGTGCAACCGCTTTAAATGGTGAAAATGAGTTGTTCCCTCTTGCATACGCAGTTTGTGACATTGAGAATGAAGAGAATTGGACATGGTTCATGAGGTGTTTGAGGAATGCTATATCACCTACTCAGAAGGTAACATTTATATCTGATAGGTGTAAAGGATTGATTGAGGCCATCACAAAAAATTTTCCTGAGGCTGACCATGCTTATTGTTTGCGACATTTGAAAGCTAACTTTGCTAAACACATCGCTGGAAAGTGCAGAGGATCAATGAAAAATGTGCTGCTATCTTTGCTTGATAAAGCGGCATACGCATACGTTGTAGAGGAGCATGAGGCTGTTTTGCATAGTATGGGTGTTATTTCGCAGGAAGCAGAGATGTGGGCAAGAAATTCTAATCCTAATCACTGGGCAAATTCATACTTTGCAGGTGATAGGTTTGGGGAAATGTATTCCAATCCTGCCGAGTCGTTTAATGCATGGGTGTTAGAGGAACAGCATCTTCCTATCTTTCACATGCTTGAGAGGATACGAATGAAAATAATGAATCTAAGTGCGAAACAAAGAGAGATGTGCAGGTCATGGGAGACTTATTTATGTCCAACCATTCATAAAAAGATTAAAAAGTTGATGGACAATTCTCGGGGTTACGTAGTTAACATTTCCGATGGTATTGTGTATGAAGTATGCAGCAGGCCATCATCAGTGGTTAATTTGAGTGACGGTACATGTACATGTAGGGAATGGCAAGTTATTCATTTGCCATGTAAGCATACATGTGCCGCAATTCATAAAATAGGTGGAAACATAGAACACTTTGTTTCAACATATTACACTACACAATCCTACAAACAATGTTATGAGAGGATAATTGCACCAATCTCCGATGTGAATAAACTGCACGGATCTTGAAGACATTCAAGTAAAGCCCCCTTTGACCAAGAAGAGGGCGAGGAGAAACAAGAAGAAGAGGATTCCGTCACAAAAGGAATTGGAAGTAGATCGAGTAGTTTACACTTGTTCTAGGTGTAAGCAACCGGGACATAATCGTCAATCTTGTAAGAATGCTATAGCAGAATAGGTATGAAAGTTATTACAAATCTTTTTATATATGCTCCTTTTTGTTTGCTAAAATTTATGAAACTTATTACAAATCTTTCACATGTTGTAATCTTGTGTTCTTCTTCTTCTTCTTTTTTTAGAAATGGCCACTGGTTCTCCAATCCCATCGATGCAATGTGCTCAGGGGCATGGTTACTGTGTTGTTTGGGTGAGTCAAACTGAAAAGAATCTAGGAAGAAAGTTCTATAAATGCAAGGTACGATATTTATATCTGATTTTTGCTTTTCTTAAGAATTTATAAAAAACTGTTCTACTATGCATGATTGGTTTAACTGCAGGTTCTTGATTGGTTTAAGATGTGTTCTGCCTGATTTAGGCTGATTCTTAGGTTCTGCCAGATCGGATGGATCGTATTGGCTTTGGATCCACCACTACCACGGTCCCGACCGCTTTCCTTTTTTATATTATTCAAATAACTTCATCCATATCAATAGGGAAATAGGATTGGTGACCGAGCCAATCGTCACCAATCTCGACCGGTTCTTGATTCGCAAACCCATGAGATAATATGGTGTTCTTGATTGGTTTAAGATGTGTTACGCCCGATTTAGGGCCGATTATTAAGGTTCGCCGGTCGGATGGATCAGATTGGCCTGGTCAATCCAGTGTCCAATGCAACCCATCCAAACCCTGTTTTCATTGATATTGTCTGGTACCAGGCCTGGATCCAGACCACACTACCCTGGTGACATACCACACTACCCTGGATCCAATGCAACCCATGCAATCTCGACTGGTTCTGCAGTTCTGCAAACCCATGAGATCAGATGCGCAAACTCATGAGATCAGATGCGCAAACCCATGTTCTGCAGTTTGTAATACAAACACAGAAGGAAAGAATTCAGTAGGGCAATTACAAGGATTAGCGGTTTAGATTTGCAGCTGCAGTTTGTAATGCAATTTTTAGTCAAGACATGAACTGTCATTTAGGGAACCCAAGGGAGAAGAAGCAGATAAAAGAATCTCGAATTGAGTAAGGTGAAAGAAGCAAAACCAATTCAGCAAAGTGAAGTTTAGTTAATGACTAAAATGTAAATTTATCTTTGTTGCAACTGAATGCTCCCAAGGCAACTAAAATACAACGGGAGCAGATATCTTCACTTTTTAAATTTTAACTAGAAAACCAAACTGAATCAGCTACTTCAGTTTATGCTTCACATTGGTTTGATTTGGTTTGGGGGTGCACAAGACGAAGCCGAGCTGATAAAACAAATAAGTTAAATTGGTTTGGAATGATCAATTTACGCTTAGTTGGACTGATTTCAGGGGGTGTCTTTCTTCGGATATTTGGTCATTCTATCTTATTTTTTTATGAATGTTCTACATTTGTGTGTGCCATGTATGTCATTATATCTTGATTTTGGTTTTGTAGGTAGAAGGTTGCAATTTCTTTTTGTGGTGTGACGAGCTACTTAACTTGATGGAATCATCTACTACTTGTTGTTGTCAAAGGGCAGAACGAAATCGACATTTAGAGAGACGTATAACATTTTTAGAGAGTGCATTGGCAAGAGAGAAAAAACGTAGACGTAAAATGAAGATGCTTGCTAAAGCCATAATGAAAACAGCCGATTCATCAGATGACGATGGAGAGCAAAGTGATGGTGCCTCAAATGAAGTAATGAGCGTCTCTTTGGGATGATTCGGAGGTCTTTGCAATCTTTGTACTACGAACATAAAGGCTTATTATATGAACTTTAAATGTAGATGTTTTGTATTCTACGTTTTATCACTTTGCTTTGTTGTATGTGACAGTTTATCTTCGATGTTAGGATTCTCTATGGTTGACCACCTTGATGGTTGAGAATGTCTGTTATTGAATTTCTATATTCTTCTTTTGTGACTCTGTTTGCAAGAACGTATACGTGACGTAGGGAATTGAATTAGCGTCGTCAGTGAAAACATGTCTACATGACAAAAAAGAAATTAAATTAGATATCTATATGAATGTGTGTTATTGATTTTTATTTTAATTAAGTTATATATTAAGTGTTTGTTTTAACGTCATATACACAAATATTACGTTTCAACGTTTTTTTATTTAATCATCTCTTAAATAGCCGTAGATTCAACGTTACTTTATTTTTTTAATTTATTTTAGTTTGCAAGAATGTAAGGGAACATTAACTTAATTAACTCTTCATATTTTTAATATAACAAGAAACTAATTAACGTTTTTTTATTTAATTCTGTTCGCAAGAAAGTAAATAACGTTAACTTAATTATAACATTTTAATTTATTTTTTAAACATTAAAAGAATGTTATTTGAAATCTTTATATATTTAATATTAAGAGAGGATGTAGGTTGCGTGTCTTCTTCAATGTGTAAGAGGCAAAAACGACATTTCAAATCCAAGTTGGAGTGGGTGTGATGATATTTTGAAAAAATGGACCTAATAGAAAAGTGATTTTGAAAACGGACCTAGTGGTAAAGTGATTTCCTTAAAACGGACCTAGTGTTCATTTACACTTATAATAATAAGGTAAGACACCTGATAGATTAACTATAAAGTCTGGAAACTACTTCGGACGTTGTTAAATGATTTTAACATAAAATTATACGGAAACTTCTTCATTTTTAATTAATATTTTGACCCATCGCTGTAGACCGTAGACCTATATATGCATGAGGACAAGTCGTCGTCTGGGAACGACAAGGGTCCGACTCAGCTGCTCGACGACGGTGCCGGGACGTTTCGTTGACCGATGCGGTCGACTCCGCTGCCTTCCCTCCATCCGCCAGCCATTGCCTTGCCTGTTACGTTCCGCCGCCTACTGCCCCATGCACGATATTCCATGCTCTCTTGCTGCCTTGGAGCGGTCAGCACCGGCGGCTCGGAGATACGACCGGTAAGGTGCGAGGAGCGGCTATAAGTTTGGGAGCCCGGACGGCGATCGACGCAGTTGATCAGCTTCTCTTCTCCGAGACGTCCCGCCGGTTACCGATCCACTTCTCCGCGACGCACGTACATTCGTCGTCTCCGGCGCACCGGCGGGCATCCATGGCGTTTGGGGTGTCGGACGACGTGCTGGGGATATTCGCCTCGGCCGTCGTGTACTGGCTGTACTCGGGGATCTTCGTGCTGCTGGGACCGATGGAGAAGCACCGCCTCTTCACCAAGGAGGAAGAGGAGAGCAAGAACCTGGTCACCAAGGGTGAGGTCGTCCGCGGCGTCCTCCTCGAGCAGGCGCTGCAGATCGTCACCTTCTCCCTCGTCGTGGTGAGAGCACCTATATATCATACCAAAATGCATGCATGCAAGCACGCGCGCATAGATGATTATTTAACCGTGGGATGATCTCCTTTATTTATTTGATCTCACAATGCGCAGTATGTGACGAAGGAAACGACGACACCTCCGGAGGCGGCGGCGGCGGCGGCGACGACGTCGGTGCTGGCGGTGGGGCGGCAGCTGGTGATCGCCCTGCTGGTGTTGGACGCGTGGCAGTACTGGTGGCACCGGGCGTTCCACCTGAACACGTTCATGTACAAGCACGTGCACGCCCAGCACCACCGCCTGGTCGTCCCCTACGCGTTCGGCGCCCTGTACAACCACCCCCTGGAGGGCTTCATCCTCGACACCCTCGGCGGCATCGTCTCCTTCCTCCTCTCCGGCATGTCGCCCCGCACCTCCATCGTCTTCTTCGCCCTGTCCACCGTCAAGACCATCGACGACCACTGCGGCCTGTGGTTCCCCGGCCACCCCTTCCACCGCTGGTTCCGCAACAACTCCGCCTTCCACGCCGTCCACCACCAGCTCTACGGCGGCAAGTTCAACTTCTCGGCGCCCTTCCTGGTGGTGTGGGATAAGCTGATGGGGACTTACCTTCCCTACGCCGTCCAGCCGAGGAAGGGCGGCGACGGCTACGAGATCAGACCCCTCAAGACCGACTAGACCGTGATTATCACACACACACACACACTCACGAAGTTTATATTTTTAAGCGATCTTCTCGTCTCTTATTAATTAATACGATACCTGTAAATTATGCAAGGTTATCCATGTATAGTTCGCACTGAAGTTCGGTTTGTGTTTGTAGCGAAAGAAATGCATTTCATGTGAAATATATTTTGATTAAATGTCTCTTTTTGTTGTATGCAATTTACAACGGAGTTTTTTCTTGAACCACCCTTTCGTGTGATTTTGGCATTAACAATGGAGCACATCGAACAAGGCAGCTGTGCGGTTCTTTCACTCGTTGTAACACCTAAATTTTGCGGAATCACACAAATAATTGAATTGACTCTGGTATCAGATTGCATGACAGTGTCAAATCAAACCACTTACGGGTATAGTCTTGGCAACTAATTTCTTTAGCAAAGAATAAGAATAATTGACAGCAAGCAAGACAAGTAAATCACAAAAACATATCAAGTTGTCGTGGTTTGGAGAGATAGATACAACCAAGAAAGATGGGGTCAGGTCGGTTAAGTTTAAAATCGACTTGAGTTAGTTGAGATCACGATCAAGGTCAGGAGAAGATCGAATCGAGGTCGTAAAAAAATTAATAAAAATTTATTTTTAATTAACAACCGAATCAAGACCGTGGGACTGGGGCCAAGTCAGTCGACCCAAAAATCGGCCGTGGTGTCGATTAACCCGACGAATCATAGATTCAACTACCGACATCAAGAGAATCCAATATTGACCGTAAAAGAGATTCAAAAAAAACTAGTCTTACGAATGAACAAGGTTATATTATTATTTTACATAATAGAAATATTTGACCAAAGATTAACAAATTGTCTTATTTCTCTCTCTCTCTCTCTCAATTACCTTGTAGACCACCGACGTGAACATCTCAATCTCTCTGATAGAAAAATCAAGGGAACTGAGGAAGATCTGCACCATCATGTGTGCTTCGGCCGCAGCCCCTTCTCTCCGTCTCATGTTCCACCATCCCACACGTGCCATTTGATTACACATGGAACATTGGTCAACAGTCCAACCTTGACAAGTTTGACTCTCATCCAAATTTTGAAAAACTAGCAATATTCTAATTGACTGATACAGTGATGAACTTCCTAGACAACTAGTGGACGATGTTCCTCCGATGGTGAGTAAATATAAATGTATATGTAATATTTTATTAAAATTTTATAGTTAATTTTTAGAATATTAACTATGTATATATGATGTGATTTCAGAGGCACACTTCGCTTTGCGCTCTAAGTAACGTGAAACTATCTTTAGAAATAAAATAGAAAGAAGAAAAATTATAAGGAACCAGACACTTGAAAGAATCTCAGGAAAACAATTTCAGCTGAGTTAAACCAAATACAGTGTCTTATTATCTATGGAAAATAATTTATAATTTTTCTATAGTTTCCCTACCAAATGCATTCTTAGCTTATCCCTCTCTCCATGCATCTGATCATCTCCTTTCAACATAACCAGGCGATCCCATTCAACATAAGTAGGGGCACAAACGAGCCAAGCCGTGTCGAGTAGTATGGTGTTAAAGTTCAGCTCATCTATTTTACCCGAGTTCGATTTTGAGCTTGAGTTTTAATGAGTATGTTAAACCCTTGTTCAAGTTTGGTTTATTTATTAATAGAGTTGAGTCGAGCTCGAGTGCGAGTAGTAACTATACTGAAGTTCAATCCACATACAAATTTAAACTGTATGCAAACTCATTTACAAAAACTCAAAAATAATAAAAAGTCATTTTTAGCTCATTTATAAAACTCGATCTAACTTTAAACTCAAATTTTGAACTATTTAATATATTTAAGTGATAATATATAACTATAATATTCATAATTTAGAATTTGAAAATAAATATTCAATAAAATATTTATCGAGCTACTCGCGAACTTTGACTTGTTTAATAAGTTATACTTTATTTTTTGTTCAATTTTGTTCATTTATCATATTAAACGAGTCTGGTCAAATTTTTATCGAGCCAAGTTTCGAACTACTTGTCGAGTATATTGGTTCATTTGCACCCCTAAACATAAGTAGGAAGGAGTTTTGAACAATTGCACAGCTTTGGTTATTGGCAAAACTTTGATGGAAAAGTTTCATAAGCAAAAAAACTATAACCATAACAGATCTTTATTACTATTAAAGTCATATTGATAAAAATTAACATAAGATGTTTAAATATATTAATAATAATTTTGAAATATGTAACAAAAATAAGATATGCATTGTATCACAAGTGTCCTATTTTATTATTTTTGTCATTAATAATTTATTTTTAAATATTTGAATACCAAAACGTATTCTAATAGGGCAGTAAACGGATCCGGATCACTCCAAATTATTTTCGACTTTGACAGTTAATATATATCTGATTATAAGATATGAGATATCCACCGGAGTAGATATCCAGATATAGACGATGTTATCTGAATGTTAATCGGTAAACTTGAAAATGACCGTTCCACTGCATTTATGATATGCATTGAGTCAATTTTTATAATGTATACATAATATATACAATTAAATATTTAAAATCGTTATATTTACAATTATAATCAAAATATTTTTATCGTACATCAATATACTTAGAAAATGACAATAAATATATGATAACTTTATTTTTAGATTTTATTTGAATTTGAGGATTATCCTACTTGGTTATAATATTCTATTTATACATGTACCCCACTCGCATGGTACACGCATGGTAGAGGTGTAGTTAATAGAGTTCTTAGAATCAAGCCATTCCTTCCTTAAACTGCCTTCGTCCAAAGCTAAACGGAGCCAAATGGATGCCCACTCTTGCCTTACTTTTTTATCCTCTGTTCTAAGATCTTAACTTGTCTCCGGATCTTGCCATTAATCCCACCCTCCCGAGTCATATATATATATATATATGTTAGTAATTAACTATGTTGTTACTCTTTGTAGGTATCAACATGATATAAATTATTAATTATAAAAGGATACTATGTATTAAATGAATATCTTCGGGCTGGGTGGAGGGGTGCAAATTAAATAATTCTGGTCTAAATTAGTACCCGGATTAGGACAGTTTTGGGTACAAAATCCAGCGGGCTTTTAGATGATGGATCATATGTTTCCACAAATATATTAAACATATTGATGATAATATCCGAATCCTTGATATACCCGATCTCGGCATTCCTCCCCCGGGAAGCATGTCATGTTAATCAATATCATTCCCCCGATCCCTCCTCCGTATCCTTCCTTCATTCCGATCGATCGATCCATCTATCTATCTATATATCGACACACACGCACACACCTATCTCGTTCTCGTTGGCCTCCCCTCCTATAAATTTAAGAAGAAGCTCCTTCGCCATTGCCCACGTACACAGCTCCTAGTGTGGTCGTCTCTGCTATCGTTCGTGATCTCGTCCTACGAACGTCTGGTCTTCCTCGTCGTCGGCAGCAACGATAGATAATATGGGCTACCGTGGTGGGATCGGGGGTGGTTCCAGTACTCTGGTCTTCCTTC